>CM030359.1:50584228-51784228 GCA_017893485.1 Hemerocallis citrina
CGTAGTTACTGTAGTAGTATAAGTCAAGATGAGGGATTGAACCCTGTAAGATGTAGAATGGTTAAGGGCTTGCCCTCAGACCTATGTAGTATGGGATGCATAGAATCTGAACAAGTGCGTATTAGTGTCATCTAATATAAATAACTGCATTACGGACTAAGCGCACCGCACAACACGACATCTATAGGATAATCCCTTATAGTTCTGTTTGTGATCGAGTTTGTGGTTTGTTTAAGCATTTGAGAATCGTTATACTTGTTTCGGCATAGAGAGAATAGCCGTGTATAATATTTCGTCGGTTGTAAGCAACTGACGCACCCACAGTTTTTATGCAGGGTAAAGTGATTAACAAGACTAAAGAATGCATGTTGATTAAAGAATGATTCAAGTGTTGTACATTTCAATTTGTGTAAATTGTTATAATTTGCTTCTGCTGTAAATATGTAATGTAATTGTAAATTCTGATGTAACAAAAGATTTTTATTTCCTTGTAAAATTGTATGAATGAAGTGTAAAGATCCTGTGGAACTTTGAATTCAGAATGTTTTGGAATTCGGGGTGTTACATGAACAGAGACTAGATTAAACACAATCAAACTCTTTTTTTACAACCTGGCGCCTTAGACCAAGTGGTTGAGTTGCGGTGGTGTTTTACTGTAGCCGCGAGCTAACCAGGAGGTCTCGGGTTCGATACTGGGTAGAAGTAATTTGATTTTTTTTAATTAAAAAATCCAAATACTCGAAAGTCGATACACATGGATAAGGACCCATTTCATATCATTTTGGGACTGTGGCACAGTGGCTTTTAGGTGCCACAGTGCGGACACTGTAGCGCCACGTGGCTTAGGGTCGCGGGTTTGATTCCGAGCGTGGGTTTCGGTTTAAAAAGTGAAATTTTGGGAAAATTAATTGTTTTGGGAGTTTTTAAAATTGAATAAAATAGAGAAAAAAATACAGAAAAGTTCCTGAAAATATGTAGATTTTTATGAAATAATTTCTATAACTTTTGATGTATTGTAATTGAAAATTTGAGACTATTTTCAAGAAAGGACTTGTTTAATTTTGAGAAAGAAAATAAATGAGTTGTTTGAAGAAGTTCAAAATGAGACTTAGTAATGAGAAATTGTGACTTGTGAAATAAATAGAAAGTATGGATTTGTGAAATTAGTATGGATTAAAATAAGATTAAGAGAATTATGTGGAAAGCACGAACTGTTGAATGTGACTAGTAGGGAAAATTGAATTCATTTGTTTATGCATGATAGTGTAAATGAAATTGAAATTGAATGTTTGATAAGTTTTGAAAGATCTTACGAATACGAATACATGAATGCTATGAACATGAAACGAGAATTTTGTTAATCATGAAAGAGAACTTATGAGTATGAAAGAAACTCAATGTTGTGATTATGAGTTGAAATTAAGAACTAGGGAATAGCTAAGCCTCATACCGGCAATGAAAGAAATGTTGATATGATAATTTGAGATAAAAGACCAGGTTTGGGTCAAATTCGTTTATTAATGGTTAAAACCGGTATAGAGGAAAGAGTTAACTCTAGAAATTGATTTTATTCATGATTCATACAACTAAGGACCAAACAATAGAGAAGATGTGATGAAAGTAAGAAAAAAACCACAAGTATGAGGGCCTCGAGTCTACGGTGTGAGAGTGATTCATAGGTTGCCTGCTTGATGAGTCTTGGCGTGGACACTACTCTGGAATTATCGGAATTGTGGCGATGCTTGTGAGATGTTTGATTGACTACGGGTGGTGCCATGGTCCATGACGGAGGCTAAACTGACCATAGGCTCTGCATGATGCATCCTGTCATGACATGGGATTCCCCTCCAGGTTGTCTGGACATGGGCTCGTAACTTATAGGACATCTAGGATACTTACCATAGTTACAGTAGTAGATTAAGTCATGGCGAGTGGTCGAACCCTACAAGTTGAAAAACGATTAAGGACTTGCCCTCGGACCTATGTAGTATGGGATGCATAGAATCCGAACAAGTATGTATTAGTATCATCTAATAATAATAATAAATTGTATTAAGGAATAGGTGCACAATCACAACACGATATCAATAGGATAGTCCCCTTAGCTTTGTTTGTGAACAAGTTTGTGGTTTGTTAAGCATTGAGATTCGTTATACTGTTTCGGCATAGAGAGAATGGCCGTGTATAATATCTCGTTAGTTGAATGAACTGACGTGCCCACAGTCTTTATGCAGGATAAAGGAATTGAGAAAGATTAAAGTATGCAAATAGCTTAAAGAATGTTTCAAGTGTTGTACATTTATTTATGTAAATATTGTAAATTGCTTCCGCTGTTTAAGTGTAAATGTAAATGTAACTTTGATGTAAAGTAAAGTTTAAATTTCGTTATAAAATTGTACGAAGAAATGTGTACAGATCTTGTGGAACTTTGAATTCAGTCTGTTTTGGAATTCGGGGTGTATCAGAGTGGTATCAGAGCCACGCTTCCAAGTAGTTCAAATTTATAAGGAACGACTCCCTAGAAGTGGACATTAGAGAGTGCATTGAGTCTAGAGATTTAAATGTAAGTCACTTACAATTGTATTGCTCTATGATTTACGCTTCTTCTTCTCCTTTCTCTAAGATGGCGGACAACTTTGACCCAGCTGGAGGCGACGATTGGCACATAGTTGAGGAGGATTATTACCCTGGGCAAGCTGATTCTTACGAAGAAGATCCCGAAGAATTGGAAGAGGAATTGCCTGAGTCCACAGAGATCACTCCACCTCTGGATTCATCTGATGATTCCTCCGACGAGGAACAACCAGTTCCGAGTAGTCTCATTTTGTCTCTTCAGAGGCAGGTTGAGACTCAGAGGGAGAGAGCAGAGCTGTTGCAGGCGCAGTGTGCAAAGTGCAAGGAGAGCATTGTCATGCTCAGTCATCGTGTTTGGGAACTCGAGAAAAGGAAAAACATGTACGATGTACTACGGGAAGAGCTTCGTGAAGGCAAGAGGAACCGTAGGAACTAGACTGTTGTATCTTCTTATTGCTTTCATTTGATGTCAGAAGTGTTTTAAATTCGAATGTATAAAGTTTGAAATTCAACGAAATGAAAAGTTGATTTAAAATTCATGTTATCTATTTCGAATTTAATGGATCTTTTGCATCAGAATATTGCTAGAAGAGGAGCTCAAAATGGTGAAGGTCTGGACTTGGAAACGGAATTAGCAAGGGTCTACAGACACTCATTGTCGTTGCCATGAATCAGAACCAAGGGAGGGCGCCTGTGAATCCAGTACTCGAAGCAATCAAACTCGTAGAATGATGAAACCACCAGTATTCGAAGGAAAGTCAGATCCTGACACGGCTGACAACTGGATCTAACAGGTAGAAACTATCTTCGATGTCTTGGAGACTCCGAAGGGCAGCATGGTGAAGTTGGCGGCACTACAGTTCGAGAAGGATGCGGCTGTGTGGTGGCAGTCGATGAAGCGGACGATGGGAGATGTTGTTCTTGGCTGGGAGGAATTTTTGGAGGAATTCCACAGTCATTATTTTCCATCAGACATCTAGGAGAAGAAAGCCATGGAATTTCTGGCGCTGCAGCAGGGCAGCATGTCGGTTAGAGAGTATGAGACGAGGTTCAATCAGCTCTCAAGGTATGCTCCCGAATTGGTGATGGACGAGGCGAAGAAAGCTCGAAAGTTTGAGCACGGTTTAAGGCCAAGTCTGAGATCCAAGATGATACCTTTTGGTATCCGGAGGTTGGACAAGTTGGTCAAATGAGTTGCAGCTACGGAAGAAGACATGGATCAATTCCACGCTATTCAGAATAGGAGGAACAACTGGAACATGAGGAAGAGGCCCACAGCTTCTGGCAATTTTAGGGGACAACCACCAGCTCAAAGGTTCAAACCGATAGGGGTGAACGCTGTTAACGTGGCTGGAAGACCCAGAAATGGTTATGTGAGACCTTCCGTAGTGACTTGTTTCAACTGTGGAGAGACCGATCATTACAGATCTCATTGTCCAAAGTTGCGAGATGTTGTCCGCAATGGACCAACGCAGCAAAATGGGAAAAAGCCATACCAGCAGGGGCGAATATTTGCCTTGACTGAAGCTGACGCTGATGAGGTGGATTATGTCATCACTGGTATGAGGGGGGATGTTTAAGAGTGTTTTCTGTTGTTTCTTTTTCCCTCTTTTATAGTGAATTGTTATGTAACGAGTGTGTTATGTAACAAGAGAACTTTATTTGAATGGAAAGAAGGTTGTTGTTTTGTTCGATACTGGGTCCTCTCATACTTTTGTGTCACCTAAGTTTACTAAAGTTTTGGGAGTCGAACCGAAAGTCTTTCCAGGCAAGGTCTTGGCAGTAGCTACTCCATCAGGGAAAACTTTAACCACTGATCGGTACTATGCGGATTGCGAGATCGGGATCGGAAATAGAATTTTCGGGATTGATATGATCGAGCTGACTATCTTGGGAGTCGATGTTATCATTGACATTGATTGGATGTCGGTGTACAGTACAAGCATCGAGTGCAAGACCAAGGAAGTAACAGTGAAGGCTCCAGGTGGACCTGAAGTCACTTTCCAAGGGAAGAAGAAGTGTTCCAGGTTGGTTGCAGCCATCCCCAAGGAGGAAATTCCTGTTGAAGTGCAAGGGAGTCCTGTGATTCGGGACTATTCGATTGTATTCTTGGATGATTTTCCTGGGTTACCCCCGCAGCGTGATGTAGAGTTCAGCATCACTATTCAGCCGAGGAGTGCACCCATTTCCAAGGCACCATACAGGATGGCACCTGTGGAGCAAGATGAGATCAAACGGCAGATTGAGGAACTGTTGGAGAAAGGCTTTATTCAACCGAGTGCGTCACCTTAGGGAGCGCCAGTGCTTTTGGTAAAGAAGAAAGATGGATCGATGAGGATGTGCATCGATTACCGGGAGCTGAATAAGGTCACTGTTCAGAACAAATATCCGATTCCAAAAATTGATGACGTGTTTGATAATCTACCCGGAGCAGTTGTTTTCTCCAATATAGATCTTCGATCAGGATACCATCATGTTCGAGTGAAGGCTAAAGATGTGCATAAGACTGCGTTCAAAACTCGACACGGGCATTACGAATGCTTAGTTATGCCATTTGGAGTGACGAATGCACCTGCAGTTTTCATGGATATGATGAACAGAGTTCTAAGGCCGTTTATTGATTCTTTCGTCATGGTGTTTATCGACGATATTCTTGTGTACTCCAAGTCGAAGGAGAAACACACGGAGCATCTGGCAGCAGTTTTGAGGAAGCTTCAGGAGCAGGAGTTGTATGCCAAGTTGTCCAAGTGTGATTTCTGGAAATCTGAAGTGGCATTCCTAGGTCACATCCTTTCTAAGGAGGGAGTGGCAACTAATCCGCAGAAGATAAAGGCGGTGAGAGATTAGGTAAGGCCTACTATAGTAAAGGAAATCAGGAGTTTCCTTGGGTTGACAGATACTACAGGAGGTTCATTCAGGGCTATGCTCAGATAGCCATGCCACTCACCGGTCTGACCAAGAAGAATGTGAACTTCAAATGGACAGAGAAGTGAGAGAAGAGCTTTCAGAAGTTGAAAGAGAAGCTGATTACTGCACCCATTTTAGCTTTGCCTAGAGCAGGTGTTGAGTATGATGTCTACAGTGATGCTTCACATCGTGGGCTTGGTTGTGTCTTAATGTAAGAAGAGAAAGTGATCACTTATGGGTCTAGGCAACTAAGATCCCATGAGAAGAATTATCCGACTCATGATCTGGAGTTGGCTGCGATTAACTTCGCCTTAAAGCAATAGAGACATTATGTGTACGGTGAGAAATTGAACATGTACACAGACCACAAAAGCTTGAAGTACATCTATCAACAGAAGGATTTGAATCTGAGGCAAAGAAGATGGCTGGAGGTACTTGAGGACATTCGTCCGGAGATTAACTACCATCCTAGGAAGGTTAATGTTGTTGCTGATGCACTTAGCCGCAAGAGCAATCTAGCTAGTTTGATTACAACTCAGAGGTAGCTCGTAGAGGAGTTGGATCGGGCTGGTATTGAAGTTGTTCTGCTAGGCTTGGGATCATCTTTAGCTCAATAGAGGCTTCAGCCAATGCTAAATGAAAGGATTATCGCAAGTCAGAAAGAATATGCAGATATTCAGAAGATGAAGAAGCAAGTTGATGCAGGCAAGTTGTCAGAATTCCAGATTAGGGATGAGGTGTTGTGGTTCGAAGAGAGGCTGTGTGTTCCGGATCAAGCAGAACTGTGGGAGAGCATTCTTCAGGAGGCACATGCTATTATTTTTTCTGTACATCCTGGGAATACCAAGATGTATCAGAACATTAAGTAACACTTTTGGTGGTCAGGTTTGAAGCGGGATGTGGCTGAATTTGTGGCAAGGTGTGAGATTTGTCCACAAGTCAAAGCCGCGAATCAGAAATCTAGAGGTCTATTGCAACCGTTACCTATTCCGGAATGGAAGTGGGATAACATCAGTATGGATTTCATCACGGGCTTGCCCAAGAGTTCAAAGGGCAATGATGCGATTTGGGTCATAGTCGATTGACTAACCAAGTCCGCTCATTTCTTGGCGATGAAACTCACCGCTTCGATGGACAAGTTAGCTGAGTTGTATGTTGGTGAGATCGTCAGGCTTCATAGTGTTCCGTTAACCATTGTGTCTGATCGAGATGCGCGGTTTACTTCACATTTCTGGAGGAGTCTTCAGACAGTCGTGGGTACCAAGACGGATTTTAGCACTGCTTTTCATCTGCAGACCGATGGGCAGACCGAGAGAGTCAACCGTATCCTTGAGGATATGCTTCGGTGTTGTGTACTAGACTTTGGAGGCAGTTGGGAAAGGCATCTAGATTTGGTGGAGTTTGCCTACAACAATAGTTTTCAGAATAGTATTGGAATGGCGCCGTATGAAGCTCTGTATGGCAGGAAGTGCAGAACACCTGCTTGTTGGTTTGAAGTAGGGGAGCGGCAGATGTTTGGGCCTAAGATTGTGCAGCAGACCTCTGAAAAGATTGATCTGATCAGGAAGAGGTTAGTGGATGCTCAGTGTAGGCAGAAGAGCTATGCAGACAGCCGGAGGAGGGACCTCGAGTTTGAGGTTGGTGAATTTGTCTTTCTGAAGGTTTCACTTAGTAAGGGTGTGGTTCGCTTTGGCAAAAGTGGGAAGTTAGCCCCAAGGTTCATAGGCCCGTATAAGATATTGAAAAGGATCGAGAAAACTGCTTACTGGCTAGAGTTACCGAAAGAGTTGTCTCAGGTACACAATGTCTTTCATGTGTCTATGCTGAGAGGCTACATTCTAGATCCGAGTCATTATTTGCCCGAAGTGCTGAAAGGTTTGCAATTGGATCTGAGTTAAATTGAGCTCACAGTTGAGATTGTCGATCGTCGGGAGAAAGTCTTGAGGAACAAGACGATACCGATGGTCAAAGTAGTCTGGAGGAACCAGTTAGTCGAAGAGGCTACTTTGGAACCTGAGGAGAGGATGTTGAAGGATCATCCTGAGCTCTTTGTCTGATTGTGTCTTGTATCTTCTTCTTTTTTTTTCTTCTTTTCTTGTTGTCTTGTTTTCCTCACTCTTTAATTGTAGTTCTGGGGACGGAACTATTCTAAGGAGGGAGTGTTGTAACATCCTGGATTTTTAAATCATATTAATTAGAATGTATTTTTGTTATTTTCACATATTGTGCACGTGGAATTTTTATGCATATATCTTTCTAAAAAATATTTCATAAATTAGTAATCTTATTTTTTTCTCTTTTATTTAAGAGAACCTAATTTAATTTTGGCCTAATTGTCTTTTGAAGCCCACCTTAATTAATTAATTAATTAAATTAATGAAGCCCATGGTTAGTTAGCCCATTAGTGAGCCCATTTATTTTTAAAATCTTTTTTAATAACCTAACTTGTTGTGTTGACTCATTCCATGAACAAAAAAAATTAATTAAACATGAACAACTTGTAAATAAGGGGAGCACTAGATGGCACGTGCTTGCACTAGGGTGTGCAAAGCACACCGTTTGGGTGCGGCCGGATAGGATCAAGAGAGAGGGAGAGTGGATGAGGTGGAGAGGTGGTTATTTGCATCATGGGAAGTTATAGCTACTCCCTATTTCATATAAGCCCTTAATCCTAAACCACTTGATCTAATCCTAGCCCTTTATTTTCACTAAAATTTTGTATAAATACCCTCCTTTCATTAGTTATTCTTGCACCTATTCTTTATCATAAGAGAAAGAAATACATTAGTGAGCAAAAGAGTAAGAGTTGAGTGAGTTCTAAAAGATTGAGTGTGCTTTGTGTGTGTTTCATCAAGAGGAGGCCGGCCAATCATCCAAGGAGCAAGGGGCTTGCGGCAAACACCAAGGAGCAAGGAGGAAGCTTGGACTCATCAAACACTAGGAGGAGAAGGCCCTTTTATTCATTCTAGGAGTTTTCCCTAGGACTTTTGTGAATTTTCTCTCCAAATAAGATGGGTGTTTCTCATGCTTCTAATCTAGTTACCATGCTAGGAATAAATTGCTACTAAGGGAAAACTAAGTAATTTGGACTTATGGTTGTTTATTGAGACGAAATGATAAATTAGAGGATGATTGATAAAATGATTGCTAAATTGTGAATCAAAGTGTTAGAAATCATTATCTTGCCATGCTATATGTTTATGAGTTATGCTCTATGGAGAATTTGTGCTTGTGAGACAAATTGTTAATTAAATGCATCATGTATAATTGCTTGTTTAAATTAAAGTTACACTATTGTAGAAAAGTAAGAATTGGTATCCTAAAAATGTTGTAGGTTGATTAATGAGTAAAAGAACAAAGAAATAAGTTGTCTTGTGGAAATCTAATTCTTGAATTATGTAGAAATGTAAATTGTTCTCAATGTCAAAATTATGGACATAGAACATAAAATAAGACAAAAAATGTATTTTTATAAGGCAAATAATGATTATAAAAAGATTAGTTTACTGTAATTTTCTATATTTTACAATCTGGAAAGTTTGGTTTCAAAAGGAGAAGAAAAGGGACAAAAACCGTTTTGGGAATGATGAGAACCAATTAGAAATGAACAAAGACTAGATTAAACACAATCAAACTCTTTTTTTACAACCTGACCCCTTAGACCAAGTGGTTGAGTTGCGGTGGTGTTTTACTGTAGCCGCGAGCTGACCGGGAGGTCTCGGGTTCGATACTGGGTAGGAGCCTTTTAATTTAATTTTTTATTAAAAAATCCAAATACTCGAAAGTCGATACACATGGATAAGGACCCATTTAATATCGTCTTGGGACTGTGGCACAGTGGCTTTTGGGCGCCACAGTGCGGACACTGTAGCGCCACCTGGCCTAGGGTCGCGGGTTTGATTCCGAGTGTGGGTTTCGGTTTAAAAAGTGTTTTTTTGGGAAAATTAATTGTTTTGGGAGTTTTTAAAATTGAATAAAATTGAGAAAAAAATAGAGAAAAGTTTCTGAAAATATGTAGATTTTTATGAAATAATTTCTATAACTTTTGATGTATTGTAATTGAAAATTTGAGACTAATTTCAAGAAAGGACTTGTTTAATTTTGAGAAAGAAAATAAATGAGTTGTTTGTGGAAGTTCAAAATGAGACTTGGTAATGAGAAATTGTGACTTGTGAAATAAATTGAAAGTATGGATTTGTGAAATTAGTATGGATTAAAATAAGATTAAGAGAATTATGTGGAAAGCACAAATTTTTGAATGTGACTAGTTGGAAAAATTGAATTCATTTGTTTATGCATGATAATGTACATGAAATTGAAATTGAATGTTTGTTAAGTTATGAAAGATCTTACGAATACGAATACATGAATGCTATGACCATGAAACGAGAATTTTGTTAATCATGAAAGAGAACATATGACTATGAAAGAAACTCAATGTTGTGATTATGAGTTGAAATTAAGAACTAGGGAGTAGCTAAGCCTCATACCGGCAATGAAAGAAATATTGATATGATATTTTGAGATAAAAGACCAGGTTTGGGTCAAATGCGTTGATTGATGGTTATGACCAGTATAGAGGAAAGAGTTAACTCTAGAAATTGATTTTATTCATGATTCATACGACTAAGGACCAAACAATAGAGAAGATGTGATGAAAGTAAGAGAAAAACATAAGTATGAGGACCTCGAGTCTACGGTGTGAGAGTGATTCATAGGTTGCCTACTTGATGAGTCAAGTCTTGGCGTGGACACTACTCCGGAATTATCGGGATCGTGGTGACGCTTGTGGGATGTTTGATTGACTACGGGTGTTGCCATGGTCCATGATGGAGGCTGAATTGACCATAGGCTCTACATGATGCATCATGTCACGATGTGAGATTCCCATCCAGGTTGTCTGGACATGGGCTCGTAACTCATAGGACATCTAGGATACTTACTGTAGTTACAGTAGTAGATTAAGTCATGGCGAGGGATCAAACCCTACAAGTTGAAAAACGATTAAGGGCTTGCCTTCAGACCTATATAGTATGGGATGCATAGAATCCGAACAAGTGCGCATTAGTATCATCTAATAATAATAATAAACTGCATTAAGGACTAGGCGCACAATCACAACACGACATCAATAAGATAGTCCCCTTAGCTTTGTTCGTGAACAAGTTTGTGGTTTGTCAAGCATTGAGAATCGTTATACTGTTTCGGCATAGAGAGGATGGTCGTGTATAATATCTCGTCAGTTGAATGAACTGACGTGCTAACAGTCTTTATGCAGGACAAAGGAATTGACAAAGATTAAAGTATGCAAGCAGCTTAAAGAATGTTTCAAGTTTTGTACATTTATTTATGTAAATATTGTAAATTGCTTCCGTTGTTTAAGTGTAAATGTAAATGTAACTCTGATGTAAAGTAAAGTTTAAATTTCCTTGTAAAATTGTACGAAGAGAAGTGTAAAGATCCCGTGGAACTTCGAATTCAGTCTATTTTGGAATTCGAGGTGTTACAGCATCATAGCAATTATTGAAATAAAAATACTACTAGAAGTAGAATCATAAGATTTCGAAAACTTCACAGTTGCGGCATTAAAAGGTTCCCAAAATCTTAACAAAGATTCGGCAATATGCCAACAATGGGGAGTCATTTCAAAATTTTCCATGTTTTTTGGAATACAAAAATTATTTATAACCGCTTTGTGTTGTGTAACAACATTTAGTAACTCAAAAGTAGAGTTCCATCGGTGTTTAAAATCTCTAGGAAATTTTCTAAAATGTACATTAAGAATATATCATTTTTTAAATTATTGATGCATAGTTCCACTTAAAGCGATGAAATGTACACAATTTCTAATTGCATTCACATATGGATCAGCTACATTCAAAGCATCTTATGCACATAAATTTAAAATATAAAATGCACATCAAATATGAAAAATTTCATGACTTGGATTAGCTAATTGTTCTTTTAATGCATTAATCAAACTATTGTTGTTGGAGGCATTATGAAAACTAATAGTAAAAATTTTATTGCGAATTTCAAAAAAACCACAAACATCTAAAATATTTGTTGCAATAACCATATCACTTTTGGGATACGGCAAAGTGGCAAGTGATATGATTCTCTTTTGAATCATCCAATCACTATCGATCTAATGATAAGTTATTTCCATCATCGGAATATCGTTACAATATTTTCAACAATTAGAAGTTAACGATACTCTACAAGTTAAAGAAAATAAAAGTACAATTAAGCGTCTCTTATTTCATTGTAAAGTTTAAAACAATCAGCCTTGAGTGTGTTTCTAAGAATTCTTTTAAAATGTGGATTTAGTGCATTTTTGTAAAATGCCACTACGTTCCTACTATCGGAGTAGAAAAATGGTAATTCATCACTAATAACTAGTTTGGTGATTTCCCAACGAGCAAGTTTGGAATCATAGGGGGTGGCTATCTATTTACCCGGTCCTATGGTTGAGTTTTTGTTGTGTTTGTTGGTCTTGTGCTAGTGCGGGGTGTATAGAGCTAATGTGTCGTCTAATTGTACCCATCTTCTAACCATTCTTCTATTTGTAACTTTTGTTACATGTTTTACAAATCTTATGTCCTATAATAGGATTCTCTTCATCTGGGATAATATCATAATATTTGTGTCAATCACTAGTTTTTCCTCTATGTTTTCTACTAGAAGTGGGTTGTGCGAATTCGGTTTCATGTGTTTGTGTGCCGCTAGTATGTATTTCTTGTTGTTCTTGTTGTGTGTCAGGTTCATAATCGTGTGGAGGAACATCTTCATAACCTGTTAAGGTAAAGGTTATATTCGGTCTCTAATTGTCAACTTTGGCTATGGTCGCTACCTCGTAATCGTGATATGATAAATGGTTTGTAGTAGTATTGTACTTTTTTAAAGAAATTTCTAGTATTTTAGAAGTGTATGTAAAAATATAAAAAACAATATAGGAGGTATGTGTGAAAAAAATCTAAAAAATCAATAGGATTGTTGAGAGAGAGAGAGATAGTAGCGGAAAACCAACAAAAAATATGATAAAAAAATATAAAAGCTACCACAATACTTCACAAATAATCGTATATAGAGTTGAGAGAGAAAATAATAGTAGAAAGACTCTAGAAGTAGACGTAGTCGTAGAAAGCGAGAGTAAGCTTCGCCGTTGATCTACTTTGTAGTAGATGTAGTCGAGTCGACATGAATTCGACACAATCGAACTTGTTCACTTCTTTGTAACTTCTTTGTTGAAGTAGATTGAGATTTGAAAGTAGTAGTAGTAGTAGACTAGTAGTAGAGAGAGTAAGAGAGTAAAAGAGTTGATAGATGGAGGTGTGAAAAAATTTAAGTGAAATTAGGCGGTTTTTATAAGGAAAAAAAAGCCAAAGCCACAACGGGCTGCTTGCCCGTATGGGTCGACCGTTCGGCCCGTTCGGGTCGAACGTTGGCAACCCACTGGGTTGCTAACCAGGTTCGGGTGGGTTCGAAGCGGGTTTCGGGTTGGTCGGGCCTGGTCAAGCGGGTTTCTTTTGGTGAAAATCCGACCCATTTTGACCCGCTAAACCCAGACTGGGTCAAACCGGTTCGGGTCGGTGTGGGTGGGTTGACTTGACCCGGATGTCATCCCTAAAAACTACTATATAAAAGCAAGTACAATATCAAAGTGAATGAAGAAGACATCTATACACTACGGATCAGGATCCTTTATGTGTTTTGCAATCTGCAATTGCTCTAATAGTATAATTCTTGGCCGTTGAATTATATCCAATGATAGGGAAACAAACTACCTGAATAGTTGACTCTAGGTTTAATTTAGGAAAACTGTAGGTTTTAAATTGCAAAAAAAGTATCATCTCTCTTTCCACTGTAGGTATCTCCTTGTTTCCAACTCAGCCATGTCCACCATCCTCTCCTCCTCCACTGCCTTCCCCAACAGCCACTAGCCCTTTCTCCCACTCCCTCCGACAAACAAACCCTCCTCCAATCGCACCTCCATCATTCCATGTTAGAACTCAACTATCATAAAATAGATAATTCCTAACAATGTTTGTGAATTACTACAATTACAGGAATAAAAGAACAAACCAGACACTTCAATACAGAGTCGAGATTAAGATCTCTGTCCTTAAAGAAAAATTTGCCCCGTAGTGTGACGTTAGTTGACGAATTGCCTCCTAGGATACAACTGTATTACCTTTCCCTGAAGAGTAGCACCCTAGCTTCAGAGATATCAGCAAACCAGCAACTTTGCTGTACTCTCAGACTCAGAGAAAAAAGAAGAAGAAGATTATCAAGTTCAAAAACTGTGTTTCTGGCAGACAAAATTGTAGAGTCTTATAAGTGATGAGGGCATAACTGATGGATCATGGATCCATTACTCTGTAACGGCAGAGTAACTATCCACTACTCTGTAACAGTAGAGTAATGGCTCAAAAAACGTAACTGATGGATCCATTATTCTTCTGTTACAGAATGATGGCACCAGTTACAGCAGAAAAAATGGAGCGGGGCAAAAAAATAATGTAGGCCAAGCCGAGCTGAGCCGGAGCCGGAGCTGGGGCCGGGGCCGGGCCGGGTCCGGCATGCGCACTACACGTTAGTGGTAACCCTAGGGCTACACCCTTTAGTCCATTTCTTTAGCTTATATACTAGATAAATCTTTCCCAACTTCCAATGTGGGACTATCCATTTTCCCCAAATTCCCAAGTTAGACATTTCGAGTACCTAACTTTGGAACAACATTTCTCATTCATACGGAGTCCGTTTTTGGCAAATGAGTACATTATGGAATAGTAATCGACGAGAGGAACGTAATCCAATAACTTTCCGGCAAGGCCGGTGGCCGAAGCCCACCGGAATCCGGCTCGAAAATTATGCCAAAAATATTTCCAACAGTCCCCCACACGAATGGAAATTACCAGACTATGCAATCCAGATACGATAGAGAAAGACATGACAGAAAAGACTCTAAGAGTACAATCGGAAAATCACTACATCAGGAATGGTAGTAATTTTTCAACTTTGAACCACCCTTAGTGATTTGCCATCAGATTCAGTTGACCAGGTAGTGAACAAGATGTCTTGAACTACCCGGGCTTTGATGTGAACCTAGACAATAACTATCACACAGTTTTCTCTCCTCACAGAACTAGGTTCTCTTGTTGTGTTTATTTTGGCCTTGAACAATCCTGGTTAATCGTGAGTGAACTTGGAGAATGTAGCCTCTCTTCATTCTCCTAGAAATGGCCTCATTTCACACTCACAAGGTGATTTCCCATAAAAAGTATCCTACCATACCCTACTTTTATTTCAAATCTATGGGAATCATTAAAAGCCAAGCTTATCCTAACCCCTTGCAGGAAGCACTGTTTTATCATCCTAAGAGTGGGTACGAGATTTTTATCTCTCAGTGCTCACGTCTTTTTAACAAGATTTAGTTGTCTCCTTGAACCTAGATATTGAGATCTCCAATTTCTAAGTAGTGTTTCCATCAAGTATCCTCTTTCGTTATAGGCTTTAATCCCATTCCTTTTGATGATCTCACAACTTGCTCTCGTTACAAACCTTTAGTAAATGGATCTGCTAAGTTGTCGGCCGATTTTATATACTCTATAGAGATTATTCCATTTGAGAGTAGTTGTCTAATGGTTTTGTGTCACCTTCTGATATGACGAAACTTACCATTATACATACAACTCAGTGCCCTTAATATAACCAATTGGCTGTCACAGTGTACACATATAGCAGGTACTGGTTTGTCCCATATAGGAAAATCCTCTAAAAAGTTTCGAAGCCACTCTACTTCCTTTGCCACTTTGTCTAAAGCCATAAACTCAGATTCCATGATGGATCTGGCTAGTAAAGTTTGTTTAGAGGATTTCCATAACACAGCTGCACCACCAAGAGTGAAGACATACCCACTTGTGGATTGCGAGTTCTTGGAGTTCGATATCCAGTTGGCATCTGTAACCCCTGTTTTCCATTTTCTGTATTTTTGGCTGTATTTTCTTCTTTTGTGTATTTATTCATTGTATCTCTTTTGAACCTTGTTCGGATCTTCTTCATTTTCTATATATTCATCTATTTGATTTGGCGTCCTTTAATTGAGTTCTTGATTCTATTGTCTCCTATTATTTCATTTATGTTTGATCGGGCCATTATTTTTTTGATCCCCATTATTTATTGTTCCTGTCCTATTATTTTTATTATTTATTTATTTATTTTGTCCCTACTTCATTCTTGGATCCCCTAACTCAACCCGTTAACACCCTTATCCTACCCTATAAACCATTAATACCCTGTTCACCATCACCCTACCCGTTTGCACCTAGTCCTACCCGTCAGCCGTCTCCCCAAACCTAAACCCTAACTTCATCTTCTACCTATATATTTAACCTAACTGTTCATCTCCCCCTCACACCAGAAAACCCTAGCCGCACCTCTTCTTCATTGCTCCCTCTCCCGGCCTCGTCAGCTCCTCCCGACTGCAGTGAACCCATCCCCGCGGCCATGTGCTTCCCTTGTGTTGCGCCCCTTAGATGCCAGCAAGCGGCTCGACAGCGCTCCTCTCCGTCCTCCTCTAGTTGTTCACTGGTGCACCTCCCTACTCCCGATCATCTCTCCATCCTGACACTCCCGCATCTACTTATCCCTATGCTGCCTCCCACGAGCACCACACCCTGTCACCTCGGCACTTCGACTGCGCCGTACTCCTCATCGATGTGCAGTAACAGCAGCATCGCGACTCCGTCGATGCACCACTTTCCCCACGCCAGTCTCCCCTCCGATGCAGACATCATCCGCAACAGCAGCGAGAATAAAGCGCTACCATTGTTGGCCTCGTGTGCATGTTGATCTAATTCGTTCGATTGTTCGTGGTTCGTGATTCTTTGTTTAGTTCGTGCCTGGGATCCATTCCCGTTATTCTTCTCTTTGCATCGTTGTTTTCGTCGTCGACTATAAGGCAAGTAACTTGTATTCTTTTCTTTGTGTAATACAAGTACAAAATACCACCTAAATTGTAGTTGTGTTCTAGAGACAATTCTTGTGCAAAACTCTTGTAATATCTTTTCTCTATTGTGTTAACCCGCCCATAGTTGCCTCATTACAGACATGACATGAAATAACTTAGGAGTGACCACTTCTTGTTGTATACATGTATGTTGTTCGTGTGATATCGTATGCTTGATTGTGTTCGTTGTAGTATAACTTGTTGTAAACTTGATAAATACCCTATACCATGTTGCTTGGACATCTAGTACACTATATTGCACATTTGGATACGTTTTGGATGAGTTTCATATGAACTAGTTGATTTTGTGCATGAAAGATATTTTCTGTTTTGTCGATTCCCCATTTTGATAAGTACTTTAGGCCCTATTACGTTCAGTATATGAAAATTATTTGTGAATATCAATTATAAATAATTCTGTCCAGTTTCTAGATTTCCTGACAGATCTCAGTTTTGATTTATGAGTTTCGAGTTATGACTATTTTACTACAGATGTGTTTAAAATTTCAGATCCAATTTTATACGAATTCTGTATGGTAAATTATTTTTCTACTGATGTTAAAGATAATATTTTGATCCAATATTTTGCTGAGTACAACTAGACCTGATTGGGATTAACCCCTAATTTTTTTGGATTTAATTGATAACTTTTATAAACTATTCTATATTTGCAAACAACTACTATACTTGCAGAATTTTCATGCTGTTCAGTAAAGAAACATAATTTCAACCTGATTCTACTTGGTGTCCATAAAAACTTTGTGAATATGAATTATAGCCTACTGTATCTATTTTATCACCCTTTTTACGGATCTGGATTTCGATTTATATTTTTTGAGATATTGCTGTTTTAGTACAGCTGTGTTTATGATTCCAGATTTACAAAACTACTGTATCTTGTTGTTTTCTGATTTTACTTGACTATTCTATTTATGTTGGAAAATTATGAAACTTTATTTTCTAATACTAGACATACTAGGGAATACCCCAGATTTTTCTTGGATTTAATCAGTAAGTTTTTATGCCGTTTTCCTGTTCTTGAATACAAACTTCTGATTTCTGGCAGAACACATTTTCTGGATTCAAATCTGTTTTGACATTTGTGAAATACCATATGACTTACATATATTTTTTGGATTCGTCCGAGAGTCTATTTTTCAGATTTTCTGACCGATCCAGATTTTTATGTTTATACCAACGGGAATCCCAGATTTAGTACAGTACTGTCTTGCTATCCTGAACTAGAATTTTCGTTGTTCTATCCTTTTATGAGTTGTCTCTTTCATCTATACATGTTTGTCTTTCCACCTGAACCTATTATCTATTTATGCCATGTTATTCTTCTCCTGTTTTGTGACACATACATGCCTGTTTGATAATAATAACAAATAATCAAGCCGGGATTAAGGGAAAAATCTAGTAGTGGAAAATATAGAAATATGTACTTGAAAGGGGGCCCGTGTTTCCCACCTGATTATCTGACACCTGATTACCTAACATGTAATTCTGTTATCTGATTCTTGACTACATACTTCCTACGGGATGGTCTACTCAGAAGGGGGCCCGTGTTCCCTACCTGTTACCCAACTACATACTTACTACGGGAGGGAGTGCTTGGAGGGGACGTAGTCCTACCTGATGCATGATTACCTGTTACATGATACCTGTTCCTGTTCCTGTTTACCTGATACCTGAGTGCACGGCCCTATAGACTCCAGTACGATATCTAAAAGAAACTTGTTTGAATGTAGCAACCATGTGGTATCAGTTTGGGATGCATGAAGTGCTACCTAGATAGTAATTATACTAGACTTGACATAACATGATGTTTGTTACATCCTTAACTGTACATGCTACCTGTATAGCTGTTTACCTATTTACTTGTACATATGTTACCTATTTACCTGCCTGCATGATACTTGATACCTGATACATGTTACCTGCACCCTATTAGCAATTATGTTATTTGATTTTGTTCACGATTCATGCTAGTTGTTCTATTTTGTTATCATGTTTATTCCATGCTATTTGTTTATCTTTTCCTGTACTTGTGCCTGCACTACAAGCGGCCCATAACTTGCATTGACGGGCGTTTTGTTTTCTTTTTCCTTTTCCTGCAATTTATTAAATTGCAGATCATTGAGATCAGCTGCCCGATGGAGTAGGTGATCTGAGATTTTAGATGCTGGAGTTCTTGCTATTATTTCCTGTTGCTTATTTTGAATAATTGTAACTGTTACTTGGGTTATTTTGTATTGGGCAATGTGACCCATGATTATTGACTTATTTCCAGATCTAGTTTAGTTGAGATTATTACATTTTGTTTCAAGTAAATTTCTATTGGTATATTGATTCAGTTATGCATTCGTGGTTGACTTCTCTTGCTTCCTACTCTGATTATTCCTGTGTGTTGGATCCTGTAGGCAAGACAAATAACACTAGGGGGTGAATAGTGTTGTATAAAAATTAATTAAGAAATTGAACTTTTCGTTCTGTTAAGTCGACTTAAAAGAGATATCCAGTAGACTGAAGCGTCAAATTAGAAGAGTATTTTACTGAGAGTTACGAGTCTGACCAGTCGACTTATAGCGGAAACAAGTCGACTTGCCAGACAAGTTCTGAACTAAAACTTAACAAAATTGAGATTGCAAATGAAGAAAATACAACCACAGAGAGAGACAACCACAGAGAACACAGCGATGTATCCTGGTTCGGTCATCCCGACCTACATCCAGTCCCTAAGCAACCCACTTGAGATTTTCCACTATTCTTGAAAAAATACAAGAATACCCTACAGCGTTTGACAACATCTATGTCAAACCCGTAGACCTCTCTCACCACTAGAGAGAGTAAGCCCACTTTACACCCTAGAGTGAAAAACCGACTCTACAACCAAGAGCCCTACTCTCCAACCGAGAGGACCACTCTCACAACTCGAGAGTGAAAACAACAACAAAATGAGTTACAATAACCTAGAGCCTTGTTTGTGATTTGTGATTTTGTATGGTTGCTATTAGGTTAACTTCTGAAATCAGTCTAAAACGGATTCGATGTTATACTAGACTAATTTACAGAGAACCAAGACTTAGAGAATATGTACGCCTTTTAAAAAGCTTGTTCTTCTTTAAAACAAAAAAGCTTGAAACTTAAGAAAATTCTTGGGAACCTTTTCATGGTGATTCCTATACTCTATTTATAGAGAGGAATCAGAGGGACGTTGTAAAACAGTTCCCAAAACCGTACTAAAACGGATAGAAAATCATTTGAATTTGAAAACAAGTTTTTAAATTCAGAAAACTATCGAAACGACTTGAACGGTCGACTGGGTTGCCATAATGTGTCGACTGATCAGAGCTTATATGAGTTCAGACAATTTCGTACTAAGACAGTTGACTGGTTCCAAAGAACTTTCGACTGGTACTCAAAAGCTGAACTTATTCAAGCTTGTTTCGACCTTTTAACTTTGTAAAACACTCAATTATTAAAATATATATTTGAATGTGTGTGTGACAAGGCTATTACAAGTTCCTAAGACTCAAAGAATAAAAATTACAATTGTTACAAGATTCTTTATACAAAACATTTGAAGCACTTGGGTCTTGTCTTGAACTTGAGTTTTTGACTTGAGCTTGAGCCATTGTCTTTATATCTTGAAGCTTGCTTGATCAAATGTGACTTGAACTTAGATCTTTGTAGTTTAATCGATTCTTTTGAAAGCTTTATTGGATTTTCTTTGCCTTTGTGTATTGCACCATGGTATTTGTCATTGATACATCCTGCAATATATATAGGTGGTAGCACAACTTTACATTGTGTTGTGGTCATAAAAATCAAGAATCAACATTCTCCCCCTTTTTGATGATGACAACACAATAGCTTACAATAATAATAATAATTAAAAATGCTCCCCCTAACTATTGTACAACATGCACAAGTTAGAAATATGCACCCCCTAACTAATGTACAACATGCACAAGTTAGAAATATGCACAAAACAAACACATCCTTTCTCCCCCTTTGTCATCAACAAAAAAAATAGGAGGAAAGAAACAATAACATAATGGAAAGCATTGCAGAAAGAACAAACACATTGCAAAACCATAACAATGAGAACTAAGCGAAAACATCAAGTAATATGTCTGTTAGTCGACTTAGTATTGTACACAGTCGACTGTCTAGAGCATAAAATTCAGTAAAATAGACAACAAAAAAATACTTGGTCAGTCGACTGGAAAATATTTTTAAGTCGCGTTACATAAATTAAAAAATTCAAGAAATATCATGAAAACAGTAGATTCCTCGTTCTCTTCTAAAATTGATAGACGTGTCTTCCTTAAGTGGTTTGGTAAAGATATCTGCTACCTGTTTATCAGTAGAAATAAAATCCAAAGATTTATCTCCCTTTAAAACATGATCACGTAGAAAATGATGTATAATATCAATGTGTTTCGTAGGTGAGTGTTGAATCAGATTTTTAGATAAATTAATGGCACTGGTATTATCACACATTATAGTAGGTTTTGAAAATGAAATACCATAATTTAATAGGGTTTGTTTCATCCACAAGATTTGGGCACAAGCCAAACTTGCAGCAATATATTCAGCTTCTGTAGTAGATAGGGATACTGAATTTTACTTTTTACTGTACCAAGATACTAGTGAATGTCCCAAAAAGTGACAAGTACCGCTTGTACTTTTACGGTCAGTTTTACTACCAGCAAAATCCGCATCACTATACAACAAAAGTTGAAAATTATCGGTGCGTGGTTAGAATAAACCAAACTCAGATGTGCCTTTAATTTATCTTAAAATGCGTTTCACAGCTTTTAAGTGAGACTCTTTAGGACTTGACTGATATCTAGCACACAAACATATACTAAACATAATGTTTGGTCTACTAGCAGTTATATATAAGAGTGAGCCAATCATCCCTCGATAGAGTTTTTGATTGACACTCTTAACTAATTCATTTTTGTCAAGTGTAGTAGTAGTAGCCATAGGTGTGGTCTTACTACTAGTGCTATTCATGCCAAACCATTTGAATAATTCCTTAGCATATTTTTCTTGATTAATAAATATGCCATTATGTGACTGCTTTATTTGTAGTCCAAGGTAATTGAGTTCACCCATGTGACTCATCTCAAACTCATTTTTCATGGTATTAGCAAACTCTTGACAGAGATTACTATTAGTAGGTTCAAAAATTATGTCATCTACATATATTTGTATGATTAGGATATCGGTCTCTATTTTCCTAATAAACAAGGTAGTATCTACTTTACCTATTTCAAAACAGTTTCTAATAGAAAAGTCTTTAACCGATCATACCAAGCACGAGGTGCTTGTTTAAGGCCATATAAAGCCTTTTTCAATTTAAAAACGTGGTTTGGGAATTGTTCATGTTCGAAACCGGGTGGTTGCTTAACATAAATATCTTACTTAATAAAACCATTAAGAAAAGCACTTTTAATATCCATTTGGAAAAGTGTATAGTTCATAAAACATGCAAAAGATAATAAAATCCTAATTGATTCTAGTCTAGCAACAGAAGCATATGTTTTATTAAAATCTATGCATTCTTCTTGATTATATCCTTGAGCAACTTATCTAGCCTTGTTCCTAACGACTTGTCCTGATTCATCTAACTTATTTTTGAATACCCATTTGGTACCAATTATAGTATGATCAGGGGGTCGTGGAACTAAATCCCATACATCATTTTTTATAAATTGGTTTAATTCATCTTGCATGGCATTCATCCAAAATTCATTCTCACAAGCTTCTTGTATATTCTTCGGTTTAAAATCCGACAAGAAAGCTGTATTAGAAATCATGTTAACATGAGATATTGTTTGAATACCACGTGAGATATCACCAATTATTAAGTCATGAGGATGATCTCTAACTTCAACAAATGATTTTGGTAAAGTTTGTTTCATCACAACAGGATTAGTCGACTTAACTAGTCCATCAGCCGACTGATTCACATTAGTCGATTTGACTTCCTTATCAGTCGACTTATCTACTAGGGTAGTTTGTTCTAGTGATTTAATAACGTTATTTAAAGGTGATGAAACATTTTCATCTTCTTCAATAACAGTATATGAAGGCAGAGATTCATCAAACGAAACATGCATAGATTCTTCAATAGTCAAAGTTGACTTATTGAAAATTCTATATGCCTTACTCCTATTTGAGTATCCAATGAAGATACCTTCATTAGATCTAGGATCAAACTTATCTAAATTATCTTTAGTGTTTAAAATGAAATACTTGCAACCAAATACTTTAAAGTAAGATACTTTAGGAATTCTATTAAAAGATAGTTCATAACATGTTTTCTTAAGCTTAGGATCAATCAAAATTCTATTTAAAACATAACACGCTGTTGAAATAGCTTCATCCCAGAAGTACCTAGGCAAATTGCATTCAACAAGCATAGTACGTGCACACTCTTGCAAAGTCCTATTCTTTCTTTCAACCACTCCATTTTGTGGTGAAGCTCTATGAAATGCAAATAAATGTGTTATACCATTCTTGTTGCAATATTCTGAAAATGTTTCATTCTCAAATTCTCCACTATGATCACTTCTAATAGTGATTATGGTTAGAGATTTTTGATTTTGAATTCGTTTACAAAAATTTTCAAAAACTTCAAAGGCATCATTCTTATGTTTTAAAAAGGAAACCCATGTGAATCTTGAAAAATCATCTACTAAAACAAATACATGCCTACTTTTATTTAAAGAAGCGACTCTAGTAGGACCAAATAAATCCATATGAATTAATTTGAGAGGCCTACTAGTAGGAATCATTTCTTTTGTCTTAAAAGTAGATTTGACTTGTTTACCTAGTTGACATGCATCACATAACTTATCATTTTTATAGGATAGTCTTGGCAGTCATTTAACTAGGTTGTACTCAGATAATTTAGCAATATTTTTCATATTCACATGGCCAAATCTCTTATGTCAAAGCCAATAATCATTGTTAGAAGCTACTAAGCAAAAATCATTCGAAAAATCATTTGATTTTAAACATAACTCATAAATATTATTTTTCCTAAAGCCTTGAAAAATTACATTTTGCATGGTAGAATCATAAATTAAGCATGCATCTTTTTCAAAAACAATTTTATATCCCTTATCACACAATTGGCTAATACTTAACAGATTATGCTTTAACCCACTAACAAGAAAAACTTTTTCTATAGTAGGGGTAGTGTTCTTACCGACCATGCCTATACTAATAACCTTCCCTTGGTTGTTGTCACCGAATGTGACTGTTCCTCCATCAATCTCTTGTATGAAAGAAAGAAGGTTAGCATGACCAGTCATATACTTGGAACATCCGCTGTGAAGTATCCAACATTCTCTTTTAGGTACCTATAAAATAATTATTGTGAATATGGTACACTTTTCATTGGGTCCGAAAGAGATTAGTTTTTGGGAACCAAACCCAAAGTGAGTTTGATTTTCCATGACATATGAGTTCATATAAGTAATTCTATCTTTTAGACTCAGGTTGACTGGAACCCAAATATTTTTGCTCTGTCCAGTCGACTTTATCGAACCTTTCAGTCGATTGTTACTAGAAGCCAGTCGACTGGAAGGTGAAATAGGTCGACTTATCTGAGGATTTCGTTTCTTTGAATAAGAATCAAAACCTCTGGACAGGCGACTGAAATTTGGGTTCAGTCGACTGGTCTGAACTACATAATTACTCTTTTCATGGAAAATAACAGTTTGTGGTTTTTCAAAAAACTCATGTAATTTATTCTTAACACTAGAGATAGATTCAGACTTATTACTACTAATGTTCTTAGAGACATGATGTTTTTCAAGAGACTTTTGAAAACCAAGTCCAAATCTCTTATTAGTTTGAACTTGATTTTGGAGAACTTCATTTAAATTTTCCTTTCCTCTGCTAAATTTAGATACATTCTTGGATATCTCTTCATAATTTTTTTAAGAGATACAAGATCTATATCCAAATTAGAAAGTCGAGAATTTAAAGACTTGACTTCAACATTTAAGTCAAGATTTTCTTGAGAAAGTGTTTGATTTACTTTCTCTATATTTTTAACTCTAATTTTCTCCTTCTTAAATTCTTGAAAAATCTCATTAAAAGTATCTAATAAGTCATTTGAATCAAAATTATCACTTACTTCGTTTTGTGTAGCCATGAAGCATACATTCGCAACTTCGTTTGTCTCTTCATTCTCTTCTTCTGATGAAGAGTCGCTATTGTCCCAAGTTGCTTGATATGCCTTCTTGTTCTTCATGTACTTGTTCTTTGTGTACTTGTCCTTCTTGAAGTTAGGAGCCTTTCCTTTGGATTTTGCATTTTCTAATGGGCAATCCTTTTCTTATATGACCTGTTTTGTTACACTTGAAACAAGTGAAAAGTTCATTAGTATCTTTAAATTTGGAATTAAATTTACCTTCCCTTTGAAACTTCTTGAACTTTCTAGTGAACATGGCTATTTCTTCTTCACCTTCTTCTTCATCTTCGGAGTCCGACATGGCCTTGAAAGCGAGTGTCTTTTTCTTTGATTATTGAGGTTCTAGATCCTTCTTGCATTCTTCAAGTTGAACTTCATATGCCATAAGATTTTACACAAGATTCTCAAGAGAGAGTTGTGTTAAAACGTTGGCCTCTTCTATGACGGTGGTCTTCTTCTCCCATTCGGGGGTTAAGGCACTAAGAACTTTCCTCATCATTTCGGCTTGAGTGTACGCCTTTCGAAGAGCCACAAGAGAATTTGTAATTTCCGTGAACTGCATGATCATATCTGACACATTTTCGTTCTCCTTCATGCAAAACATCTTGAACCTGTGAACAAAAACATATATCTTAGAATCTTTAACTTTATTAGTACCTTCATGAGTTACCTTGAGTGTGTGCCAAATTTGATACGCCGTTGTTGCATTAGACACACGATTAAACTCCTCTTTGGTAAGAGCACAAAATAGAGCACTCATCGCCTTTGCATTGTTCATTGTGTTGCCCTTCATTTCATCGTTCCATTGTGCATAAGGAATTGTAGGAGCAGTGTACTCTAGCTCTGTCATGTTCCAAATCTCATAGTTAATGGATTGAAGGTAGATCTTCATTCTACACTTCCAATAGTTGTAATTTGTTCCATTGAATAGCAATGGCCTTTGTGTGGATTGGCCTTCATGATATTGGCTTGCATTAGAAGTAGTTACCATTGCACTAAACCAGTCTTTGATACCAAGTGTTGGATCATGTAGGCAAGGCAAATAACACTAGGGGGGGTGAATAGTGTTGTATAAAAATTAATTAAGAAACTAAACTTTTCGTTCTGTTAAGTCGACTGAAAAGAGATATCCAGTCAACTGAAGCGTTAGATTAGAAGAGTATTTTACTGAGAGTTACGAGTCTGACCAGTCGACTTATAGCAAAAACTAGTCGACTTGCCAGACAAGTTTTTGAACTAAAACTTAACAAAATTGAGATTGCAAGTAAAAAAAATACAACCACATAGAGAGACAACAACAGAGAACACAGCAATGTATCCTGGTTCAGTCCTCCTGACCTACATCTAGTCCCCAAGCAACTCACTTGAGATTTTCCACTATTCTTGAAAAAGTACAAGAATACCCTATGGCGTTTGACAACAACTATATCAAACCCGTAGACCTCTCTCATCACTAGAGAGAGTAAACCCACTCTACACCCTAGAGTGAAAAATCGACTCTACAACCAAGAGCCTTACTCTCCAACCGAGAGGACCACTCTCACAATCCGAGAGTGAAAACAACAACAAAAAAAGTTACAATAACCTACAACCTTGTTTGTGATTTGTGATTTTGTATGGTGGCTATTAGGTTAACTTCTAAAATCAGTCTAAAACAAATTCGATGTTATACTAGAATGGTTTTCAGAGAACCAAGACTTAGAGAATATGTATGCCTTTTAAAAAGCTTGTTCTTCTTAAAAACGAAAAGCTTGAAACTTAAGAAAATGCATGGAACCTTTTCATGGTGATTCCTATACTCTATTTATAGAGAGGAGTCAGAGGGACGTTGTAAAACAGTTCCCAAAACCGTATTAAAATGGATAGAAAATCATTTGAATTTGAAAAACATGTTTTTAAATTCAGAATACTATCGAAACGACTTGAACAGTCGACTGGGTTGCCATAATGAGTCAACTGGTCAGAGCTTGTATGAGTTCAGACAATTTTCTACTAAGACAGTCGACTGGTACTCAACAACCGAACTTATTCAAACTTGTTTCGACCTTTTAACTTTGTAAAACACTTAATTATTATAAGATATGTGTGAGTGTGTGTGTGACAAGGTTATTACAAGTTCCTAAGACTCAAAGAATAAAAATTACAATTGTTACAAGACACTTTTTACAAAACATTTGAAGCACTTGAGTCTTGTCTTGAACTTGTGTCTTTGACTTGAGCTTGAGCCATTGTCTTCATGTCTTGAAGCTTGCTTGATCAAATGTGACTTGAACTTAGATCTTTGTAGTTTGATCGATTCTCTTGAAAGCTTAATTGGATCGACTTTGCCTTTGTGTATTGCACCATAGTATTTGTCTTCGATACATCCTGCAATATACATAGGTGGTAGCACAACTTTTCATTGTGTTGTAGTCATCAAAACCAAGAATCAACACTGTAAATTGTTGCAAAGATCCTAACAGCTTATGGATGATGAAAGTCATTCACTGGGCTTAGTCACGTATCCGTATTCAGTATTCTCTTTTGGGAAGCGTGGCGTGACAGCACCACTGTAGCCTTCTAGTACTACTGAATATCTGGTGTAATGCAGTCCATAACTCTGAGTATGTCGCAAATAGTTCAATACTCTAGTTATTCCTTTCCAGTGACTTCGTCCTGGATTACTTATGTAGCGGCTCAGTACATTTACTGAATGCGCCAAGTCCAGTCTTGTACAATTTGTTAATTACATCAGACTACAGATTACACGTGCATATTCCAATTGTGATATGCTGTCACCCGTGTTTTTGAACAAGTGAAGACTGGGATCCACCGGACTTTTGGCAATCCCATTGGTGTAATTCTTGAATCTTTCAAGTACCTTCTCAGCGTAATGAGCTTGAGACAAAGTAATACCCTCAGACGTCTTGGAAACTTTGATTCCTAGTATGACATCTGCAACTCTCAAATCTTTCATATCAAACTTACCACTAAGCATGTTCTTAGTTTGTTTAATAATGTCATTATTGCTACCAATAATGAGCATGTCATCTACATACAGACACAACAAAATGTATTCATTTGGAGTATCTTTGATGTATATACACTTCTCACATTCATTTATTGTAACCCCTGTTTTTCATTTTATGTATTTTTCGGTGTATTTTTTCTTTTCGCGTGTTTTTGGTTCAACTTGTATTTCTTTTGGACCGTATATTGGATCTTCTTCTTTAATATATATTCATCTTTTTGATTTGTTGTCTTTTTATTTGAGTTCTTGATTCAACCGTCCCCTATTATTTTACCTCTGTTTGATCGAGCTTGTATTTTGATCCTCTTTATTCAATTTTTTTTCGTGCCTTATTTTATTTATCCATTTTGTGCCCATCTCATTATTTTTGGATCACACTATATTTTTTCTTTTTATTTTGATTCATTCATACCCTATACCCAAACCCGTTTACATACCCGTTTACCCTTACATAACCCGTCAGCTGTCACCCCTAATACTCTAAACCCTAATATATTTTCCCAACCGATATATATACACCATGCCCTGTTCACCCTCATCACCCTCAGCCACTCTAACCCAATACCCCCCTGCTCTCTCCCGACCTGTTCCTCGTGCTCCCCTGCCTCCTCTCCCCGTCGCAGCCGCCTGCAACCATCGCCAGCCCCGTCTCCCTCTCTCTCTCTCCCCATCTCCCGGTGTCTCTCCCTCTCTGGCCTCCTACCATCGTGACTCCAGCAGCACCAGCATCGCCCATAGCCTCCCTACATCCCCTGCTCCCCCGCCGACAATCAGCAGCAACGACACCAATTCTCCGTTGCGCTGCCTCTCTCCAGCGCACAGCAACAGCCGCATGCGCTGTGCTCCGCCCTTCCTCCTGTTTTCAACAGCGGCAGCCACTTCGTGGCCATCATCGTCCCCCGCTATGCACACCCCGTTGCTGCCTTTCTTGTCAGTGAGTGTTGGTTATGTGCGTGTGTTTGATCTCGAGGTTTTGTGCGTGGTTCGTGTTCCGTTCGTTCGTTCGTTGAGTTCGTTGCCCGGGAATTCGTTCCCGTTATTCTTGCTTCTTGCTCCGTTTCCGTCGCCGACTATAAGGCAAGTAACTTGTATTTTTTTCTTTGTGTAATACAAGTACTAAATACCGTATGTAGTGTAGTTGTGTTCAAGAGACAATTCTTGTGCAAAACCCCTGTTATATCTTATCTCTATTGTGTTGACTCGCCCGTAGCTGCCTCATTACACACGTGACACGAAATAACTTAGGGATGACCACTTCTTGTTGTATACATGCATGTTGTTCATGACTTGTTGTATGATCTCGTATGCTTGATGTGTTGATAGTAGTATAACTTTTTCTAAACTTGTAAAATACCCTATACCATGTTGTTTGGAAATAACTTAGGGATGACCACGAAATATACTAGGGAATAAGTAAGTTTTTCTGTTGTTTTCTTGTTCTTGAATATAGACTTCTGATTTCTGGCAGAACACATTTTCTAGATTTAAATCTGTTTTAAGTTATGTTTTTGTGAAATACCATATAACTGATATATATATTCAGGATTCGGCTGGGAGTCTATTTTCCAGAATCTTTGACGGATCCAGATTTGCATGTTTGTAGCAACGGAAATTCTAGATTTAGTGCAGTACTGTTTTGTTGTCCTGAACTAGAATTTTCGTTGTTCTATCCCTTTATGAGTTTTCTTTCATCTGTACATGTTTATTTTTCAAGCAGAACCTGTTACTGGTTCATGCCATATTATTCTTACCATGTTTTGTGGCACATACATGCCTGTTTGATAATAATAATAAATAACCAAGCCGCGGTTAAGGGAAAGATCTAGTAGTGGAAAATATAGAAATGTGTACTCGGAAGGGGGCCCATGTTTCCCGCCTTATTACCTGATATCCGTTACCTGTGATATGATTACCTAACATGTGATTCTGTTATCTGATTCCTGACTACATACATCCTACGGTAGGGTGTACTCAGAAGGGGGCCCGTGCTTCCCACCTGTTACCCAACTACATACTTCCTACGGGATGGTGTACTTGGAGGGGATGTAGTCCTACCTGATGCATGATTACCTGTTACATAATATCTGTATCTGTACCAGTGCATGTTTACCTGTTACCTGAGTACACGGCCCTATAGACTACACTACGAAATCGAAATGCAAACTTGTTTAAATGTAGCAACCATGTGGTAAAACCTGGGATGCATGAAGTTCTACATAGATAGTAATAAATACAAGACTTGACCGGACATAACATGACATAAAACTTGTTACATGAATACCTATTACACGCTTACTTGTTACTTGATACCTGTACATGCTACTTGACACCTGTTACATGTTTACCTACTTGCATGATACCTGTTACATGTTATATACATTTGTTATAACCTTATTTTGTTACCTGATTCATGTTAGTTAGCCTGTTTTATTATCATGCTATTCCATGTTATTTATTTATCTTTTCCATGAACTTGTGCCTGCACTACAAGCGGTCCGCAACTTGCATTGATGGGCATTTTGTTCTCTTTTCCTCTTCCTGCAATTTATTAAATTGTAGATCATGGAGACCAGTTGCCTGATGGAGTAGGTGATCTGAGATACTAGTTACTGGAGTTTGATATTATTATTATTTCCTGTTGCTTATTTGAATAATGTATCTGTTACTTGGATTATTTGTATTGGGCACTGTGACCTAAAACTATTGACTTGTTCAGATCTGGTTTATTTGAGTTTATTATATTTTGGTTTCAAGTAATCCTATTGGTATATTTATTTATTTATGCATGCGCGGTTGACTTCTCTTGCTTCTTACTTATTGTGAATATTTGCAAGTGTACAAAATTGCAACAAGTAGTATAATTATGTGAAAAGAGTGTCGAATCCACAAGAACTAATTATTTTATTGAGTACTGAGATTAATAGATTAATTACTATTTGGAAAATCTAAATTCAATAAATAAAGCAACTAAATTAAATTAATCTAAAGGACTAAGTAAATTAATTTAAAAGTGCTGAATATGAAATTTTGTTATTTATTAATAACAAAATTAATTCTAGGGCTTTTGATTTCACCTAGTTTATCCCACACAATTCATAATTCCATGTGAATAAAAATATTATTTTTCAAAGTAGTAGACCAAAATTCCCTAACTATTCAATGCTTTCTCTCGAACAACACCAAAAATATCTCCAACTAACAGTTCGTCATAGGTCATGCACAAATTTAGTTAATTGAAGACTCATTAAGTTCTGTGGATTTCTTAACGGTCACATCAATCACAGTAAATCATCTCTAATTTCGCTCAATCAATGGTGTTTAATTCTATAATTCAAAATCACAAATTATCAGTTCGGTCTCTCCATGAGTTCATAGATCATACAAAAGTCGGTCAACCAATTGTAAGCAATAAGATCAAAAATCAAACACACAACCATGAAAAAATAGAAAAATAATATGGAATTAAAATTTGTGTTATCAAAACTAGGCTACATCAAAGCCCTAGAAAAATTAAATTTAGTTAATAATAATATTGCAACTAACAAATATTGTCTTGGATTGCATAATAAAAAATTAGAGAAAGAAAAGAGATACAAAAAGAACTGTTTTTTAAAAATAAATTGCAAACCGAAACCGCCAAACATAGCCTTCTTTCCCTCTTTCCTTCTTTGTCGTTTTCTTCTTCTAATGGCGCTGACGTCACGCCACGTCAGCCTTACTGCTGTCGTTTCGTCGCTTGGAGCACAAGCGCTGATGTGGCCACCTCAGATCCCAAGCAACGCCCTTTGCTCTGTCTCTTTCTTTGCCTCGAAACATGCGCCGAAGTCTAACGTAGCAAACAGAATTGCCACATCATGCCAGCGCCATCTTCTGCTCTCTTCAAAAGTCGAGCCGCTACACGCCCCTGTTGTTTCTCTGTCTCTCGTTTCTTTCTTTTTCGTTTTTTTTAGGATTTAATATGAGGTCAGCCGTCGCTCTACCTCTTTCGTTAAGCGTCCCTTCTCTCTTCCTCTTGCTATTGTATTTATAGACATACGGATGTGAGAATTCAGGTTTATTTTTGCAGAAAACTCTTTCTTCTTCATTTATTTATTTCCTTATCTGATTTTTCTCTTTATTTCTTGCTTCTTTTTCTTCTCTTTCTCTTCTTGAAATACGTGCTACATACACACAAAATAAAATCAGATTTTTAGGATTAAAAATAAAAATAAAAATAATTAGTTTTAATTAATTAAACTAACTAATAAGCACATTGGTACAATTAAACCCTTTTAAAATTGTTTACTACACTTTCAGCTCTATTGGCAATTAAAATTTTTATTTTGCTTTTCACAAGGCCAAATTGTAAAATTTAAAATTCAACAAAACAATAAAAATTAATAAATCATTCTGTTTGTTTTGTTTGTTGATTTTTTTTACCAAAAATATTCACCTTTTGCATCAAAAATCTTGTTCCTACAAAAATAATTAATTAATTGAAATCGATGGAAATGAGATGAATTATAAATAAGATATATGAATACAAGCAATTCTAATGGGTAAATGAGTACAAATATTTGTATAAAATTAGACACATCACTACTCTGATTATTCCTGTTAAATGTTGTAAAGATCCTGACAGCTTATAGATGATGAAAATCATTCATTGAGCTTAGTCACGTATCTGCATTCCGTATTCTCTTTTGGGAAGCGGAGCATGACAAGGTTTTTAGTGGTATCAGAGCCCAGGTTTGGCTAATGTATTAGTTTGACTGATATATTAGTGTCACACCCCGCTTCCCAAAGAGAGAATATGGAATAAGGATACGTGACTAAGCCCAGCAAATGATTTTCATCATCCATAAGCTGTTCAGAATCTTTACAATATCTCACAGAAATAATCAGAGTCGGAAGCAAGAAAAGTCAACCAAGCATGCATATATGAATCAAAATACCAACAGAATTTACTTAAAACAAAACATATTAATCTCAAATAAACCAGATTTGTACAAGTCAATATCCTGGGTTACATTGCCCAAATACAAATAATCCAAGTAACAGATACAATTGTTCAAAATAAGCAACAAGAAGATAATAATAGCAAAACTCCAGCAACTAGTATCTCATATCACCTACTCCATCAGGCAGCTGATCCCTAAAATCTGCAATTTAATAAATTGCAGGAAGAGGAAAAGAAAACAAAATGCCCGTCGATACAAGTTACGGGCCACTTTTAGTGCAGGCACAAGTACATGGGGGAAAATAACAAATATAGCTTAACAGCAGAAGCAAGTATAGCATGGTATAGGCATGTTAACAGGATAACTAACATGAATCAAGAAGCAAAATCAAGTAACAGGATATAATAACAGGTACAGGTAATATGTATCAAGTATCAAGCAAGCAGGTAAATAGGTGAACATGTAACAGATGAACAGGTAACATGTAACAGGTAATCAGGTATACAGATATAGGTACAGGTAAACAGGTAATCATATAATAGGTATCATGTTATGTCAAGTCTTGTATTATTAATAACTAGGTAGCACTTCATGCATCCCAGGTTTTTATTACATAGTTGCTACATTCAAACAAGTTTCGCTTAGATTTCGTAGGGAGTCCATAGGGCCGTGTACTCAGGGATCAGGAAAAAAAGAACAGGAACAGGTTCAAGAATCAAATAGGTACACAAATCATCCAATTCCTGCATCAACAGGTTCATGAATCACCAGGTAACAGGTAGACGAACCAACTGGTCCATGCATCAACAGGTAACAGGTATACAAACCAACAGGTCCATGCATCAACAGGTAACAGGTACACGAACCAACGGGTCCATGCATCAACAGGTAACAGGTACATGAAATAACAGATCCATGCATCAACAGGTTCATGTATCAACATGAATCGAAATGGGAAACACATGCCCCCTTCTAAGTACACATTTCTATATTTTTCACTACTAGATCTTTCCCTTAACCCCGGCTTGGTTATTTTGTTATTATTATCAAATAGGCATGTATGTGTCACAAATAGGGAAAGAATAATATGGCATAAACAAGTAACAGGTTCAGGTTGAAAGATAAATATGTACAGGTGAAAGACAACACAAAAGGATAGAAAAACGAAAATTCTAGTTCAGGACAGTAAGGCAGTACTGTACCAAATCTGGGATTTTCGTTGCTACAAAAATACAAATCTGGATCCGTCAAAGAATCTGGAAAATAGACTCCTGGCCGAATCTAGCAAGTATATATAAGTCATATAGTATCTTACAAAAATAAGTCTCAAAACAGATTTGTATTCAGAAAACGTGTTCAGCCAGAAATCAAAAGTTTGTATTCAAGAACAGGAAAACAGCATGAAAACGCATTAATTAAATCCACGAAAAATCTGGGGTATTCCCCTATATGTACAGCATCAGAATATAAAGTTTCATAACTTTTTCAGTATAAATAGTTTAGTCAACAAAAATTAGAAAGCATCAAGATGCAGTAGTTTTGTAAATCTGGAATTATAAACATTGTAGTACCATAACAGCAATATCTCACAAACCATAAATCGAAATCCAAATTCGCCAAAAGGGCAATAAAATAGACACAGTAGGCTAACTTTCATATTCACAAACATTTTTCAAACTGCAAGTAGAATTTGGTCGAAAATCAGGTTCTTTATTGAACTGTATGAAAAATCTACTAGTATAGTAATTGTTTGGAAACATAAAATAGTTGGTAAAACTTATCAAATAAATCCACAAAAATTCAGGGTTAACTCCAATCAAATCTAGTTGTATTGTGCAAAATATTGGATCAAAATAATACTTTTAACATCATGATAAAAATAGGTTGCTCTTCAGAATTCATAGAAGAAAAAAAATCTGGAAATCTCTATACACCTCTGTAGTAAAATAGACATAACTCACAATCCATAAATTGAAACTGAGATCTGTCAGAAGGGTTGGAAAATAGACAAAATTCTATACAGTTCATATTCACAAATAAAATTCAAATACTCACCTTAATAGGGTCTAAAACACTGATCAAAAGCAAGATAATAGAAAATACAAAATTATCCCTTATGCACAAATCAACATAGATCATATGAAATTCATCCAAATCATAACCAAACATGAAATATGGTGTACTAGGTGTCTAAACAACATGGTATAGGGTATTTTGCAAGTCCACGACCAGTATAGCACGGATAATACATCAAGCACACGATATCACGAAATAACATGCATATATACATCAAGAAGTGGTCATCCCTAGGTTGTTTCATGTCATGGGTTTCATGTGGCAACTACAGACGGGTCAACACAATAAAGACAAGATCAATAAGGGGTTCACACACAAAAGTTGTCTCTAGAACACAACTACACTACAAGCGGTATTTAGTACTTGTATTACACAAAGAAAAGAATACAAGTTACTTGCCTGAGAGACGATGACGGGAACAGCGAGCAAGAGAAAGAATGATGGGAACGAATCCTGGGCATGAACACAAACACGAACAAAGCGAATACGAACAAGATTGCGGACATAATCGGACGGCTAGATCCCAGAGATCAAGATCAAGATGATCGGATCAGATCGAACGGCCAGATCTCCCTGATGATGAAGATAATTATGAAGATTAAGATCGATCGATTTAATGGAGGGGATCAAAGGAAATTGATGATCATCATGATCGTGATGATCAAGAGGAGATTGGACTACCCACATCCAATCAAGCATGATGATGATGATCATGATCATCGACGGCCCACAATCAAAGGATCAAAACTAATACAACAGCAACTATAGTATGTTCGGCTCTAGCTCGACGACTGCGGGCGGAACGGCACGGGCACTGGTTGTGGCTGGCATTGCTGCTGGCTGCATCGGGGAAAACACAGCACGAGGAGGGGCAGCGAGCTGGCTGTTGCTGACTTTGGAAAAGGAGCAGGGCGAGGGGCTGCTGCATCTGCCTGCGCATCAACAGTAGGACACAGGGGGCGGCACAAGTAGACAGGGCACACAGTAGGGAGAAGGCACGACTTGCTGGGCGACGGGAAGCAGGGGACCAGGGGACCAGGGGGTCGCTGCACAGGGTGGCGCGATGGAAGGAGAGGAGGAGAGAGGCGGAGGAGCACAGAGACGAGGAGATGTGGAAGGTAGGGGACGATGGGTTAGAGAAATGCTAGGGGGAGATGAAGAGGCTGAGGTTGGCGGGAATGAACATGGGATGGGATAAAGGGTATATATATAGGGTTGTTTTTTTATTTTTAGGTTTAGATGAAGATGGCTGAGATAGGGTAGAAACGGGTTTGGGTTTAACGGGTCCAAGGGGTTAATGCAGATGGGTTTAATGGGTAAATGGTAACGGGTATGGGTTTATAGGGTTTATAGGGTGCACAGGTTGAATTGGTTTGGGGAAAACTGAAAAATGGATTAATGGGTGTAATAGGGTATTAGTAGGTTTAATGGGTTATTGGGTATAGGTGAAGTGTAATTGGGTTGGGGATTAGTTGGAATATAATTTGCATTAAAAATATAGAACTTATTTGAAATAAGTACGAATATAATTAATACATAAAAATGGATTTTTAATAAAAATTCAAAAATTAATAATAATAATAATACATATATATCAAAAATGGACATTCAAGTTTAATAGACTTATTAAAATCATCCAAATGGTAATAATATATAATATAAATAGTTGATCACTTAGAAATGTAAAATAAAATTAAAATACATCATCATAAATATGAATTTCGAATAATAAATGAAACAGAGAATTTCTTAGAATCCAGAATATTTTGTTAAAATTTGATGAATTGAAAAATGTAATTGGTGTAAAAGAATTTAAAAGCGAAGAGAAAGTTATAGAAATTTTTAAATACACCCAAAATACAAGAAATGGGAAATAGGGGTTACAATTAGACAAGCTTGGCTCGATCTGGGATTGGCTCAACAGTACACAGACCATGCATACATAAATGAATTATAATCAACTTTGATCTGGATGCTTATTGTTTTGATTCTTGTGCAGACCATGGCTCGTAGGGGTTCTACTTCTCATCTTCAGGAAGATCAGCCTGGGCTTGAGGCCATTTCCAATATGTTGGAACGGTTGATCAATATGCAGCAGAACCATAGTGACCTAGTGATGGCTGCTTTGGAATCTGATCGGGTTTCGCCTCCCGCTGTGCCTATGCAGGTAGCTCTCCCTCCCCATCTGGGTACAGTCACAGATTTCATGAGGCTGCATCGCGATAGATTCTCCGGCACTGAGACGCCTTTGGAGGCAGAATAGTGGTTGATCCGGACTGAACAGTTGGTGTTGGCAGCAAGAGTTGCCGATGCTGATAAAGTGGATGTGGTAGCCATCCAGCTGGTGGACCTAGCTCACATTTGGTGGAGGTCCGAGTCCGAAAGGCTCGAATGACCGATCACTTGGGCCACGTTCACTGAGCTTCTTAGAGAAGTTCTTCCCTGGCAGCACTCAAGTGGAAATGAAGAAACAGTTCCTGACCCTGGAACAGGGTTGGTCATTGTTCTATTATTGGAATTTTGTTACATGTTGTCCATGCAATGTTGTAACACGAGACTTTCTTGAAACAGGGCTCCAGGTCTGTAGATGAGTTTGCAGCGGAATTTACCAGACTTAGCCGCTTCGCAGCCTTTCTTTTGGTGAACGAAGAGGAGAAGGCTTGTATATTCACACTGGGACTTGAGTGAGACATTAAGGTGCCGCTCGTCTCCCTTCGCTTACGTACTTATTCTGAGACTCTTGAGGCAGCTCGAGCTCAGGAGCAGGTCGTGGTAGGTTGTCTCCTCCTCAGAGGATTGTTTCGCACTATGTTGTTGCTAGGCCTTCTAGTGGGCCGATTCAGAGGCCTGTTACCGCCCATCCTGTCAGGGCAGCTCCCTACTCTTATGCTAGTTCCCAGAGGGTTAGTTTATGCACCTTCTGCCAGTTGGTTGGGCATGATCCTAGGGACTGTAGACGTGCCAACTACCGGTGCTTCGGATGTGGTGCTGCTGATCATTCAGTGCGGGATTGCCTGCAGAGGAGGATGGCTCTTCTAGCTAGGGGTCCAGTTCAACAGGTAGTCCCAGCTCGTGGTCCTGTTAGACCACCTCTCCTTCCTCAGCACCAGATTGTTGGTCAGAGTACCGCTGCCCCAGGAGAGGTCAGACTTTCAACCTGACTGCTGCTGATGCTGAGTCAGCAGAGGGTGTTGTTGCAGGTATATTTTGCTTTTTGTTGTTTTGGTTGTTCCTCTTTTGCTTCTTTTCATTTGTCTTGCTTTATTCTCTCATATTATCTTTCTGCATTGTACTTTCCTTACCCTTGTTCATCCATTCTTTTTTCCTGTCTCTTTTGATTCTATCTTAGGTGTTGTCCTTGTTTTCTCTTTTCCTGCTCATGTTCTCTTTGATTCTAGGGCAACTCATTCCTTCGTCTCTTCTCGGTTCGTGGCTCGCCATCAGTTGGAGTGCAACATCATGTCAAAGGCTTGTAACATAGTGACAGGTGGTGGAGTTATCATTTGTTTTTGGGAGTGCAGGTAGTGTCCCGTGATTATTGGCAGTGCAGATTTCAAGGCCAACCTGATTGTAATTGGGAATTCAGGATTCGACGTCATTCTCGGCATGGATTGGTTGGGTGAGTCCCATGCCATTATTGATTGTCATGCTAAGAAAGTTGTGTTCAGAATCTCAAATCGCACAGAGTTTGAGTTCCATACCGGGAAGATGTCCCTTGGCCGAGCTGAGACTGCAGTTGATCAGGAGGTTTGTACGATGGAATTGCAGTTAGGCTGTGAGGCTGCGCCTCTAGTAGTGCAAGATTTCCTAGATGTTTTTCCAAAGGAGTTTCTTGGCTTACCCCCTGATAGGGATGTAGAGTTCGGTATTGAAGTTCAGCCTGGTACGGTGCTGATATCGAAGAGTCCCTACAGGATGGCACCGATTGAGTTAGCAGAGCTTAAGGTGCAGATTGAGGAGTTACTGGATTTGGGATTCATCAAACCAAGTGTTTCGCCATGGGGTGCCCTAGTCCTTTTTGTCAACAAGAAGGATGGTAGTCGTCGACTGTGTGTGGATTATCGGGAACTGAATAGTGTTACTGTGAAGAACCGGTATCTATTGCCCAGGATCGATGACTTATTTCATCAGTTGAGCAGAGCTGCTGCTTTCTCGAAGTTGGATCTTCATTCCGGGTATCATCGGATCAAGGTGAAGGCGACTAATGTACAGAAGACTACATTCAGGACAAGATATGGGCATAATGAGTATCTTGTGATGCCGTTCGGGGTCACGAACGCGCCTGCTGTATTTATGAGTCTTTTGAACAAGGTCTTTTCCTAGTTCCTAGATAGATTTGTGGTGGTGTTCATTGATGACATTCTGGAGTATTCTCAAAATCAGGAAGATCATGCTGAGCATCTTAGGTTGGTTCCGAAGACTTTGAGGGAGAATCAGCTCTATGGAAAACTCAGCAAGTGTGAGTTTTGGATCGACGGGGTCACTTTCTTGGGGTACATTATCTCTGGCGATGGTATTTCAGTGGATCTGGCCAAGGTTGAGGCTATGAAGGATTGGCCAGTTCCCAAGTTAGTTTCAGAGGTACGGAGTTTCCTTGGTCAAGCTGGCTATTATCAAAAATTTGTCCAAGATTTTTTAAAGATAGCAGGACCATTGATTAAGCTTACTGGGAAGGATCAGAAGTTCTATTGGTCTGAGGCTTGCAGTGAGGCTTTTGCTAAGTTGAAGAGCCGGTTGATGTCAGTGCTAGTGTTGACTATTCCAAATAGTTCAGGCAGATTTATAGTTCACTGTGATGCTTCGGGTAAGGGTCTTGGAGCAGTTTTGATGCAGAAGGGCCGAGTCGTTGCTTATGCATCGAGGTAGTTGAGGTCACATGTGAAGAACTATCCGACTCATGACTTGGAGTTAGCAGCAGTGATCTTTGCTTTCAAGCTGTGAAGACATTATTTACTTGGGGTCAAGTGGAGATCTTCACATACCACAAAAGTCTCAAGTACGTCTTCACCCAGAAGGAGTTAAACATAAGGCAATGGCGTTTGTTGGAGCTTATGGCCGATTATGACATCAGTTTGCAATACCATCCTGGTATAGTGAACTTGGTGCCAGATGCTTTGAGCAGGAGACCGATAGCTATGTTCCTAACTCAGTAGAGTGATTTGGTTGAGCATATGTGGAGGTTGGAGTTGGATGTGTTGTTGCCGAGTTCTAATCGGAGTAGTTTGGTGCTTCAACTTCAGTCGTCTCTTTTGGATCAGACCAAAGAGGCTCAGGCGGGTGATGAGCAGTTGGAGGGTTTCAGTGCTGAGGTTGAGTCTGGTTCCAGAACGGACATGATTATTCATGCTGATGGATCGCTTCGTTTTGGGTCCAGGTTATGTATCCCAAAGGGTAAAGTTCGTCAGAGGTTGCTTGAGGAAGCCCACCAGTCGTCGTATTCTATCTATCCTAGAGGTACTAAGATGTATCGGAATTTGAAGCTTCATTTCTGGTGGCACGGTATGAAGAGGGTTGTGGCTCGGTTTGTATCTCAGTGTCTGATCCTGCTAGCAGGTGAAGGCAAAGCATCAGAAGACCGCCGGACTTCTTCAACCACTTCCCATTCCGGAGTGGAAGTGGGAACACATCACTATGGACTTTGTGACTGCTTTGTTGAGGAGTTCTAAGGGTCATAATGCCATTTGGGTGATTGTCGATCGATTGACGAAGAGTGCTCACTTCATTGCCTTCCGTATCGGACAGTCTACTGAGAACCTAGCTGAGAAGTACATGCAAGAGATAGTCAGACTTCATGGGGTTCCAGTCAGTATTGTATCCGATAGGGATACGAGATTCAGATCCCAGTTTTGGGAGAGTCTTCAGAGTAGTTTGGGGAGTAAATTGAAGTACAATACAGCTTTTCATCCCCAGACTGATGGACAGTCAGAGAGGACCATCCAGATTCTTCAGGACATGTTGAGGTCCTTTATGATGTAGTTCGGTAGATCATGGGAGGACCATTTGCATCTCGTAGAGTTCTCGTACAATAACAGCATTCAGGCCAGTCTTAAAGCTACACCGTTCGAGGTACTTTATGGGCGGAAGTGCAGATCACCAGTGTGCTGGGATGACATTGGTGAGAGGAAGTTGTTGGGTCCAGAGTTGATCACAAGGATAGTTGATGCGGTGACTCAGATTAGGAAGCACTTGTAGGAAGCTCAGGATAGGCAGAGGCGGTGGGCAGATGTCTATTGGAAAGCTTTGGAGTTTGAAGTTGGTGACCATGTTTTCCTAAAGGCATCGCCTTGGCGCGGTATCATTCGGTTTGGTGGTGGGGGAAAGCTCAGCCCTAGGTTTATTGGACCATTTGACATCGTGGAACATGTAGGCAAGGTGGCCTATCATCTTGCATTGCCACCAGCTTTATCGGGAGTGCACGATGTTTTCCATGTCCCACAACTCCGGAGATATATCCGAGATGAGAGCCACGTGATCGACTATTCTGAGTTGACCATTCGGCCGGATTTGACTTATGAGATTCCGCCAGTTGCTATTTTGGATCGGCGGGAGAAAGTGCTTAAGAACAAGGTCATCAAGCTGGTTCGTGTTTCTTGGAATCCTCAATCGCCGGATGAGTCGACTTGGGAGCTGGAGGAGGAGATTCAGCAGAAGTTTCCGCATCTGTTTGTGTAGCTTTTGTTTTGTTCTTTCTTTTCTTTTAGGGGTTACCCTACATACCTTTTGTTTGAATTTCGATGACGAAATTCTTCTTGTTAGGTGGGTAGGATTTGTAAACCCTGTTTTTTATTTTATGTATTTTTGGGTGTATTTTTTCTTTTCCGTGTATTTGGTTCAGCTTGTATTTCTTTTGGACCGTATATTGGATCTTCTTTTTCAATATATATTCATCTCTTTGATTTTTCGTCTTTTTATTTGAGTTCTTGATTCAACTGTCCCCTATTATTTTACCGTTGTTTGATCGAGTTGTATTTTGATCCTCTTTATTCAAAAAAAAATTTCGTGCCTTATTTTATTTATCCATTTTGTGCCATCTCATTATTTTTGGATCACACTATATTTTTTATTTTTATTTTGATTCATTCATACCCTATACCCAAACCCGTTTGCATACCCCTTTACCCTTACTTAACCCGTCAGCTATCACCCTTAATACTCTGAACCCTAATATATTTTCCCAACCTATATACATACACCATGCCCTGTTCACCCTCATTACCCTCAGCCGCTCTAACTCATTACCCCCCTGCTCTCTCCCGACCTGTTCCCCGTGCTCCCCCTACCTCCTCTCGCCGTCGCAGCCACCTACAACCGTTGCCAGCCCCGTCTCCCTCTCTCTCTCTTTCCCCATCTCCTGGTGTCTCTCCCTTTTCGGCCTCCCACCGTCGTGACCTCAGCAGCACCAGCATCGCCGGCAGCCTCCCTACATCCCCTGTTCCTATGCCGACAGTCAGCAGCAGCGACCCTAACTCTCCCTTGCGCTGCCTCTCTCCGTTGCACAGCAACAGCAACTTGCGTTGTGCTCCGCCCTTCCTCCTGTTATCAACAGTGGCAGCCACTTCCTGTCTGCCGTCGTCCCCCGCTGTGCACACCCCGCCACTGCCTCTCTTGTGGTTGAGTATTGGTAGCATGCGTGTGTTTGATCTCGAGGTTTTGTGCGATGTTCGTGTTCCGTTCGTTCGTTCGTTGAGTTCGTTGCCCGGGAATTCTTTCCCGTTATTCTTGCTTCTTGCTCCGTTCCCGTCGTCAACTATAAGGCAAGTAACTTGTATTCTTTTCTTTGTGTAATACAAGTACTAAATACCGTATGTAGTGTAGTTATGTTCTAGAGACAATTCTTGTGCAAAACCCCTGTTATATCTTGTCTCTATTGTGTTGACTCGCCCGTAGCTGCCTCATTACACACGTGACACGAAATAACTTAGGGATGACTACTTCTTGTTGTATACATGCATGTTGTTCATGACTTGTTGTATGATCTCGTATGCTTGATGTGTTGATAGTAGTATAACTTGTTCTAAACTTGTAAAATACCCTATACCATGTTGTTTGGACATCTAGTATACCTTATTTCATGTTTGGTTATGATTTGGATGAGTTTCGTGTGAAATAGTTGATTTTGTGCATGAAGGATATTTTCTGTTTTGTCAATTTTCCATTTTTGATCAGTATTTTGGACCCTATTAAGATCAGTATATGAAAATTATTTGTGAATATGAATTATAGAGAATTCTTTCTACTTTCCAAATTTTCTGACAGATCTCAGTTTCGATTTATGAATTGCAAGTTATGACTATTTTACCAGTGATGTGTTTAAAATTCCAGATCCAGTTTTATATGAATTCTGTATGGTAATTTATTTTTCCACTGATGCTAAAGATAATATTTTGATATAATATTTTGCTGAGTACAACTAGACTTGATTGGGATTAATCCTAGTTTTTATGGATTTAATTGATAACTTTTATAAACTATTCTATGCTTGTAAACAACTACTACACTTGTAGAATTTTCTTGTTGTTCAGTAAAGAACCTTAATTTCGACCTGATTCTATTTGTTTTCTATAAAAACTTTGTGAATATGAATTGTAGCCTACTGTATCTATTTTATCACCCTTTTGACGGATCTGGATTTGGATTTATATTTTCTGAGATATTGTTGTTTTAGTACTGCAGTGTTTATGTTTCTAGATTTACAAAACTACTGCATCTTGCTGTTTCTGATTTTACTTGACTATTCTATCTATGCTGGAAAATTATAAAACTTTATTTTCTATTACTAAACATACTAGGAAAAACTCCAGATTTTTCGTGGATTTAATCAGTAAGTTTTTATTCTGTTTTCCTGTTATTGAATACAAACTTTTGATTTTCTAGCTGAACATGTTTTCTGGATTCAAATCTATTTTAAGTTATATTTTTGTCAAACACCATATGACTTATATATATTTTCCGAATTCAGATGGGAGTTTATTTTCCAGATTCTTTGACGGATCCAGATTTACATGTTTGTAGCAACGGGAATTCCAGATTAAGTGTAGCTGTCCTGAATTCAAATCTATTTTAACTTGCATTGATGGACATTTTGTTTTCTTTTCCTCTTCCTGCAATTTATTAAATTGCAGATCATGAAAACCAGTTACCTGATGGAGTAGGTGATCTGAGATACTAGTTGCTGGAATTTTGCTATTATTATTATTTCCTATTGCTTATTTGAATAAGGTATTTGTTACTTGGATTATTTGTATTCGGCACTGTGACCCAGAATTATTGACTTGTTCAGATCTGGTTTATTTGAGACTATTATATTTTGGTTTCAAGTAATCCTGTTGGTATATTGATTTATTTATGCATGCATGGTTGACTTCTCTTGCTTCCTACTATGATTATTCCAGTGAAATGTTGTAAAGATCCTGATAGCTTATGGATGATGAAAACCATTTGCTGGGCTTAGTCACATAGCCGCATTCCGTATTCTCTTTTGGGAAGCGGGCCGTCATATTTATTTTGCTACCATTAGACATCATAACATTGTCAAATTTTGCATGGCATTGCTTTGGAGCTTATTTCAGTCCGTAGAAGGATTTTACAAGTCTACACACCTTGTTTTCCTGTCCATGAACTACGTAACCCTCAGGTTGTTTCATGTATATTTCTTCTTCTAAATTCCCATTTAGAAAAGCATTTTTGACATCCGTTTGATGTATTTCGAGGTTACATAGAGCTGTAATAGCTATCAACATTCTTATGGAAGTTATTGTCGTGACCGGGGAATAAGTATCAAAGAATTCTAGGCCTTCCTTTTGCCTAAATCCTTGTACCACAAGTCTTACCTTATGTTTCTCTATTGAACCATCTGGTTTCAATTTCTATTTGAAAATCTATTTGTATCCTAGAGCTTTACACCCAGACGGCAAATCAACCAACTCCCATGTATGATTTTGCATGATGGACTCTATTTCACTTTTGATTGCTTCCTTCCACATAAGAGCATCAGGCGTAGACATGACTTTCTTGAATGTTCTGGGCTCATTCTTTAACAAAAAGGTCTTTACAAAGTCAGGACCAAATGACTTTGATGTTCTAGCCCATTTATTTCGTCTAGGTTCATCATTATCATCTCCTGGTTCATCAACCGATGTACTTGCACTCCCTCGCTGATGTGTACGTTTGGGATACGTAGCATCCTTACACGGAAACACTTGTTCAAAGAAGGAGGCATTCCTTGATCCCATTATTGTATTCACATGGACGTCCGGTATATCCGATTTATATACCAAGAACTGATATGCACTGCTGTTATGTGCATAGCCTATGAATATGCAATCAATGGTCTTAGGTCCTATCGTGACCTATCTGGGATTAGGTACTGCTACCTTTGCTAGACGCCCCCACACTTTGAGATATTTATATGAAGGTACATTACCTTCCACAGTTCGTATGTTGTCTTGCTAGTTTTCTTGTAAGGTATTTTATTGAGAATATAATTGGCGGTCAGCAACGCTTCCCCCCACATGTTATGGGGTAACCCAGAATTTAACAACAAGGTATTCATCATCTCCTTCAGAGTTTGGTTCTGGCGCTCGGCAATACCGTTTGATTCAGGTGAGTAAGGAGCAGTTTTCTGATGAACTATTCCATGTTCAGAGCAGAACATATTAAATGGTGAAACATATTCCCCTCTTCTATCACTCCTAACGATTTTAATCGTTTTGCCAAGTTGATTCTCAACCTCAAGCTTGTATTCCTTGAATTTATCCAAGGCCTCATTTTTGCTATGTAACAGGTATACATAGCAGTATTTGTGCAATCGTTTATGAACGTTACAAAATCCTTTTTACCATCTCTGGTCTGCATGAATTTTAAATCACACAGATCTGCGTGAATTAGACCTAGAGTTTCAGTGTTTCTTTCTACAGAACGGGATGGAGTTTTAGTGAGTTTGGTCTCTGTGCAAACTTCACATTTGTCGTAGTTGTCTACCTTAAATTTTGGTAGTAAATTCATGTTAATTAATCTGTGCAGAGAATTAAAATTAACATGGCATAGTCTTTCATGCCAAACAGAAGAAGACTCAACAACATAAGCAACATGATTAATTTCATTAATTTTGGGAACAACATGAACAACAGATTTTGGGATGACTGTTATTACATCGAATTTGAACAGTCCATCCTTAACATACCCTTTTCCCAAGTACACCCCATTCTTTGAAAGTACAAAATTATCAGAAGCAATCACGACCCTAAATCCATTCTTGCTTAGCAAAGATCCCGAGACCAGGTTCTTTCGAATATCTAGAACGTGCAACACATTGGTTAGTGTTAGTTCCTTGCCAGAAGCCATCTTCAGCACTATCTTCCCTGTTCCTTCAATCTTGGAGGTGGAAGAATTCCCCATGAACAACTGTTCATTCTTGTTTCACTTCTGGTATGAAGTGAACATATCCTTGTCCGAGCAAATGTGCTTGGTGGGCCCAGTATCATACCACCACTCACAAAGATTGCTCCCCACCAGATTGACCTCCGATACAATAGCACAGAGGTCCAAGTCAGTGGACAGGTTCTCAGCTATGTGCGCATGGGATTTCTGATTCCCTTTTGCCTTTCCATTTCCAGTAAGAATGTTATCCTTGCTGCAACATTCAAATATCTTGTGCCCCAGCTTACCACACTTGTGGTATTTTCCAGCAAACCTTTTTGCAGCAGGTTTCTTATTCGGCCCTGTGGCAAGAATTTTCTCTTTTTGCCCTTCTGTTGGTGCTCCACCATGTTGGCTTTTTCTATGTACTGTTTTCATAGGACTTGTCACCCTTGCGATTCTCCTCTTCAATCCGCAACCTGACAATCAGGTCCTCAAAAGACATTTCCTTTCGCTTGTGCTTGAGGTAGTTCTTGAAGTCTTTCCATCCAGGTGAAAGCTTCTCAATGAACGCAGCAACCTGGAACGGTTCGCACAATGTCATGTTCCCTACAACGATTTCGTGCATGATCAGTTGCAGTTTCTGTATTTGACTCACAACAGTCTTGGATTCAACCATCTTGTAGTCTAGAAATTTGTCAACTACAAACTTCTTGGAGTCAGCATTTTCGGTTTTGTACTTCTTCTCCAAAGACCCCCACAGAAGTTTGAATGTCTTGAAGACACAGTACACATTGTAGAGCGGGTCTACCAAACCGTTCAGGATGTAATTTCTGCATAGATAATCACCCTGAGTCCATGCATCAACTGCAGCAACAGAGTGTGCATCCATAGGTGCCAGCATAGGGGAAGTTTCAGTCAAAAACCTTTCCAGCTTTAAGGTGGTCAGGTAGAACTGCATCTTCTCTTGCCACTTCTTAAATTCAGTTCCATTGAACTTTTCTAGTTTTTCTCCCACAGTTATATGTGTGGACAGAACGACCATTTGTGCTGCAATCGAATGTGTAGTCACATTCTGGGTCACTGGTGTTTGTGCACTGAGTAGTCCACTGACATTCTCATTTTGTGTGTTTTCCATTTTTTTCTGAAATAGTTAAAATTCAACTGTTAGTTTTTTTTGGTTTTTCCGAAATGATAACAGTATCTGTAAATAATCTTCACAAAAACTGTTAGAATATAGGGGAAAAATTTCTTTAAAATTGTTAGAACTCGAATATCATAAAATAGAAAATTCCTAACAATGTTTGTAAAGAACTACAATTACAGGAATAAATGAACTAACTAGACACTTCAATAAAGAGTTGTGATTAAGATCTCTGTCCTTAAAGCAAAATTCGCCCCATAGTGTAATGATAGTTGACGAATTGTCTCCCAAAATACAACTGTATTACCTTTCCCTGATGTAACAACCCACTTTTTTTTTTAACATCCAAAATCAAATCTTTCAATTTATATATCACTTTAAACATAAACTCAGATAGTTATATTTCAAATAAAATTTTGGCAGAGTCTCCCCTGAAATTTCTACCCCGAAACACTAAAAGCTTACGGAATTCTGCACTAAATTCCGTAGCTCCCAACACAGGCAATATAATCTTAGTCTTCCCAGGCAAAAATGAGTAGAATCACACAGGCAATATAAATATCATGCACCGCTGGCCAAACTCACAACAGAATATTAATTATAATTTCAAAACCATAACTTTCCTTTGAAAACTTATATAAGTAATAGAAAAACTGAAGAAAAACTTTCCAAAAACCAAACACAGAACCCAATACTCCACAACGAGGTGGGTACAGGCTTTCTTACCTCATCACAGCATTATATCTATATATGTTCACTTTAATACAAAAAATACATCAATTGTCCATGTTTCTTTATATACTAAATACATAAATAATCTATCATCTCAACAAAATATAATTTCTAACTCTATAACTACCTCACCGGGCTACAAGCAAACCTGCAGGAGAGTTAGGGTTGTCCATCCTCCTGGAGGGACCCCCCTAACCCCCAGAAAACAACAGGGGTTAGTCATTTCTGGTGTGAGTATAATTTAAAGAGTCTAACAAATAAATTAACTTGTATAAAGAAAATAAATTGAACTTACAAATATCAAGTTAAGAAATTTCAACCTGAAATCTGAATATAAAACATCAAAATTACTGCTTTACATCAAAGTATTCTTCGAATCTGCATCCAACTATATAGATATATATAACTTCACTATATACATCCCACTAACCTCATATATACTTTAATTGTTTCTTATTCACATAATATTGTATCACATAAGTATCACACAAAAGCACTTTCTTTATTTCTCATTCTCTTTATATATATAATTACATAATGCTACTACATCTATTCTTCATATTTATTTGGCCACGCACTTCATTTACCGGTATCACATCAACAACTCACTCATTCATTCTGGAAGTTGGGCGAAGGCAGGTAGTTCCTCGACACACTTCCAAGGTACACAAACTTATATCACAACATATTTTTCTTTAATAACCATTTTCACGACCACTCTCTTATTACATACATCGCACGCATACAAACAATAATACCATCTACATCTTCATAACATCTCATTACAAGTCTTTATTTTATTGTATAACATCACGTTTATCTGTTTTTATAGCATCATAAACATATGCATTCATTCCCAGAATATCGCATTCATGTATGTCTTATAATACAAACATAACATCTCATTTCACATTGCGCGTTACTTGCATTTCATCACATCATTAACATATCACTTATTTGAATGCTCAATCTTATTGCATCAAAAGCATGTTTTATAACTCATCCTCATCGCGTTATATCACGTTAGTTACTACTCAATCTTATTGAGAATTAAACTTACTTTCATTTTCACTTATATCTCAAGTTACCATTAACTTCACTTTCATTCTCATCAATTTATACTCCACATCTCAAACATAGTTTGGGCAATAATATCACACCCCAAAGCCGATAGCTTAGGTAATAATCACCGCACCCCAAGTAGAACTTGGGTAATATCACATCACTTTCCAAGCCGATAGCTTGGTTTTTAATTTACTTTAATTCCTTCCATCTTAAATTTTACTTTATTCCTCATTTTCATTACACAACACCGATATTAGATTATCTATTCACCAGCTCGCCCAGCGAATTGTGCCAAGGCGGGTAGTTCCCACCATTTCCATGGAAATAGTGGGCAGGTAGTTCCTCGACACAATTCCAGGGTGCATCAACTCATATCATATCGCATTTTACTTTAATAATCATTTTCGTAATATAATTACTTCATACTATTCATATTAACACATACCTCTTTTACTTTTCATTTGAATAATACATCTACATTTCATTACTGTTCATAATAATTCAATTCATACACTCACTTTACTTTCTCATTTCCATATTTTACTTTCTTTTCTTTTCTTACTCACACTTATTTATTTTTATTAGTTTGTCGACCAGTGAGCCACAGTATCCTAATATACTGAAAGCCGACAGCCTAGTAAAATACGCGGACCGATGCTCACACAGAGTCTTACACATCCGAGGCTATGTCTTCCTCCCAGCCTGTGCTAGCGAGGGAACTCCGCACCCTAGATAAACTGGGTACTTCCTCCTAGCCAAAGCCAGGAGGGAAAAACTTCGCACCCCAGGTAAACTGGGTACTTCCTCCCAGCTGAAGCCAGGAGGGAAAAACTCCACACCCCAGGTAAACTGGGTACTTCCTCACGATAGCTGTTATCGAGGGTATAACCGGGCCTCAAGCCGATAGCTTGGGCGATAAAAACTCCGCACCCCAAACATAGTTTGAGTAATAAACTCCGCACCCCAAGCCGGTCCTTGGGTATTAGGAGGTCTAGCCCAAACCCCCAAGATTGTTGTAGGTACAGGTCAACAAAAATTAACTGTTATTAACATTAATCATTTCATTTTTTTCATCTCATATTTCTCCACATACATCTCATCTTTAAATTCAAATACTCGTCATGTCTTTGACTTTAACCACGAGAATTATTAACTCATTTATTAGCACATACCATCTTATCTTTTATCTTAACATTTAAACGCATATCCGGTGTCCACGATATTAATTATCATCTTATTATACCACATTAAGCATACACCATGTCATTTAACATTAAAAAAACATCATATCATATTATTGCATATTATGAATGCACCAAGTTATTTATTTTACCACACATCACACGTTATGAATATCATGGTATTTATTTCTTCATTAAATCACATATAGGCATACGGCAGGGTATATTATTAATAAATGAACTATATTATGTTATTTGTATCGTAAGCATATCAATATATATATATATATATATATATATATATATATATATATTCCATCACATAATAATATTATATTATTGCCCATTAATTCACTTCGAACATAATTATAACATAAACATATACCCACTAACTAATTTCATCAATTATCACATCACAACTCATTATCATGATATGTATATACATCACAAACATACACCACATATGCAGGTTTCCAAGAGAAAATGGCCACAATCACTTATTTCATCTAATTACATCTCATAACATCCATTTATAGCAATCTAGCCCATACACAAGGCTCCACATATACAAAATCACCTATAATGGCTTATATACCCAAAAACATGCACGAAACATGTACGAAGTAGAAAAATGCAGAAACCGTTTTATATATTAAACTTTTATACTTTAACACGTCACACTAATCCATAATATAAGTTTTATATACTTAAAATAGTTAATTTCCCCAAATATCACAAAAACTCATTTTCGGGCCCTTAAAAAATCTGTATTTTCTTTCAAAATCAATTTTTAGCATAACTTCTACGAAATATATCAAAACGACATGAAATTTGGCCACAACGTAAAATATATATAGATACAACATACTCACCTGACGGATCGAGCAAACGATGTCCCATGTCTGCCCGGTAGCCAATCAAAGTTCAAAATTTTCAACCTAAATAGAAAATTATAGGACCAATTAGCTTAAAACTCAAAACTCGACCTACGAACCTCCAAATCCGAATCTGTCTTCACCCACACATCACAAATGACATATGTAGCTGAGCTACATCGACAGATTTCGAATTCGGGTCCCGATGCAAAAACTCACTTATTGATCGGAGGCTTCCTAATAATAAAATTTTCTATTTCCTAATTTCTTTAATCCCTTTTTCCTAACATCTCAATTTAGGACTAACAATAATAATAGGATTCAATTACACCTCCGAATGTAATAAATTCTCAACTCAATCTCGGTCGGGCATTCCACCGAACACCCGGCGTGCATATAAATTATACTTTTATTTCAAATATTTTCCATTAAGTTCTAAGTCTACAAGATTCATTCTAAATTCATAGTAACACTATCACACTACTCCACAACCTCCTATGCATTTTTGAACTCACTAAAAGCAAGTTTCTTACTCAACTTCACCAATTTTTTTAAAATTGGCTTTATGCTAGAATCACCACTTCATAATTTTACGATGATATGCATAATTTCTAACTCCCAACATGTTCTATATGCTCTAACCATCTTCCTACATCAATTTCTAGTCAAAGAAATGAAAAGCATACAATTTAATAAACTAACATAAAATTTCTTGTACCTTCTTGAAATCTTCTTGAAAAACCGACACCGCCACGGGGAAGAGCACCCAGAAATCTCCTTGAAACACCAAAATAACTAAAGTGGGAGGTGGAAATTTAATGGGTTTCAAAAACCCTAGTTTTGGGGAAAAGCGGGTTTTTGGGTCCAAGGGGGGGTTCGGCCAGGCCAGGAAAGAGGAGAGGGAGAGAGAGAATGAGAGTGGCATAATAGAAATTTTTAGGGTTTTTATAAAATTAGGGTTTAGGATTATGGGCTTTAGGCCCAATTACTTAAGAAAATAGACCTACAATAAGTTATTTCAACTTGATTTTGAAAAGTTTACAAACAAATGCCACAAACTAAAAATTCCACTGTTTTATTGACCCCCTATAATATACAAACGCCCCAGAAAATGTTCGGGTCAAATCGGATTCGTCTCTTCTGAAAAAACTCATCTCAAAACTCCTATATTTGTAATTTTTCCCGTTTAACCCCAAATTTCAATTTAATCACTCTAATACAAATAAAATCAATTAATACGGGAAAATATACTCAAAAACTTATTTAAAATAATTTAAACCAAATAATTAAGGAATTAAAAAAAACAGATGTTACACCTGAAGAGCGGTACCCTAACTTCAGATATATCAGCGAACCAGCAGCTATGTTGTACTCTCACTCAGAGGAAGAAGAAGAAGATTATCAAGTTCAAAAACTGTGTTTCTAGCAGACAAAATTGCAGTCTTATAGGTGATGAGGGCGTAACTGATGGATCATGGATCCATTACTCTGTAACAGCAGAGTAATTGTCTATTACTCTATAACAGCAGAGTAATGGCATAAAAAACATAACTGATGGATCCATTATTCTGCTGCTACAGAATAATGGCACCAGTTACAGCAGAAAAATTGGAGCGGGGTAAAAAAAATAATGTAGGCCGAGCCGGGTCAGGCGCGCGCACTACACGTCAGTGGTAACCCCAGGGCTACACCCTTTAGTCCATTTCTTTAGCTTATATACTAGAGAAATCTTTTCCAATTTCTAATGTGAGACTATCCATTTTCTCCAAATTCCCAAGTTAGTACATTTCGAGTACCCAACTTTGGACCAATATTTCTCATTCATACGGAGTCCATTTTTGGCAAATGAGTACATTACAGAATAGTACTCGACAAGAGGAATATAATCCAATAACTTTTCGGTGCCGCCGGTGGCCAGAGCCCACCAAAATCCGGACCGGAAAATATGCCAAAAATATTTCCAACATTCCATTCCCCCAATCTTAAAGAACCATTTCTTTCCACCAATTATCAACACATCCCCCATTGATTGAAGATACAAAACTTGACCAAAAAGTTCCATGAAAATATTGAAATTCATATAAAGATTCTATCTATGGTGATACTCTCAAAAGGTCTTATATTAAATAATCAAAATTTGAAGCTGGAGGAAGAGGAGGAGAGGGCACGCTTTAAAATTGATATGGTTATGCTTGAAAACTGAGGGTTGTTGAAATTGATATGGGTATGCCTCAAATTTTGATTTTAATGATTATTGTTCAGGCAACTGCTTTCGAATATTTGCGTTGCTTTGTCTTCGGATTTAGGGAAAGAGTGTAGCCGGGGTATGTCCTCGAATCTATTGGAAAATCATGCCCGTATGTTTTCTTATCCCCATTGATTCAATTCTTATTTTCTGCATTAATGTAACTGTTCTCTTGTATAAATTTGTCTTGATAACTAACGTGCTCTAGAGCCATTTGGCTCTATCCGATATATCAAAAAAAAAAAAAAAAAACTAACGTGCTCTATATTTTTATATTTTTTATACTGCTTAAGTATGTTGATACTTGCCATATACCGTGAAATTCCTATGAATGTCTACCCTGCTCAATAAATTTTAAAGATGTATACATTTTAATTTCTATTTTGATAAAAAAAACTCCAAAAAGATATCAACACCCCAATTGATTCAGCTTAATGCGGGCAGCTTTATGTGTGGGAAGATATAGTCCCATAAATGAGAGCATCGATTGTTACAAAATATGGTTACAAAAATTTTTTGCAATAAAACCAAGTTTGATCAAGAGGCACAAAATCAGAGAAGGAGGAGAAGAAGAAAAACGAACAAATTAAAAAGAAAATGAAAAATAACAAAATTACAAAACTAAACCGATTTGTGTTGAGGCTTGTGTGTATCACACAAGCTCCTTAAAATAGATTCGCCTCGTCTGGGTGCTGGAGTTTGCAGAGGCATCCGTCTCCCAAGATGCAACGACAATGGATTGTTAACGTAGGCACCCCGCCATGCTCTCGAACTGAACAATGTTTGAATTCTACCACCGAACGACCGAACAACCGAACAACCGAATCAGAAAAACAAAACAGAAATAAGGGGGAGAGAAGAGGTTCTGGTATGTTTTGGGAATGGAGAATGAGCCTCTATTGATGGAATTTTATATACACTTAAGAACATGCATAAAACATTAATAACAATCTAAAACATGTTTCTATTAATCTAGATCTTAATCATGTTGCAAAGTGTTTTAATATAAAATCTTAAATCATGAAACTATAGATCTTTGCTAAATTAAAAGAAGAACATTAAAAGCGGAAGCACTAACCTGAAGCCATTGATGGAGCGCAGAGGGATTGGATCTTCCTATATGATATGCACTTCTATGAGAGGCCGTCTCTCTATTCTTCTGTTGATGGGATTACAGATGGAACAAGAAGATACGTATATATAGGGGACCATAACCCTAACTGATAATTGTTGATTTCCAATTTTGCCCATCACAAAATGAGAAATTTACTTTACGGTCACTACACGTGTTATTTCACACTTTAAATTATATGCTTTTAACCCATTACTTAATCTTGATTAGATCACTTTAATTTGGGTTAGACTTTAGAATAGCAATTATATATTTAGTCACATATGTGAGCCCACATAGATTATTTTCCAACAATCTCCCACTTGGGCCACATATGTTACTCCTTTTAAATGTACATACTTTATGAGCTAAAAATTTTGCTATCATAACCAAAAGCATAGCCAAACAATCTCGTCTATTAATCATGTGAATATAGGATCAAAGCAATTTTCGTTACATTTATCGTAACTAAATTCATCAATGGTCACATATATCAACATAATCAAACAACATAGATCAAGTGTGAATGTGTAGCATGGAAATTTCATGCAATGTGATCTATACACATGCCTATTTTCAACTGGTCCTCTTTAAAACTTAAGTGAGGTCAGAATCAGAACATGACAAAAGAGTGAGAAAACTGAATTCTTTATTTCTGATCAGAAAATAACCAAATGTATAAATGTCTCACACAAATATAATGCAAATAAAATACAAACTCCCACTAAATCATGATATCCTCAAATAATACAACACCCATATGAGCAGTATGCCCATAAAAGACCTTGGGTCGTAATCCGTTTGTGATCGAATCTGCTATCATGGAGTTTGTCCCAATGTGCTCTATGGATATCTGTCCACTTTGCGCTCTTTCTTTCACAACTAGGAACTTTATATCAGTATGTTTCGACTTTATCGAACTCCTGTTGTTGTTGAAATACGTCACTGCTGACTTATTGTCACAAAATAACTTGAATGGTCTTTCTATATTATCCAAAATGTGCAGTCCAGTGAAAAAATTCTGCAGCCATATTCCATGATTCGATGCCTCATAGCATGCTACATACTCCGCTGCCATAGTGGAAGAAACTATAAGTGTCTGTTTGACACTTTTCAGGATATAGCTCCTCCAGCTAACAGGTAAATATAGCCTGATGTAGACCTTTTGTTATCTTGGCACCCTAGTGAAATCAGAATCAGAATACCTTATGACCTCCAAATGATCTGATTTCCTATATGTGAGCATGTAGTCGTTTGTTCTCTGAAGATTCCTCATGACCCTCTTGGCTGCTATCCAATGGTCCATACCAGATTTTCTTAAATACATGCCTAACATCCCAACAATGTACGCAATATCCGGACGCGTACATACTTGGGCATACATTAGACTCCCAATAGCTGATGTATAGGGGATCTTTTGTATTTTTTGAATTTCAAGGTTACTTTTAGGACACTGTTTGAGACTAAATTTATCTTCTTTAGCAACAGGGGTATCCCCTGATCTACAATCTTGCATGCCAAACCTTTTGAGTACTTTATCGATGTATCCCTTTTGTGATAATCCTAGAATACATCGAGAACGATCTCGATGTATCTGAATTCCTAATACAAAAGAGGCATCCCCAAGATCCTTCATCTCAAAATGCTTGGACAAAAACCTTTCAGTTTCATGCAATAAATCTATATCATTAGTGGCAAGCAATATGTCATCGACATATAGAACTAGGAATATATGCTTACTCCCACTGAACTTGTGATACACACAATCATCAACTACATTCATCTCAAAACCAAATGAGATAATTACTTAATGAAACTTGTGGTACCATTGATGAGGAGCTTGCTTGAGTCCACAGATGGATTTTGTCAATTTGCAAACCATATTCTTAAGCTAGGATATAATAAACTGGTTTGAATACTTATTTCTTCATTAAAATCATTGGTCATTTCATAATTATCTGATTAATACTACCCCTTTTTGATCCGAGCCCGAACTGATTTAAATTAATTTATGGATATTGAATTCAATACTTGAGTGATATTTGTTTCTGTAACCGTATACGCTACCAGTAATCAAATTAGAGTATCATTTGCCTCTACATCCACTAGATAGCTCTCTCATGTTTACACATTAAAGGAGATGAACTTGTGAAAGGCAGGAAAATGTATATACCTTGATTTATTGTCAAAAATATGATCAGAATGCTATATTTAACTCCAAACCGGAACTAAACTTTAGAACAAAGAATGCAACACCATAAGAACATATTCTGGATTGTGGAGACCATGACTAAGCTTTCTCGAAGTAAATAACAAACGTGTTCATAACACCTAACATTAAGAATATTGGCACCTAATCTCTTAGTTTTGATCTGTTTTCCCTTTATGCAGTTTACACAGACATCAAAGTCTTGTGAAGTCCTGGGATTTCAAAATGTCATCAGACACAAGATGCTCAACTCTACCTTTTGATATATGACCTAAGCACTTATGCCATAATGACGCCGAATTTTCTTTATTTAATTTATATTTAGTACCACGTAACTCTATATGCAAGGTTTCATTATAGGATGCAATTGTTTCAAACAAATAAAGGTTGTCAAGCATTCAAATAACCAGTTCCAACAACATTCGAATTTAAAGACAAACTAAACTGATTGTTTCCAAATGAACAATAATAACCAAATTTGTCCAACAAAGAAATATAAATTAAATTTCGTCTAAAAGACGGAATAACAAAAGTGTCTTTCAAATCCAAATAAGAAACCAGTTCCTAATAACAACCTAAAATGCCCAACTGCTTCCACTTCTACCGATTATCGCTCACGAAGATGTGTCTTTCACCATCATTTGGCTTCTGGCAGCTCAGACAACCCTTTCGTTGCATGCCATGTGTGATATTTAGTACATTTCTTCTTCATATATCCAGGCTTGTTACAAAACAAACAACTCTCTGTATCCTTATGTTATTTCTTTTGAGCTGGATCCTTAGCTTTTTCATCCTCAGATTTCCTCTTCTTGCCCTTATCCTTAGAGGCTTTGGCCAAATGAGCACTTTCAGTCTTATCTTGTTTCAACCTTTCTTCCTCTTGCACACAGTGAGAAATGAGCTCATTTAGAGGCCATTTTTTTCCTTTTGACAGTTGTAACTGATCTTGAATTGATTAAACTGTGCAGGAAGTGATACCAAAACCATAAGCACAAGCAAGTCCTCAGGAAATTCAAGCTTGAGTGCCTTAAGTCTTGAAACAACATGATACATTTCCATAATGTACTCCCTTACATTTCCTCGACCTTTATACTTCATAGACATCAAAGAAGTCAGAAGTGTAGTCATTTCAACCATATCGTTTTTAGCAAAATATTTCTCAATTTGATCGAGGAAATCTTTGGCCTTAGTAATCCCATCGGATTCTGTGCCCCTAAAGGCTTTTGGAATGCTGTGTTTCATAATCATTAGACTCATGCGATTTGAACGATCCCATTTCTCAAATACTCTTTTATCATCAGGAGGACTTTCCGCAGTGAGAGGTGGAGGTTGTTCTACAATTAATGCATGGTCTAATTCCATACAGCCAAGAGTTATCAGTAGGTCCCTTTCCAATCCTTGAAATTTATTCCATTAAGCATGAGAATAGAATTGATGTTAGCAGTTATTGAGGCAGCAGAAGATACACTAGCTGAATATAAAACAAAAATAAACAAAATAAGCTCACATGAGAATCCACATAAAACAATAAATTCAAATAATGGTTAATCCCATCTCAAGATACTAGGCACAACATTAATAACAAGTCTTTGGACAGTAACATTAACTATAAGCAATACTCTTGTTGTAGCAATCAAATATTGATAATAAATCCTGTCAAATAATAAGTCATTCTTTCGATTGACTTATTGTTCACATGGAATACCTTATAATTGTCACATATTTATTACCACAGATGTGTATGAAATTCTGCCAAATATCAACTTACCTTTGGGTCAGTTAATAAACACATGAATTACAAACACACAATCATCTTGATATTTTAAATAAATTAATGTACACAAAATAGGTCACTTTGGCAACATTTTGTTTCAATTGATCTATTCAAAATATTAGACATTCATAAGAAAACCAAAACCATAATTTGAATTTAATTATTTCCCAAAATTTTATCTTTTCCTTATTATAATTTTACTTTATTTGTAGATGGATAATGTCAAGATAATATCTATTTAAAATGATAACAAAACCATAATTGAACCATATCTATCTACTGATTTGATAATATCTCTACTATTTTAATGGGAGAGTTGAGGATGTAAACAAACAAACCCTAATTTTGTAACTGCGTAAACACGTGCAATATACGGCAAACTAAATCCACCAAACATACCCGTGTGATGCACGTGCAGCTCCTAAAAAAGGGATATTTTAGCAAATGCCCCCCATTTAAAATGTGAAAATTAGCATATACCCCCACTATTTTTAAAAACTAAGAAATACTCCTATTTCTAATATTATAATGGGAGAAGTCCTTAGTGTCATTTGTAAATGTTTTGTCAATCTACGAACCCGTGCAATACACGTGCATAACTATTATAAAGGAGGTTCTAAGTTCAAATCCAGATTATGTATAAATTTTTATTTTAAAAAACTATATTTATTAAGACGTGCATCGCACGTGCAAATTACTAGTCAAATTAATTAAAACCATAACAGATAATTGAACAACATCAAAATCCTAACCAAAAAAATATTTATATAACAAAAAAAGAACACCAGACCCGCGGGCCCACTGTCCTCCATGTCAGTCAGAGCCACAGGGCTCACCCCTTGCACCCAGGCCCACCATGACGTCGGCCACGTCAGCAGTGTGACAACGCAAGCAGCAGCAGCAATGTGCTGCCTTCCATCCCGTGGGCCCCTTTTACCGAAATCATTTTAAATCCACAAACAAGCCCCATAGGAATCCTATAGGGTACCTACCTATTAATTGTTAAACCTTAACAGAGAACCCATCAAATCCCAGGTTTTTAGTGGGATATTATAAAGTTGAGAATTTATAATATACTGTTAACAACCAATCATAACCAAAAAACCAGAATATTAACATCCAGAACATTAATTTTTGTCAAAATCCGAAACCCTAATTAAGCAGCATGCTTACAATTTATTATTATTATTTATTATTTTTTTTTTTATTTTTTAAGATCTGTATAATAATTGATCCAATTCTTCTTTCAATTAAATTTATTAATTGAATTTCTTAAGTAGGAAGATCAAATACCAAGAAAAATAAGATCAAAAGAAACCCTAATAAATTTCTTCAATTTCTCAAACAAAAAAAAATCATTCTTCAATTAATTCAGCAAAGATGGCTCTGATACCAATTGATGGAATTTTATATACACTTAAGAACATGCATAAAACATTAATAACAATCTAAAACATGTTTCTATGAATCTAGATCTTAATCATGTTGCAAAAGTGCTTTAATATAAAATCCTAAATCATGAAACTATAGATCTTCGCTAAATTAAAAGAAGAAGAACATTAAAAGCGGAGGCACTAACCTGAAGCCATTGATGGAGCGCAGAGGGTTTAGATCTTCCTATATGATACGCACTTCTATGAGAGGTCGTCTCTCTATTCTTCTATTAATGAGATTACAGATGGAACAAGAAGATACGTATATATAGGTGACCATAACCCTAATTGATAATTGTTGATTTTCAATTTGCCTATCACAAAATGAGAAATTTACTTTACGGTCACTACACGTGTTATATCACACTTTAAATTATATGTTTTTAACCCATTACTTAATCTTGATTAGATCACTTTAAATTGGGTTAGATTTTAGAATAGCAATTATACATTTAGTCACATATGTGAGCCCACATAGATTATTTTCCAACATCTATTTATAGGGGCAGAGGAAAACCAGGTAAATGAATACACTCAGGCTGTAACGGTAGATAGGTGAGTGAATGCACCCCTTGTAACAACAGACAGGTGAGTGAATGGTTCTACTATAACGGCAGAAAAAAATAAATAGCAGATAAAACTGTTTTTGCATTTATTTCGGCCGTTACAGATCGAAAAACAGGTGAGTGAATGCACCCCCTATAACAGCAGACAGGTGAGTGAATGGTTCTACTGTAATGACAGACAAAAAATAAATAGCAGCCAAAACCGTTTCTGCATTCTTTTCGGCTCATGTCGGAATGACATTCGTGTGGGCGCACAATTTTTTATTCACCCTATAACCATTTTGAGCAAGTAAAGATATGATTTTGATCTACTCCTGAAGGAGAACACAAATCCATCAAGATTTTTCACTAATGTATACTAAAAAAATTGCTCAAAAACTGGTTCGTAAATGGTGTTAAGATACCCATTTTCTAACATCGATCACGTCGGTTCCTTGAGTAGCAAAGAAATTTTAACTGAGTGGGAATCAAGAGATTGAGTAGAGAGGATTAGAGAGGTATTATACCTCGTTTACAGAAACACAGCAGTTTTTTGATTAATTTTTTCCTTTCCGCTGTTTGCATCTGCTGTTAGGCTCAGGGGAAATGTTTATACGCTTCTCAAACATCTGCTAATTTATTTTTAAAATTCACTAGTTTTGTATCGTATCCATTCTATTAAGTACCTGTTAGAAAAATATTACATTTGCAACTGCTTTGCAACTGCAGTTGTTTATGCATTTGCAAGTGGGTTGTGCTGCAATTGAGTTGCAACTGCTTTTTGGGAGACTATAAAATATGTTGCAGTTGCTAGTTTATTGCAATGCATTGTTTGGTGACCATCTTCTTGCAAACATTTATAGTGCAAATGACTTCCACCAAAAAGATTGCAGTTATTACAACAGAAGCAAGTAGATATAAAAAATAGAATGCAAATGAATCCTTTGATGCAAACGGAGAGGCAATGTCTCAACTCAGATGTTTCATAATTAGGCCAGCCAAGAAACAGAGGCAAAAATGTTTTATTACACATGTTTCAGAAACATTGCTATTACAGCAGAGGCAAGTATTTTTTTTTTTTTTTTTTTTTTTTTTTTTGTCCTACTTAACATTGCCAGTGGGCCTGGTTTTGCAACCCAGTTACAAAATAGGCCCAGATGCAATGCTTTTGATCCTAGCCAAACATCATCTTAAAGGAGGTTGGGGAGAGTGTAACACCCCGCAAAATTAAGTTATGACCATTTTGCTCCACGTGTATTACGTACGTGTCTTTCGTACTGTTACGAGCAATAGTCGTAACGTATTTCAGTATTTCAACTATTTATACATTTTTCTTCTCATTAAAACTCATCTTATCCTATTTTGAGCCAACTTAAACATTTATTTTTAATCATTGTGTTTTTACGTACAGTGCATGTGTTTTCAATACATATGTCGATTATGTATGTTTTACCGTTACATGAAATATCCGTAACATTATCAAAATAGATATTTTTCGTATGTTATATTCCGAATATTTGTAAATATTTTCCCGTTAATCAAACCTATTACGTATTTGAATATTTGTTTTTATGTGCATTGCACGTAAAATTTTATGCATTTTAGTCTCCAAAATTTTCTAAAGGTTATGCACATTTTTATCTCATTTTGTTTGTCATATCTGTATTATTTATTTTTAATAAAAACTCATAGGCCTAAAGTCTATTTTAAAGCCCATTAGAAAATTAATTAAAAAAGAGAAGCCCATGACTTTATTCTATATTTTAAAGTGCACTTTAAATCCTACACACTTGTCATGTAACAAACACATACAAATAGATTAATAACAAATAATTAAAAGAATGAGAATTGTGTGCACGTGCACGTGTGTGCACCCAAAGGGTTGGCCGGTCAATGAATAGGAGGAGTGAATGGAGAAAGTAGATTTTGAAGTGGGTTGTGTGAGTGGGTATTTAATTCGGTAGTGGGAGTCTTTTCATTCACCCAATAACCCTATAAATACCCCTCCTATTGTATGGACATTTCACAAAAGATCAAAAGAAACAAAAGAAAATAGAAAAGAAAGAGAGGGTTGGGATTTGTTTGAGAACAAGGGAGAGCTTTTCGGTTTGGCTTGCTAAGGAGGAAAGGCTAGTTTGTGTTGGAGCAATATTTCTAGGAGTTTTCTCTCATTTGCACCAGAAAGGTGGGTATCTCTTCTTGCTTTCTAATTGTGTGTAGGATGCATGCTTAGGTAATTTATGTTAGAATGGTAGATGTAGCATGAGTTGTTTTATTTCTATTTCCTTTATGTAATGCATATTGTATTGTAATGGTTGATAAATGTAGAAAAATGCATACTAATAGAATAATTCCAGTGAAGAATTGCTTGTAGTCAAACTACAATTTATATTAAAGTATTTTACATGGTTGTCATGCAAATTGTAGTATACTACGATTGAGTTTTGTAGATAAATCGTAAATGTATTTGAAGGGGGTTTAGGTTGTGCTTTGTTTGGGGTAGATCATAAAATTTTATGGAGAGAATTTCCCAATCATCTCAAATAATGTTAAAAAAAGAAAAATACATTCATGCAAAAAAATGTTATCTACATTATTATGTATAGAATCACTCTACTATAAATAAAATCAATATGAAATCTTCACTGAAATTTTAGAGATGTATTTTATGAATAAATAATTTTGAGACAAAAGATAGAAATTAATTAGAATGAAGTTAAAATATAAGGGAAAACAGAAAGTTGAGTTATATGAGTTTCTAACCCATATACTATTAGATGTGATGCTTTGGCTAATTGGCTAGCGTGTGCGCCTAGCGCTACCAAGTGTCGCCTGATGGGGTTCTCTGGTCGCGGGTTCGATCCAGGGAAGGCTCTGCCTTTTTCAAAATTTGATGTTTGAAATTGATATTTTGTATGCGTTTTAGTTGACTTTTGTGGTGCATGTGATGTTGCTATTTAGAACATTTGGTAGAAATAAAATATGAAAATTGTTGTATGCTTCATCATGATATAATTAGGTTGTGATGACTCTTAGTTTGGTGTGCGCAAAACGTGTCTACAATTACTAATAAGTTCGAATTAAGTTATTCAGATTTTCAGGATCAAAACAATATCCAAGAGAGATTCAAGAATATTCAAATAAGGAAAAAGATTCAAGAATATTCAAAAAAGGAAAATAATAAAGAAAGATTGAGAAATCAAACAAAAGGAGAAGATATTCAAAAAAAGAAATTGATTGATTAATGTCCAAGAAAGCCATCAAGACCAGCTGCCATCATTCCATATTTGTGAGATTTAAATCTGTGTAAATTGATTGATTGAAAGATTAGTTTTTGGTTAGAACAAATAGTGGATTCGTATGAACAGCGCGATAATGGTCGATCACACTTTATGTCGGTCGAACGCATCGCAGTCGACTGCAACTCTAAGTTGTGTAAGAAGCAGTCGACCATTCATCTCTCTAGTTTACAACAGAGAGCTGAACGGTCGACTGCACTAATATTGTGGTAGATCGCACTTTGCACTGTTCCCATTTTTTGGAATGTATCGTTTCCATTTTTGATCGATACACATTCTTGTCTATATATTTGGACGAACCCACTTTTTATTCTTCACCTATTACTTCTAAGAAAAACCTTCTGAACTAATCTTTCTACAATCAATCTGAGTGTGTGTGATAACTAGTTTATATTCTTCAGTCAGGATCATTTCAGATCTTGAGTTTCTTTTTCTTTTTCTTCCACTTCGGTGAGATTGACGGGACTTATCTTAGAAGTCCTGTGGGTGTAATATGTCTCTCAGCCTGAATCTGAGAATCACTGTATAAGGATTTTGAGTATAGTGGAACGTTTCTGGCGGAGAATTTCTACAAGTAGGAGGTGTGGACGTAGACCTAGGGGTCAAACAACGTTACATCGCTACGTCACTTGTGCTATCTGTGTTTGCTCCTCTTAACCTTTTATTTACTCTGTATTTTATTTAAGTAATTTTTTATTCCGCACTGTAATTCCTGTTTTCCATTTTATGTATTCTGAGTGTATTTTCTTTTTCCTTGTATTTGTTTCAGCTTGTATCTCTTTTCTTGGACCATATATTGGAACTTTATTTTCAATATATTCATTTACTTGATTTTCGTCTATGTTATTTGATCTTCTTGATTCATTGTCTCACAGTGTTCGTCTCTGATTGATCGAGTTTTTATTATTTCGATTGTCCATGTCCTTGTATATCTATTCATTTTGGTTTTTGTTTTGTTTTTGGGTCTATTGTTTATTTTTCCTATATCCCTGTTCTCATCTAAATACCCATTTCCCTGTTTAAACCCATTACCTAACCACTAACTACCTGACTACCCAGAAAATCCAAACCCGATTTACGCAAGACCCAAATAACACCCAATACCTGAAACTAATCTGTATGCTTAACCCTAATATATCTCTACCAATACATATATATATACCCTGTGCCTATTCATCTTCTTCATCAAAAACACCAGCTGCCTTCCATCCTTAAAACCCTACCGACTTAACCCATCAGCCTTCCGACCTCCCGTTCGCCTTCCGAAGCCCCTGCACCCCCAACTCCTAGCCCCTACACCTCCTCCCATTCTCTTCCAAACCTGACCCCCCCTCCTGTGCTTCACCTCCAACCTCATTGCCCTGCACCAGAGCCATAGCATCGCCGACCCAGGTCTCGTCTTTCGTCGCTCAGCCGCAGCAACAGCACGCCAGCAGTGTTCCCGCTGACTGCAGCAGCCCGCAGCATCAGCGACAGCATCTCGTTGTGTCGCTGCTAATGCGTTTGTTAGTTCGAGTTTTGTTCGTTGGGTTTCGTCCGTTCGTTGTTCGTTCGTTGTTCGTGGTGTTCGAGGTTGTGTTCGTGGGTTTTGATCATTGTTAAGTTCGTTGCCCGAGAATTCGTTCCCGTTATTCTTGCTTTTGGTTCGTCGGTTTCCTTCATCGGTTAAGGCAAGTAACTTGTAATACAAATACTTTTCTTTTCTTTGTGTAATTCGTTCCCATTATTCTTTTCTTTGTGTAATACAATTACTAAATACCGCCTGCAGTGTAGCTGGGTTCTAGAGACAATTCGTGTGTGAATCTCCTTGTTGATATTGTCTCTATTGTGTTAATTCGACCATAGTTGCCTCACGACATACATGACATGAAATAATCTAGGGTTGACCACTTCTTGTTGTATATATGCGTGTTGTTCATATGATATCATGTTCTCGTTCGTGTTATTCGTGGTAGACTTTTTGTGGACTTGTAAAATATCCTATATCATGTTGTTTGGACATCTAGTACACCATATTTTATTTTTGGTTGTGTTTTGGATAAGTTTTATATGAACTAATTGATTTTGTGCATAAAGGATATTTTCAGTTTTGTCGATTCCCTGTTTTTGACAAGTATTTTAGACCCTTTTAAGGTCAGTACTTGCAAATATTTTGTGAACATGATTTGTAGAGAATTCTGTCTATTTTCCAACCCTTCTGACATATCTCAGTTTCGTTTTATGGTTTGTGAGTTATGTTTATTTTACTACAGAGGTGTAGAAAGATTTCCAGATTGTGTTTTCGATGAATTCTGAAGAGTAATCTATTTTTATTATGATGTTGAAAGTATTATTTTGATCCAATATTTTGCACAGAATAACAAGACCTGATTGGGATTAATCCCAAATTTTTGTGGATTTATTTGATTAGTTTTACAAACCGTTTTATGTTCCAAACAATTACTATACATGCAGAATTTTTATACTGTTCAGTAAAGAACCTGATTTTCGACCTAATTCTACTTGCTGTTTGAAAAATATTTGTGAACATGAAAGTTAGCCTACTGTATATATTTTGTCACCCTTTTGGCGGATTTGGATTTCGAGTTATGGTTTGTGGGATATTGCTTTTTTTGTACTGCAGTGTTTGTGATTCCAGATTTACAAAACTACTACATCTTGATGTTTCCTGATTTTACTTGACTATTATATTTACTTTGGAATATTATGAAACTTTATTTTCTATTACTAAACATATAGGGAAATACGCCAGATTTTTTGTGGATTTAATTAATGAGTTTTCATTCTGTTTTCCTGGCTTTGAATACGATCTTCTGATTTCTGGCTGAACATGTTTTCTGGTTTCAATTCAGTTTTGAGTTATGTTTTTGTGAAATATTATATGACTTATATATGTTTACTGGATTCGGTCAGGAGTCTATTTTTCAGATTCTCTAACAGATCCAGGTTTGCATGTTTGAAGCAACGGAAATCCTTGTTTTAGTGTAGTACTGTCTTGCTGTCCTGAACTAGAAATCTCGTTGTTATATTCTTCTATGAGTTATCTTCCACCTATACATATTTATTCTTTATTCTGTACTTGTTACTTGAACATGCCATGTTGTTCTTGCTATTTTTTGTACTCGCACATGCCTGTTTGATAATAATAATAAATAATCAAGTCGGGGTTTTAAGGGAAAGACCTAATAATGGAAAATACAGAAACGTGTACTCGGAAGGGAACCCACAGATCCTATGTGATGACTTGATACTTGATACTTGACACTTGCAAGCTTGAAACGTGATTACTTGCCACTCGCACAACTTGACACGTGATACATGATACTTGATACATGATTCTTGGAGCTTGGAGCTCGATTACTTGATACTTGTCCCTGAGTACACTACCCTATATGATCCACTATGAAATCTAAAGCGAAACTGTTTGAATGTAGCAACCATGTTGTACACCCCTGCCTGACTCAGACAATTTATACAATTTAGAAGACAAATTAATTATAGTATTGTACAACTGCCCACCACAGGCTGCCTCTCAGAAGGTGGTTAACCGAATTGGTGACTCTTGATCATAGGCAATGTTATTTATTATTAATTATTTTTTGTACAAATCTCGATATGGGACAATCTTTACTCACTTCTCCCACATCATCATGAACAGTACCAGCGCTGTTCTGAAACCCTTCACAAATAGCAGTGGGCCCTAGTGGTGCTGCCACGTCACCTACTGAATGAAGAAGTCAGCAGCTCAAGGCTGTATTACCATTACCGTGGGCCCCCACTACTACACAATATCAACTTCAACATATTTACCAAATATGCCATCCTGCATATATTTTTACCAAACAGCCACTTTTTATCAACATATTATATATATATATATATATATATATATATATATATATATATATATATATATATATATATATATATATATATATATATATTATATATTATATATTATACTTTAGAAATTACGAGGTGTTACACATGTATTAAAAATCGGGATGCATGAAGTGCTACCTAGATAGTAATAACTACAAGACTTGAACATGACATTTGAACATGATACATGACACTTGATACTTGTTTCCATGATACTTGATACCTGTTTACATGATACTTGACACTTATTACTCGTTTATATGATGCTTGTTCACTTGACACTTGATGTATTCTACTTACACTTGTTGACCTTGCCATGCTAGTCGTTATATTTTATTATCATGCCTATTCCATGTTATTAGTTATCTTTTCCCATGTACTTGTATCCTGCACTACAAGCGGCCCGTAACTTGTATTGACAGGAGTTTGTTTTCTTTTTTTCTCTTCCTGCAATTTATTTAATTGCAGACCAGGATGATCAGCTGCTAGATGGAGTTGGTAATTTGAGATATTAGTGCTGGAATTTTACTATTATTATTCTTGTTGCTTATTTTGAACAACTGTATTTGATACTTGAATTTATTTGTATTTGGGGCACTGCGACCCAGGATATTGACTTGTTCAAATCTGTATTATTTGAGATTATAATATTTTGGTTTCAAGTATTCTTATTGGTAGTTTGATTCATATGTGTATGCTTGGTTGACTTCTTTTGCTTCCGAACAGCTTATGAATATTGAAAATCATTCACTGGGCTTAGTCATGTATCCGGATTCTGTATTCTCTTTTAGAAAGCGGGGTGTGACAAAATTTTTAGTGGTATCAGAGCATCAGGTTTGGCTAATGTATTAGTTTAACTGATATATTAGACATGCTTGGCTCGATCTGGGATTGGCTTAATATTTCACTAACCGTACATACATAAATGAATTATAAATCAACCTTGATCTGGATGCTAATTATTTTTGGTTTTGTGCAGACTATGGATCATGGAGGTTCTACTTCTCGTCTTCAGGATGAGCAGCCCGGGCTTGAGGCTGTCACATTGTGTTGGAACGGCTGATCAACATGCAGCAGAACCACAGTGACTTGGTGATGACTGCTTTAGAATCCGCTCGGGTTCTACCGCCCGCTGTGCCTATGCAGACAGCTCTTCCCCTCCGTCCGGGTACAGTCACAGACTTCATGAGGCTGCATCTCGATAGATTTTCAGGCACTGAGACGCCTTTGGAGGCAGAACAGGCTGATTCGGACGGTGCAACTGCTTTTGGAAGCTAGAGTGGCAGATGCAGATAGAGTGGATGTTGTGGCCATCCAGTTGGTGGATCTGGCTCATATTTGGTGGAGGTTCGAGTCCGAAAGGCTCGAGCGACCGATCACTTGGGCCACTTTTACTAAGAGCTTCTTGGAAAAGTTCTTCCCTAGCAGCATTAGAGTTGTGATGGAGCAACAATTATTGGCCCTGAAATAGGGCTCCAGGTCTATAGATGAGTACGCAGTTGAATTTACTAGACTTAGCTGCTTCGCAGCCGTTCTTATGGCGAACGAAGAGGACATGTCTCGTAGATTCATTTTGGGGCTTGAGCGAGACTCAAAGTGTAGCTTGTCTCACTTCGCTTGCGTACTTATGCTGAAGCTCTCGAGGCAGATCGAGCTCAGGAGCAGGCTGGTGATGGGTTGGCTCCTTCCCAGCGGACTGTTCCGTACTCTATTGCTAGGCCTTCTGGTGGGCCTATTCGGAGGCCTATCCCAGCCTCTCCGGTCAGGGCAGCTCCTTACTCTGCTGCGGGTCCTCAGAAGGTTGGTTTTTGCGACTTTTGCCGACTTCTCGGGCATGAGAGCAAGGACTGCAGGCATGCCAATCGTCACCGTTTTGGATGTGGTGCTGCTGACGTTTCAGTGAAGGACAGCCCGCAGTTGGCTCTTCCAGCCAAGGGTTCAGTTCAGCAGGTTGTCCCAGCTCGTGGTCCAGTCAGACCACCGCTTCCTCCGCAGTGCCAGATTGTCGGTCAGAGGATCGCTGCCCCTAGGAAAGGTCAGGCTTTCAACCTGACTGCTGCTGATGCTGAGTCAGCAGAGGTTATTGTTGCATGTGTATTTTGCTTTTATTGTTTTTGTTGTTTTGTTGTTCCTCTTTTGTTTCTTCATTTTCTCTTGCATTTATTTCTTTCATATTTATCTTTTTGTATTTTGTGTTTTCCTCACTCCTGTTCAACCATTCTTTTCTCTGTCTCTTTTGATTCTGCCTTAGGTGTTTTCCTTGTGTGCTCTTTTCCTGCTCATGTTCTTTTTGATTCCGGGGCAACCCATTCTTTTGTCTCCTCTCGATTTGTGGCTCGCCATCAGTTGGAGTGCAGCAACATGTCAGAGGCTTGGAACATTGTGATAGGTGGTGGAGTTGTCATTTATTCTCGGAAGTGCAAGCAGTGTCTTGTAGTTATTGGTAGCGCAGATTTCAAGGCCAATCTGATTGTAATTGAGAATTTAGGATTTGACGTCATTCTGGGTATGGATTGGTTGGGTGAAACCCATGCCATTATCGATTGCCGTGCCAAGAAAGTTTTGTTCCGGATTCCAAATCGCACTGAGTTTGAGTTCGATGCAGGGGAGATGTCCCTTGGCCGAGCTGCAATTGATTAGGAGGTTTGTGCAATGGAATTGCATTTAGGCTGTGAGGCTGCGCCTCTAGTAGTGCGGGATTTCCTGGATGTTTTTCAGAGGAGTTGCCTGGCTTATCCCCTGATAGGGATGTGGAGTTCGGTAGCCAGGTATGACACTTATATCGAAAAGTCCCTACATGATAGCACTGGTTGAGTTAGCAGAGCTTAAGGTGCAGATTCAGGAGTTGCTTGATTTGGGGTTCATCAGACCCTGTGTTTCTCCTTGGGGTGCTCCAGTACTTTTTGTCAACAAGAAGAATGGTAGTCGTCAACTGTGTGTGGATTATCGGGAACTGAACAGTGTTACTGTGAGGAACTGGTATCCGTTGCCCAGGATTGATGATTTGTTTGATCAGTTGAGTGGAGCTGCTATTTTCTCGAAGTTGGATCTTCGTTCTGGGTATCATCAAGTAAAAGAGAAGGCAACTGATGTACAGAAGACTGCATTCAGGACCAGATATGGGCACTATGAGTATCTTGTGATGCCGTTCGGGGTCACTAACACGCCTGCTGTATTCATGAGTCTTATGAACTGGGTCTTTTCTTAGTTCTTGGATAGATTTGTGGTGGTCTTCATTGATGATATTTTGGTGTATTCTCAGAATCGGGAAGATCATGCTGAGCATCTTAGAGTGGTTCTGCAGACTTTGAGAGAGAATCAGCTCTATGAGAAACTCAGCAAGTGTGAGTTTTGGCTTGAAAGGGTTTCTTTCTTGGGGCACATTATCTCAGGCGATGGTATTTCTGTGGATCCAGCCAAGGTTGAGGCTGTGAAGGATTGGCCTGTTCCCAAGTCGGTTTCGGAGGTCAGGAGTTTTCTCGGGTTAGCTGGCTATTATTGGAAATTTATCCAAGATTTTTCGAAGATAGCAGTACCATTGACTAAGCTGACTGGGAAGGATCAGAAGTTTTGTTGGTTTGATGATTGCAGTGAGGCTTTTGTTGAGTTGAAAAACAGATTGACATCAGTGCCAGTGTTGACTATTCCAGATTGTTCAGGCGGATTTATAATTCACTGTGACATTCTGGTAAGGATCTTGGATCAGTTTTGATGTAGAAGGGTCGAGTCGTTGCATATGCATCGAGAAAGTTGTGGCTGCATGAGAAGAACTATCCGACTCATGAAGACATTATCCGACCCATGACTTGGAGAAGATCTATGCTTTGAAGCTATGAAGACATTATTTACTTGGGGACCAAGTGGAGATCTTTACAGACCACAAAAGTCTCATGTACGTCTTCACCCAGAGGGAGTTAAACATGAGACAAAGGCATTGGTTGGAACTTATGGCCAATTATGACATCAATTTGCAATACCATCCTGGTAAAGTAAACTTGGTGCCAGATGCTTTGAGCAGGAGACCGGTAGTTAGGTTCTTGACTTAGCAGAGGGATCTGATTGAGTAGATGCAGAGGTTGGAGTTAGATATTTTGTTGTCGAGTTCTGATTGGAGTTGTTTGGTGCTCCAGCTTCAGTCGTCTCTTGTTGATCAGATCAAAGAGGCACAGGCTGGTGATTCGCAGTTGCAGGGTTTTTGAGCTGAGGCTAAGTCTGGTTCCAGAACGGATATGGTTATTCATGCTAATGGATCGCTTCGTTTTGGGTCTAGGTTATGTGTCCCGAAGGGTGAAGTTCGTCAGAGGTTGCTTGAGGAAGCCCACCAGTCTTCGTATTCTATCCATCCTGGCGGTACTAAGATGTATCAGGATTTGAAGCTTCATTTTTGGTAGCATGGTATGAAGGGAGATGTGGCTCGGTTTGTTTCTCAGTGTTTGATCTACCAGCCGGTTAAGGCAAAGCATCAAAGAACCACTAGACTTCTTCAACCGCTTCCCATTCCGGAGTGAAAGTGGGAACATATCACTAAGGATTTTGTGACCGCTTTGCCAAGGAGTCCTAAGGGTCATAATGCCATTTGGGTGATTGTCGACCGTTTGACGAAGAGTGCTCACTTCATTCCTTTTCATGTCGAGCAGTCTAATGAGAGTCTAGCTAAGAAGTACATTCAAGAAATTGTTAGACTTCATGGGGTTCCAGTCAGTATTGTATCCGGCAGGGATACGAGATTCAGATCTCAGTTTTGGGAGAGTCTTCAGAATAGTTTGGGGAGTAAATTAAAGTACAGTACAACTTTTCATCCCCAGACTGATGGACAGTCAGAGTGGACCATCCAGATTCTTGAGGACATGTTGAGGTCCTGTATGCTGCAATTAGGTGGATCATAGGAGGACCACTTGCATCTCGTAGAGTTCTCATACAATAACAGCTTTTAGGCTAGTATTAAAGCTGCACCATTCGAGGCACTTTATGGGCAGAATTGCAGATCACCAGTGTGCTGGGATGACATTGGTGAGAGAAAGTTGTTGGGTCCAAAGTTGATCACCAGGATAGTTGATGTGGTGGTTCAGATCAGGAAGCATTTGCACGCAGCTCAGGATAGGCAAAGGCGATGGGCCGATGTCCATCGGAGAGCTTTGGAGTTTGAGGTTGGTGACCATGTTTTCCTAAAGGTATCGCCTTGGCACAGTGTCATTCGGTTTGGTGGTGGGGGCAAGCTTAGCCCTAGGTTTATTGGATCGTTTGATTTTGTGGAGCGAGTAGGCAAGGTGGCCTATCGTCTTGCATTGCCGCCAGCTTTATCAAGAGTACACGATGTTTTCCATGTCTCACAACTCAGGAGATATATCTGAGATGAAATCCACGTGATCGACTATTCTGAGTTGACCGTTCGGCCGGATTTGACTTGTGAGATCCCGCTAGTTGCTATTGTGGATTGGTGGGAGAAAGTGCTTAAGAACAAGGTCATCAAGCTGGTTCATGTTTCTTGGAATCCTCACTCGCCCGGTGAGTCGACTTGGGAGCTGGAGGAGATTCAGCAGAAGTTTCCTCATTTGTTTGAGTAGTTTTTTTGTTTTGTTCTTTTTGTTTGTTTTTGGGGTTCCCTATGTATCTTCTTATTGAATTTCGAGGACAAAATTCTTCTTGTTAGGTGGGTAGGATTTGTAACCCATGTTTCCCATTTTATGTATTCTGAGTGTATTTTCTTTTTTCCTTGTATTTGTTTCAGCTTGTATCTCTTTTCTTGGACCGTATATTGGAACTTTATTTTCAATATATTCATTTACTTGATTTTCATCTCTGTTATTTGATCTCCTTGATTCATTGTCTCACTGTGTTAATCTCTGATTGATCGAGTTTTTATTATTTTGATTGTCCATGTCCTTGTATATCTATTCATTTTGGTTTCTATTTTGTTTTTGGGTCTATTGTTTATTTTCCCTATAACCCTGTTATCATCTAAATACCCATTTCCCTATGTAAACCCATTACCTAACCACTAACTACCTGACTACCCATAAAATCCAAACCCGATTTACCCAAGACCCAAAGAACATCCAATACCCGAAACCAACTTGTATGCTTAACCCTAATACATCTCTACCAATACATATATATATATCGGGTGCCTATTCATCTTCTTCATCAAAAACCCCAGCCCCCTTCCATCCTTCAAACCTTACCGACTTCAACCCATCAGCCCTCCAACCTCTCGTTCTCCTTCCGCAGCCCCTACACCCCCGCCGCCTAGCCCCTACACCTCCTCCCATTCTCTTCCAAACCCGACCCCCCTCCTGTGCTTCACCTCCGACCTCATCGTCATGCACCAGAGCTGCAGCATCGCCGACCCCGGTCTTGTCTTCCATTGTTAACCGCAGCAACAGCGCGCCGGCACTGTTCTCGCCGACTGCAGTAGCCCGCATTATCAGCGACAGCATCTCGCTGTGCCGCTGCCCGTGCGTGTGTTAGTTCGAGTATTGTTTGTTGGGTTTTATCCATTCATTGTTCGTTCGTTGTTTGTGGTCTTCGAGGCTGTGTTCATGGGTTTTGATCGTTCGTTCAGTTCGTTGCCCGGGAATCTGTTCCCGTTATTCTTGCTTTTGGTTCGTCGGTTTTCGTCGTCGGTTAAGGCAAGTAACTTGTATTCTTTTCTTTGTGTAATACAAGTACTAAATACCGCATGTAGTGTAGTTGGGTTCTAGAGACAATTCGTGTGTGAATCCCCTTGTTGATATTATCTCTATTGTGTTGATTCGACTATAGTTTCCTCACGACATACATGACATGAAATAACCTATGGTTGACCACTTCTTGTTGTATATATGCGTGTTGTTCATATGATATCATGTGCTCGTTCGTGTTATTCGTGGTAGACTTATTGTGGACTTGTGAAATACCTTATCCCATGTTTTTTGAACATCTAGTACACCATATTTAGTGTTTGGTTGTGTTTTGGATAAGTTTGATATGAACTAGTTGATTTTGTGCATAAAAAATATTTTCAGTTTTGTCGATTCCCTATTTTTTATCAGTATTTTAGACCCTATTAAGTCTGTATTTGCAAATATTTTGTGAACATGATTTGTAGAGAATTCTGTCTATTTTCCAACCCTTCTGACAAATCTCAGTTTAGTTTTATGGTTTGTGAGTTATGTCTATTTTACTACAGAGGTGTAGAAAGATTTCCAGATTGTGTTTTCTATGAATTCTGAAGAGTAATCTATTTTTATTATGATGTTGAAAGTATTATTTTGATCCAATATTTTGCACAGTATAACTAGAACTGATTGGGATTAATCCTGAATTTTTGTCGATTTATTTGATAAGTTTTACAAACCGTTTTATGTTTCCAAACAAATACTATACATGCAGAATTTTCATAATGTTCAGTAAAGAACCTGATTTTCGACCTAATTCTTCTTGCTGTTTGAAAAATATTTGTGAATATAAAAGTTAGCCTACTGTATCTATTTTATCACCATTTTGGCGGATTTGAATTTGGATTTATGGTTTGTGAGATATTGCTATTTTCGTACTGCAGTGTTCGTGATTCCATATTTACAAAACTACTGCATCTTGATGTTTACTGATTTTACTTGACTATTCTATTTACATTGGAAAATTATGAAACTTTGTTTTCTATTACTAAACATATAGGGGAATACCCCAGATTTTTCGTGGATTTAATTAATGAGTTTTCATGCTGTTTTCCTGGCTTTGAATACGATCTTCTGATTTCTAGCTGAACATGTTTTCTGGTTTCAATTCAGTTTTGAGTTATATTTTTTTGTGAAATACTATATGACTTATATATATTTGCTGGATTCGGTCGGGAGTCTATTTTTTAGATTCTTTGAAGGATCCAGATTTGCATGTTTGTAGCAATGGAAATTCTTGATTTAGTGCAGCACTGTCTTGCTGTCGTGAACTATAAATCTTGTTGTTCTATTCTTCTATGAGTTATCTTCCACCTATAAATGTTTATTCTTCATCCTGTACTTGTTACTTGATCATGCCATGTTATTCTTGCTATGTTTTGTGCTCACACATGCCTGTTTGATAATAATAATAAATAACCAAGGCGGGGTTTTAAGGGAAAGATCTAATAGTGGAAAATACAGAAATGTGTACTCGGAAGGAGATTCACAGATCCTACGTGATGACTTGATACTTGATACTTGACACGTGATTACTTGCCACTTGGACGCTTGACACGTGATTACTTGCCACTTGCACAACTTGACACGTGATACATGATACTTGATACACGATACTTAGAGCTCGAAGCTCGATTACTTGATACTTGTCCCTGAGTACACTGCCCTCTATGATCCATTATGAAATCTAAAGCGAAACTGTTTGAATATAGCAACCATTTAGTAAAAACCAGGATGCATGAAGTGCTACCTAGATAGTAATAACTACAAGATTTGAACATGACACTTGAACATGATACAATACACTTGATACTTGTTTCCATGATACTTGATACTGTTTTACATGATACTTGACACTTATTACTCGTTTACATGATGCTTGTTCACTTGAAACTTGATGCATGCTACTTACACTTGTTCACCTTGCCATGCTAGTCGTTATATTTTATTATCATGCTTATTCCATATTATTAGTTATCTTTTCCCATGTACTTGTATCCTGCACTACAAGCGGCCCGTAACTTGCATTGATGGGAGTTTGTTTTCTTTTTTTCCTCTTCCTGCAATTTATTTAATTGCAGGCCAGGATGATCAGCTGCCATATGGAGTTGGTGACATGAGATAGTAGTGCTGGAATTTTGCAATTATTATTCTTGTTGCTTATTTTGAACAATTGTATTTGATACTTGTATTTATTTGTATTTGGGGCAATGCGACCCAGGATATTGACTTGTTCAGATCTGGATTATTTGAGATTATAATATTTTGGTTTCAAGTACTCTTGTTGGTATATTGATTCATATGTGCATGCTCGGTTGACTTCTTTTGCTTCTGACTCTGATTATTCTTGTGAAATGTTGTAAAGATTCTAAACAGCTTATGGATGATGAAAATTATTTGCTGGGCTTAGTCATGTATCTGTCTTCCGTATTCTCTTTTGGGAAGCGGGGCGTGACACGCACAATCACCCTATTCACCCCCCTAGGATGATTTACAGTGGTATCAGAGCGAGGTGCTTATCAAAAGCTTAAAAGCTTAAGCAAAAGGTCCGATGGCCGAAATCCCTCCTCCCGAAAACTTGTACTCATCGGACCCATTCATCTCCAATGGGACAAGCCTTACACTATCACCATTTTTTGATGGAAAATGCTATGATGTTTGGAAAGTTCGTATGTCTCATTTTGTATAGATGCTTGGAGAAGAAGCATGGAATGTGTGCATCAATAAAACAGATATTCCTGTTAGCGACGGAAAGACAGCCTTCACAAAAGCAGAGTTGGCTCTAAAGACAGCAAATTACAAAGGCATCACGGCTCTCTATGCAGGGTTGAATAATGAAGAACTAATGCGATGCGGGCGAAACTGTAAGACAACATACGAGATCTGGAACAATATGTTGAAGCGGCATGAGGGAACCGCTTCTGAGGTAAAAGCTAAAGTTAATTTATATTTCTATAAGTTTGATGTGTTTCACATATTGCCAGGGAAAAATGTGGATCAAATGCTCGCCTGTTTCAATATCATTTTCCACGAACTTGAGAGCTTAGGTAAAGGGTTGGATGATGACCGAAAGGTCGGAAAACTAATAAGCTGTCTCACGCCAGAATGGGATGTAAAGGCTGCTGCAATGAGGGAGACCCTCAAAGAAAATGGTTTCGACTATTTCAAGGAAAGCTGAAGACATACGAGATGGAAATGTCGGAAACCAAAAGATACAGAGAAAACATCGGGATTGAACCAAAAGCCGAGGAGAAAACAATTGCACTAAAAGCAAAAAAATCCTGACCATCAAAAGAAGATTTAGATCGTGAGGAGTCAGACGAGGACATTGCCCTATTGACCAAGCCATTTGGTAAGTATCTCAAACATAAAAAATATGGCAGGTACCAAGGAGAAAGGGAGAAAGATAAAGATGATGTGTGCTATAAGTGCAAGAAGCCTGGACACATCCGTGCAAATTTTCCCATCTCACAAGACAGGAATAGGAACTAATACCGTCCAAACTCAGTTCTGAAAAAGAAGGCACTGAAGGCAACATGGTTAGACTCCGATTCAAGTGAGGTGGAGCAAGGCTACGATGACGTCGGCTTCATGGCTCTTGGGAATGGTGAGGTGCAATCACCATCTCAAGAAGAGGTAATCGAAGAACCCACCTATGATAAACTAGTAGACATGTGTAATTGTTTGAAAGACTATGCTAAGAAATTAAGTCGTGAACTTAGGCAATATAAACAAATTTCAAATGATACCCATGACTCTTGTATTACAAAAAATAAAAAACTGAAAAATAAGAATGCCTTGATCTTGAAAAAATTTGAGTCATTTAGAAAAGATCATGATGTATTGATAGGGGAAAATGAAATCTTAAAACAAAAAATTCGAGAGTCTTTAGCCACGCAAGATGATCACTTAAGATAAATTCATGAGAAATCTGTTTATATCGCCAAACTCACAGATGATTTAAAAGAATGCAAAAAGAAATTTGATGAGATAGTGGAAGGATATAATGAAGCTCTTGAACAAAATAGGATTCTTGATGCTACACTAGACACTCTTCGTTGGAATACAAAAGACGATGAGATGACTAGGAAAAGACTATGTAAAAGAGTAACTGAGCTTGAAAAAAATGTTGAAAAGTATGAAGGGCCCAGTTACCTTATTACAAAAAATTCAAGATCCTATCCTAATAATCGAGGGCTTGGTTATGAAGAACCAATACACCATCAAAAATTTAAATCATCATGTCAAACACACTTGCACAATCACCAACATAATCACAAACCAACTCAAAACTATGCAAGTGTGCATGACTCAAGACATAGTCGTATCACATCTCATTACTGTTGTAGACTAGGGCATATTTCTTTTAATTTTCCATTAAAAAGGAATACTAATTGTGTGTGGATAAGAAATGATGTAAATGCAGGTTCTAAACAAACTTGGGCATGCAAAATTATACCTACTAATCTTGGTATAGGTACCTCAGCGTAACAAGACTAAAGATCGGTGGTACCTTGATAGTGGATGCTCAAATCATATAAAAGGTGACAACAAATATTTTACATCACTATCTAGGGAAAACGGAAAGGACATCATCTTTGGAGATAATAGCAAGGGACAAACCATTGGTAAAGGTAAAATAAACTTTGGTTCCTCATGCTCCATTGAGCATGTTCTATTGGTAAGAGGTTCGAAACATAATCCAATTAGTATCAGCCAATTATGTGATAAAAGCTACACAGTTACTTTTGATAAAAATTCATGCAATGTACTAGATAGCAATAAATCTTGTTTACTTCTAGCTAACCAATGTAGTAATGTTTATGTTATAAACTCTAATGAATTAGCACAGAAAAATATGAGGTGCTTTGTTGCAAGAAATGAGGATGGTTGGTTATGGCATCGAAGACTTGGACACACAGCCATGGACAATCTCAACAAACTTGTAATTAAGGAGCTTGTAAGGGGAATTCCCAAAATCAAATTTGAGAAAGATAAACCATGTGAGTCATGCCAATTCGGTAAGAAAACTAAAAGTTCTCACAGACCTAAGAAAATGGTATCAACTTCTAGACCCCTTGAACTCTTGCACATGTATCTTTGTGGACCATCACGAACACGTAGTAATGGTGGTGCACGATATGCTTTTGTAATTAATTATAGTAGATTCACTTGGGTTGCCTTTTTCCATAAAAAGATGACACACTATATGTGTTTCAAAAATTCTGTCGTAGAGTGGAAAATGAGAAAAGCCTCACCATTATTACCATTCATAGTGATCATGGTGGAGAATTTCAAAACAAACTCTTCACATAATTTTGTGACAAAAAAGGGAATAAAACATGAGTTCGCTTGTCCTCGCACTCCCCAACAAAATGGGGTTGTTGAAAGGAAAAATCGATTTCTTCAAGAAATGGCCCGAACTATGCTTAGTGAAAAAGACTTACCTAAATCATTTTGGGTGGAAGCTGTCAATACAGCGTGTTACACAATTAACCAAGTAATCATTAGAAAATATCTTGAGAAAACTTCGTTTGAACTATATATGGCAAAGTTCCCAACTTAAGTTACTTTCACGTTTTCGGAGGCAAAGTATTTATTTTAAATACTCTTAATAATTTGGGAAAATTTGATCATAAAAGTGATGAATGTGTATTCTTAGAATATTCTCTTAGTAGCAAAGCATATCGTGTATTTAATAAAAGAAGATGCACAATTCAGGAATCCACTGATGTTATTTTTGATGAAACTAAACCCTACACTAAAGAAATATTGCTTGTTGTTGATGATGATGAGACAGGTATTCGAGTTGAAAAGAAACAGGTTCACATTGAAGAAGACCCAAATATGAATACTCAAAATAAAAATCCCTTCAGAATGAAGATGCATCCAAATCACACACAGAAGAGATTCCTGCAGAACAAATTGATGCCATGGAAGATGAACATGTACAATATCAAATTTCAACAGGTGAAAGACGACCCGCATGGAAAATCAAGTCTAGCCATCCACCAACTCTTATACGAAGCGACATATCAAAAGGGGTAACTACCCGCACACAAGCTCAAAACTTCATGTGTTTTTTCGCATTCGTTTCCATACTTGAACCTAAGAACATTATGGAGGCCTTGCAAGATAATGACTGGATCATTGCCATGCAAGAAGAACTTAATCAATTAGAAAGGAATCAAGTATGGAGACTTGTTCCTAGACCTTATAATAGAACTATACTTGGAACTATGTGGGTGTTTAGGAACAAGTTAGATGAATCCAGACCAATCACTAGAAATAAGGTCCATCTTGTTGCACAAGGTTATAATCAACTGGAAGGTGTAGATTTTGATGAAACTTTTGTACCTGTTGCATGGCTTGAAGCCATTCGTATCTTGCTTTCCTTTTCTGCTTATATGGATTTTTCTCTCTTTCAAATGGATGTTAAAAGTATATTTTTAAATGGCTTTATTTCGGAAGAAGTTTATGTTGCACAACCACCGAGAGTCACTGATCCTACACACCCAAACCATGTATTTCACCTTGATAAAGCATTGTATGATTTGAAGCAAGCTCCTCGTGCTTGGTATGAACGACTAAGTTCATTTCTACTTCACATAGGTTTTTCTAAAGGAAAAGTAGACACTACACTATTTATAAAACATGTTTCCAACGATATATTAATAGTTCAAATTTATGTTGATGATATTATATTTGGATCCACTAATGAAAATCTTTGCAAGGAATTCTCAAAGCAAATGCAAGATGAATTCGAAATGAGTATGATGGGAGAACTAACGTATTTTCTTGGGCTTCAAATACATCAAAGAAAGGATGGAATCTTTATCAATCAATCCAAGTAAGCAAAGGAATTAGTCAAAAAGTTTGGACTTAAAACTGCAAATGCTTACTATAACCCCGGTTTTTTTGTTTTTCGTATTTTTGATGTATTTTTCTTCTTCTTGAGTATTTGTACTCTCTTATATTTTTCTTGGACCGTATATTGTAGATGTTTTCAATATATATTTATTTATGTTTCATTTTGAGCTCTTTGTGTTTGATTTGTTTGTCTTTTACTTCGTTCTTCATCGATTGTTGTTCTTTTTCTCTTTATTAGGTTCTTATTCTCTTTATTTTGTTCTTAGGGGCTCGTGGTGTTTTTGTTGCTTATCCTATTTCCAATCCTATTGCTTTTGATCCCTAATTGATTACCAAAGCCAAATTAGCCTACAATCCTATTTGCAAATTTAACTTTAACCCTCATGATTATCCCTAAACCCAATTGATAACCAAATCCTATTGATCCTAATAATCATCTCCTACTACTACTTCTAATAAACCTAATTAAACCCAATACCCATTACCCACAATCCTACTAAAAACCCTAATTCAACCCTATATATATATACTCTCATCTCTCTCTCCCTAAACCCTACCACCTACACCTAAACCCTTCCCTGATCTCTCTTTCCCTGCTTTATGCCATCAGCCCCTAGCCGCACCTCCCTTGCCTCCTCCTGATCGTCCAACACCCCCATCCGACCACCTCTCCCCTGCTGCATCCCTCACCCGACCACACCGCAACCCCCACCCCTATTCCGATCACCGAGCACCTCTCCATCCATCACTCCATCTCTCTCTCCGTCCTCCTTGTCGTCTGCCGATGCCAGGAACAACAACAGCAGTAGTGCCAACATCGGCCAGTGCCACGCTGTGCATCCCGACCGTTCTCCCTCCCACTCTTGGTTTGCATGTGCACATAGTTTGCACGTGTGATTGCTTTGGTTCGTGGTTTTGTTCGTGGGATTCGTTCGATCGTTGTGTTCGTTGCTCGGGAATCCGTTCCCGTTATTCTTGGTGTTCATTTTCGTCTTCGGTTAAGGCAAGTAACTTGTACTCCAATTTCTCTGTATGATACATGTCAAAAATACTGCTTATTGTGTAGTTGGATTCTAGAGACAACTTGTGTGTGTTTTATTTTTGATGGGTTTTGTCTCTATAGTGCTATTTGACCATAGTTGCCTTACGACACAAAAATCGACATGAAAACAACTAGGTTTGACCGTTCTTGATCTATTCATATATGTGAGATAATTAGGAGAATTATGTGTTTGATGAGATCCATATGACATGATGGTTGTGAATAAGTTATATACTCTATTTTATGATGTTTGGACACTTAGTAGACTCTATATCATGATTGATTGTGATTGGAACGAGTTTCGTGTGGTTTATGTTGGTTTTGCTTTCAAGAGAAAATCTGTATATGTCGTTGATCAGTTTTGATTTGTATTTTAGACCCTATTAAGGTCAGAATTCTTAATTTTTATCTTATATACGAATTGTAGATAAATCTGTCTTCTTTCCAAACTCTCTAACTTTGATCAATTTCGTTTTCGTTTGAGTGAGTTATGACTATTTTACTATAGAAATGTATTCTATTTCCAGATTTCATTTCTTGATGATTTTGATGATTAAACTATTTTCATACTAGTCCTAAACATGTTATTTTGATCTGAAATTTTGCATAGTATTTCTATACCTATCTAGGGATTACCCAGAATTTTGGTGAATTTTATTGATGAGTTTTATGTACCGTTTCATGCTTGTTTATGAAAGCTATACTTGCTGTATTTTGCTCACTGTTCTGTAAAGAATCGTATTTTCACCCTATTCCCTTTTACTGTATGGAAAATATTTATGAAATATAAAAGTTATATTATTTTTTCTATTTTCATCTCCTTTTGACAGATTTGTATTTTGTTTCACGGTTTACGAGGTATTACAGTTTTCGTACAGCAATGTTGGAAATTCCAGATTTGCCAAATTATCGTTTCTCAATGTTTTCTGATTTTTGTTGACTAAACTAATGTTACTGGAATATTATGAAACTTTATATTCTGATACTAGACATATAGAGGGTTACCCTAGATTTTTCCTGGGTTTATTTGAGGTGTTTTGATGCTGTTTTCCTGACTTTGAATTCGATTTACTGATTTCTGGCTGAAAGTATTTCTGGATTCAAATCAGTTTTGAGTTACGATTTTGTGAAATACTATATGGCTTATATATGATCTATGGATTCATGTGGAAGTCTATTTTTCAGATTCTTCGATGGATTCAGATTTGGATTTCTGTAATAACGGGAATCACTGTTTTAGTACTGTAATGTCATGTTGTCCCTGAATATGAACATACATTGTTTTGCTCGTTATGTGACCGTATATCATCTATGCATGTTTATTTGTTTTCCTGAACCTAATACTGATTGTACCATGTTATTTTGACACTTTTTCATGCACTATCATGTCTATTGATAACCATAATAAAAGTGATCAAGTCAGGATTTCTTAAGGGAAGATCTAGTAGTGAAAAATATGGAAACGTGTACTTGGAAGGGAACTAGTGTTCCACACTGTTATTGTTACCGTTACTTTTACTGCTACTGTTACTGTTATTTTTACTGCAACTGCTACTGTTACTGATACCTGAGTACACTGCCCCATTATGGTCCACTATGAAATCTAAAAGCAAAACTGTTTGTTGTAGCAACCATATAGTAAAAATCGGGATGCATGAAGTGCTACCTAGATAGTAATACACACAAGATTGTAAGAACATAAGACTGATACTGTAAGACTGATACTGTTAGACTGATACTGTTGGACTGATACTGTTATACTGTTACACTGATATACTGAGCTTACTGTTACTGGACACTGTTAGTTGCCATATGACACTATACTTGGTACATTCATTTATACTATTAGTATTCCATGCTAGTTGACTTTGTTTTATTGATTCATGCTAGTTATTACTGTTGATGCATTATACCTTGCTATGTTTATTTCCGCTGTTATTTTAGATTTGATCATTCCATGTATTTGTATCCTACATTATAAGTGGCCCGTAACTTGCATTGATGGATACTTATTTTCTCTTTCCTTCTCCTGCAATTATTAATTGCAGGTCAGGATGGTCAGCTGCCCAACAGCATTGGCGAAATGAGATATTAGTGCTGCATTTCTTACTTATTAGTATTGCTATTATTGTTGCTTTGAATAATGTATTTTGAGTACTTGGATGATTACTTTGTATTTGGGCGATGTGACCCAGGATATTTGTCTTATCCAGATTCTAATTTATTTGAGCTTAATGTGTTTTGTTTCAAGTAAATTTTATTGGTTTATTAATTCAATTATGCATGTGTGGTTGACTCTCTTGCTTCCGACTCTGATTATTTTGTGAGATGTTGTAAAGATTCCTGAACAGCTTATGGATGATGCAAATCATTCGCTGGGTTGAGTTGCGTGTCCGTATTCTGTATTCTTTTTGGGAAGCGGGGCGTGACACTTACAAAACACCTATGGCCACTACCACTAAGCTTTCAAAAGATGAATCTGGTAATGTTGATATCTCTACTTATTGAGGTATGATTTGTAGTTTACTTTATATTACTGCATCTCGTCCAGATATTATGTTTAGTGTTTGTCTATGTGCACGCTTTCAATCGTGTCCCAAAGAATCGCATTTGGTTGCCGTTAAGCGTATCATTCGATATCTTAAAGGCACACTAAATACTGGACTTTGGTACCCAAAAAATAGAAACTTCTCTCTTGTAGGATTCTTAGATGCAGATTATGCCGGGAGCTTAACAGACAGAAAAATTACTAGCGGCACATGTCACTTCCTGTGCGACTACCTTGTCTCATGGGCATCCAAGAAGCAGAACTCTATAACTCTCTCAACTGCTAAGCTGAATATATCGCCGCAGGATCCTGTTGCGCGTAGGTACTATGGATGAAAAATACTCTAGAAGATTACAAGGTATTTCTTGATCACATTCCAATTAAATGCGATAACACTAGCACTGTTCATATGACAAAGAATTCTGATCAACACAGTCGCACAAAACACATTGATATTCAGTATCACTTTATTAAAGATCATTTACAAAAAGGAGATGTTATTCTTGAGTATGTTTCTACTTATTCAGAACTTTTTGATATCTTTACTAAACCTTTAGATGAAAAGCGATTTCATTTTTTGAAAGGAGAACTCAATGTTATTGATATTTCCACTTGAAAACGGTTTTTTGGTCGACTGGACGGGCGACTGTACGCCTGTAAAGGTATATGGTCGACTGGACGGGCGACTGTACGCCTGTAAAGGTATACGGTCGACCAGTTTGCTCTCGAGTTTTTGCATAAATTTTCCTTCAATATTTGCGGTCAACCGTACGATCGACTGGTTTTCCCTCTGTGATTCGTTGTGTTTTGACAAAGGGGTGCGGTCTGCTGGTTTGCTCTCTGGAATGTTTTTTTTGCTTAACTAGTTTTGCAGTCGATTGGTTCTCTTTCTGACTTTGTGTTGTGTTTCTCTTTTAAAAAGAACTCTCTTCTCATTTTCTATTATCAGTTTCTTGAAATTTAGCCTACACTTCTTTTTCTTTTTTTTTTTTGAAGGAAAAGGTGGAATCTGGCCACCCTGTTTCATTAATCAGCAATTGATAAACAAAACTCAGAGTACTGAGCATACATCAAAAGTCCTAAAAAGAAAACAGCAAAACCATTCTCCCCCCGGAACATGGTGGGCGGGATAAAACAAACAACGCAAAGTACAAAAACATCTTTCCCCCCAACAAGCCCTGGGGTGGTGGGTAACACAGCTCATGCCTCATGGCTCAGTCAATTGTCGGGCCAATCTCGATCTCCTCATCGTCAAAGTCCTGTACTTGAAACACTGTAGCAATTCTGCCCCTGGGACCTGCTGCTGCCACATTGGCCCAAAATGAGATTAGATGCATAATATGACTTAAATTACCAGAAATGGAATTGCAGGTTCTACGAAAATAGAAATTGTTTCTATCTAGCCAAAGCACCCAAGTCATAGCGGCGATCGCGAGAAACCACGCCTCTCTCATCTCCCTTCGTTCCGTCGCAAATAGGGACCCCACCCATAGGTCTTCATATGAGTTAGGGTAAATAATCGTCCCTAGTGTGCTGAGGACCTCGACCATCACCGCTTTGCTCCTAGGACAGTGTAGGAACAGGTGTTCTCTAGTTTCCAAGTTGATCTGGCAGAACCCACACTGTGCGTCCAAATTTGGTTGTCGCTTACTCAGGTTCTCCCTGGTTAAGATTGCATCGTTCAATACTAACCAGATGAAAACTTTAATCTTGAGGGGTGCCTTTGATTTCCACACGATGTTTGACCATTTTGGTGTGCAACCCCTAAAGTGGACACGGTTGTACAGTGAGCGAACAGAGAACATACCGTTCTTCTCCAGATCCCAGGTCATCTTGTCGGGACCCTGAGAGAATCTAATTCCGGTGCTAGTGATATAAGTCTTAAGTACCGTCAGTCTGCGTAGGGACTTCGTGTCGAGCGGCTGTTTGAAGGCTGGATTCCAAACACCTCTTTTCCAGGCTGCTGCCACCGTACAGTGTGGTAGGGATGCTTGCTCATATAGATCCGGGAACATGGATCTGAGAGAATGATCTGCGCACCACTTGTCAAACCAGAACCTGGTGAGTCTGCCATTGCCTATGACTGATTGAACACAGCTATTGAATGGTTCGTACGTCTTAGCGACTCCTTTCCAGAAGTGAGACACTCTAGGGCCTACCCTGAAGCCTAGACTTCTATTACCGTTCCCGCGCAAGTAACCCTGGACAAATTGTTGCCACCCTTCTCCATTGGGGTGAAAAACCTTCCACCACCATTTACCCAGAAGAGCCAGATTCATGTCCCGGAGATCGATAATGCCCAGGCCTCCGTGGATCTTTTTCATGCAAGCTTTCTCCCATCTGATTAGATGGTAGCCTCCCCGATCTGGGTCTGCCCCTTTCCACAGGAAACGTTTCCTAGTCCGGTCAATTCTTTGAATCACCCATCGAGGCATCTCGAAGAAGGAAAGATAATAGGTAGGTAGGTTAGTCAGGACTGCATTAATGAGGGTAACCCTCCCTCCCAGGGAGAGGGCTTTCCCTTTCCATCCAGTAAGACGTTTATCAACCTTGTCAATGATGGGGTGCCAGTCCGCCTTTTTGAGTTTCCCAGGTCTCAGTGGTAATCCCAGGTACTGAATTGGGAACCTCTTGACGGAGCAGTTGAGAATGGAGGCGTGCTCCATCGTCTCTTCAGGAGGCAGGGCAATCGGCGTTATAGTGCTCTTGTGGAAGTTAACTTTGAGTCCGGACCACGCCTCAAAGCAGTATAATATCCCCTTGAAGACAATGGTTTCCCCTAGGTTTCCATTGCCAAAAAACAGTGTCGTCAGCATACTGCAGTATGGAGCACCCTTGCCGCTGTACGCCTTTAGCCACAGGCACAGTCCAGCCTGCTCTACAGCATCTGTTCATCATTGTCCTGAGAACGTCTGCCACAATGGTGAAGAGGAGGGGGGACAGGGGGTCTCCCTGTCTCAGACCTCGCTTGCAGAGGAATGGGTGACCCACCGAACCATTGATCAAGATGGCTGTTTTACTAGTTATGAGACATGTATGGATCCATCTGATCCATTTCTCCCCGAACCCCCGCCCCGCCATTGCTTCCAACAGACAATCCCATTCTACTGAATCATAGGCTTTCTCAATGTCTAGCTTGAGGAGGTAGCTCTTCGCATTGGAAGCGTGGCAATGGTGGATAGTTTCTTCAGCAGTGGCAATACTGTCCCGAATGCATCGTCCCTTAATAAAGCCTGTCTGGTCCTGGCTGATGAGGCCTTCCATCACCTTACCCAATATGTTAGCAAGGGTCTTCGTGATGATCTTCACCGAGCAGTTAAGTAGGCTAATAGGACGGAAGTCACCTATGCATCGTGACTCTTCTTGTTTAGGGATGAGCACCACCTCTGCGTAGTTGATCCTCCCCATTTTGAGCTTGTGCTCATAAAAGTCATCGAACAGTTTTAGCAGGTCTCCTTTGATTTCCTCCCAACAGTTGGACTGCCTTCCATACCTCCTGTTCAGTGAAGGGTGCTTCAATGGTTTGCATTTCAGACCCTGGATCGCTTGCTTGGTCTTGCCAGAAGTCGTGTCATAGGGTGGATCTGAACTCTGCTTTGCGCCCAAAGAGCCCCCTGTAATGAGCTTGGAAGGCCGACTTAATCGCTTCATTGCCTTGGATTAAGCCGGTGTCTGAGTTGACAGAGTGGATGATGTTGGCTCTACGACGAGCACTGGCAACGCGGTGGAAAAAGGCGGTATTCGCATCCCCCTCTTTGAGCCATGTAACTCTCGACCGTTGCTGCCATCTGATTTCCTCTAACCTGTAGAGCTGATCAATATCCTGCCTTAGTTGGAGCAATTTCATCCGCTCTTCCTGTACAAGGTCCCTGGATTCTTCTAATTTTACGAGATCCTCGATACCCTCAAGAAGGGACTCCTTTGATCTCCGAATTAAAGCGAATCTGGTCCGGTTCCACTTCCGCAGCTTGCCCCTAAGCCTGCAGATTTTTTCACACCAGATTGCAGTCGCCTCAATACCCCTGGTTGGGTGGGACCAACACTCATTAACCATGTGGTGGAACCCCTGGATATCTAACCAGGCCTTCTCAAAACGGAATTTAGCCGGTTTTCTGCTTTGAACTTCCCCTGCAGAAAGGAAAATTGGGACGTGATCCGAAGTTGGCTTAGGAAGGGACTTGGCTGATGCCAACGGGAATTTCGTTTCCCAATCTGTGGACACCATGACCCTATCCAACTTGGCTAGGATGGGCTGTGCCTGCATATTCGACCAGGTGAAAAGTCTATCCGGAATGGGGATGTCGACCAATTCCAAGTCTGTAATGACCTCGTTAAATGCTTCTCTATCAAGTAAACTAGCACCTCTGCCCCTGTGTTCCGATGCAAATCTAGTGATATTGAAATCACTCCCCACAACCACGGGTGGGCCCAGTGTGATTTGATAGACATCAATTCCGCCCAGAAAGCTGTTCTGGCTGTGGAAGTGTGGGGTCCATACACAACAGTGACCGACTGTAGCCATAGGTCGGGCTTTCTCTGCAGAAGTACCGATAGGGAGAACTGCCCGTGCAGTTCGTCGACACAGCTGAAGAAATTGGGGTTAAATCCTAGAGCGATGCCCCCAGACGCTCCAACGGATGGTAGCAATCTCCATTCTGAGATTCGACAACCCCCCACCCTCTTGATTCTAGAAATGTGTGACAGTTTGGTCTCCTAGAGACCCACTACATTTGCCTTGGACCTGGCAACAAGATCCTTAACCATTTCATGTTTACCCCGCCCGCCCAGGCCTCTAACGTTCCAAAAAAGGGCATCCATAAACTACAATGAGAGGGGGATTACGTTACTCGAACCTACGTTCGATTCCAGGATAAGACTAATCCTATCAGATTCCCAACCTCTAATTTGATTGAGAAGACAAGTGTTTCTATCCGTATTGTTAACCCGAAGACCGCATGTTTTGGCTAGATGGAAGATTTCATAATCAGTCATAAAATTGAAAATTGAAGCTAGGAAAGAACTTGTACCTCCGCCGTTTGTTTTGGCCGCCTTAGCGGCTGCCGCAATCTCCAAATAATCATCTAAGGACTCCTCCATCGCCCTCTTGTGACCCCTGCTAGCCGCACCGCTCTGAGGCGGAGATGTGGTCACATCTTGATTTGTAGGGAAAGTGCAAGGAACTAGGTCTGGAGACCAACATGGGAGTTCCACACTCTCCTCATCTGAATCCAGAAAACCTCCCTCTGAGAAAACACAATCGTCGTCAAGGTTAAGTCTATCCTCTCGTTCCTCCTCGGAGTGAGGTGAGTCTTGGCCGCACTCGGTTGCGCCCACAAATTTGCTTGGAGTTCGAACAATAACACGGGGGCCTAAACTGGACCCCTCTATGGGCTCCTCTTTGTGCCCAATAACTAGCTGACCCAACAAGGATCCCTCTTTGGGCCCAGTACAAATCATAGTACTACCGCTACCAGCCAAAATGCTGGACTCCTTTAAAAACACTCCTCCTTCGCGAGACATCACACCAAAACCCTTAAAACCCCCGCCCAACTCCTCGATCTGTACCCCATCAGCCTCGCTTCTCACGCCTGCCGTTTGCGCTGTGATGCCATCTGTCCCCTGGCAATTGGGTCGCGCAGCGGCTTGGACAGAGCTCGCTATAATCGAAGCATTGACTGTTTGAAAACCCCCCACTTCGCTCCTATCTCCCATCCCCTTTTCACCTTCGAAACTCTCTTTACCAGTTTCTTTACCTCTTTGAGCTTTCGCTACCACGAGGGCGGAGGCCAGAGGTGCAGGGGATTTCCCTCTTTGGGGGGATACTCTGTCACCCTCCTGGACCTCTGTCGTCGTGTAACCCCCTAAGGCAAGAGCTCCTTTCGACCCCCCCTCCAACACGCCCTCATCTGCACTCTTTTGGCTTCGATAGTGCTGTACGACTTGCATGTCGCTACATCCCAGGCCAAGCTTTCCGCTTTTGTCTTTCGCTGTGCCTGCTACGCTCTCTGCCACTTTCCTGTGGTCCTCCCTCCTACCAACTTCTCCACCAACTCCGAAGAGCAGGATACTACTTTTGGTGCAGTACTGTCCTTCCTTTCGTTGGGTCTCAGCTGCCGATCTACCCCAATCAGGACGAGGGTTTGAATTCGAAATCCTCACCTCCTGATCGTTGGATCTGATGGACAGGGTTCTTTCCCGCCCACCATTGCTCGGAGTTTCCTTCGGCGGCGCTGATCCCTCCATCACAAGGCTGCTCTGGCACTGTTCCCGCTCTTAGCCTCCCTAATGAGTTCTCTATGTGCTCGCTCAATCTCATGCAACCCATCGATGGTGGAATCCCTAGCCGGGGAGACTACCTGGGAGTACGAGCAGCCGTCTCTAATGGCTTTATGTGGCGTGGGGGAGATGATGGTCGCATGCTTCGCTCCTGGCTCAGCTCTCCTGTCGAGCATGAAGCGGATGAGATAGGAGGATTCAAAAGAGTAGACTTTAGCAAATCTCGGCATCTGAGCAATGTCGATACATCGAATCAGCACCCTAGCTGAGACGATATCCGAACGGTGCACCGTTTTCTCGTCTACTTCTTCGACGACGCCGAAGTCAGCGACGATCTCTTGTAGTGCTTCTCGTTTCCAAAAGTGTAGCGAAACATTGTGAATCCAAATCCAAAAGAGCTCGCCTTGGGGGGGCTCCGCTCCGAAGCTCGGGGTCCAAGGGAAGAATTCGATTGAAAAGTGGCCACAGTCCACCGTCCCTACCTCCGTGACCTCCACAACCTTCTCTGGCGAGGGGAAGGATACCAAGAATTGTAGGTGGCAAACCTTCTTGACCACCCAGTCCTTGTGCGCCTTCATCGGCCACTTGGCCTCTAGCGCCTGAAGGAGGTGGGTCTCGGAAGGTCTACCCGACCGCACCTTTGCGATTGCACACCATCGCCTCAACCATCTTTCCTCATTCCTAATGATATCCAAGCTATTTGCAAGCCTTATCAGAGCGGGGTTGTCAAGCGACCTCCCCCTGTTGACTTGGCGTTCCTCGTCTGAGTGCGACTCTACAATGTTGGAGCAATCGTAAGACAAATGACCCCATTTCAAGCACTTGAGACATCGGACCTCTTTAGTGCAGTCTTTGCGAAAATGCACTAGTTCTCCACAGTTGAAACATGGTACTGGTTTCTTTTTGCCTTTTCTCTGTTTTTTCTGGTGGTTTTGTTGGGGAGGAAAGGATGTTGGCTTTGCTGAACTCTTTGCTTTCTGAGCGACCACTTGCCAGCTCTCCTCTTCCTGTCCCCTGTCCTCCCGCGTCTCCTCTGGGCCCTCTCTTTGGACCCAGATGGCATTGGATATGATGGAATCGGCTGGAGCGGGTTGAGGAAGGAGCTACAACGGAGGGTCTGGGCTCTGTCCTTTTGAGTGAGGAGGGTGCGGAGTGAGGGCTCTGTCCTTCTTTTTCTTATCCATGCCTTGCATCTGTATTGGTAAAATCTCAAATCTATGATACCATGAAGAGCTCTCCCTGTATATCAAAGAGTTTCGTTATCAACGATATCATGTAAGTAGATTCTCCTCCACGTTCATAAATTTTTTAACTTCATCTCTCTTATTTTGCTTAATGAAAGGCATGTTTTGTTCACACCAAAGGGGGAGATTGTTGACTCTTAGTTTGGTGTGCACAAAACGTGTCTACAATTACTAATAAGTTTAAATTAAGTTATTCAGATTTTCAGGATCAAAACAATATCCAAGAGAGATTCAAGAATATTGAAATAAGGAATAAGATTCAAGAATATTCAAAGAAGGAAAATAATAAAGAAAGATTGATAAATCAAGCAAAAGGAGAAGATATTCAAAAAGAGAAATTGATTGATTAATGTCCAAGAAAGCCATCAAGACCAGCTGCCATCATTCCATATTTGTGAGATTTAAATCTGTGTAAATTGATTGATTGAAAGATTAGTTTTTGGTAAGAACAAATAGTGGATTCGTATGAACAACGCGATAATGGTCGAACGCACTTTATGTCGGTCGACCGCATCGCAGTCGACTGCAACTCTAAGTTGTGTAAGAAGCAGTTGATCCTTCATCTCTCTAGTTTACAACAGAGAGCTGAACGGTCGACTACAATAATATTGCGGTCGACCGCACTTTGCGCTGTTCACATTTTTTGGAATGTATCGTTTTCATTTTTGATCGATACAATTTCTAGTCTATATATTTGGACGAACCCACTGTTTATTCTTCGCCTATTACTTCTGAGAAAAATCTTCTAAACTAATCTTTCAACAATCAATCCGAGTGTTTGTGATAACTAGTTTATATTCTTCAGTCAGGATCATTTAAGATTTTGAGTTTCTTTTTTTTTCTTCCACTTCGGTGAGATTGACGAAAGTTGTCTTAGAAGTTCTGTGGATGTAATAGGTCTCTCGGCCTGAATTCGAGAATCACTGTACAAGGATTTTGAGTATAGTGGAACGCTTGTGGCAGAGAATTGCTACAAGTAGGAGGTGTAGACGTAGACCTAGGGGTCGAACCAGGTTACATCGCTACGTCACTTGTGCTATCTGTGTTTGCTCTTCTTAACTTTTTATTTACTCTCCATTTTATTTAAGTAATTTTTTATTCCGCACAGTCACCCTATTCACCCCCCTAGGGTGATTTACAGGTTGTTGAATTAAAATTCTATATCATTTGTATGTTGAAGTGGTTAGGCACAAATATCATGCCATGGTTGGAATAGAGGAATTGTGCATATATATATATATATATATATATATATATATATATATATATATATATATATATATTTAAAGTGTAAATTAGGCATAAGAAACTGTTTAATTGTTATAGAAGAATTATAAAATCAATGTTATTGAAAATTTCTTAATGAAAGTAGATACATTCAAGATAGTAGTTAAATTCTTCTAATTGCAAAATATGAATACTAGATTTCTAAAAATAATTATTTGAATTAATTTGTGAACAATTTTATACTAATGTGGTTAAAATCCGTAAATAAGTATTTTTGGAAATGTATTTTTGTAATATTAACTTGGAAGAAAATATTAGAAATAAAAAATTATTTAAAAGGTAAAAATTGAGATTTAATAGAGTACAGTAAAATGAATTTTAACCCCTATATTATTAGTAAACGTGCTTGGTCTTGGTAGCTAGCGTAGGTGCCCTTGTGCTAGGTGCTGCCATGTGGCACTCGGTGGCATCCCTTGGTCACGGGTTCGAGCCTGAGGTTGGCTCTTTTTTATTTAATTTTTTTTATAAAATCCGAGTGTATTTGGGTATAAAAACAACTCAGTGAATTCAATATTAGATATTGAGAGTGGCTCATTGGTTTGGGTGAGTTGGGTTGCTTGTTGGTTTTGGGCTCGATCCCAACCTTGCACATTTATTATTATTATTATTATCCTGTTCTTTTCAATTTTTAAAAATTGCAAAAATCCTATAAGTATTCTAGAATATTATTAGATCACTTGGAAATTATTTTATAGTATTCTAAGAAATATTTTTGAGAAATAAAGATCATGTTTATTGTATTAGATGAGATTTAAATTCAAGAAGAATGTATATGATTAAGATTTTAAGGGTTGATTTGTGATAAAATCAAAGTAGAATGATGAGATTTAAATACTAAACCTCTAATGATAAATCTTTAAGAGATTGTGTTTTTAAATCTTGAATAACTTTGAATTGACGATCATGCTTTGAAGTATAGGTGAATGTGGAAATGGGGTTTATTAATCAAAGTAAAATTGTGAATTATTAAAGTGAATATTTGTGTGATTAACCAAGAAGTGCTTACTTCATGATGATTAAATAAGAGAATGGACGAAAGAATTGAATGAGATATGAATAAATGAAATTGAGCATATAAATAATGAGGGTATTAATACCCCATAATGTTGAACATAAAAAGATGTTGATTCTAGAGGCTAAGTGAGACCCATGTACTGGCAAGTGATGAAAGTGATTAATTGATCTGAGAAGTGGCCAATATGCGCTATCGTTCTAGGTGTATTATTTAAGACCGGTAGGAGGGTAAGCTAGCTCTAGATGGTATTATTTATTCATATTTTAAATTTAAGGATAAAAACTAACAGAAGATGTAATAAAACTTGGGCAAACGTAACTGGGGTGCCTCTAAATAGTATGACGGTGGACTCCAGGACTATAGACCCAGTTTGACAGTGGATTCCGAGACAGTGGTTGCTTGTGATGGAGACGAGCCCTAATTAAATCCAAGTCTATGATTGATTTGACGGTGGACTCCAGGATCATAAATAGTCTTGCAGAAGGGAGACCGTTCTCCAGTGTATATGCATATACCGGGGCTAGAGGGGCACTTGCGGGATGTTCGCACTACGAGGATTTCTATATAGCTTGACGGTGGATTCCAGGGGTGGAGTCAGTACTCGTGAAATGTCTAAAACTTGATTTTGTTACCGAGTAGTTTTGCATGGCGAGGGATTAAACCCTTTAATGTGGAGTACGTAGGTGCTTGCCCTCGGACCTATGTAAAATGGAATGCATAGAATTCGAATAAGTATGCATTAGTGTCAACATAGTATAAACATCTGCATTAGGCATTAAGTCATATCATACACTGACATGTTTAAAATAGTCACTCTTTTACACTATATTGTGCATTCAAGTTTGTGTTTGCTAAAGTAAGAGAATCGCTATTTTATAGCATTGCGTCAGTTATATGCAACTGACGTGCCCACATTTTTTCAGTGAAGGGCTTGGATTGGCAAAAGACATAAAGATGAATTGATGCTAAAGATTATTTTCAGATTTAGTTGTATATATCATGTTGTATTGATTTAAATTCCGCTGCATTGATGTAAAGAACAATATTGTATAATAAAAATTTTTAATTTTCTTGTAAAATTGTACGAATTTGAAGTAAAAAGATCCTGTTGTGCTACGAATTACATGTAAATGGAATCAGGCGTTACACCAGTAACACTGGATTCACTCACCCCTGGACTTGCCCACCCCGTCTGAACCATGAACCACAATCCTGATTGTGCTATCCAATTCATGGTGGGTTTGGGATCCATATATCTTAAACTAGGGATCTGCATATGGTTTAATAAACTCACCAGTTTCTCTTCAACTCTAAAAAATAAGCAAAGGTTTTCTAAGTAAGATTGAATTCTCGAGTTTCTTTGTTTGGATCGTTAAATTTTAAGAATTATATTTTCCAAAAAGTTTGGGGAGATTTTAGGATTTATAGAGGATTGAGTTATCTGAGAACCTAAAAAGGCTAAATTTTAAATTAAAAAAAAACCCCTTGAAATATCCCCTTTATGCAGAAAACCTCACTAAACTTTTTTTTGCGCAGAAAACCACACTTAAGTATGGTTGCAAAAACCACACTTAAGTATGATTGTGCGATCCAATTCATGGTGGGGTTGGGATCCATATATCTTAAACTAGCAATCTGCATATGGTTTAATAAACTCACCAATTTCTCTTCAACTCTAAAAAATAAGCACGGGTTTTCTAAGTAAGATTGAATTCTCGAGTTTCTTTGTTTGGATCGTTAAATTTTAAGAATTATATTTTCCAAAAAGTTTGGGGAGATTTCAGGATTTATAGAGGAATGAGTTATCTGAGAACCTAAAAAGGCTAAATTTGGAAGAAGAAAAAAACCCTTGAAATATCCCCTTTATGCAGAAAACCTCACTGAACATTGTTTTGCGCAGAAAACCACACTTAAGTATGGTTGCAAAAAAACCCCTTGAAGTATATTTTCAAAAAACTACATCTAACTTTTATGCTTGTATAAGATAATCTCATTCATCTTTGCAAGTTGGTTCTGAAAACATCATGCATCTTTCTGATTATTTTAAAAAAAACCTCACTTAACTTTAGCAGAAAGGTTATGTCGTCAAAGTGATTTTTTTGCAACTATACTTAAGTGTGGTTTTCTGTGCAAAAAAAAGTTCAATAAGATTTTCTGTATAAAGGGAATAGTTCAAGGTGTTTTTTTTTTAAAATTTATTTTTTTATTCCAAATTTAGCCAACCTAAATCTAAAGCAATTATTATAACTTTTAGGTTAAGGATTGTCTGAAATTAGAGAAAGAGAATGATTGGAGAAGAGAAGAATTTCAGGTTTGTTGGAGGACCAAAATGGTCTTTCTTACAACTTCAGGCTAGGTTCAATCCAACCTGGGCACCTCTAAAATAGAGTAATGGTTAAAACAAAGGAAACTGTAAAATTTTGTGCTGATAAATATTAATATGGTGAATAAATTTCCAATTCCAAATTCGCCCATACACCTGTTCTGTTAACAATAACAGAGTCAACTCTAACACTCCCAAGCTGTAGCATATGCTACAAACATGCCGCACTTGTCACAATTAAATTGCACTTTTGTCTTTTCAAGTGCCTCATAAATAAATCTTCCATATGATAACAATTGCTTAAGGCTCATTTTTTTTACAAGCTATTTTCGTTAAAACATGGAAGACTGGATTGGAAGCAATAAAATTGGCTGGTTGTAGAAGATGACGATTCAACTCAGTGTCCTTTTTTTTTCCATGAAAGATTTGATTGCAAAAAATGCAGATTACTACTTGATAGTCACAATGTAACCTCATAAGTCCATTTGGAAACCCAAGTGATCTGGGTATAAATGGAATTAAATCGGGCGCGAATCTTAAAACTCTGGGTAAAACGGCAAGTTCACTTATAAACGTGTCCATGAAGGAAAATTGGGTCTCTTTCAAGCCCGACAATCCATTAACGGATCTGTCTTACTGGGTTGTCCTACGAGCCCAAGGAGAATGGGTCCAGGTATTTTAAATATAATTTAAACCCATGATTATCCATAAGAGGTGGTTCAAAAATCATATCTCTAATCCTGAAGGAAGTTTAAACACTCCCCCAACCACTCTTATCTCTTCGTAAAGAAGAGATAACTGATTCAATTCAAAAATATCGGGAATTAGAGATAAATCATTATCTTGAAACTAACTAAAAGCGACTTTAAATACCCCCTACCTCCACTAGAAACTAGAGCTGCTATCGGGTTCTCCACTACCCGGACCCGGACTGATACCTCACGGGTCCAAAAATTGGACCCGACCTGGACTTGCGAGAACCGGGTCCGGGTCCAGATCCTAGTTAAAAAAAATCTACCCGTCGGGTTTGGTAGTGGTGAATAACTATTTTCACTTAAATATTTTTGCACCCGATACCCTACGGTTCTAACAATTTTTACACTAGAGTACATGAACAAATATTATATTTACACAACTATCTTCAATAATGACTATTTATATGTATATCCTATAACCCTATTATTCAAATTCCATATTATTTTGGGTATTTTTAACGGGCCCGGGCCCGGGTCCGGGTCCGGGTCGATTCAGTTTTGAGTGGACCCGGACTCGAACCCGGACCCCGAAGTGCATCGGGTCTTATTTTAGGACCCGGACCCGGAGCCGTATAGATCGGGTCAGTTCTGGTCCAACGCTGGGTCCGGGTCGGATCCGAGTATCGGGTAAATGTGACAGTGCTATCAGAAATAGGTAATCAGTATTTTCTCCACAAAAAGCTCTTTTAAAGTCTTCTTAATTTCTGACTTAGCATCGGAGGGTCTGTCGTCGGGATCAACCCCAGTGTCTCAGACTTTTTGCAAGTCAGCGGAGGTGATCGTCACCACACGAACCGAATCGTTCGGTGCAAACGAGTCAGATCGTCAAGTCAATCGCAGTCAAAGGCAGTCAACACCGTTGAAAGTCAAAAGGTCAAGTTCTTGATTGTTCCTCCAAATAATCCACATCATTTGATTGATCCCACACAGAAATAAACAGCAACAAATTGGCGTTGTCTGTGGGAACGACAAAGAAAATCCGACCAAACTTCGCCGGTAAAAACAAATTTTCAACATGCCTCCTCAGGGGAAAGGGAAGGCGGCGGTCTCAAGCCGATGAGCCAACCCTCTCGTAATGCCCCGGCCCCAAACTCAGACAATTTATTTATTTATTAGTACAACTGCCCACCACAGGCTGCCTTCTCAAAAGGTGGTTAACCAATTTGGTGATTCTTGGTCATAGGCAATTATATTTATAATTTTTATTACTTTTGTTAAATTCTGATATGGGATTAATTTCCCCCCCCCCCCCCCCCCCCCCGTACCGGCCAAAGCACAGTCAAAGACCGGGCCCACCTCTCCACAGGGACAACAGTCAAATCCTATCCCATTTCATCTCTTCTCATCTATTAAATCCCAAGCAACACCACTATAGAAATCTCTATAGGACAACTACCAATTCCACCCATATTTTCTATATATATATATATATATATATATATATATATATATATATATATATATATATGATATGGCTAAAAATGGGGTTAAATCGGAACCGTCCAGATGGGGCATGAATCTTGAAGCTCAGGGGTAAAACGGTAATTTCACCCACCGACGGATCCGAAGCGGGTACTGGTTATCTTCCCCGAAGACCTACTTATCCGCAAACGGATCCACCTCAACTGGGAGCGGGTTTCAACCCGTAGCAAACCCGGTCCAGAAGGGATAGAATTAGGGTTTCTGATTCAATCCTAATCAACGGCCCTGATTCATAGTTATCCCTTCACTGTGGATTAGGGATTACATTCCTTATCTAACCATAGGGGGATTACATTCCTAATCTGATCCCAACAGCGCCTATAAATACCCCCCATCCATCTCCATTAAGAGGTAATCAATCTTTTGCCAATTTTTGCGCTCTTTCATAATCTTCCCTGATTACTGACTTGAGCGTCGGAGGGTGCATCGCTGGGAACAACCCCGGTGTCTCGCACTTCTTGCAGGTGTACGGCAAGAGTCAGCGTCAAACTCCGACGGAACAGGTATACAGGTTTGCTATTCAGTTTTCCTAAGAATCCACAAATACTATCTGTTTGCCCCCACACCAAATTTAGCGGCAACAGATTGGCGCCGTCTGTGGGAAACTAACGATAGCAACCTCCCCTCTTCCCGTTGGTCAGATCCGCTCCGGCCATGCCTCCTAGAAAAGTCAGATCCAAAGGGTCCAACCGAGGACCCAACCCCGATCCGCAGCTAGAAATTCCCATCCAGCCTACCCAACAGCAGGGGCAACTTCCTCCTCCAGCGGAAGATCCGCTCCAACAGGACCTTCCTCCTCCTCCTCCGAATCAGCCACCTCCTAAGGGTCCTAACCCTCAGAAACAACCTCTTCACCAGGACCACGTCTCCATCCACAATGCCTCTTCGGACTCTATGGCCTCCCATCATCCCCGAGCTTCCAGTCTCCGCAACACCGCCCTCAATCGGCAGAAGGATGAGGATCTTCGCCGCCATCTGGATGAAAAGCAGGCCCGAGAGGGAACCTCCCGCCAACACCGTCCGGATGAGCGGTCTCCTGGCCGCCGAGAATACAGAAGGTCCCCTATCCGAAGGGGGCAGAGAGAGTCCCCCGAGCATTACCGAAGAAGGCCACACTCCCCTGCAGGTCGGCAACAGCCTAGGAACAATGAGGCACCCATTACCCGTGCCGAGTTCCAGCAGTTCCAAGCGACCGTCCTACAAGCTCTCAATCTCTGTCCCAACACCAATGCACCCAAGATCCCCTCTCCTCCTCCGGTCCGAAGTCCTCGCTGACGGTCCCCATCTCCTCCTCCAGCTCCCAGCAACTCCCGGCATGAGCAAAGTCCTCGCCGCTCCAGGAGCTACCATCGTCGTAGCCCCCGCTCTCCCTCGTACGAAGACGAGTCTAGAGGCTCAGCTGATTACCGTCGAAGGGACGACGCTGTGTACCGCCATCTCCATGAAATGGAGAGGTGCTTGGGTCAGTTAGACCGAGAAGAGGAACTTAGATGAAGGACCCTTCGTCCTAGCAGACCTCCTTTCTCTCGAACCATAATGGATGCACCTGTGCCGATCGGCTTCAAACCCCCTCAATTTGAGACCTATTCTGGGGAGACCAACCCCGTTGATCACATCGAGAGCTTCAAGACTCTAATGCTCATCCATCAAGCTTCCGATGCTCTACTCTATAAAACCTTCCCCGCAACTCTCAAGGGTCCAGCTCGAGAATGGTACTCTCGCCTTGCCCCGTGCTCAATATTCTCCTTCGAGCAATTCGAGACCCTCTTCGTCACCCATTTTGTAAGTAGCCGTAGAACTGAGAAGACAAGCATCTCGGTACTGTACCTCCACCAGAAGAAGGGTGAGAAGTTGAGAAACTATGTGAAGAGGTTCACAGCTGAAGCCCGGTCCATAGCATCCCTCGACCAATCGGTCGCTGCAGCAGCATTTCAATCTAATGTCCTCAATTCCAACCTCCACTCCTCCCTCGCCATGAAACCCCCACAGAACTTTTCCGACCTCCACCTCCGAAGCGAAAAGTATATTAGGGCCGAAGAAGCCGAGCACCGCCCCAACTTGGAGGGGTCTTCCTCCGGGTTTAAGAGGAAGGGAACAGAAGAGGAAGGAGCCAAGAAGCTCCAGAAGGATAATTCCGGCCAGCGCCGACCTCCCCCCAGATTCGACAAGTTTACTCCCTTCACCACTAATGTCTCTACCATTCTGATGGAAGTCGAAAAGGAAGGAATCATACCTCCTGCTCTGAGGATGAACACCCCTGCCAAGAAAAGAGATAAAGAGAAGTGGTGCCGTTATCACCGGGACCATGGGCACGACACCAATGATTGTCGGGCCCTGAAGAATGAGATAGAAGCCCTTATCTAGAGGGGGCAGCTGACCAGATTCGTGAGAAAGGACCGAACCGAACATCCTCCCCCGCCTCGGGGGCCTAATAAATGTCCGGAACGCGATGAAACGCCCGACTTCGAAGAGGAGTGTGTCCTACACCTCATCCACGGGGGCCCAATGGGGGGCTCCTCCAACTTCTCTCGAAAGGCATTTATAAGAGAAGTCAATTCGGTTCGTGCCACCCCTCCTCCCAAAGGCCTCAGAGTGCCCGTCAAATTCTCAGACGAAGATCTTGAAGGTGTCCGCACCCCTCATTGTGACGCACTCGTCATCAGCCTCCACATGGCGAACTTCAAAGTAGAGAGGATCCTAGTGGACAATGGAAGCTCCGTTAACATCCTCTTCCTTGCCGCTTTTAAAGGCCTAAAGCTCTCCCGAGACAGACTCAAGCCCGCCGGCTACACGCTCCATGGGTTCACGGGAGTGCCAGTGACTATTGAAGGGGTGATCACCCTCGACGTAACTGCTGGCAAAACTCCTACTACCCGAACGGAGTCGATGGAATTCATGGTCGTAGATGTCCCCGCAGCCTACCATGTCATTCTGGGTCGGCCCGGCCTAGCTGCCCTTGAGGCCGTCCCTTCCGCCTATCACCTCAAAATGAAGTTTCCCACTCGGGCCGGAGTAGGGGAAGTAAAAGGCAATCAGGAAACGGCCCGCAAGTGCTACATGACCTCTACCCTCGATCCCGTCCTCTCCTTAGAAACTCTGGAAATCCCCCAAGATGCTGCCCGACCGACGTCCGAGCCGGTGGACAAATTAGAGGAAGTGCTCTTCTCTGAGCAGGATCTAACCCGAAAGTTTTTTGTTTGCAAGACCCTCCCATCCGCCCTATGCTCGGACATTGTACAGTGCATCCGAAGGAACCGAGACCTCTTCGCTTGGTCAGCTGCAGACATGCCCGGTATTTTCAAAGAGCTCCTGGTCCACCACCTCAGTGTTGTTCCGGGGTCCAAACCGATCTAGCAGAAAAGGCGCAAGTTCGCCCCTGAGCGTCAGCTAGCTATAAAAGAGGAGGTGGAAAAGCTCTTGAAGGCCCGGTTCATACAAGAGGTGAATTATCCCGAGTGGTTGTCGAATGTAGTAATGGTGAAGAAGTCCAGCGGGACTTGGAGGATTTGTATTGATTTTACCGATCTCAACAAGGCCTGCCCCAAGGATCCCTTCCCTCTTCCGAGTATTGACACTTTGATTGATGCCACCTCGGGACATGAACTCCTCAGCTTCATGGACGCCTTCTCAGGCTACAACCAGATCCGGATGTTCCCGCCGGATATCCCGAAGACATCATTCGTGACCGATCAAGGCCTCTATTGCTACAGGGTTATGCCCTTCGATCTGAAGAACGCAGGAGCAACATACCAACGCCTCGTCAACAAGGTTTTCCAAGCTCAAATCGGCCGAAACATGGAGGTGTATGTTGACGACATGCTTGTGAAAAGCATCCGAGGCGCCGATCATGTGACCGACCTCCAAGAAGCGTTTGACGTTCTGAGAAAGCACAGCATGAGACTCAATCCGAACAAGTGTGCGTTTGGTGTCTCGTCAGGAAAGTTCCTCGGCTTCATGGTTAGCCAACGAGGAATTGAAGCAAACCCTGAGAAAATCAAGGCCATATTAGACATGGCCCCTCCCAAAAATGTTAAGGAAGTCCAGAGGTTAACAGGCCGCCTAGCCGCCATAGGGCGCTTTCTTTCAAAGTACGGGGAGAAATGCCTCCCTTTCTTCAAGGCCCTCAGAGGGGCTAAAGGTTTCGAATGGGGGCAGCAGCAACAGGAGTCCTTCGACCAGCTCAAGGCTTACCTCGTCAATCCCCCTCTCCTCAGCAAACCGATCCCTGGTGAACCCCTCTACCTCTACCTGGCAGCCTCCGAGCAGACCCTCAGTGCAGTTTTAGTGAGGGAAGAAGACCGAGCTCAGAAGCCCATCTACTATGTGAGCAAGGTGCTTCGGGACGCCGAGCTCCGATACCCGAAGATAGAAAAGATGGCTTATGCCCTAGTGATGGCCGCGAGAAAGCTTCGCCCGTATTTTCAGTCCCATTCGGTGGTCGTTCTTACCTACCAGCCGCTGAAGCAGTACCTCCACAAGCCAGAGACCTCGGGTCGCCTTATGAAGTGGTCTATCGAGCTGAGCCAGCACGATATAACTTATCAGCCTCGGACCGCGATCAAGGCTCAGGCCTTAGCAGAATTCATAGTTGAGAGTACCATCCCCGAGTCCAGCCAAACAGTGAAGGGACCACCCGTCTGGTTAGTTTATGTGGATGGATCCTCCTGCAATGGGGGAAGCGGGGCAGGGGTCATTCTGGCAGGCCCAGATGACTTCATCCTCCAATACTCCCTCTGTATCAACTTCAAGGCCTCGAACAACAAAGCAGAATACGAGGCGCTCATAGCCAGCCTTGGAATGGCTCGAAATGCAGGGGCCCAATGCCTCCGGATCTTCAACAACTCTCAGCTAGTCGTCAATCAGGTCCTCGGTGAGTATGAAGCACGCGATGACAGGATGGTTAAATACTTAGCCAAGGTCAAGAGCCTCATGGCACTGTTTGAAGAAGCCCTCATCCAAAGAATCCCCTAAGAAGAAAATGCTCAGGCCGACGCCCTCTCCAAACTAGCCTCCTCCTCCCTTCAAGGTCTCGAGCAGACCGTTTTGATAGAAGTCCTTCTGAAGCCAAGTATAGAGGACGAAACCCCCGACTCTATGGAGTCGCTTCCTGTCCTGCTCGAAGACAATTGGATGAAACCCCTCGTCAAATTCTTAAGGGACGGACTCTTCCCCGAGGATTCCAAGGAAGCTCGAAGAGAGAGAACTCGAGCCAAGCGTTACACACTGATTGGAGGTATCTTATATAAACGCTCCTTAACACAGGTAGACGGCCGACCCTAACTGAGATGCCTCTCCCCCGAACAGGCAGACTATGCCCTACAAGAGCTTCACGAAGGCATTGGCGGGGCACATTCAGGATCCAGATCCTTAGCCCACAAAGTATTGAACTACGGATACTTCTGGCCCACTCTCCTACGAGACGCCGAACGGCATGTTTGGCAATGCAGCTCCTGTCAGAAGTACTCCGACATCCGACGCCTCCCTCAAGCTCCACTCACTTCCCTATCAAGTCCGATCCCCTTCGCAATGTGGGGGATGGATTTACTACGGCCATTTCCACCAGCTCCCGGACAGTTTAAATTCTTAGTCGTGGCGATCGACTACTTCTCGAAATGGATAGAGGCCGAGCCCTTGGCCACGATCACCGAGAACAAGGTTGTTCAGTTCTTTTAGAAGAGCGTGATCTGCCGATTCGGCGTCCCTAGGGTCCTGATAACAGACAACGGAACACAGTTCACCGGGGCTACCTTCCAAGCTCTATGCGAAGACCTTGCCATCCAGCACCGGTTCTCCTCCGTTTCTCATCCCCAGTCAAATGGCCAAGCCGAAAATGCTAACCGACAGATCCTCTCTGGCATTAAGAAGATGTTAGATAAGTGTTCCAAAGGCTTATGGGTCGATCAGCTTCCCAACGTGCTGTGGAACTACCGCACCACAAAACGGACCCCCACAGGAGAGAGCCCATTTAATATCACCTATGGGTCTGAGGCCATCATCCTCCTAGAAGTCGGAATACCCTCTCCTCGTCTATTAGCTTATGAAGAAGAGCAAAACGCCAGAGACCTCCGAGCCAGTCTTGACCTGATAGACGAAATCCGAGAAAGAGCTGCCATTCGTCAACAAAGCTACCGAAGAAGGATCGAGTTGGCATACAACAAGAAAGTCCGCCCCACGGACCTCAAAGAAGGGGACATGGTCCTCCGAAAGTTGGCCATCTCATTCCCAGGTCAGAAAAACAAATTGGCCCCAAATTGGGAGGGACCTTACAGGATTGCCAAAGTGGTCCGTCCCGGCACATACAGACTAGAAGATCTTGAAGGCAGGGAGATCCCCAGGACTTGGAATGCCGACCATCTCTTAAAATACCAAGAGAGAGCACCAACGCCTCTCTAAGTATTTCGAGATGTCGAACCGTTCCTCTCCTATTACTTGTAATGTTTTTTCTTTTATTTCACTCTTGTAATAATGGCTCGCAACTTTAGAAGCAGCCGGCCATTAGTCATCAATAAAGAGTTTTTTCGTATTTTACTTGTAAAAATTACTTACATCTCTCTGCCTTTACTCTTCACTCTAACGATGGTTCCGGAGTCCAACACTTGGCTCGATCCTACTCTGCAAGCTCGCTTCTAAGCGGGCTAGGAGTGGGTCGCCATTCGGAATTGCTCCCACGACCGTTGAACTCTAACGATTGTTCCGGAGTCCAACACTTGGCTCGATTCTACTCCGCAAGCTCGCTTCTAAGCGGGCTAGGAGTGGGTCGCCATTCGGAATTGCTCCCACGACCGTTGAACTCTAATGATGGTTCCGGAGTCCAACACTTGGCTCGATTCTACTCTGCAAGCTCGCTTCTAAGCGAGCTAGGAGTGGGTCGCCATTCGGAATTTCTCCCACGACCGTTGAACTCGAATGATGGTTCCGGAGTCCAACACTTGTCTCGATTCTACTCTGCAAGCTCGCTTCTAAGCGAGCTAGGAGTGGGTCGCCATTCGGAATTGCTCCCACGACTGTTGAACTCTAACGATGGTTCCGGAGTCCAACACTTGGATCGATTCTACTCCGCAAGCTCGCTTCTAAGCGGGCTAGGAGTGGGTCGCCATTCGGAATTGCTCCCACAACCGTTGAACTCAAATGATGGTTCTGGAGTCCAACACTTGGCTCGATTCTACTCTGCAAGCTCGCTTCTAAGCGGGCTAGGAGTGGGTCGCCATTCGGAATTGCTCCCACGACCATTGAACTCTAACGATGGTTCCGGAGTGCAACACTTGGCTCGATTCTACTCTGCAAGCTCGCTTCTAAGCGGGCTAGGAGTGGGTCGCCATTCGGAATTGCTCCCACGACCGTTGAACTCTAACGATGGTTCCGGAGTCCAACACTTGGCTCGATTCTACTCTGCAAGCTCGCTTTTAAGCAGGCTAGGAGTGGGTCGCCATTCGAAATTGCTCCCACAACCGTTAAACTCTAACGATGGTTCCGGGGTCCAACACTTGGCTCGATTCTACCTCACAAGTTCGCTCCTAAGCGAGCTAGAGGTAGTTCGCAAGTCAGAGTTGCTCCCACAACCGTCGAACTACTCTTACGATGGTCAGCGAGGCCACTATTAGGTAAGGCTCGACTCATCTCGCAAGTTCGCAAGATTAGGAGATCGAAGCGCTGCTCGGCACCACTGGCCGAACACTCATGTCGCCGAACCGCGAACGAGCAAGAGGCCGGCTCAGGGACCTCGACGCGATGAACACAGTCACAAACAAAACGACTACACAAAGCTACAAAGGACATGCAAGTTCGAGAAAGAAATGTTATTAATAATTAGGATACAGTGCAAAGCGACTCTTCCATACAACAAGGTTACAAGGCCTTAAAGTACAAAAATTACAAGGCCAACCCACTACACTTGGCTTTGAAAACGATCATCAGTGTCCCGTTCGGTCGTCAGTTTGGCAACCTCGGCCGTCAGTCCCTCTCCCTCCGTCCGAAGCTCCGCCTCTACAGTCTGCAAGTGACGGATCTCAAAAAGCAGATCGTCCTTCTCCGCTGCTATTTTCGACAAATTGTGCCGAACGCACTGGATCCGAAGGGCGTTGCTAAAGGCGGTCGACGAACCTTCGTCCTCTCCTATGAGGGTCATCTCGGCGATCATGCTCTCCAGACGTCGGATCTCGATGTCTCGCCGACCTAGGATGAGCTGAAGATGGTTCCGCTCGCTTTCGGCTCGGCGCAATCCCAGATCAACTTCATAGAGCCGCTCTCGGCACCTTGCCAAGCACAGCCTCGTCACCCCCGAGCCAACCTCGGCTCGAGCGTGGTCATCCGAGTGAGTGGGCTCGACGTCTTGAGCTACCGCCACGAGCTGAAAAGAAGAAGAGACAAACAACAAAATTTCAAACATTGCCGAAGTCCAACACATGAAGCCAATATTCCTAACGCAGCATCAGAAGCAAAGCAAAGGTTTTTATTCAAATAAAGTAGCTCTACATACAACTAGACCGACGCTACAGTAGAGTTTTACAATAACATAAAGGAACATAATACAACTTGTTTAGTGCCTCTTCGGAAGGGGAGCACTCCTGTTCAAGGAAACGCGGGGGCGGCGACGCCTAACCTCCGAGCTCGATTCCAAGCCATCGAAGTGAGATCCCCCTTCGCCGCTAACTCTAACTGTGGCACCAACTGAGGCGCCGCTAGACGAGACGGCTACACCACTCTGAGTGTCAGCAGGACTCCGCCTCACCGCAGGCAAACAAGTCGCAAGTTCGTAGAAAGTAATTCCTTTCTCGCTCTCTTCGCGAGTACACGACGTACTACGAACGTTGGCCCTCTTAGGCAGAGGCTTGAGCGACGCGATCTCTACCTCCAGCTCGATAATCCTATCTCTCAGAACATCATCCTTTGTCGACATCTTTAAACGAGGAGGTCTTGACGAGCCCGCAACATTGGCACTATCGGTCGCAAGACGTCGATAATGGATGACCTCGATCCCCCTGTCTATCGTAATCCTCCTAAGCTTGTCGATCTTGGCCAACAACTCTTGGCACTCGGATGACAACTTCTCCAACTCGGAAGCTAACTTCTCTTCTTCCGCCGAATGTTCTTTCTCTGTTACCTCCAAGTGACGGATTGTTGTGCAATCTAGATACCTAAATATATAGATAAAACTAGACACAAATTATAAAACCTCGCAAGTGCACGAATCGTTTGGAGAAGCATAGCAATAGCAAGGGTCGATCCCACAGAGATTGTAGACTTTAACTTACTAATAAATAAAAAGAATAAAAATCATAAAGAGTTGTTTTGAAAGTCTAAAAGAAATAAAAAGATTTAAAACTGAATGAAGGAGTGTTGAATCACAAATATGTATGAAGTAGTTGGGTTTAGATCTCTACCAATAGTCAGTAATGCTAAGTCACCTTCTGAACTTCTTCTTATTACTCATGTTTGTTCCCTTCAAGGGCATGGTATCTACTCCTTAAAGTACTGTTTCCCTAAGCCAAGAATTAGGCATGGTATCTACTCTAATTCGTTTCTTTCATTAAGTGTTTAGCATGGTATCTACTAAGTTGCACTTAAAGAAAACATAAGATCAGTGGAAACGAACAAACACTCAAGGTTCTAGAAATTGGTATCAGATCTAGATCCCTTAAGTTGATTGAACCAGGAACCCCTAAAGACTCCCTTGTTACTAGTTACAGGCACGAGATACGGGTCGTCTCAATATGCTCATATAACAGATTCAGATAAATGGTAATGCAAACTTGATATTCTCAAGCTCTGTTTGTCAGTCGACTGGCTCTCACCTCAGTCGACTGCTCTCAGAGCTTTGAGAACCAGTTTGATTACTATCAATCTATACCAATACAAATGGATTCAATCAATAAGTAAAATAGAAGAATTCAGAAGAATATAGCACTACATCACTACGGCTTCAATCTACCCAACTATAGAATTTAGTTCCACATAATAATACTTTTATTAATTAACAAGTTTGAATACATGATCAACATAAAAGAATAAAAGGAGAAGAAATAAACTAATGAAGTCCGGCAATGAGGTCGACTGGCTGTCACACAGTCGGCTGCCTTCAAATACTCGATCTCCTCTCTCCTTCCTTGATGCTGATAGAATGATACCCTTGTTGATGACTTGAACGCTCAGAAACTCTTGTGATTCAGTCGTTTTGGAATGTCTGGAAGAGTGCCAACCGAGAGCGTGTCCTGTTGATGACTCTTTTCTGATATTTATAGAACACGGCTGAGAATTAGGGTTTTGCACTTTTCCAGGAAAATCCTTCTTTGTTTGATTTGATGATTTATTTCTTTCTCTTTTCTTCTTTCCTTCCTTATCACGCCTTTTGCTAATTCCCAGTCTCTAGATTTGGTTTGTTGGAAAATTCGCATAAAATCTGGATTCAAATAGATTTGGAATTAGATGCGGGTGTATCTTTGAATATCTTATCTGTTAACTCCGCCGCATACCAGTCGACTGCCTTGGGTGTAAGTCGACTGGTCTCTGAGACATCTGTGGCTTCACGATTTCTCGGTCAAGTCGACTGATGTTTGGGGAAGTCGACTGTGCCGAGGCTTAGCAAACTCTCTGTCTGGTCGACTGCTGAAGAGCCAGTCGACTGTTGCTTCTGCAGTTCCCTGTATATTATTTCTCAGTCTGCATTCGTCTGGAATCTGCTTCGTTTTGCTGCTTTTGGTTATTTCCTATTGGAAAGAGAGAATAAGAGTTAAATACCACATATAGAGCTTTTACATGTGCATTTATAATAAGATTATTGTTTCTAAATGTGAATATTCTTGTGTTCATCAAATACCCCCAAACTTAGATTTTTGCTTGTCCTCAAGCAAACTAGAATTATGAACAAGGGTATAATAATAATAACAGCCTTAATCACCAAGAGTTCTTATTATGTGGGCATCAACATAGAAAAGTATAAACAATTTCAAATAAAGTAAAATTAAACATACCCACTTTCTCTAGTGCAATTGTTTATTCGTAACTCCAAACTCGACTATACTCGTCATGCAATTAATTTAATTATAGTATGTAACAACTCCATCTGTGATTATCCCTTTTCTCTACTACAAACTGAGTAGCAAACTAGAGTTTTTTTTTTTTTTTTTTTTTTTTTTTTTTTTTTTAGTCACTTCTCTAAAGTTGTCACTTGCTTTTTTACGCGAATGCGAAACATTTGTGATGAATCCACGCGGTTACTCAGCAAGTCACAAACTCTAAAGTGCTTTGCATACTCATATTTCAAGTTGCCGTTTGACGTAAAGGTAAACATTGGTGTGAATACCCCTAGTTACTAAGCACTCAAAACATTGGAGTAGATTGACTTTATTTAAGTATATATATATATATATATATATATATATTTTATCACTCTATTTACTTAAACTCAATTTAGGACTAGATCTAAAGGGAATAATAAACAGAAAAAGCATCACATTTGTTTTTTATGTATAATCGCATGACTCATATAATCTTGTAGGGAATTTATGAAACTCAACAATCCTAAAGTAAATAGGTATCCTTCTTCTTACTTTATAAGAAATTGTTTTATCCTAAAAAAAATTCAAAAGATGATAAATATAAATAACCCTAATACCCCCAAACTTAGATGGAACATTGTCCTCAATGTTCGAAAGAAAATGTAAAAATAGGCATATGTCACATCTAGTTAGGAGAGAAAAATAAAAATAACTAAAAGAAAAATAATAATGAATAACTTGAAAGAAAATAAAGGGAAAGTGTAAATACTCCCCTGAAAAATTGGGTTGCCTCCCAATAAGCGCCGTGTTTTCTGTCTTCAGCTAGACTTGATGAGGTCATGCCATGTAGTGAATGGTTTGAAGATTCACATCTTCCTCTTGCGGTTCAATGCTCATCTCTATGTATGGCTTCGCTCTATGGCCGTTCACCTTAAATGTTTGATTCTTTTCTTTGCTATGAACCTCCAAAGCGCCATGTGGAAAGACTTTTGTAACAACGTATGGCCCATACCATCTTGACATAAGCTTGCCTGGAAAAAGTCTTAACCTTGAGTTGTATATCAATACCTTCTGCCCTTCATAAAAGTCCTTCCTTGCTAGCTATTTGTCATGGTACAACTTTGTCCTTTCCTTGTACAATTTTGCATTTTCATAAGCGTCGTGCCTCAACTCTTCAAGCTCATTTAGTTGTAATCTTCTTTTGTCACCTGCTTGTTTCATATCAAAATTGAACCTTTTAATGGCCCAATAAGCTTTGTGCTCCAACTCAATTGGCAAATGACAGGCTTTTCCAAACACCAAACGGTATGGTGACATGCCAATGGGTGTTTTGTATGCGGTTCTATAGGCCCATAATGCATCGTTCAAGCGCAACGACCAATCCTTCCTCCTTGTGTTGACTGTCTTTTCCAAAATGCTTTTGATTTCTCTGTTGCTAATCTCCACTTGCCCACTAGTTTGAGGATGATATGGGGTGCCCATTCTATGTGTGATACCATATTTCTTCATTAAAGAAGCAAATGGAAAATTATTGAAGTGGCTTCCTCCATCACTTATTATTGCTCGTGGTGTCCCAAACCTAGTGAAAATATTCTCCTGCAAAAACTTGACAACAACTTTGTGATCATTAGTTCGTGAGGGGACAGCCTCGACCCATTTAGACACATAATCCACACCAACAAGTATATATAAATAACCAAATGAGTTAGGAAAGGGACCCATGAAGTCGATTCCCCAAACATCAAAAAGCTCGATCACTTGGATGTTTTGCAGTGGCATTTGATTTCTAGAAGAGATGTTGCCTGTCCTTTGGCATTTGTCACAAGTCCTGCAAAAAGAAAAAGCATCCTTGAATACTTTAGGCCAATAAAATCCCGATTGTAATACCTTGAGTGCTGTTCTTTTTGGTCCAAAATGTCCTCCAGATGCATATTGGTGGCAATGTTGTAGAATACTCATTTGCTCCTCTTCTGCCACACATCTTCTTATAATTTGGTCAGGACAAAATTTGAACAAATAAGGATCATCCCAATAGTAGTGCTTGCACAGAGCCACCAGTCTCTTTCTTTCCTGACTTGTCATACCTGGAGGGAAAACATGAGCGGTTAGATAGTTTACAATGTCAGCAAACCATGGAAAATTTGTGCAATGAGATACCAGTCGACTGGTCCTGGTACCAGTCGACTGTCCCGAGGATATGTTTATTTGAAAGAGATGTTCATCTGGGAATTTTTCGTCAAGTGGGGGCACAATTCTCTCTTCCTCCTGCAGTAGCCTGGACATGTGATCTGCAACAACATTATCGCTTCCTTTTTTATCTCTAATCTCAAGATCAAATTCTTGAAGCAACAGCACCCATCTGATTAACCTAGGCTTAGCATCCTTTTTAGCAAATAAATATCTCAAAGCAGCATGGTCAGTGAAAACAATAACTTTAGAACCAATCAAATATGATCTAAACTTCTCTACAGCAAAAATAACAGCTAACATTTCTTTTTCAGTAGTAGAATAATTTAGCTGTGCATCGTTTAAGGTTCGAGAAGCATAGTAAATAACATGGGGTTTCTTATTGATTCTTTGACCTAAAACAGCCCCTAAAGCATAATCACTTGCATCACACATAAGCTCGAAAGGATGGCTCCAATCTGGTGCCATGACAATAGGTGCAGAAATGAGAAGATTTTTCAATGTATTAAAAGCATTTGTGCACTCTTCTGTCCATACAAACTCAACATCCTTAGCCAACAAGTCGCAAAGGGGTTTGGAGATTTTTGAGAAATCTTTTATGAATCTTCTATAGAACCCTGCATGTCCTAGAAAACTCCTAACACCCTTAACTGTAGTGGGAGGGGGTAGTTTTGATATTATATCGATTTTTGCTTTGTCTACCTCTATTCCCCTTTTGGACACCACATGTCCTAATACAATACCTTGTTGTACCATGAAATGGCACTTTTCCCAATTCAGCACTAAATTGCATTCTTCACATCTTTTAAGCACAAGCTGCAAATGGTTAAGGCATTCATCAAAACAAGATCCAAAAACACTAAAGTCATCCATAAATACCTCGATGAACCTTTCCACCATGTCTGAAAATATACTCATCATGCATCTTTGAAATGTAGCTGGAGCATTGCACAATCCAAAGGGCATCCTCCTGTATGCAAAAGTACCAAAAGGACATGTAAAAGTGGTTTTTTCTTGATCTTCTGGAGCAATAGCAATTTGATTATAGCCACTATAACCATCTAAAAAACAATAATGACTATATCCTGCTAATCTTTCTAACATTTGATCAATAAAAGGAAGAGGGAAGTGATCTTTCCTGGTTTCATTGTTCAGTTTCCTATAATCAATGCAAACCCTCCATCCTGTGGTCACTCTAGTAGGGATAAGCTCATTCTCTTCATTTGTCACCACTGTGACTCCACTTTTCTTAGGCACTACATGTATAGGACTTACCCATTTGCTGTCTGAGATAGGGTAGATGATGCCAACATCTAGTAGCTTCAAAATCTCTGCTCTTACCACTTCCTTCATGTTTGGGTTAAGCCTTCTCTGTGCCTCCCTGCTTGGTTTTGCGTTGTTTTCAAGGAGTATTCGATGCATGCATTTGGATGGACTTATTCCCTTGATATCTGCAATGGTCCATCCTATTGCACTCTTGTGTTCTCGTAGTACCCTTAGCAGCTTCTCTTCTTCCTGTACACTTAAGTTTGCAGCAATTATCACTGGTAGCGTCTGGTTCTCGCCCAAATATGCGTGCTTCGAATGGTTGGGCAGCTGCTTAAGCTCTGGTTCTGTAAGTTTCGGTGCAGTCGACTGGTCCCTGGTAGCGGTCTGGACAGTCGACTGATCCTCTTCACCAGTCGACTTGTCCAGTGCACCAGTCGACTTATCTGCAGAAACAAAAAGTTCATCAGTCACCAATTGTTCAAATGCTGGTGCAAACTTACCTGAGTATGACTGTGAAGTGTCAAGGTGATGTATTATCTCTGCAATCTCCCAGTCATCATATTCCTGTTCAACATTAGATAAAGTTAGAGATTGTGTAATTGTGGCTTGTAGTGGTTCTATGCTATGTACCTGAAATGTTTGATCAACAATATCCTGCACCACATCAACATTATAGCATTCATGATCATCATGTGGAAATTTCAGTGTATCAAACATTTTAAATTCAATCTTCTCTCCATTTATTTTCATGCTTATAGTACCCTTTTTAACGCAAATTTTTATATCAGCCGTACTCATAAAGGGTCTACCTAGAATGATTGGTAGAGATGATGGCATTGAAGAGTCCTCCATGTCTAACACAACAAAATCAGCAGGCAAAATGAAATCGTTTACCTGCACTAGAACATCTTCCAAAATACCTCTAGGTCTTTTGATACTGCGATCTGCCAACTGCAACGTGATGGATGTTGGTTGGAGTTCCCCCAATCCTAGCTTCTCATAGATGGTGTATGGGAGAAGATTGATGCTTGCCCCCAAGTCTAGTAGTGCTTTCTCAAAGAAGTGCTCACCAATCCTGCAAGGAATAGTAAAACTACCTGGGTCTTTTAATTTGGGGGGCAGTTTTCTTAGTAAGACAGCGCTCACTTCTTCTGTCAAGGCCACATCCTCCCTAACCTGAAATGTTCTTTTGTGAGTACAACATTCTTTCAAAAATTTAGCATAAGAAGGAATTTGTTTAATAGCATCAAGTAGGAGGATATTAATTTCTACCTTTCTGAGAGTTTCAAAGATGTCAAATAAATGTTGATCTTTCTTTTGTTTGACTAACCTTTGAGGGAATGGTGGCAAAACTGTTCTTTCTTTTTCACTTACCTTGTTGGACCCCACAATTTTTGATGGTTGTTCTTCTTTTTCTTCAGTGTGTGTTCCAACTTTGTTGTCAATTATCTTACCACTTCTTAATGTTGTGACTGCCTTGAGCTGTTCTTGGCCTCCAGGGTTTGGTATAGTTTGTGATGGAAGTTCCCCTGCCTTTCGCTCGCTTAATTCTTTAGCAATTTGGCCAATTTGTGTTTCCAACTTCTGAATTGCTTGCCCTTGTTGGTTGCTTGTTTGATGTTGTTGTTGGAGCAATTGAAAAACGGTGGATTCAAAATCCAACTTCTTCTGTTCTTGAGCTGGCCTATCAATCCCACTTCCCATTTGGAAGTTCCGTGCATGTCCTTGTGTGAATTGAGTCCCTTCACTATTTTGATTATTGCTCCAAGAGAAGTTTGGATGGTTCCTCCACCCTGGGTTGTATGTGTTCGAGAAGGGATTGTTCTTTTGTGGGAACACTCCTCGACCTACATAATTTGCATGCTCCTGATCTGTGAAAGAAGACATGGGACATGTATCAGTGGTATGATCTATATGAGAACAAATTGCACAAATTTCATTTGTTTGATTTTTAACTCCACCCATCATAGACATTGCATTAACAAGCATATCAATTTTCTTATTCATGTTTATCATCTCCAATTGAATGTTATTGTTATTAGAGATTTCATAAACTCCCTGTTTTTTCGAAGGGCCCCTCCTTGTTGAGAATTGTTGTGAATTCTCGCTGAGTTCTTCAAATAGTTCTGTGGCCTCTTCGCCGCTTTTCCTCATCAAGATCCCGTTGCAAGCTGAATCCACAATCGCCTTATTAGTATCATTTAAACCTTCATAAAAAGTTTGTACCTGATCATCCTTAGGCATGTTTTGTGTTGGACACTTAAGAAGTTTGTTCTTGAAATCTTTCCATGCTTCGAAAAATAAATCTCCATCCTTTTGTTGGAAGAGTTGAATCTCCCTTTTTAGCTGTTTGGTCTTTTGGGCTGGAAAGAATTCTTTTAAGAACTTTGTCGCCAATTGCTCCCATGAGTTTATTGATCCTGGTTCCAAAGAATTATACCATAGTTTAGCATTAAGTTTTAAGGAAAAAGGAAACAAAATTAACCTGATTTGCTCAGGGGTAAGCCCTTGGACGCTTTGTGTCCTGCAAAGATCGAAAAAATCTTGTAAATGGAGATGAGGCTCTTCATCTGGTCTGCCACTGAAATGGGGAACCATACTAAGTAACTGAGGAGATAGATGCATGTTCCCTGTGACATTGGGTTGATACGCAATGCAGGAGGGTTGTTCAATGTTCTTAGGCGTAAATTTATCCTGCATTGGTACGCGATTAGGTATTTCTTCTGCCATGATTTCTTGTGACTGAGGTCTCTGAGCAGTCGACTGGGTTCGTGCAGCAGTCGACTGGTCGGTCGCAATCAGTCGACCTAACCTGTGCAAAGTGCGTTCTGTTTCTGCGTCAATTGGTAGTAGCTCTGGACGAAGTGATCTCCTTCCGTGCATCCACCAAAATCCTGTAACCTAAAAGAAAAACTTATTAATAAACTAAAAGAAAGAAAATAAAAATTTCCTACTGATCTGTAAGTTAAAATACTAGACAATCCCCGGCAACGGCGCCAAAAACTTGTTGTGCAATCTAGATACCTAAATATATAGATAAAACTAGACACAAATTATAAAACCTCGCAAGTGCACGAATCGTTTGGAGAAGCGTAGCAATAGCAAGGGTCGATCCCACAGAAATTGTAGACTTTAACTTACTAATCAATAAAAAGAATAAAAATCATAAAGAGTTGTTTTGAAAGTCTAAAAGAAATAAAAAGATTTAAAACTGAATGAAGGAGTGTTGAATCAAAAATATGTATGAAGTAGTTGGGTTTAGATCTCCACCAATAGTCAGTAATGCTAAGTCACCTTCTGAACTTCTTCTTATTACTCATGTTTGTTCCCTTCAAGGGCATGGTATCTACTCCTTAAAGTACTGTTTCCCTAAGCCAAGAATTAGGCATGGTATCTACTCTAATTCGTTTCTTTCATTAAGTGTTTAGCATGGTATCTACTAAGTTGCACTTAAAGAAAACATAAGATCAGTGGAAACGAACAAACACTCAAGGTTCTAGAAATTGGTATCAGATCTAGATCCCTTAAGTTGATTGAACCAGGAACCCCTAAAGACTCCCTTGTTACTAGTTACGGGCACGAGATACGGGTCGTCTCAATATGCTCATATAACAGATTCAGATAAATGGTAATGCAAACTTGATATTCTCAAGCTCTGTTTGTCAGTCGACTGGCTCTCACCTCAGTCGACTGCTCTCAGAGCTTTGAGAACCAGTTTGATTACTATCAATCTATACCAATACAAATGGATTCAATCAATAAGTAAAATAGAAGAATTCAGAAGAATATAGCACTACATCACTACGGCTTCAATCTACCCAACTATAGAATTTAGTTCCACATAATAATACTTTTATTAATCAACAAGTTTGAATACATGATCAACATAAAAGAATAAAAGGAGAAGAAATAAACTAATGAAGTCCGGCAATGAGGTCGACTGGCTGTCACACAGTCGGCTGCCTTCAAATACTCGATCTCCTCTCTCCTTCCTTGATGCTGATAGAATGATACCCTTGTTGATGACTTGAACGCTCAGAAACTCTTGTGATTCGGTCGTTTTGGAATGTCTGGAAGAGTGCCAACCGAGAGCGTGTCCTGTTGATGACTCTTTTCTGATATTTATAGAACACGGCTGAGAATTAGGGTTTTGCACTTTTTCAGGAAAATCCTTCTTTGTTTGATTTGATGATTTATTTCTTTCTCTTTTCTTCTTTCCTTCCTTATCACGCCTTTTGCTAATTCCCAGTCTCTAGATTTGGTTTGTTGGAAAATTCGCATAAAATCTGGATTCAAATAGATTTGGAATTAGATGCGGGTGTATCTTTGAATATCTTATCTGTTAACTCCGCCGCATACCAGTCGACTGCCTTGGGTGTAAGTCGACTGGTCTCTGAGACATCTGTGGCTTCACGATTTCTCGGTCAAGTCGACTGATGTTTGGGGAAGTCGACTGTGCCGAGGCTTAGCAATCTCTCTGTCTGGTCGACTGCTGAAGAGCCAGTCGACTGTTGCTTCTGCAGTTCCCTGTATATTATTTCTCAGTCTGCATTCGTCTGGAATCTGCTTCGTTTTGCTGCTTTTGGTTATTTCCTATTGAAAAGAGAGAATAAGAGTTAAATACCACATATAGAGCTTTTACATGTGCATTTATAATAAGATTATTGCTTCTAAATGTGAATATTCTTGTGTTCATCACGGATCTCCGCCAAGAGCTCATTATTCTTTTGCTCGACAACGAAAAGCTCCCTACGAAGTAGTTCTATCTCACCTTCGAGACGAGAAGCTTGGGGTTGCTTCCGTAGTTGCTTCAACTCACGACAATACCCCCTCGCAGCTGCTTTTATCTCCTCCAGCTTCGAGAGCATATAAAACCGCCTCTCTCGGCTATGAGAAAGCTCTCGCTTCGTTTCTTTCAGCTCCTTACGAAGATACGAAACCTCCGTGATCGGACCAAACTTCACCTGAAAAGCAAAGATAAATCCGATGCCCAACACTTGGAGAAATTTTGCGACTAGTCAAACACAAAATCCGAGGTCTAACACTTGGAGAATTTTTAGCCAAGCAAAAAGTGTTTTCATTCAAAACTCAAAAAGCTTTTACGAGAGCGGTGGCCAGTCCGCAGTTAGGCTTTACACATGAAAAAAAAAGAGAGAAAAGAAGTAAAAAGAAGACCAAAGACGCAACCAATTCAGGGGTCGACCTTTTTGTCGCTCGGGTCTGCCGACCCCTCGACGATTCCTATGTCCTCGTTCTCATCGTCATCCTCGGAACCGTCCTCCTCCTCACCTTCGGCCTCTGTCTCGCCCGTGCCTTCGACATCGTCGGCCTGTCCCTCGGGGCCGAGCATTGCCGAAGGAAGCCTTTCTGGACAGCCCTCTTCGCCCTTGCCACCTTCGATTGGTGCTTGGCCATGACCCTTTCGGTCTCCTTCCGAGCTTTCTCCGCTTCCGACCGTGCTTTGGCAAGCTCCTCCTTAAGCGCGGCATTCTCCTTCTCTGAGGCCTCGAGCTTGGCTGCCTCGTCCGCCGACCGCTGCATAGCTTCAGCCAGCTTCGCCTCCAACCCCGCCACTTCGGCACCGTGCTTTGCCGAGAGGAGTTGCTCGGCTTCGAACAGCTTCACAGCTTTCGCACGCTCCGACCTCTCCCGGTCGCACAGCGTCGTCAGCTCCTATTCTTTGCTCGCGAACTCTTCGAGCAAAAAGTTGAAGTGGCAGAGGGTCTGAAAAGAGAACAAACAGTTAGAATCCGGACCTAAAAACTTAGAAAATTTCGAAAAAAATGCTTCAAGAAGAAAGTGTTCGGTCTACTTACCGACATCGTGTTCCGAGCAATCTGCATTGTAGCGTCCCCGACCTCCCTGGACTTAAGCACCGCTCGGTCCTTCGGGGTCGGCAGGTGCTTCACCGCCTGCATACAAATGTTGCCGTCCCCCAAGAAGCTGTCGACCTTCATTACTTGCCAGTCGGGGACAAAGATCCGCTTATGCTCCTCGGTCAGAATCTTCTCCGCTTCGGCGGTGAGAGGCGGAACTTGAAGGGCTAACGCCGCGCTCACGTTGAACGCGCCGCTCGACGAGCCGAGAGCATCTGTCTTCGCCGTTGGAGTCGGCGCATCCGAGACAGGAAGATCGGAGGTCGCGACCTGGTCTTGCTCGGGATCGGCATCCGGGAGCACGACCACCTGCAGGTCGGTGGTCTTTGAGACTGAAGGTATCTTCGGCGCTCGGCCGCCCTGAGGCCCTGTCGAGGGTCTCTTCTTCTTCTTCGCCTCCTGCTCCCTAGCCGCCTTGGCCTTCGCCATCAACGCCCTATAGTCCATGCCGGAAGACTCTGCACAAACCGAATGAAAAAACTTAGAAAAATTTTCAAGAACTTCAAGGAAAAAGTAAAAACACCAGAGGCATACTGGGATCGATCGGACTGAGACCCCCTCGGAACAAGGCCTCCTCGGTGATGTCCTTCCAACTAAGCGTCGGCAGGCCGAGGAGTTTCTTGAGGACTTCGGCCTCCTCGTCACTAAGCACTGGCTCTTTCTTCGCTCGCTTGGGCAGGCCATCCCTCGACCAAGCTATCGGAATTTCCCAGGGTTCGGGAGCACGGACAATAAAGTACTTCTCCTTCCAATGCTTGATCGAGTCCGGGTTCTCGATCAACTTCACGCCTGTCCGCGGCGAAAGGTAGAACCTCTGCTCGTTCCTGTTCGGCTGGCAAGGACGGTAGAGGCTCCGAAGAAGGAACAGACTTGGCTCGGCGCCGATCTCTTGACACTGAAGAACAAACGCCAAGACGTGCCTCCAAGTGTTCGGCATCAGCTGGGCAGGACTCAGGCCGTACCAATTGAGGACCTCGACAATGAACGGGTGCAACGGCAAACGAAGCCCGGCGGCCAAGGAGTCGACCGGAAAAATGCACGTGTCGGCCGAAGACGACGTGCAGGCTCGGAAACCGGGTCCGGGGAGAAGTAGCCCGTACTCGGCAGGGATCTGGAATCCAGTCCGGATCCGATGCAGATCAGCCTCTGTAAGGACCGAAGAGATTTGGTCCACCTCGGACATCTTTCTCGGCTCGTTCTCCTCTACCGACTTGGCGGTGCCCTGGGTCACCTTCTCCAGCATTTCTTCGGAGTAGCTCCGTACTCCCCCCACGCTCGACAGAGTGATCGGCTGCCGACCGAACTCCCCTGCCGTCTTCGGCTGCTCTATGACCGTAACCACTCTCTTACCCTTCCGGGACCTCGGTGAAACCTCCTGGAGTGGCTCGGCGACCTCCCCACTCTTGCTCGGCCGGACCACGGCCTGCTCGGTCGGCTCTACCACCTCCTTCTCTTTACCCGCTCGGCTAACGAGTCGGTCCGAGGTGGGGGTCTCATCCGAAGAAGTAATCTTAACCATTTTTCTAAAGAGAGAGGAAAGAGACTGACGTTGAAGTGACTGTTATGGTCGGAAAAGTTCGCCGGAGCAAAGAAATGCCTTGCTGCGACAGCTAGCAGCGCCACCCGGGAGCTAAAAACTTCGATGGTGAAGAGTAAAAACTTGAGTAAGAAAGTAAAAGTGAATAATGAGATTGGGGGTGGGGGAGTGAAGATTTATAGTAAAAGTCTCTTGGACTTTGTAACGTAAGGGCGCGAATCTCGATCGGCTCTTGAAGCGTTACAAAAGCCTAAATGACTTTATAACTGAGCAGCAACGGTTGGCGAAAAGGCAAAACGTTTCGAAACAAGTCGAATAGAGCGACGTGCGATCCGACCCCAACATCAAAGAGCCCGGTCGGCTGCCGAGCAAGTGCCCATCCGAGCCCCAAAACGGAGAAAAATCACTTTTTCCTCAACATTCGTGTAAGATCTCGATCAGACGGCCCAGATCTTACCAACGTCGCTAAACGACAAGATAGTGTTTTCTTGGGAACTAGGCCCGTCTCGAGATTCGTGCCACCATCCTACGGCCCAGATCTTGTCAGTGTCGCTAGATGACAAGATAGTGTTTTATTGGGAACTGAGCCCGTCTCGAGATTCGTGCCACCATCCAACGGCTCAGATCGCGCCACATTGCTCGGACTGCTGAGCCCCTAGACCTCCGGTCAGCTGCCGAGCAAGTGCCCATCCAAGCCCCAAAACGGGGAAAAATCACTTTTCCCTCAACATTCGTGTAAGATCTCGATCAGACAGCCCAGATCTTGCCAGCGTCGCTAAACGACAAGATAGTTTTTTCTTGGGAACTGGGCCCGTCTCGAGATTCGTGCCACCATCCAACGGCTCAGATCGCGCCACGTCGCTCGGACTGCCGAGCCCCTAGACCTCCGGTCGGCTGCCGAGCAAGTGCCCATCCGAGCCCCAAAACGGGGAAAAATCACTTTTCCCTCAACATTCGTGTAAGATCTCGATCAGACGGCCCAGATCTTGCCAGCGTCGCTAAACGACAAGATAGTGTTTTCTTGGGAACTGGGCCGGTCTCGAGATTCGTGCCACCATCCAACGGCTCAGATCGCGCCACGTCGCTCGGACTACCGAGCCCCTAGACCTCCGGTCGGCTGCCGAGCAAGTGCCCATCCGAGCCCCAAAACGGGGAAAAATCACTATTCCCTCAACATTCGTGTAAGATCTCGATCAGACGGCGCAGATCTTGCCAGCGTCGCTAAACGACAAGATAGTGTTTTCTTGGGAACTGGGTCTGTCTTGAGATTCGTGCCACCATCCAACGGCTCAGATCGCGCCACATCGCTCGGACAGCCGAACCCTCAGACCCCTGGTCGGCTGCCGAGCAAGTGCCCATCCAAGCTCCAAAACGGAGAAAAAAGCCGCCGAGCGACAACGACTGTTGGATCTTCCAGAAATTCGCGCTTCTGGTGATGGACGGTCCAGATCGTGCCATGTGTGCTAAACGACAAGATAACGTTTCTTTGGGAAACGCGCCTCCTCGAGATTCGTGCCGGGATCCGACGGCACAGATCGTGCCACGTCGCTCGGACTGCAGAGCCCCTAGACCTTCGGTCGGCTGCCGAGCAAGTGTCCATCCGAGCTCCAAAACGGAGAAAAAAGCCGCCGAGCGACTACGACCGTCCGATCGCCCAGAAAATCGCGCTCAACACAGATAAAGGGCCCAGATCAAGCCACGCCATAAATAGGTATTAAAAATCAGTTTTTATTTATTTTAATCATTTTATTTATTTAAAAATTGCAAAAGAATTACTAAAAATTTGGGAAAATTCACTAGAAATTCTAGAAAATAATTATAAATTCGGGGGAATATTTTTGAACCCCTGAACGAACAATTATTGCCTAGAATGTATTGTGAAGGCCCCCGAAAGACTGGTTAACACATCGCAAAATTAAATAAATAATTCGAAAAAACAGATAAAGACCATCGGATATTCAGAGAAGCTTAAGAACAGCTTACAGCTTCAAAAATCGCCTCACTACCCCCTTCGAGATTCAAAACCCTCCATTCGGACTCCAATACAACTCCACTAGCCACTAAAACAGTTAAACTACTCCTCAAAGGCTGATCAAACTCAGTCTTTAGGAGTGGGGGGCTCGTGATATGGCTAAAAATGGGGTTAAATCGGAACCGTCCAGATGGGGCACGAATCTTGAAGCTCAGGGGTAAAACGGTAATTTCACCCACCGACGGATCCGAAGCGGGTACTGGTTATCTTCCCCGAAGACCCACTTACCCGCAAACGGATCCACCTCAACTGGGTGCGGGTTTCAACCCGTAGCAAACCCGGTCCAGAAGGGATAGAATTAGGGTTTCTGATTCAATCCTAATCAACGGCCCTGATTCATAGTTATCCCTTCACTGGGGATTAAGGATTACATTCCTTATCTAACCACAGGGGGATTACATTCCTAATCTGATCCCAGCGGCGCCTATAAATACCCCCCATCCATCTCCATTAAGAGGTAATCAATCTTTTGCCAATTTTTGCGCTCTTTCATAATCTTCCCTGATTACTGACTTGAGCGTCGGAGGGTGCGTCGCCGGGAACAACCCCGGTGTCTCGCACTTCTTGCTGGTGTACGGCAGGAGTCAGCGTCAAACTCCGACGGAACAGGTATACAGGTTTGCTATTCAGTTTTCCTAAGAATCCACAAATACTATCTGTTTGCCCCCACACCAAATTTAGCGGCAACAATATATATATATTATATTTTTACCCAATATAATATTATATATAACCTCTTATGTACGGGGTGTTACACACCCCCCCTCCCACCTTTAAGAACTCAGCGTCCTCGCTAAACCCGGGACCTACAACATGCACAGGATCGTCCTTTCTAGTCGATATGGAGTGAAATACCCTGATTCAGCTAGCATATTACCCTAGCCGATGACCGCATCAGTGACCGCTCCCTATCAGGCATATCCCGATTCAGCTAGCAATATGCCCTGACCGCTGGCCACACCAGCGACCACTCCCTCTCAGGCGACCTCCAACCCACTCTTACTGACAATCATTATCGAAAGTCAGCTCTGATACCATTCTGTAATGCCCCGGACCAAAACTCAGAAAGTTTATTTATTTATTAGTACAACTTTCCAGCACAGGCTGCCTCTCAAAATGTGGTTAACCAATTTGGTGACTCTTGAACATAGGCAATTATATTTATTATTTTAATTACTCTTGTTAAATTCCGATATGGGATTAATGTTTCCCCATACTTTCTGCCCCCCCCCCTTCTCACGTGCCTCACAGGGCCAAAGCATCGTCAAAGACCGGGCCCACCTTAACACTTAGACAACAGCCAAATCCTATCCCATTTCATCTAATCTCATCTATTAAATCCCAAGCAACACCCCTATAGAAATATCTATAGGACAACTACTAATTCCACCATATATCTATATAATAAATTACAAAGAAAGCTATCAAGTGGCTCACAATCAATCTCCTCCAAAATCAAAGGCCCATATCAAACCTCACAAAACATATTTTTCCTCCAAAATTTCAAACCCCAAAACCAAATTTTTCCCCCTAAAAAACACATTACTTTATTACTATCTCTCTCTTCTCTCTTTACTTTTTCATATTTCTCTCTTTCTCTCTCTCTATCTCTCTCTCCCATTCTTTATTTATTTACTTAGAAATTTATATTTTAAGATTTCGGTTTTGTAAATTTTCAAAATTTTCATGTTTTTTTTTATTGCACATGTTATATTGAAAATAACAAATATCTCTTCAACAATTAAATTTCATTATTTTCCACACTTAAAGTTCTAGGGAGTTAGATTTTATACCCCCATTTATAATTATTTTTCAACATATACTAATGGAAACATAGACTTTTATTTATAACTAATTATTGTCATACTATTCAAACTTGAGCTACATAATTATTGTTTTACTGTTTACATGGCTTTTCGTATTTTGTATCGTTCCGAAGACGTGCCGTAGGCACGTGCCCATGGGCAAATCTAGTATATATATATTATTAGTATATTTTTACCCAATATAATATTATATATACCCTCATAAGTACGGGGTGTTACACCTCCTCCTCCACCTCCTCCTCTTGAGGACCTTCCTCCCACTTTCCAACAATTGCAACCTCAGCAAGAGGAGCCCCTCCTTCAACAGGTCCATCCACCACCTTGAGAATCTGCACCGGGGGGCTCTCGTCAGAGTCGTCCCGAACAACCCGTAAGGCCTTTTGTTGAAAACAGAGGATCAGTTTACACCTCTACCCTTTCCACACACAACCCAACCTTCGTCGGGTCATCGTCAGTAGCCAGCAAGGGTCCGACCTCCGAACCCATCTCAACGAAAGGAGATCTCGTGAAGAACCCTCTTATCCGGAGCAACATGGGAGTAGGAGAAGCCCTTCTCCTTGAAGACCAAGATCCATGAGAGTGCCCTTTCTAAGGGGATGTGAAAGAACTCCCTCTCCCAGCAGACGAAGGAGATCCCCCTCCCTTAGGGAGCGAAGAGATCGTTGTTCCCCAAGGGACCGTAGGAGAACTCCCCCTCGAGAGGTAAGACATCTGAATCTAACCAGTAGGATAGCACCTAGGACAGGAAAGGATGAGAAAGTGCCTGTCACTAGAGCCGAGCTCCGAGAACTCAAAGACAAAATCCTTCAGGCCCTTAGTATAATTCCTTCCAAGATTCGGCAACCCAGTCCTCACCGCTCTACTCCTTTGCGATGCGAAGAGTCTCACGGGTCCACCAGATCTGACCAGCAGGAGAACGCAGTCCTGCGGCGTATCCGAAAGATGGATGAACGCCTAGAAACACTGAAGAAGGAAGAAGAAAAACAAAAGGGAAGATACCGCCCCGTAAAACCTTCCTTCTCCAAGAAAATTATCGAGGCTCCCGTCCCTATTAACTTCAAGGTCCCGATGTTTGAGCCGTATAATAGGGAGACAGACCAAGCATTGAGAGTTTTAAAAATCTCATGATGATCCACCAAGCATCTGACTCCCTCCTGTGCAAGACTTTCCGGCCACCTTGAAGGGCTCTGCACGAGAATGGTTCTCTCGCCTTTCTCCGGTCTCCATTTTTCTTTCGACCAGCTTGAGGAGCTCTTCGTCACACACTTCATCACCAGCTGCAAGTTGGACGAAACTAGTGCTTCTTTGTTAGATCTCAAGCAAAGGGACGGGGAGCCCCTCAAAATCTATGTCCAATGCTTCACGGTTGAGTCCAGATCAATCCCTTCGCTCGATTCCATGGTGGTAACGACCACATTGAGATATAATGTCAAACATGATGACCTCAAAGCTTCCCTCGTCAAGACACCTCCCTGGGACTTCTCTGACCTCCTTTAAAGAGTCGAGAAGTATATCCGAGTCGGAGAAGCGATCTGCCCCCAAGAGCAGAAGGTGCCTTCGTCCGGTAACAAACGAAAAGGTACTAAAGAAGATGAACACCGAAAATCCCAGAAGGATGCCAGGGTCAGTGGCTCCCGCCTCCCGTTCCTCATTTTGAGAAGTACACCCAAATAAATGCAAGCATATCCGCAATCCTTATAGAAGTCAAAATGGACAAGATCTTTCGACCTCCCCCCAAGATGAATGCCCCGAGCAAGCGACGGGATAAAACCAAGTGGTGCGCCTTCCACAAAGATCATGGTCACCTTACAGATGATGGCCGAACCCTTAAGGATGACATACATGCGTTGCTCTGATGAGGATACCTCGCCAAATTTTCTCACACCGAACCTCCTCCTCCAAGGGGAGCCAACAAGCGAGTGGAGAGGCCAACTGAGTCCCAGGGATCAGGGCGGATGGAGATATTTCATGCTATCCACGGAGGACCCATGGGGGGAGCCTCCAACTCATCAAGAAAAGATTTTGTTCGAGAGGTAAACTCAGTGCACAACATCCCGTCTCCAAAAAGCCCAGGAGCTAGCATTACCTTTTCGGATCAAGATCTGCAAGGTGTCTGAATGCCTCACTGCGACGCACTTGTGATCTACATGTGTATGGAAAACCTTGAAGTGCGTTGAGTTCTGGTCGATAATGGAAGTTCAGTCAACATCCACTTCCTGAATGTGTTCGAAGGCCTCAAGCCTGCTGGGTGCACCCTCCATGGATTTAGTGGGGCCCCCATGATGATAGAGGGAATTGTAACCCTTGATGTAAACTTAGCGAAGGCTCCGGCTACTCACACAGAATCATTGGACTTCATGGTGGTAGATTATAAGTCTGCCTACAATGCTATATTCGACCACTTGGGGTTAGCTGACCTCCAAGAAGTCACCTCGGTGTACCACCTGAAAATGAAGTTCCCTACGGCCGCATGATTTGGGGAAGCCAAGGGGAGTCAAAAAGCCATTCGGGCATGCTACACTGCTACAATGGGGGGCTCGTTCATTCCCCTCGATGCCCTGGAACTATCCCTTGATATGGGACAAGCCAGCTCCGAACCCATGGACGAATTAGCAGAAATCCCTTTATCTGAAGAGGATAAAGCTAAATATTTCCGGGTGAGTAAGGCACACCCCTGCCGAGTCATGGAGCAACTCATCGCCTGCATCAGGGAGAATCAGACCTGTTCGCTTGGACAGCTGAAGATATGTTAGGCATTGCTGAGGACTTAATTATGTACAACTGAAGTGTGAATCTGGAAGCTAAGCCTATTCAGCAGAAGCGCCACAAAATATGCGCCTGAAAGGAAACAAGCCATCAAAGAAGAGGTTGAGAAGCACCTAGCAGCTCGATTCATCCAAGAAGTTAGTTACCTCGAGTGGCTAGCAAATGTCATAATGGTTAAGAAGGCCAATGGCAAGTTGAGAATCTGCATAGACTTCACCGACCTCAACAAATCATGTCCGAAGGATCCCTTCAACTTGCCGGGCATAGATGCCTTGATATATGCCACCTCAGGCCATGAGTTATTAAGCTATATGGATGCCTTTTCGAGATATAATCAAACTGAATGTTCCCGCCAGACATCCCGAAGACATCATTCATCACCAATCAAGGGCTTTATTGCTACCGATTTATGCCATTTGGACTGAATAATGCCAAGTTACGTATCAACATTTGGTGAACCAAGTTTTTAGAGAACTGATCGGCCGTAACATGAAAGTATACATGGATGATATGGTTTTGAAAGCCTTAGGAAAAAGGACCATATAGCCAACTTCCAAGAAGCATTCAATGTACTTCGGCAACAACATGAGGCTGAACCCCTCGAAGTGTGCCTTTGGGGTTGCCTCGAGAAAGTTCTTGGGATTTATAGCGAGTCAGAGAGGAATTGAAGTCAATCCTGAGAAGATCAAAGCCATCCTCGACATGTCTCCTCCAACCACGATCAAATAAGTTCAGAAGCATATTGGCCACCTCGCCGCCATCGGATGCTTCCTATCTAAATCAGGGGAGAAGTGCCTCTTTTTGTTTAAAACTCTTCGGGGAACAAAAAATTTTGAGTGGGGGGAGGAGCAGTAAGCAGCTTTTGAAAGCATCAAATGACACCTCACCCATCCTCCCATCTTAAACAAGCCTACACCCGGAAAAACCCTCTACCTCTACCTGGCCACCTCGGATCTGACCCTTAGTGCTGTGTTGGTGAGAGAAGAAGATCGGGTGCAGAAGCCGATCTATTATGTAAGTAAAGTACTCCATGATGCTAAACTTGGGTACTCAAAGATGGAGAAGATGGCCTATGACCTAGTGACGGACACCCGAAAGCTTAGAGCATACTTTCAAGCACATTTCATATGGGTCCTCACCGATCAACCACTCAAGCAATTCCTCCACAAACCTGAAAGCTCAGGGAGACTCCCGAAGTGGTCAACTGAGTTAAGCCAACATGATATCACCTACTACCCCAGAAAAACAATTAAGGCCCAAGCTTTATCTGAATTCATCATCGAAACCAAAATCCCCGATCCTCCCCAGGAAGGAGACAACCCCCCACTATGGAGCGTGTACGTTGACGGGTCCTCTTACATCGCAGGGAGCAAAGCTGGGGTTATCTTGATTGGTCCCCATGAGTTCATCCTATAATACTCACTATGCCTTAGTTTTCCAGCATATAACAATGAGTCCAAGTATGAAGTCCTGATTGCCGGCCTCCTTCTAGCCAAAAGGGCGGGGGCGCAAAGAGTTGGAGTATTCGGTGACTCCCAATTGGTGGTGAACCAGATCTGAGGAGAATACGAGGCGAGGGATGACCGTGTGGTCAGGTACATAATGTATGTAAAAAAGACCATGTCTATCTTCAAAGAAGTCGAAGTCACTTGCATTCTGCAAGAAGACAATAAGCAAGCATATGCCCTCTCCAAGCTCGCTTCCCCATCATTTGATGGACTCAACCACACTGTGTTGATTGAGATCCTGCTCAAACCAAGTATTAGAGAAGAGACACTGGAGCTCATGCCTATAACCTCTCATGCACCCGAATATTGTTGGATGAAACACTTGGTCGATTTCCTTGATAAAAGGATCCTCCCTATGGATATTAAAGAATCGAGAAAGATTCAGGTAAGGGCTCAAAAGTACATACTCATAGAAGGAGTCCTGTACAAGAACTCCTATACTCAAGTGGATGGTCGACCATACCTTCAGTGACTCTCCCCCGAAGAGGCCAATTACGCTCTGAAAGAAGTCCATGAAGGGATGGGCGGCAGCCATCTTGGTGCAAGACCCCTTGCACGGAAGGTACTCAATCATGGTTACTACTGGCCCACTCTCCTCGGTGACGCTCAAACATATGTCCACCAATGCATCCCCTGTCAGAAACACTCCTCTATCAAGCGGATCCCCCAAGCCAACCTTAGTTCCATGTAAAGTCCCATTCCATTCGCGATGTGGGGAATGGATCTTCTCGGGCCTTTCCTCTGCAACCGGACATCGGACCTTCTTAGTGGTTGCTATTGATTACTTTACAAAGTGGACAGAGGTGGAGTCACTTGCAACATCACTGAGCATCGATTCTAATAGTTCTTCTGGAAGAACATGGTTTGCCGATTCGGGATCCCCCGCATCTTGGTCATTGTAATGGAACTCAATTCGCTGGTAAGGGGTTTCGCAAATTTTGCACTGATCTAAGTGTTGAGCAGTGTTTCTCTTTAATTTCACATCCACATACCAATGGTCAAGCCGAGAAAGCCATTCAAAAAATCTTGGATGGCCTTAAGAAGAGGCTTGGTGAAGCCCCAAAGGGACAATGGGTTGAAGAACTCCCAAGTGTGCTCTGGTCCTATAGGACCACGATGAGAATCCCCACGGGAGAATCCCCGTTCAACCTAACATTCGGCACAGAAGCTATCATTCCTCTAGAAGTAGGATTACCTTCTCCTCGCCTCCTCTCGTTCAATGAAGAGAAATATTCAAACGACATTTAAGCCAATCTTGACCTCCTCAAAGTAGTCCGAGAGAGGTCTACCCCCCGAAGAAACATCTACCAACAGAGGGTAGAAAGATTTTATAATAAGAGAGATCGCCCAGCCAAAATTCAAGAAGGATTCCTGGTCCTCCGAAAGCTCGAGATATCCAACCCCCAAAGAAAGGGAAACTCTCTAACTGGGACGGACCGTACAAAGTCTTACAAGTAGTCTGCCCAGGGGCATACCGACTTGAAGACTTAGGGGGAAGATAATATACAGAACTTGGAAGTCTGAGCAGCTCATGAAGTATAAAGAGAGCGCTTGATTCCCTCACTTGGTAGTTAGTGACAAACATGTAATAAAGGCCGATGATTAAAACGGTCACAGCATGTAATAATGGCTTGCATTGAAGTAGCCGCTTAAGTTTGAATTTTTCAATAAAATTATTCTTTTATTTTGCAAAATTCCTTATAATACATCAAAAAACTCCTTGAATAGTTCAACCTGAGGAAGTAATAAGATAGACACATGATACGTGCCCAAGAAAACACCATCAATTCGCCAAGTACTCCAACGGATAATTACGGGATCCATTCAGGATTCATAAAGTCGCACAGGCACGCTTGCCCCCGAGCAAGTGTGTGGGGTATATCTCGCCGTATGAGTGCCCACCCTTGGATAGGTGAGGATTCCATTCATGGTTCTTAGAGCCACTCTAACCACTTGCATCCGAGCAAGTGCAGGGTTCGGCGCCATTTAAGTGCTCCCAAAACCCATCGTCACTTCATTTGAAATCCTCTCATGGTTCAAATGGCCACTTTAGCCACCTGCCCGTGAGAAAGTGTGAGAAGTTTTGTTTGCCGTTCGAGTACTCCTGAAATGATCCCGAACAAGTGAGGAATTCATTCATGGTTCATTATACCACTTTAACCACATGCTCCTAGCAAGTGTGTGGGGTTCGGTTCGCCATTCGAGTTCTCCCAAAACTTATTTGCACTATTGTTCGAAGTACACTCACAGTTCAAAGGGCTTCTTTAGCCACTTGTCCCTGAGCAAGTATGCAGAGTTCGGTTTGCAGTTCGAGTACTCCTGAAATGACCCCAGACAAGTGAGGAGTTCATTCATTTTCATAAAACCACTATAACCACATGCTCTCGAGAAAGTGTGGGGTTCGGTTCGCCATTCGAGTGCTCCCAAAACTCATCATCACTATTGTTTAGAGTCCGCTCACGGTTCATGTAGCGGCTTCACCCACTTGCTCCCGAGCAAGTATGCGAAGTTTAGCTCGCCGTTCGAGTGCTCCTCAAACAACCCAGTTAGGCACGGAGTTCATTCATGGTTCATAGGGTGCTCTAGCTACAAGTTCCCGAGCGAGCATGCATAGTTCAGCTCGTCATTCGAGTGCTCCCAAAACTCATCGTTACTATTGTTCGGAGTCCACTTATTGTTCATTGAGCCACTTTAGACACTTTCCCAGAGTAAGTATGTGAAGTTGGGATTGCCGTTCGAATGCTTCCTAAACAAACAAAAACTCAAAAAAAAAAAACACAACTCACAGCTATATTTGCTTAAGAGAATCATATTTCAAAAAGAGGAACTTCATTACAAGTTTTATTGAGAAAAAAGCCTCTATAGGTTACAAACTCTCATTCTGCACCATCCTAGCTTCTTCTTGGTAAAGGGATGCTCCTCTTAAGGGACACACGCGGTCTACAGCTTACAGTTGACACTCGAGCACTATTCCGTTCTTTCGAACCATCTGAGGAGACATCCAAGCCCGCGAGTCGGGTCGTACCTTCGAGACCCACTGCTCTTGCCGTCCCTCCAACCAACACCCCACTAGAAGAACCTGTCACTCTTCTTTGAGCGTCTCCTAAATTTTGTGAAACTCCAGGCAAACGTAGGGCAAGCTCATGAAATGATTTACCCTGGGCGTGCTCTTAATGCAAACAAGAAGTGCTCCTAACATTATCACCCTCAAGAAGTCATCTCAACCGATGAATTTCCATCTCTAGTTTAACCAGCCTTTCTCTGAGGGAATCATCCCTCACTTTAAGTTTCAAACGACGCACGCTAGCATACGTCGAAACACCTGGATCGGCTCCCGTAGAAAATTCGAGGATTGTTCTCCTAAGATGAGCCACTTCTATACTGCTCTCGAGTACTACTTTCTTCAGCTCGTCTCTTTCGGTGGAAGCCGCGAGCAAAGAGCGACAAAGGACTTTGAGCCTCAAGGAGTCTCCATTGGATGCTTCCCCCAAAGGATGATCTTCTACACTGGCTGGAGGCACCTCTCGTAGGATCTCGTCGTTATGTCTCGTTTCTATATCCCTTAGGGACAACACTCTTCTCATGTGGCTGAGCTCCGCTTCAGCTTTTGAAAGCATCTTCCGTGAACGAGCGAGACCTAATTCAGTCATGTGGAGCTTAGTACGGAGGAGGGCAACCTTGCTGTCATAAGAAGAATGTTATTTGAGCACGACAACCTACTAGAAAAATAATGGTAGATCACTCTAATGGAAAAAACCAAAGTCACAAGACACAAAACTCAAGGAGCTCAAATGCCACACAGTGTGTGAACAACCAAAAGAAATTTTATTGCAATGTAAAAATCCAACAAGCGGTGACCAGTCCGCTATTAGGCATCAATACAAGAGCAAAAAATAAAATAAAGCCAACAAGCTGTGAGAGAAGTCAAGGGTCTACCTCGATCGGCTGATCCACGAGAGGAGTAGTTGCTCTGGGGGCCGCCTTCACCACATCTTCCCTCACCTTCGTAGCACTCTCCCTCTGCTTGGCTACGAGATCCCTCTTTCGGTCCGCAATCTCCTTGTCTTGGACTATCTATTCATTGACCTTCGCCAAGGTCGACTCCAGCAATGCGATCTGTGTCATCTGGGTCTCCAATAGGCGCTTCGCTTCCTCCAACTCCTTAGCGGTCTTCGCCCGCTCCGCTCGGTCCCTGTCACTCACCGCCTTCAGCTCATTCTCTTACTCGGCCACTCGCATTACTTCTTATGCTCCTCGGTATGAATTGCCTCCGCTGCCGTAGTAAGAGGAGGAGCATCGAGTGCAAGAGCAGCACCCAGAGTGAATCCCCCGGTAGAGGGAGCCGGAGAATCAGAAGGTGGGGACTCTAAGTTCACCACCAGGGAGGCGATCGCGGGACCCCTAGCAACCGTCACCGCAGAAGGTTTTGTAGCCATCATCTTCCCCGTTTTCTCCTCGGGGGCTTTGCCACTTAACCCTGCACGCTTGGAGATAATTGCGTTGAAGTCCGTGCTAGCTGTAATATCCCAATTTTCATTTATAAAAATTATTAATTTTTGCACGTATTGTGCACGTGCAAATTTTGTAGTATAAAATCTCATAATTATTTTCATTATGGATAATGTGTATATGTATATATACATATATGTATTCTCAATTATTCTTTTATATAAAGGCCCATTTTCTTCAAATAAACAAAAGCATTTCCTTTTTTTTTAAATATTATTTTGGCCCATTAAATAAGGCCCGTGAACTATTCCTTATTTAACTACAACTTGTAATGTTAAATATTTATAAGATTATTTTCATAAAATAAAATGTACATATTTTTGGGAACTAGTGAGTGCACGTGCATTGCACGTATACATGCATGAACACACCAAATAAGGGAGACCGGTTTGTGCATTTGAGTGGAGAGGGTGTGGGTAGTTATTTGAGTGTGTGGGTGGTTGCTATAACTCCTACTCTCATCCTAACCCTCCATCCTATAACTATCTATCTGATCTTAGCCCTCCAATCAACTCCTAAATTGTATATAAATATCTCTCCCATTTAATTATTTCCTACACTAAAAATCTATTAAGAGTAATTTTAAGAAGAGTTGAGAGTGAGTGTTCTTTGGAGGTCGGTCATCACTAAAGAAGAAGTTCTCAGTTTTGGCAAGGAGCAAGGAGGAGGAGACGTACATCGCACAAGGAAGCTTTAAGGAATTTCGTTTATCTCTTCAAAAGGCGGGTGTTTCTCATGACTTCTAGTATAGAAATCATGCTAGGATTGAGATTGATTTGTTATTATGCGTGTGTAAATTGAATTGATAGAATGATTGTTATATTGAAATCTTCCATGCTATACATGATGTAGAAATTGAATGAATGGTATAGAACTAAAGACATTTTGAGAAACTGGAACATACCTGTACAGTCGACCCATCATGTCGAACAGTCGACTGTTATGATGAAATAAAATTTGTGTAGTTCGAAATTCCATGAAATGATATGTTTAATGTGTATTAATACCTTGACTTTTCTAGCATGTTAATTCGGAGTTAATATTCATCTCCGTAGACAGACAATGAGTAAAAGAAAAGTGTATGGTTAGAAATCGTAATTGTGTGAAAGAAAAATACTAGTTATGAGAATTCTACATTAGATTGTAAACTATGTTTATGATGATGGTAACCGGATAAAATTGCATGTTTGTATCGATATTGAATATACTGTAGTCTAACAAAATGCTGTGTGCTAATCGAAAGAAAGAAGGAAGAAATATTTCCCTAATTCGAAGTTTAACTCTTTTCAGTCGACCGAATAAATGTAGTAGCCGACTGTCCTGAACAATGAAAGTTTTCGAATCAAAACCTTGTAGAACAGCCGACTGGTTTGAGTAACAGTCGACTGATCCGTGATTGATATTTTAGAGTTGTTAACACTGCGGCACAGTCGACTGGTCATGTGCAGCAGTTGACTATTCCGAAACTTTTCCTTGAATAAAATCCTTGCTGAATAAGTCGACTGGATATATTCTAAGTCGACTGTCCAGATCATTTTTTTCGACATCTCAGAATTCTAAGATTTGCTTTAAGATGAAGATTATGAATCTACTGTTGATGAATGATTATTTTTTGTGACAATTTAGAAGAAGTAAATTCTATTTGTCTTTGCATGAATTTATACATGAAATGAAGCAAATCATTTTATTGAATTTATGAAAGTTTTATGATTGTGAAAGCTATGAACATAAAAAGGAAAATCTATTGTGATTATGAAAAATGAACTTATGGGCTTGAAAGGCTCAATTTTTGGTAATTGTGGATTGAAATTGAAATTAAAGGGTAGCTAAGTCTCCCACCGGCAATTGAACGGAAATGAACTGTAATAAATGGTTGAGATGAAAGACCAAGATTTGGGTCACGTTGAATGAATGATTAAGACCGGTATAGTGGAGAGGCTAACTCTAGAGATTTGATTTTGTTCATGATTCTAATAAACTAAGGACTAGATACATAGTGAAGATGTGATGAAAGTAAGAGAAAAACACGAGTATGAGGGCCATCGCATTGGCGGTGTGAGAGTGATCCACAGGCTGCCTGCTTGATGCGTCAAGACATGGCGTGGGCACTACTCCAGAATTATCGTCCCGGTGGTGACGCTTGTAAGGTTTTTGAGTGGCTACGGGTGGTGCCATTGTTCCATGGCGGAGGCTGAATTGTCCATAGGTTGCCTGCTCGATGCGTCGTGTCAATGCGTGGGATTCCCCTCCAGGCTGCCTGGACATGGGCTCGTAGATCATAGAACATCTAGGATACTTACTGTAGTTACCGTAGTAGAATAAGTCATGGCGAGGGATTGAACCCTATAAAATGAAGTACGATTAAGGGCTTGCCCTCGGACCTATGTAGTATGGGATGCATAGAATCCGAACAAGTGCGCATTAGTGTCATATAACATAATAATTGCATTAAGGACTAAGTGCACAATCACAACACGACATCAATAGGATAGTTCCTTTAGCTTTGTTTCTGAACAAGTTTGTGGTTTGTTAAGAAATGAGAATCATTATACTGTTTCTAGCATAGAGAGGATGGCCATGTATAATTTTCGTCGGTTGAATAAACTGACGTACCCACAGTTTTGTATGCAGGATAAATGGCTTGATAAAGATTAAAGGAGAACTGATGCTCATAGATAATTCGTTGTTGTATCTTTGTATAATGTTGTAAATTTCTTCCGCTGTCATTACATGTAAATTATTTGTGATATATGCTTCTGCTGTAAAATGTAAAGTGTAAAAATCTCATGTAACTCTGATGTAAAGTGAAAAGTTTTTATTTCCTTGTAAAATTGTACTAAATGAAGTGTAAATATCCGTGGAATCTCGAATTCAGTTGTATTTTGGAATTCGGGGTGTTACAGAGTGGTATCAGAGCCACGCTTCACACTAGTACAAACTTATAAGGAACGACACCCTAGGAGTGGACACTAGAGTGTGTGTTGAATCCAGAGATTTAAATGTAAGTTACTTACATTTGTGTTGCTCTATGATTTATGTTTCTTCCTCCCTATTTCTAAGATGGCTGATCACTTCGACCCCGCTGGAGACGACAATTGGCATATTATCGAGGAAGAGTACTATCCTGGACAAGCAGATCCCGAGGAAGAGTACCACCCAGGGCAAGCAGACTCCGATGGAGAAGAATGGCCTGAGTCCCGAGAGATTACCCCACCTCCAGACTTGTCTGATGACTCTTCTTCTGACGAAGAAGAACAACCAGTTTCGAATAGTCTTGTTGCGTTTCTTCAGAGGCAGGTTGAGACACTGCGGAAGAGAGTTGGATTATTGGAGGCTCAGTTGGCCAAGCGCAAGGATGATTTCGCAGTTCTCAGTCATCGTGTATGGGAACTAGAGAATAAGGAGAATATGACCGATGTGCTGAAGGAAGGAGTTGATGAACTACGGGGAGAACTTCGTGAAGCAAAGAGGAACCGTAGGAGTTAGATTGTTATAGCTTCTACTACTTTCATTCTGATGTCAAGAATTGTTTTTAATTCGAATGTATAAAGTTTGGAATTCAATGAATTGCAAGTTGATTTAAAATTCATGTCTTATACTTCGAATTTAATGGATCTTTTGCATCAGAATATGGTTAGAAGAGGAGCTAGAAACGGTGAAGGTCTGGACTTGGAAACGGAACTCGCGAGGGTCTATCAGACACTCAACGCCGTGGCCATGAATCAGAACCAAGGAAGGGGGCCTGTGAATCCAGTGCCCGAGGCAATTAAGCTCGTGGAATCGTTCAAACGAATGAAACCACCTGTATTCGAAGGGAAGTCGGACCCTGATGCGGCTGACAACTGGATCCGGCAAGTAGAGACTATCTTCAAAGTGTTGGACACCCCGGAAGGCAGCAAGGTGAAGTTGGCGACTCTACAGCTCGAGAAGGATGTGGTTGTTTGGTGGCAGTCGATGAAGCGGACAATGGGAGGTATTGTTCTTGGCTGGAAGGAATTTTTAGAAGAATTCCGTGATCACTATTTCCCCTCCGATGTCCAGGAGAAGAAGGCTATGGAGTTTCTGTCACTACAGCAAGGTGGCATGTCAGTCAGGGAGTATGAGACTAAATTCACTCAGCTCTCAAGGTATGCTTCTGAGTTAGTGATGGATGAGGCGAAGAAGGCTCATAAGTTCGAGCATGGTTTGAGGCCGAGCTTGAGGTCCCGGATGATACCCCTTGGTATCAGGAGGTTTGACAAGCTAGTCAAACGGGAAGCAGCCACGGAGGCAGATATGGAGCAGTTCCATGCTGTTCAGAGTAGGAAGAACAACTGGAACGCTGGGAAGAGGCCTGCCGTTACTGGGAATGCCAGGCGACAGCCATCAGCCCAGAGGTTCAAACCAACAGGAGCGATTGCTGTCAACATAGATGGGAGACCCGGAAACAATTGGGGGAGACCTCCTATGGTGACTTGTTTCAATTGTGGGGAGACAGGTCATTACCGATCCCAGTGCTTGAAGTTGCAGGATGTTGTCCAGAAGGGACTAACTCAGCAGGCTGGGAAGAGATCGTACCACCAGGGCGAGTATTTGCCTTGACCGAAGCTGATGCCGATGAAGTAGATCATGTCATCACGGGTACGAGGGCGGATGTTTAGAGGTTCATGTTGTTTTCTTTTCCCGTTTATTTAGTGAACTGTTGCGTAATGAGTATGTATTATGTAACAGGAGAGCTTTATTTGAATGGAATGAAAGCTGTTGTTCTGTTCGATACTGGATCCTCTCATACTTTTGTGTCTCCTAAATTTGCTAAAGTGTTGGGAGTTGAACCGAAGATCTTTCCAGGCAAGATTTTAGCAGTAGCCACTTCATCAGGGGAGACTCTAACCACTGATCGGTATAATGCCAACTGCGAGATCGTGATTGGAGATCGAATCTTTGGGATCGATCTGATCGAGCTGAATGTTTTGGGAGTCGATGTTATCATTGGCATTGATTGGATGTCGGTGTACAGTGCAAGCATCAAGTGCAAAAACAAGACGGTAACAGTGAAGACTCCAGGAGGAACTGAAGTCACTTTCCAAGGGAAGAGAAGATGTTCAGAGTTGGTTGCTGCTATCAGTCAGAAGAAAGGGATTCCGGCAGAAGTGCAGTTGATTCCTGTGGTTCGGGACTATTCGACTGTGTTCTTGGATGATTTTCCTAGGTTACCCCTGCATCGTGATGTAGAGTTCAGCATCACTGTTCAACCAGGGAGTGCACCCATTTCTAAGGCACCGTATAGGATGGCACCGGTGGAGCAGGATGAGATCAAACGGTAGATTGAGGAATTGTTGGAGAAAGGCTTTATTCAACCTAGTGCGTCACCTTGGGGAGCACCGGTGCTTTTGGTAAAGAAGAAGGATGGTTCGATGAGGATGTGTATCGACTACCGAGAGTTAAATAAGGTCACTGTTCAGAATAGGTATCCTATTCCCCGAATTGATGACTTGTTCGATCGTCTACAAAGAGCTGCTATTTTCTCCAAAATAGATCTTCGATCAGGATATCATCAAGTTCGAGTGAAAGCTGAAGATGTGCATAAAACTGCGTTTAGAACTCGACACGGACATTATGAATTCTTAGTTATGCCATTTGGAGTGACGAATGCACCCGCAATCTTCATGGACATGATGAACAGAGTTCTGAAGCCGTTCATTGATTCTTTCGTCGTGGTGTTTATCGACGATATTCTCGTGTACTCCAAGTCGGAGGAGGAACACACTGAGCATTTGGCAATAGTTTTGGGGAAGCTTCAAGAGCAGGAGTTGTATGCCAAGTTGTCCAAGTGCGATTTTTGGAAATCTGAAGTGGCATTCCTAGGTCACATCCGTTCTAAGGAGGGAGTGGCAACTGATCCTTAGAAGATAGAGGCAGTGAAGGATTGGGCAAGGCCTACTACAGTGAAAGAAGTCAGGAGTTTTCTTGGATTGACTGGATATTACAGGAGATTTTTCCAGGGCTACGCTCAAATAGCCGTGCCGCTCACTGGTCTGACCAAGAAGAATGTAAATTTCAAGTGGACTGAACAGTGCGAAGCAAGCTTTCAGGAGTTGAAAGAGAGGCTGACTACTGTGCCTATTTTGGCTTTGCCTAGAGCAGGTGTTGAGTATGATGTTTACAGCGATGCTTCACATCGTGGGCTTGGTTGTGTCTTAATGCAAGAAGGAAAAGTGATTGCTTATGCGTCTAGGCAACTAAGACCGCATGAGATGAATTATCCGACTCATGATCTGGAGTTAGCCACGATTATTTTTGCCTTAAAGCAATGGAGACATTATGTGTATGGCGAGAAGCTGAACATGTACATAGACCACAAGAGCTTGAAGTACATCTACCAACAGAAGGATCTGAATTTGAGGTAGCAGAGATGGCTGGAAGTACTTGAGGACATTCGTCCGGAGATTAAGTATCACCCTGGAAAGGCTAATGTTGTTGCCGATACACTTAGCCGCAAGAGCAGTCTGGCGAGTTTGATTACAACTCAGAGGCAGCTGGCAGAGGAATTGGATGGGGCTGGTATTGAAGTTGTTCTGTAAAGCTTGGGATCATCTTTAGCTCAGTTGAGGCTTCAAACGACACTGAACAAAAGGATTATTGTAAGTCAGGAGGGTGATGCAGAGATTCAGAAGATGTTGGAGCAGGTTGGTACTGGCAGGCTGCCTGGATTCCAAATCAGGGATGGAGTGTTGTGGTTTGGAGAGAGGCTGTGTGTTCCGGATCAGTCGGACCTGAAACAAAGTATTCTTCAGGAGGCACATGCTACTCTTTTGTCGGTACATCCTGGAAGTACCAAGATGTATAGGGACATTAAGCAGCATTTTTGGTGGTCAGGTTTGAAGCAGGATGTGGCTAAATTTGTGTCGAGGTGTGAGGTTTGTCAACAAGTCAAAGCCGAGAATCAGAAACCTGGAGGTCTATTGCAACCGTTACCTATTCCGGAATGGAAGTGGGATAACATCAGTATGGATTTCATCATGGGTTTGCCTAAGAGTTCTAAGGGTAATGATGCGATTTGGGTCATAGTCGATCGACTAACCAAGTCTGCTCACTTTTTGGCGATGAAACTCACTGCTTCGATGGACAAGTTGGCTGAGATGTATGTTGGCGAGATTGTCAGGCTTCATGGCGTTCCGTTGACTATTGTGTCTGATCGAGATGCGCGGTTTACTTCGCATTTATGGAGGAGTCTTCAGACAGCTTTGGGTACCAAGACAGATTTCAGCACTGCTTTTCATCCCCAGACCGATGGGCAGACTGAGAGAGTCCACCGTATTCTTGAGGATATGCTTCGGTGTTGTGTACTAGATTTTTGGGGCAGTTGGGAAAGGCACTTACCTTTGGTGGAGTTTTCCTACAACAACAGTTTTCAGACTAGTATTGGGATGGCACCGTACGAAGCTCTGTATGGCAGGAAGTGCATGACGCCTGTTTGTTGGTTCGAAGTTGGGGAGCGTCAGATATTTGGGTCTGAGCTTGTGAAATAAACCTCTGAAAAGATTGGTCTGATCAGGAAGAGGTTGGTGGAAGCTCAGAGTAGGCAGAAGAGCTATGCAGACAACCGGAGAAGGGACCTTGAGTTTGAGGTTGGTGACTTTGTCTTTCTGAAAGTATCGCCCAGTAAAGGTGTGATCCGTTTCGGCAAGAGTGGGAAGTTAGCCCCGAGGTTTATAGGCCCGTACAAGATATTGAAAAGGATCGGGAAAACTGCTTACCGGCTTGAGTTACCGGAAGAGTTGTCTCAGGTGTACAATATCTTTCATGTGTCTATGCTGAGAGGTTATATTCCAAATCCGAGTCATCATTTGCCTAAAGTGCCGGAAGGTTTGCAGTTGGATCTGAATTACATTGAGTCTCCTGTCGAGATTGTTGATCATCGAGAGAAAGTCTTGAGGAATAAGATGATACCGATGGTCAAGGTAGTCTGGAGAAACCATTTGGTTGAAGAGGCTACTTGGGAGTCTGAGGAGAGGATGTTGAGAGATCATCCTGAGCTTTTTGCTTGATTTGTATTTTGTATTTCCTTGTGCTGGTTTTTATTTCTCGCTCTTGACCGTAGTTCCGGGGACGGAACTATTCTAAGGACGGAGTGTTGTAATACCTCGATTTTCATTTATGAAAATTATTAACTTTTGCACGTATTGTGCACGTGCAATTTTTGTAGTATAAAATCTCATAATTATTTTCATTATGGATAATGTGTATATGTATATATACGTATATGTATTCTCTAATTATTCTTTTATATAAAGGCCCATTTTCTTCAAATAAACAAAAGCATTTCCTTTTATTTTTTTTAAATATTATTTTGGCCCATTAAATAAGTCCCATTAACTATTCCTTATTTAACTAAAACTTGTAATGTTAAATATTTATAAGATTATTTTCATAAAATAAAATGTACATATTTTTGGGAACTAGTGAGTGCACGTGCATTGCACGTATACTTGCATGAACACACCAAATAAGGGAGACCGGTTTGTGCATTTGAGTGGAGAGGGTGTGGGTAGTTATTTGAGTGTGTGGGTGGTTGCTATAACTCCTACTCTCATCCTAACCCTCCATCCTATAACTATCTATCTGATCTTAGCCCTCCAATCAACTCCTAAATTGTATATAAATACCCCTCCCATTTAATTATTTTCTACACTAAAAATCTATTAAGAGTAATTTTAAGGAGAGTTGAGAGTGAGTGTTCTTTGGAGGCCGGTCATCACTACAGAAGAAGTTCTCAGTTTTGGCAAGGAGCAAGAAGGAGGAGACGTACATCGCACTAGGAATCTTTAAGGAATTTCGTTTATCTCTTCAAAAGGTGGGTGTTTCTCATAACTTTTAGTATAGAAATCATGCTAGGATTGAGATTGATTTGTTATTATGAGTGTGTAAATTGAATTGATAGAATGACTGTTATATTGAAATCTTCCATGCTACACATGATGTAGAAATTGAATGAATGGTATAGAACTAAAGACATTTTGAGAAACTGGAACATACCTGTACAGTCGACCCATCATGTCGAACAGTCGACTGGTATGAAATCTTCCATGCAATACATGATGTAGAAATTGAATGAATGGTATAGAACTAAAGACATTTTGAGAAACTGGAACGTACCTGTACAGTCGACCCATCATGTCGAACAGTCGACTGGTATGATGAAATAAAATTTGTGTACTTCGAAATTCCATGAAATGATCTGTTTAATGTGTATTATTACCTTGACTTTTCTAGCATGTTAATTCGGAGTTAATATTCATCTCCGTAGACAGACAATGAGTAAAAGAAAAGTGTATGGTCAGAAATCGTAATTGTGTGAAAGAAAAATACTAGTTATGAGAATTCTACATTAGATTGTAAACTATGTTTACGATGATGGTAACCGGATAAAATTGCATGTTTGTATCGATATTGAATATACTGTAGTCTAAAAAAATGTTGTGTGCTAATCGAAAGAAAGAAGGAAGAAATATTTCTCTAATTCGAAGTTTAACTCTTTTCAGTCGGCCGAATAAATGTAGTAGCCGACTGTCCTGAACAATGAAAGTTTTCGAATCAAAACCTTGTAGAACAACCGACTGGTTTGAGTAACAGTCGACTGACCCGTGATTGATATTTTAGAGTTGTTAACACTGCGGCACAGTCGACTGGTCATGTGCAGCAGTTGACTATTCCGAAACTTTTCCTTGAATAAAATCCTTGCTGAATAAGTCGACTGGATATATTCTAAGTCGACTGTCCAGATCATTTTTTTCGACATCTCAGAATTCTAAGATTTGCTTTAAGATGAAGATTATGAATCTACTGTTGATGAATGATTATTTTTTGTGACAATTTAGAAGAAGTAAATTCTATTTATCTTTGCATGAATTTATACATGAAATGAAGCAAATCATTTTATTGAATTTATGAAAGTTTTGTGATTGTGAAAGCTATGAACATAAAAAGGAAAATCTATTGTGATTATGAAAAATGAACTTATGGGCTTGAAAGGCTCAATTTTTGGTAATTGTGGATTGAAATTGAAATTAAAGGGTAGCTAAGTCTCCCACCGGCAATTGAAAGGAAATGAACTGTAATAAATGGTTGAGATGAAAGACCAAGATTTGGGTCACGTTGAATGAATGATTAAGACCGGTATAGTGGAGAGGCTAACTCTAGAGATTTGATTTTGTTCATAATTCTAATAAAATAAGAACTAGATACATAGTGAAGATGTGATGAAAGTAAGAGAAAAACACGAGTATGAGGGCCATCGGATTGGTGGTGTGATAGTGATCCACAGGCTGCCTGCTTGATGCGTCAAGACATGGCGTGGGCACTACTCCAGAATTATCGTCCCGGTGGTGACGCTTGTAGGGTTTTTGAGTGGCTACGGGTGGTGCCATTGTTCCATGGCGGAGGCTAAATTGTCCATAGGTTGCCTGCTCGATGCGTCGTGTCAGTGCGTGGGATTCCCCTCCAGGCTGCCTGGACATGGGCTCGTAGATCATAGAACATCTAGGATACTTACTGTAGTTACCGTAGTAGAATAAGTCATGGCGAGGGATTGAACCCTATAAAATGAAGTACGATTAAGGGCTTGCCCTCGGACCTATGTAGTATGGGATGCATAGAATCCGAACAAGTGCGCATTAGTGTCATATAACATAATAATTGCATTAAGGACTAAGTGCACAATCACAACACGACATCAATAGGATAGTCCCTTTAGCTTTGTTTCTGAACAAGTTTGTGGTTTGTTAAGAAATGAGAATCATTATACTGTTTCTGGCATAGAGAGGATGGCTATGTATAATTTTCGTCGGTTGAATAAACTGACGTACCCACAATTTTGTATGCAGAATAAATGGCTTGATAAAGATTAAAGGAGAACTGATGCTCATAGATAATTCGTTGTTGTATCTTTGTATAATGTTGTAAATTTCTTCCGCTGTCATTACATGTAAATTATTTGTGATATATGCTTCTGCTGTAAAATGTAAAGTGTAAAAATCTCATGTAACTCTGATGTAAAGTAAAAAGTTTTTATTTCCTTGTGAAATTGTACTAAATGAAGTGTAAATATCCGTGGAATCTCGAATTCAGTTGTATTTTGGAATTCGGGGTGTTACACTAGCAGCTCATGCGAAACAAGAAACAAAGTGAGTAAGACGAAAAATGAAAAAACGGAGAAGAAGAACTTACGAAAGAGAAAATAAGCAACAAAGGAAAATTAAAGATGCGTACTCGGGTTGATCGGACTGAGACCCGCCCTGAAAAGAAACTCCTCTGTCACTTCCCGCCAACTCATAGTGGGTCGATCAAAGAGTATTTTAACTATTTCATCCTCCTCTGGACATAAGATGGGGTCGGCCTTCGCTCTCTTCGGCACCTCCCCTCTCCACCTCGTAAGAATCACCCACGACTCATGGCTCGGAACAAGGAAATACTTTCAGTGTTTAATTAAGTTGGGGTTATCAATCAACTTCACCCCTTGACGAGGAGTAAGATAGTATCTAAACTCCGACCTATTCTTCTGATGAATCTTGTACAGCCTCCTAAAAACATTCAATCGAGGCTTAATGCCCGCCGCCTGGCAGTGCAGCACAAAGCCATTCACATGTCTCCACATGTTTGGCATCCACTGAATATGACTTAGAGAATACCAGCAGAATACTTCGGTCGCAAATGGGGGTTGGGGGAACGAAGACCGGCTAGAAAAACATCAAACGGAAAAAATTCACAAGTCAGGAGCAGTAGGCATACATGCTCTGACACCCGGGCCTTACAAAATAAGATCGAACTCCCTCGGGATTATGAAACACTCTCGAATGCTGCTCAAATCTTCCTCAGTAAGCATCGAAGAGATGTCATCCACCTCAGAGTGCTGACGAGACTCGTTCTCCTCGTACAATGGTGTCATCCCGTGCACACTCTCGACAAAAGATTGGCGGAGTAGTCCTGAACACCGCCAAGACTCGTCAAGGGGCTAGGAAGCTTATCAAACTCCCTCACTTCTCTCGTTCTCTCCACCACTGTCTCAACAACAACCGAATCCACCACTCTCTTCCCTTTATCTACTTTTGAAGGTAGAACTAGTTGCCTGTCTCCACCGTGGCTCGAGGGGGAAGTCTCGTCTCCCTAAGATACCCTAGACATCTTTCATAAAATTATATATATATATATATATATATATATATATATGATATGGCTAAAAATGGGGTTAAATCGAAATCGTCCAAACGGAACACGAATCTTGAAGCTCAGGGGTAAAACGGTAATTTCGCCTACAAACGGGTCGGAAATGGGAACTGGGTATTTAATTCAAAAGACCAATAACCCATAAACGGATCCACGTCAACTGGGTACGGGTTCCAACCCGCTGCACACCCGGTCCAGCAAGATACAATCAAGGTCCCTGATTAATCCTAATCAACGGCCCTGATTTACATCTATCTGTTCACTAGGAATTAGGGATTCAATTCCTTATCTGATTACGGGGAATATACCTTATCAGATTACTTACCTCATCTAATTACGGGGAATATTCCTTATCTAATCGCAGGGATTACATTCCTAATCCAGTCCCAAAGACGCCTATAAATACCCCTCATCCATCTCCATTAAGAGGTAATCAATCTTTCACCAGTTTTACGCTCTTTCATAGTCTGCCAGATTACTGACTTGAGCGTCGGAGGGTGCGTCGCCGGGAACAACCCCGGTGTCTCGCACTTTTTGCAGGTGCGCGGCGGGAACGACGATCGACGCCCGACGGAACAGGTACACAGGTCTTTCTATTCAGTTTCCCCAAGAATCCACAAGTTCTATCTGTTTGCCCCCACACCAAATTTAGCGGCAACAGATTGGCGCCGTCTGTGGGAAACAAACGAATAGGGACCTCTCCTCTTCCCGGTGAACAGGTTCTCTCCTGCCATGCCGCCTCGCAAAGTTAGATCTAGGGGCTCCAACCGAGCGCCCAACCCTGACCAGCAAGAAGTCCATCCTGATCCCGCTCAGCAACAAGGGCAACTCCCTCCTACCATGGAAGAGCCACTCCAACGGAGCCCTCCACCTCCTGATCCCAAGGGGCCTAACCCCCAGAAACAGCCTCTTCACCAAGAGAACATCTCCATCCACAACGCCTCCAGTGCCTCCATGGCCTCCCATCATCCCCGAGCCTCTGGTCGCCACAATGCCCCTCCCAAACGCCCGGAAGATGATGACCTTCGTCGCCATCTGGATGAAAAGCGGGCTCGGGGGGAAGCCTCCCGCCAGCAAGAGCGATCCCCCCGACACCGAGAGCACAGGAGGTCCCCCATCCGAAGAGGGAGGAAGGACTCCCCCGACCACTACCGAAGGAGGCACTCTCCAGCAGGCCGGCAGCAGCCTCGGAACAATGAGGCGCCCATCACCCGTGCCGAGTTCCAGCAGTTCCAAGCAATGGTACAACAGGCCCTCAACCTCCGTCAGAACCCCAATGAGCCGAGGGCCCCATCCCCTCCTCCGGTCCGGAGCCCTCGTCAACGGTCTCCTTCTCCTCGACCCGCTCCTACCAATTCCCGACGCACCCCAAGTCCTCGCCGTTCTCGAAGTTACTATCGCCGCAGCCCTCGCTCCCCCTCATACGAAGACGAGTCCCGTGGCCCGGCAGATCACCGCCGGAGAGATGACTCCATGAACCGCCGTCTAAACGAGGTGGAAAAACTCTTGGGGCAGATAAACCGAGAAGAAGAGCTTAGGGGGAGGACCCTACGTCCTAGCCGACTCCCGTTCTCCCGGACCATAGTAGAGGCTCCTGTTCCGTTCGGTTTCAAACCTCCCCAATTCGAGAACTACACTGGGGAGACCGATCCAGTTGACCACATCGAAAGCTTTAAGACTTTGATGCTCCTCCATCAAGCTTCCGATGCCCTCCTCTGCAAGACATTCCCTGCAACTCTCAAAGGCCCAGCTCGAGAATGGTACTCTCGCCTTGCCCTGGCGTCAATATTTTCCTTCGAACAGTTCGAAACCCTGTTCATCACCCATTTCGTCAGCAGCCGAAGGGCCGAGAAGACCAGCATCTCTCTATTGCACCTCCGTCAGCAGAAAGGGGAGAAATTGAGGGACTACGTGAAGAGGTTCACAGCTGAGGCCAGAACCATCGCATCCCTCGATCAATCCGTCGCTACCGCGGCATTCCAATCCAATATCCTCAATTCCAACCTCCGCTCCTCCCTCGCCAAGAAACCACCGCACGACTTTTCTGACCTCCTCCTCCGCACTGAAAAATACATCCGAGCTGAAGAGGCTGAGGAACAGCCCAACTGGGAAGGAACCGCCTCCGGGTCTAAGAGGAAGGGAACCGAAGAAGAGGGACCAAAGAAGTTTCAGAAGGATAATGCCGGCCAGCGCCGACCTCCCCCTAGATTTGAAAAGTTTACTCCCCTCACCACAAACATCTCCGCCATTTTCATGGAAGTCGAGAAAGAAGGGGTCTTGCCTCCAGCCCCAAAGATGAACACCCCTGCCAAAAGGAGAGATAAAGACAAATGGTGCCGCTATCACCGGGACCATGGGCATGACACCAACGACTGTCGGGCTCTGAGAAACGAGATCGAAGCACTTATCCAGAGGGGGCAGCTGGCGAAGTTTGTAAGAAAGGACGGAGCCGAACTTCCTCCCCAGCCTCGGGGGGCTAACAAGCGTCCGGAACGGGAAGAGACGCCAGAATTCGAGGAAGAGCGAGTCCTCCACCTTATCCATGGGGGTCCAATGGGGGGCTCCTCGAACTCTTCTCGGAAAGCTTTTATAAGAGAAGTCAACTCGGTCCGAGCCACCCCTCCCCCCAAAGGCCTCGGAGTGCCCGTCACCTTCTCTGACGAAGATCTCGAGGGCGTCCGCACCCCTCATTGTGACGCACTCGTTATCAACCTTCACATGGCCAATTTCAAAGTCGAAAGGATCTTAGTAGATAACGGTAGCTCCGTTAATATCCTCTTCCTCGATGCTTTTAAGGGCCTGAAGCTCTCCCAGGACAGACTCAAGCCCGCCGGCTACACGCTCCATGGGTTCACGGGGGTGCCGGTGACGATTGAAGGGGTAATCACCCTCGATGTCACGGCCGGTAAAACCCCTACTACCCGCACGGAGTCGATGGATTTCATGGTCGTAGATGTCCCAGCAGCTTACAACGTTATTTTGGGTCGGCCCGGCCTAGCCGCCCTTGAAGCCGTCCCTTCTGCCTATCATCTCAAAATGAAATTCCCTACTCGGGCCGGGGTGGGAGAAGTAAGAGGCAATCAGGAGCAGGCCCGCAAGTGTTATATGACTTCCACCCTCGGACCTGTCCTCTCCCTAGAAACACTCGAGATCCCTCAAGATGCTGCTCGGCCAACTTCCGAACCGGTAGACGAGTTGGAGGAGGTACTCTTCTTGGAGCAGGAGCCGACCCGTAAGTTCTTTGTCAGCAAGGCCCTTCCATCCGCCCTATACTCAAATATTGTAAAATGCATCCGAGCCAACCAAGACCTCTTCGCATGGTCAGCGGCAGACATGCCCGGTATCTCCGAGGAACTCTTGGTCCACCACCTCAGCGTTGATCCGGGGTCCAAACCGGTCCAGCAGAAGAGGCGCAAGTTCGCCCCCGAGCGCCAGCTCGCTATCAAAGAGGAGGTAGACAAATTGCTGAAAGCCCGATTCATACAGGAGGTGAATTATCCGGAGTGGTTGTCAAACGTAGTAATGGTGAAGAAATCTAACGGAACATGGAGAATCTGTATTGATTTCACTGACCTTAACAAGGCCTGCCCTAAAGATCCCTTCCCTCTGCCGAGCATTGACACTCTGATTGACGCAACCGCGGGACATGAGCTCCTCAGCTTCATGGACGCTTTCTCAGGTTACAATCAGATAAGGATGTTCCCCCCAGATATTCCGAAGACGTCTTTTGTAACAGACCAAGGACTCTATTGTTACCGAGTCATGCCGTTCAGCCTAAAGAACGCAGGGGCGACATATCAACGTCTCGTCAACAAGGTATTCCAGGCCCAGATTGGCCGGAACATGGAAGTCTACGTGGATGACATGCTTGTGAAAAGCATCCGAGGCGTTGATCATGAGACCGACCTCCAAGAAGCATTCGATGTTTTAAGAAAGCACAACATGAGACTAAACCCGAACAAATGTGCATTCGGCGTCTCATCAGGGAAGTTCCTCGGCTTCATGGTTAGCCAGCGAGGAATAGAGGCAAATCCGGAGAAGATCAGGGCTATACTGGACATGGCCCCGCCTAGAAATGTCAAGGAAGTTCAGAGACTGACTGGTCGATTAGCCGCCATTGGGCGCTTTTTGTCGAAGTCTGGGGAGAAGTGCCTCCCGTTCTTCAAAGCCCTGAGGGGGACTAAGGGGTTCGAGTGGGGGCAGCCACAACAAGATTCCTTCGACCAGCTGAAGGCTTACCTCGTCAATCCGCCTCTTCTCAGCAAACCCATACCGGGCGAACCCCTCTACCTCTACTTGGCAGCCTCCGAGCAGACGCTAAGTGCGGTCTTAGTCAGGGAAGAAGAAAGAACTCAGAAGCCCATTTACTACGTCAGCAAAGTGCTCCGGGACGCCGAGCTCCGGTACCCGAAAATTGAGAAAATAGCCTACGCCCTGATAATGGCTGCGAGAAAGCTTCGGCCATACTTCCAATCTCATTCGATGGTCGTTCTTACCGACCAGCCGTTGAAACAGATCCTTCACAAGCCAGAGACTTCCGGCCGCCTCATGAAGTGGTCGATCGAGCTGAGCCAACATGATATCACTTATCAGCCTCGGACCGCAATCAAGGCGCAGGCGCTGGCCGAATTCATAGTTGAAACAACTATCCCCGACTCCGAACAGACAACGAAGGGACCGCCTATCTGGTCGGTATATGTCGATGGATCCTCTTGCAACGAGGGGAGCGGGGCTGGAGTCATCCTTGCGGGGCCAGACGACTTTGTCCTTCAATATTCCCTCCGGATAAACTTTAAAGCCTCGAATAACGAAGCCGAATACGAGGCACTCATAGCCGGCCTCGGGATGGCCCGAAACGCAGGGGCGCGACGCCTGCAGATCTTCAGCGACTCTCAGTTGGTCGTCAACCAGGTCCTCGGCAAATATGAAGCCCGCGATGACAGGATGGTAAAGTACTTGGCTAAAGTAAAGAGCCTCATGGCGCTCTTCGAGGAGGCCCTCATCCGAAGAATCCCCAGAGAGGAAAATGCCCAGGCCGACGCCCTGTCCAAATTAGCTTCCTCATCCCTGCAAGGCCTCGAACAAACTGTTATGATAGAAGTCCTCCTCAAGCCAAGCATAGAGGACGAGGCTTTCAACTCCGTCGAAACACTGCCCCTCCCCCTCGAAGATAATTGGATGAAGCCCCTCGTCGAGTTTTTAAGAGACGGACTCCTCCCAGGGGATCCGAAGGAAGCCCGAAAGATAAGGACCCGAGCCGAGCGTTACATACTGGTCGATGGCATTCTGTATAAGCGCTCCTTCACCCAGGTGGATGGTCGATCCTACCTAAGATGCCTCTCCCCCGGAAAAGCCGACTACGCCCTGCAAGAGCTCCATGAGGGCATCGGCGGAGCCCACTCCGGCTCCAGAGCCTTGGCACGCAAAGTATTAAACTACGGGTATTACTGGCCCACTCTCCTACGGGATGCCGAACGACACGTTCGGCAATGCACCTCCTGCCAGAAGTATTCCGACATCCGACGCCTTCCACAAGCACCACTCTCCTCCCTATCAAGTCCGATCCCCTTTGCAATGTGGGGGATGGATTTACTTGGGCCATTTCCACCGGCCCCCGGACAATTGAAGTTCCTAGTCGTGGCAGTCGACTATTTCTCGAAATGGATAGAGGCCGAGTCCCTGGCTACAATTACCGAACATAGAGTCGTTCAATTCTTCTGGAAAAATGTAATCTGCCGGTTCGGTGTTCCCCGAGTCGTAGTTACAGATAACGGTACGCAGTTCGCTGGAGCTGCCTTCCGAGCCTTATGTGAAGACCTAGCCATACAGCACCGCTTCTCTTCCGTCTCTCATTCCCAGTCAAATGGCCCAGTCGAGAATGCCAACCGACAGATCCTCTCCGGCATCAAGAAGAGACTCGACAAGTGCTCCAAGGGATTGTGGGTCGATCAGCTGCCCAATGTGTTGCAGAATTACCGAACCACGAAGCGGACCCCGACAGGCGAGAGTCCGTTTAATCTCACCTATGGGTCCGAGGCCCTCATCCCACTAGAAGTTGGGATACCCTCTCCTCGCCTGGTAGCCTTTGAAGAAGAACAGAATGCCAGGGAGCTCAGAATGAGCCTGGACTTGATAGACGAAATCCGGGAAAGGGCAGCCATACGGCAGCAAAGTTATCGGAGAAGAATCGAACTCGCCTACAACAAGCGGGTCCGCCCAACCGACCTGAAAGAAGGGGATCTGGTCCTCCGAAAACTGGCCATTTCGTTCCCCGGACAGAAGAGCAAACTGGCCCCAAATTGGGAGGGACCGTACAAAGTCTCCAAAGTGATCCGCCCCGGTGCATACAAGCTAGAAGATCTTGAGGGTAGAGAAATTCCCAGGACTTGGAACGCCGACCATCTTTTGAAATACCAAGAGAAGGCAACCCCGCCTATCTAAGTAACTCGAGATGTCGGACCACTCCTCTCCTGCTACTAGTAATTTTTCCTTTGTTCTTTTTTCATTGTAATAACGGCTAGCAACTTTAGAAGCAGCCGACCATTAGATATTAATAAATAAAGTTCTTTCGCATTTGCTACTACATCTCTGTTTTTAATTCCTTAATCTTACGATGGTTTCGGAGTCCAACACTTGGCTCGATTCTGCTTCGCAAGTTCGCTTCCGAGCGAACCAGAGGTAGCTCGCCATTCGGAATTGCTCCCACGGCCGTTGAATGGTACGGAGTCCAACACTTGGTTCGACTCTACTCTGCAAGTTCGCCCCTAGGCGAGCCAGGGGTAGTTCGCCATTCGGAATTGCTCCCACGCCCTTAATCTTACGATGGTTCCGGAGTCCAACACTTGGCTCGATTCTGCTCCGCAAGTTCGCTTCCGAGCGAACCAGAGGTAGCTCGCCATTCGGAATTGCTCCCACAGCCGTTGAATGGTACGGAGTCCAACACTTGGTTCGACTCTACTCCGCAAGTTCGCCCCTAGGCGAGCCAGGGGTAGTTCGCCATTCGGAATTGCTCCCGCGCCCTTAATCTTACGATGGTTCCGGAGTCCAACACTTGGCTCGATTCTGCTTCGCAAGTTCGCTTCCGAGCGAACCCGAGGTAGCTCGCCATTCGGAATTGCTCCCACAGCCGTTGAATGGTACGGAGTCCAACACTTGGTTCGACCCTACTCCGCAAGTTCGCCCCTAGGCGAGCCAGGGGTAGTTCGCCATTCGGAATTGCTCCCACGCCTTTAATCTTACGATGGTTCCGGAGTCCAACACTTGGCTCGATTCTGCTTCGCAAGTTCGCTTCCGAACGAACCAGAGGCAGCTCGCCATTCGGAATTGCTCCCACGCCCTCAATCTTACAAAGGTTCGGACTCCAACACTTTGTTGCCAAGATCGTTCTACGGGCGAGAGTTCGGTACGATCTCGACTCGGTTCCATTAGCCGAACACTCGTGCCGCCGATCGTTTTACGGGCGTGAGTTCGGCACGTTTCCAGCTCGCCACAGTTCGCCGAACACTCGTGCCACCGATCGTTTTACGGGCGTGAGTTCGGCACGTTTCTAGCTCGCCCCGGTTCGCCGAACACTCGCGCCACCGATCGTTTTACCGGCGTTAGTTCGACACGTTTTCAGCTCGCCACAGTTAGCCGAACGCTCGTGCCACCGACCGTTTTACGGACGTGAGTTCGGCACGTTTTCAGCTCGCTGCAGTTCGCCGAACACACTCGTGCCACCGATCGTTTTACGGGCGTGAGTTCGGCACGTTTTCAGCTCGCTGCAGTTCGCCGAACACACTCGTGCCACCGATCGTTTTACGGGCGTGAGTTCGACACGTTTTCAGCTCGCTGCAGTTCGCCGAACACACTCGTGCCACCGATCGTTTTACGGGCGTGAGTTCGACACGTTTTCAGCTCGCTGCAGTTCGCCGAACACACTCGTGCCACCGATCGTTTTACGGGCGTGAGTTCGGCACGTTTTCAACTCGCTGCAGTTCGCCGAACACACTCGTGCCACCGATCGTTTTACGGGCGTGAGTTCGGCACGTTTTCAGCTCGCTGCAGTTCGCCGAACACACTCGTGCCACCGATCGTTTTACGGGCGTGAGTTCGGCACGTTTTCAGCTCGCCACAGTTAGCCGAACACTCGTGCCACCGATCGTTTTACGGGCGTGAGTTCGGCACTTTTCAGCTCGGCATCGTTCGCCGAACGTTCGTGCCACTGACCGTATTACGCGCTTAAGTTCGGCGGTCAACACCAATCAAAAACACCAAGTCTCAGACCTCGGTTCCACGACTCCACAATCAGAGCAAACATTGAGCAACTATGATATGACGACAGTTAAATCGATTCCAACTTTATTAAAAACAACCCTTACATACATCAATATTACAAGACACTAAACGATTACAAGAAGCTGAAAAGCGAAGATTACAAGACACCGAACCCGGACCCATCAACGCTTCCGAGGTACAGGGATGCTCCTCTTCAAGGACACTTGAGGTCGGCGACGTTTGCCTCCGGAACCCGATCCCAGGCCGGCAAGTGGAGACGTATCCTCGGCACTGCTTCTGGCCGTCACGCCGACGGATGCGCCGCTCGACGAAATGGCCACTGAGCTCTGCGCGTCCCCCGGGCTCGGATGGCCGAGGCGCTCGCGGGTCGCCATCTCGTAAAAGGTGATGCCCCGCTCGCTCTCCGCTCGGGTGCATGACGTGCTCCTCACATTAATCGGCCCCGAACGCGGCCTCAGGCGAGCCACCTCCGCTTCCAGCTCGGAAATCTGACCCCTCAATGAACCATCTTGCGCGTCGGCCTCAAAGGACGCCGGTATGGCCGAGGTCGGAACTCCAACATGGCTCGCGATGAGATGACGAAGATGGGTGACTTCGATGCTCCTATCGACGGTGGCTCTCTTCAAAACATCGACTTCGGCCGCCAATTCATCTCGTTCAGCTGTGAGATCGGCCACCTTAGTTGTCAGCTCCTCTCCCTCCGTCCGAAGCTTAGTCTCCGTAGATTGCAAATGCTGAATCTCCGTAACCTTTGACAGCGTGTGGCGAAAGCACTTGGTCCGAAGGCTACTAGTGAAGGCAGATGGCGAGGCATCGCCCTCACCCGAAGCAGTCATCTCGGCAATCTTGCCCTCCAGACGCCGGATATCGCTGTCCCGCTGCCCTAAGATAAGTTGAAGCTGTCCTCGCTCTGTTTCGGCTCGGCGCAGTCCTAGCTCGACCTCGTAAAGTCGCTCTCTACACCTCGCCAGACTCAACCTTGTCGCCCCGAGCCCGGCCTCGGCTCGAACCATGGCATCCGACCCTGCGCGCTTGATCTCTTGGTCTACCAGGGCGAGCTGAAAAGAAATACAGACGAGCAACAAAAGTTCAGACATGGCCCAAGTCCTAGACTTCGGGGGTTCTAGTGAACAAAATCTCGAACACTTAACATACAACAGACAAGTGCAAGACGCCGAGCCCAAAAAGTTGAAGTTTTTTCATTCATTACAAAAAGTAGCGGTGGCCAGTCCGCTATTAGGCGTTACACAAAAAGAAACAGAAAAAAAAAAAAAAAAAACAGACGGGATCAGTGCTCGACCTCTTTCCCGGGGCGGCGAGAAGGGGTCGAGGGCGACGCCTCCGAAGGGGCAACCGTCGCCAAGGGGGTGACCACCGACCCCTGAGCTCCGGTGGCTGGATCGACCAATGGCTCGTCGTCGCCTCTTTCCTCCTCTTCTTCTTCCCCCTCCGATTCGGGATCAAAGCCTTCGACGTACCCCGGGAAAAGCCGCCAACCCGAGACGTCAACAGAGGGGTAGGCCGCCGTGACCCGGGCGAGGGCGTCGGCGAAAGCTTTGGCCATGTTCACGGCGAGGTAGCCCTGCGCCTTCTCCAAAGTCGCCTCCTCCGCTTTTTTCACTGCCGCCGCTTGGGCCTCGGCCGCATCCGCCATCTGCTTGGTCGCCTCCTCCTTCTGCTGCCGAAGCTGGTCCTCCAGCGTCTTGACCCGGTCCTCGAGGTAGGTTGCCCTCGCCGACTTCGCCTCAAAATTCAGCTCGAGTTTGTCGAGCTCGCCCCGGATCTTGTCCCTCTCCTTCCGGGCCTGGTCGTTCTCCTTCTTCATCTCCTTCTCCTGGGCTGCCAACCTCTCGGTAAGGTGCCCGAAGTGAACAACGATCTGCGAATAAAATGCAAAAAGTCACAAAAATTACAAACTTAAGAAGGTCGGCATGAAGAGGAGGGAGCTCGGCTCAGCACTTACCGACACCGCCGAGCGCGCTATCTCGATGATGTCGTCTCCCTCTCGTCCGGCCTCCATCGCCGTGCGATCCTTCGGCGTGGCGAGGTGCTTGAAGGCCTCCATGCTCGCCAAGGAATTACCCAGGAACCCGTCGTGCTTCCGAACCTGCCAGTCCGGGACGTGGATCCTTTTATGAGCCTCGGTCAGAAGCTCCTCGGCCGCCTTTGTCAACGGCGGCGTCACCATGGTCAGGACCTCGGTGACGGGCAACTCGCCGACCCTAGCCGACGACGAAGCGGCCCCGACCTCGACCACGGGGGAATCCAAGATCTCTACCTCCTCGGCCACCTCCGTAATCTTCGGGGCCTTGGGCGCCGGCTGCTTCGACGCCACCCTCTTCCTCTTCCTCGGAGCCTTGTTGGCGAGGCTCGTCCTCAACGCTAGCACTGCTTGGTAGTCCATTTGCTCTGCACCAAAAGTTTAAGTTGGTTAGCTCGGAACAAGACAAGGGAAAGGAAGCAAAAAGGAAAACGAAGACGATAAATAAAAGCAGCGTACTGGGGTTAACATGTGCGAGCCCTCCCTCATACAAGACGTCCTCGGTCAACTCCCTCCAGTCGTACTTCGGCCAATCGAGAAGCGCCCGTACGGCGTCTTCGTCTTCGGGTCGAAGTGCCGGCGGCGCCTTCACCTTCTTCGAAACACCTTCCACCCAACCAACGGGAATAGGCCAGGCCTCCGCGCTGCGCACCAGAAGGTACTTCTCGCGCCAGAACTTGATAGAGTCCGGACAGAGGACCAGCCTCCCCCCATGCCTCGGAGTCAGATAGTACCGGTAGGCCGACCTATTCCCTTGGTGCAGCTGATAGATAGTCCGAAGCACATTCAACTCCGGCTGAATCCCCTCCGCCTGGCAATGGAGTACGAAGCCGTTTATGACTCTCCAGGCGTTCGGCATAAGTTGGATAGGGCTGACCCCGAACCAATTTAAGACCGTTACCGCGAACGGATGGAGAGGTAGCCGAGCTCCGGCGATAAAGGCGTCGACCGGCCAGCAACATATAGTCACCGGCAACGGCGAGTTGGCCCTAACCCCGGGGCCCGGCAGCATAAGCTCGTACTCCCGCGGGATCTGGAAGCAGTCCCGAATCGAACCGAGGTCCTCTTCGGAGAGAATCGACACCGTCTCGTCGGCCTCCGTTGTCTCCCTCGCCGCGTTCTCCTCGAACGACCTCGCCCTCCCGTACACTATCCGTTCCGCCTTATCCTCTGGGATTTCTCGAACCCTATGGAGCCCCGTCAACGGTCCCGGCAGCTGGCCGAACGCCCCCATGCGCTTCGGATCCTGAACAATGGAGTCCTTGCCGAACACCTTCTTACCCTTGGCAGCTCGACTCGAAGTTGGATCTCCGTCGGCTCCGAGGGAGGGCTCGGACGAAGAAGAAGTATGGGAAACAGACATATTTAGAAGATAAATATGAAGGTTACCTTGAAAGGGGAACTCGTCGGAAACTTCGCCGGAAAACAGTCAGTGATCACCGAAAGCTCTCTCACAGCAGACCAAGACGTGAACAAAAAACTTGGAAAGTAAAAAATGAGGAGGGGGTGAGGGTTTTTATAGAGGAGCCAGCGCTTCAATCGAGGTAAATGGGCCTCTAACGCAGGCCCACCCCCACAAAAACGACAAAAAGAGACCCCAAACGTCACCTTGTTCTCCGCGCTAATCCAGACGGCGCATTAATGGCCATCACGTCTGGCAGAAGCCCAGGAGGCAGCGTTAATGGACGTCACATCTGTCAGAAAACACAGACGACGTCACATCTGTCAGAAGCGCAGAGGGTCACATCCGCCAGAACCGCCAAAACTCCACCCAAAGAGAAGCAAACAAGTCCGAACCTTCGGCACAAGCTGCCGAGCCCTCGTGCCACCGATTGTTTTGCGGGCGTGAGTTCGGCACGTTTTCAGCTCACTGCAGTTCGCCGAACACGCTCGTGCCACCGATCGTTTTACGGACGTGAGTTCGGCACGTTTTCAGCTCGCTGCAGTTCGCCGAACACGCTCGTGCCACCGATCGTTTTACGGGCGTGAGTTCGGCACGTTTTCAGCTCGCTGCAGTTCGCCGAACACACTCGTGCCACCGATCGTTTTATGGGCGTGAGTTCGGCACGTTTTCAGCTCGCTGCAGTTCGCCGAACACACTCGTGCCACCGATCGTTTTACGGGCGTGAGTTCGGCACGTTTTCAGCTCGCCACGGTTCGCCGAACGCTCGTGCCACCGATCGTTTTCGGGCGTAAGTTCGGCACGTTTTCAGCTCGCTGCAGTTCGCCGAACACGCTCGTGCCACCGATCGTTTTACGGGCGTGAGTTCGGCACGTTTTCAGCTCACTGCAGTTCGCCGAACACACTCGTGCCACCGATCGTTTTGCGGGTGTGAGTTCGGCACGTTTTCAGCTCGCTGCAGTTCGCCGAACATGCTCGTGCCACCGATCGTTTTACGGGCATGAGTTCGGCACGTTTTCAGCTCGCTGCAGTTCTCCGAACACACTCGTGCCACCGATCGTTTTGCGGGTGTGAGTTCGGCACGTTTTCAGCTCCCTGCAGTTCGCCGAACACACTCGTGCCACCGATCGTTTTGCGGGCGTGAGTTCGGCACGTTTTCAGCTCGCTGCAGTTCGCCGAACACGCTCGTGCCACCGATCGTTTTACGGGCGTGAGTTCGGCACGTTTTCAGCTCGCTGCAGTTCGCCGAACACACTCGTGCTACCGATCGTTTTACGGGCGTGAGTTCGGCACGTTTTCAGCTCGCTGCAGTTCGCCGAACACACTCGTGCCACCGATCGTTTTACGGGCGTGAGTTCGGCACGTTTTCAGCTCGCCACGGTTCGCCGAACGCTCGTGCCACCGATCGTTTTCGGGCGTGAGTTCGGCACGTTTTTAGCTCGCTGTAGTTCGCCGAACACACTCGTGCAACCGATCGTTCTACGGGCGTGAGTTCGGCACGTTTTCAGCTCGCCACAGTTCGCCGAACACACTCGTGCAACCGATCGTTCTACGGGCGTGAGTTCGGCACGTTTTCAGCTCGCCACAGTTCGCCGAACACACTCGTGCCACCGATCGTTTTACGGGCATGAGCTCGGCACGTTTTCAGCTCGCCACCAAGCGCCGAACCCTCGTGCCACCGATCGTTTTATAGGCATAAGTTCGGCACGTTTTCAGCTCGGTGCCATTCGCCGAACGCTCATGCCACCGATCGTTTTATAGGCGCGAGTTCGGCACTAATTCAGTTCGGCACCGTTCTCCGAGCTCTTGTGCCACCGACCGTTTTACGGACGGGAGTTCGGCACTTAGTCAGTTCGGCACCTTCCACCGAACGCTCGTGTCCCCGAACCTCTTACGGGGGTGAGTTCGGCACCAAGTGAGTTCGGCGTCAATCACCAGATGTCCGCGGCACCGGGTGCGTCACGAGCGGGACTTCGGCTCCCTTCGCACCAACACCCAACAAGCAGAAACGGCCAAAACCGCTAACTAAGAAGAGCATGATGACGGTTCAAGAGTTCCGTCTGCAGGAAAGATCACCGTACCACCTCCTTCGCGATTCAGCAATGCTCCGTTTAGTTCCCGATAGAACCCTGATAGCCAGTGAAAACAGTGAAACTACTCCTCGAAGTCTGATTAAACATCAATCTTCGGGAGTGGGGGGCTCGTGATATGGCTAAAAATGGGGTTAAATCGAAATCGTCCAAACGGAACACGAATCTTGAAGCTCAGGGGTAAAACGGTAATTTCGCCTACAAACGGGTCGGAAATGGGAACTGGGTCTTTAATTCAAAAGACCAATAACCCATAAACGGATCCACGTCAACTGGGTACGGGTTCCAACCCGCTGCACACCCGGTCCAGCAAGATACAATCAAGGTCCCTGATTAATCCTAATCAACGGCCCTGATTTACATCTATCTGTTCACTAGGAATTAGGGATTCAATTCCTTATCTGATTACGGGGAATATACCTTATCAGATTACTTACCTCATCTGATTACGGGGAATATTCCTTATCTAATCGCAGGGATTACATTCCTAATCCAGTCCCAAAGACGCCTATAAATACCCCCCATCCATCTCCATTAAGAGGTAATCAATCTTTCACCAGTTTTACGCTCTTTCATAGTCTGCCAGATTACTGACTTGAGCGTCGGAGGGTGCGTCGCCGGGAACAACCCCGGTGTCTCGCACTTTTTGCAGGTGCGCGGCGGGAACGACGATCGACGCCCGACGGAACAGGTACACAGGTCTTTCTATTCAGTTTCCCCAAGAATCCACAAGTTCTATCTGTTTGCCCCCACACCAAATTTAGCGGCAACAATATATATATATATATATTATCTTTGAAGTGACAGCTACGGTCGAAAAGTTCGTCCGAAAAAGCAAATGCCCTGCCGCAACGACTGACTAGTCTGTCAGAGAAGAAAAAAATTGGCGAAGATAAATGAGAGAATGAGGGAAGAGAGAAGGGGGGTGGAGTGTTATAGTGAATGAGAGGCGTCGCTTGGGCTCCCCAAACTCATGGGCCTTAACTATTGGGAAAGCCCAAGAAGCCTAACGGTCGCGAAGGCAAAACAACAAAAGAAGTCCAACAGTCAGCCCGATCGAAAACACCAAAAAATCGTTGGCTGGTCCATGGTCAATGGTTAATGGTCAATGATCAACGGTCAAAGGACACTTGTCACACAGCCGAACTACCTCCAACGTTCGGTGACAGCGTGCCTCCGATCGTGAAAACACCGTAAAACCGTTGACTGGTCAACAGTCAAAGAACATGTGTCATGCAGCCAAACCACCTCCAACATTCGGTGACAAACGCTAAGCAAGCGTACCCCCGACCGTGAAAACAACAAAAAACTATTGACTGGTCAACGATTAAATGACACGTACCACGCAGCCGAACCACCTCCAACGTTCGGTGACAAGCGCCGAGCAAACATGCCCCCGACTGTGAAAACACCAAAAAATTGTTGACTGGTCAACGGTCAACAGTGAATGGTCAAAGGACACGTGTCACATAACCGAACCAACTCCAACGTTCAGTGCACAAGCACCGAGCAAACGTGCCCCCGATCGTGAAAGTTCCAAAACATCATTGACTAGTCAACGGTCAATGGACACATGTCGCTTGGCAGAACCATGTCCTTCGTTCGGTGCTGCGTTCCGAGCAAACACGCCCTCAATTTAGGCGGGAGCATTTGGGCGTTGACTGGTCAACAGGTCCTTACCGTTCGATCACCGCGATCTTTGCGCCTGCCATGATCAACGCACCAGAACTCGCCACGTCATCGGGTAATAATTAGTCTCCTTATTTAATTATTAAATCGAACTAGTTAATTTAAAATTCCAAAAAAGTAATTAAAAATCGTAAAAAAATATTTAAAATTTCTAAGAATAATTATTAATTCGGAAAAATATATTGAAAAATTCCGAAAAATAATTATTAAATCAGATTAATTAATTAATATTTTTGAGAATAGGTTATTAAATCTCGAAAATTGAACAAAAAATTTGAAAAATGATTAAATATTGGGAAAAAATTAGAAAAATCTGGAAAAATCACAAAAATTCCAGAAAATTCTACAATTGATTTTGGTTATTTCATGTACCGCCCCGAATTTTAATAATAGAAATAAGAGACACAACTCCAGAATCTTTACATCAATGTAATCCAAACACAGTATAAAACACAGGAAAAAAATGCAACTTTTCTTTACAACAGATCTTCTTTACAATACATCTCAACATTTAAACTACAGTAATCATAAGCCCAAACTTAAACCTTGCTCAAGCCACTTGCAAATTCTGCAAAAATGACCGGAAAAGTGGGCACATCAGTTGAATGCAACTGACGCAAAACTATAATAATAGTAACCCTCCAAAGTCTCACAATCACAAACTTATCGCACAACATAAAATAAAATAACGATAAAAGATTCATAAAATCAACAAGTGAAACTATAGTAAATGAATAAGTGTGTGTCGGGAAAACAAAGGGAAAATGCATAAAATAATGTTTAAGAAAAGCAAACTTGTTCGGAGCCTATGCATCTCATTCTACATGGTCTGAGGGCAAGCCCTTAGTGTTCACCACCTTTTAGAGTTCAGTCCATCACCATGAAAACTGCATCATTTATAGAGACAAGATTAGACACTCTGTGAATAGACCCCAGCGCCGGTACACAACCCACTAAGCTGTACAAGTGTAAACATGCAAACATCTCGCAAGCATCCCTTTAACTCTGGAGAATCACCTTCCTATAGTATATCCCGTGAATAGGCTTGCCAACCCTCAACCCCCAGATACACCGTACATTCTACGAATAGGCCTGCCGAACCTCAACGCGCAAACATACTGTACGTTTTGCGAATAGGCCAGCCGACCCTCAACGCGCGAACATACCAAATTCGTCTCACTTTTAGACATTCTGTTAACAAGCCTGCCGACCCTCAACGTGCGAACATACTAGAGAGACACAACAAGTACACAGTTCCAGAATACATCCGCCCGACTAAAAATAGAGCCCATACTTACGTCGCCCAAGTTTCGTCACAACTCCCAACTTAGTGCATGTCCTTAGATTTGTAATAATGACAACCTGAGCCACCTAGAACTAGCTCTACCTTACCGGACATCACTTGCCAATCCAGGAACACTAGCCCCTCGGCTAATTTCCTTCAATCAAAATATCCATTGCCAGTATTCTTCGGTTCACTCAGTATCTAGTGCCCCCAACCCAATACCTCAAGTGTCCATCTAGGGTTCTCACAATAACCCTTATCACAATAAAAAAACCTCACTTGGTTCGATCATTCAAAATACTCTTTATATTATCTTTTCTGAAAAATAATACTTTTCCCACAACACCACGACTGAGAATCAAAATCTCAAACAGGATTATCTCATTCCAAAAAAAAAACATTTGTACATCCACAAATCCCTTCATTATTCACATTCCTTTTAATAAAGCGTTACTGCCATAAAAGACTCTTTCTTATATGGAAAAAAAAATCAATCCACAAATTCATTTAAATTCCACTTTTAAATCTCACCTTCCATACATACATACATACATAAAGCTCAATAATTTTCTCTGTAATCCAATTAACTTAAACTGAAATAAGTCTCTTTATTGTCTGGGATCTCATCCCTAAAATCTGAAATTCTTCAGTGCTAAAAATCTGAAATTTTACCTCTTTAGAAACTGAAAATAACCCTTTAGAATTCAAGCTTTCATCTTTCAAAAGACATTCATTCAACCATCTAATCTCAACCATTCATTTTTAAATGGGAGTTATATTAACCATTGATTTAATCAACTGTTGTTAGTGTTTAAATTTTACAGTTTTCCGGATCGGATTCCGGCGGGCTCCGGCCACCGGCGGCGCCGGAAAATGAGTGGATTGTGATCCTCTCGTCGAGTACTATTCCGTGGTGTACTCATTTGCCAAAGCGAATTTAATCTACAAAAATATAGATTTGCACCCTCAAATTTATTACTTGAATACATTAAAATATGAAGCTAGATTCCCTTAAAAATCTGAAATTTATACATTCAAAATTTGATCAAAAGAACCAATTAAAAGCTAGATTCCCATAAAAATATGAAATTTATACTTTCGAAATTCGATCAACAGAACCAATAAAACTTATTACAAATATTAAATTTAAACATATACATGTACTCATTTATATGCACATTTGGGGTTCTCAAACCATAACACACAACACCACACACAAAAGCATGCAAACTAGGCCCCATAAGAGCTGGCCGAAACCCAAAACAACCACACAGCAGCCACCCGGATCTGAACAGTGCAAATTCATAGCAAATACAGGATCTTTAACTTCGAATTCATACAAATTTACGAGGAATTTAAAACTTTTTATTACAACAGTGTTCTTTACAACGGCACAATGGAATTAAATGAATACAATACAATCTACGATAATGAAAATTCTTCAATCTTGTAACAACTCATCATAGTAACTTCAAGTCCATGCCGTATCCAGTCCTACAACTAGGAAACTGTGGGCACATCAGTTGCATACAACTGACGCAATACTATAATATAGCGATTCTTCTATTTTAGCAAACACAAATTTGAATGCAGAAAAAAAAATGTGAAAAGTGACTATCCTAAACATGTCAGTGTATGATATGACCTAATGCCTAATGCAGACATTCATACTTAAGATGCACTAATGCACACTTGTTCGGATTCTATGCTACCTATACTACATAGGTCCGAGGGCAAGCCCTTATCGTACTCCTCATTACAGGGTTCAATCCCTCGTTATGAAATCCTACGACATTGACGAAAACAAGATTTAGACATTCCACAAGTATAGGTTCCAGTCCCGGAGTACATCCGCCTGACCGTACAGAACCCACGTCGCGCAAACATCCCATAAACGTCGCTCTAGCTCAGAACACTGGAGACTCGTCTCCATTCCACCCGACTAAACATAATTCTGAAGTTCATCGCCCGATTATTCACAGTCTCAGAAGTAATTAAGACTCATATCGCATAAAACTCGCAGTCCCGGAATACATCCGTCCGACTATAACCATAGTCCTGGAATACATCCGCTCGACCATGTTGAGCCCAGTCCCGGAATACATCCGCTCGACCATGTTGAGCCCAGTCCCGAAATACATCCGCCCGATGTAACCATAGTCCCGGAAAACATCCGCCCAACCATGTTGAGCCCAGTCCCAGAATACATTCGCCCGACTGTAACTATAGTCCTGAAATACATCCGCCCGACTATATAGAGCTGTTCTACTCACGTTTGCTCAATCTTCCTCACATCTCCTTTTCTAGTACCTGTCCTTAGGTTTAATTATAATTATTAAAACCTAGAGCTAGCTTACCCACCGGAATTAAATCAAATGCTGAGAATGTTAGCCCACACTGGCTACTTCTCAAAGAGAAAGTTAACACACACTGGTTAGTTCTCAAATTTTCATAATCACAAATTTGCCAGTACCCTGGGTCTCACTCAGCCTCTAGAATCCAATCGTCTCAACATAGAGATCAACTAGGTTACATCTAACCTCTTATATAAATTTCCATTCATTAAACATCTTTAAACTTCTTTTATCCATTTTGTTTACTATTATCAATCATGAAGTAACCAACTTCTTATAGCAACAAGCAATAACACTTGATGAGTAAAACCCATATAAACATCACATGTTTAACATTCCAACTTCATCATTTAATTACCTCTTAATTCCTCATAAGGTACATCTTACTAACATTCCAATTTTAAATCCAATTTTATACGTTGTAAAAGTTTTAGGACAACTAGATAAAAGATATCAACCCAATGGTATTGAAAAAAATCATATAAATTCCAATACTATTCCAAAAATAGATTTACTAGTTTCATAGGAAACATAAATGAGTCTACTAAAACTTTCTAGTTAAGATCATCTACATTCATTCTCAATTACCTCGTCTAAATTCATTTGCAAAATGTGTAAGTTCAAAATCTGAACACTGCAGTTCATGCTACTTGTAAAAAATCATATAAAATTCTATATTTCATGAAAATTTGTGTTCTTAAAGGTATACAAGTCTACTATAACTTTGTAGTTATAAGTTTTCCTAAAATATTGTGTCTATAACCCTGAATTCTTCGAAATCTACAGTAGGGTCGAAATGTTATATAGACTGCCACTGTTTGATCTTGTAAAATTCACAATAAATTATGTTCTTCATGATAAACTGATTTTTTAGACTCTAAAGAAAGGTTAACGAGTCTACTTCAAGTTCTTAGTTTTGACCTTTCTCAAAATACTGATCTAAGATGCCGAAATATCAAAACCTGCAATGTACACAAACTTCCAGCAGCTAGCCAACTGCCAACAAGTCCTAAGTTTGGATTTTATTAAAATAGTAAACGACATCTAAATATTATGAAATTTTAAGAAAATATTCTTGATAAATACGAGATGCTCCTATAAAAATTGTAGCTCTAGATTACATCTAGTTTAATAGTTACGATTTTTTTGAAGTACAACTAGAACTCAAAACAGAACCTTATGAAAATGCCCCCAAATCAAACATATCATAATTTCACAAATTCAATCAACAAAAAATAATCTAAACATGAATGTTCATCTATATGAGTTATCATGCAACTAATAATTCACACAAGTCAAGCATTCTACTAATAAAACTATAATAGAAAGTTGAAGAAACACCCAACTCAATTGTAGAATTCCTAGTAGTAGAACTCCTAAAAGAAAAATGTTCCAAAGCTCCACGCAAAGAATCCCCGCCAAGCTCCTCCTAAGCCTCAATCCGCAAGCCTTCTTCTCTCTCTCTCTCTTTTTTTTTTGTAATGAGTTGTGTTGTTCATGACAAAAGTAAGGATTATTTATAGGAAAATTGTGTGGTCAAAATTGCTCCCCACTTCCCAAAATATCTCCCCACTTCCCAGTAACTCACACCATTCTCCCTCATTCTCAACCATGGTGAGAAACACGTGCACGTGTAGTCATTTTGTGTGCACACTCTTCATAAAAATTTTATTATTAATTTTTAATAGGTTAGATGTGTGTGTTACACATGGTAAGTGTACCAAACTAACTATATTTTAAATGTACTTTAGTGCACACAAAATCAATTATGGGCTTTAAATTTGTAATTAATTTTTAGTGGGATACAAAAATGGATTTAGGCCAAGTGGGTTTTAACTAAAACAAATCACATAATTGTGACTAGAAAAATGAGAAGAAAAAATGTTCATGACACAAGAAAATTTTAGGAACCAATATGTACACTGCAAACACATGTGTTGCACGTATCAATACAAAATAAATTTGAGAGAAGGAAAAACAATCAAAATATAAAATACGTAGAAAATGTATATTAATAATGTTACAGATATTTCACGTAATGGAAAAACATACGTAATCAACACGTGCAATACACGTAAAAATATTAAGATTAAAATTAATATTTGATTTGGCTCAAAATAGGATAAAAATGTATTTTGAGAGGACGGAAAACATATAAATAGTCGAAATACAAAATACGTTGATATTTTTATTAAAAGACATTACGGACATTACCCGTAATGGTACAAAATACACGTGCATATCACTCGTGGGCAAAATTGTCATAACTCAATTTTGCAGGGTGTTACAGTCTTCCCAATCTATTTCAGAATCTTGTAGGGTCCAATATACATGTACCGCCCCGAATTCCTAATATGATATCTTAGAAATACGTGGCACAATTCCCAGTATCAACTTCAAATGTAATATTAAACGCAGCCAACACCGATAAAATTTTCAACTTTCATTACATTAATCTTTACATAGCACAGCGGAATACAATACACCCTAAATTACGAATTTCCTTCTTACAACACTTTCTTTTACATATTACATAAATCATTACATCACTTTAACTCAAGCATCCAAATCCCGAGCTACAAGTAACCACCTGTAAAATATGAGGCTAGAGATAACCCTAACCCCCAAAACTAAAGGGGTCAGCCATAAAGGTGCGAGTGACATAAAACAAGGACAAGCAACATAAATAAACACGAAAACCTAGAATCGTAAACAACACGTACTAAAGACCAGAACAAAAGAAATACGAAATAACAAGGAAGCATGAAAACATCAAGTATAGCTAGACTAAGTGTCAAGTGTAGAAAACAAGAAACCACATGCATGAAACCAAGTCAAGAAAACACAATTCTATATGCTGACTCTCTAATGCGTACTTGTCGGAGTCTATGCATCCCACTCTACATAGGTCCTGTGCAAGCCCTTAACGTCTCCACATTATAGGATTTAATCCCCCGTTATGCAACTAATTCTAACACGATGACTACTACGAGATAAAGGTAAGCTATGAGTATTAGCCCAAGCTCCGATAATTCCGGAGGTCAATCTCTATCAACAGATAATTCCAGAGACTATATCACTCACACCTGGGAATCTTCGAGAATACCCCACACCGCAAGCGATGACACCTCATCACACGAATACCACATGTGTGTCGCCTCGACCCCGATAATTCTGGAGATCAATCCCATACCACCGGTAATTCCGAAGACTATTTCACTCACACCTGGATAATTTCGGGGATTATCTCACACCGCAAGCCATACTGAGGTCCATAACCCATGTTCTCGTCCATCATATCACCACTAGTGCCTATCCTTATCATTTTAGGTTATTTAATTACTTTACGAATCTCCTAGAGTTGGTGTACCCTACCGGACTTAACTCAACAACTGATCTACTAAAATGCCTCAACAGGCCCAAACATAAATATCTTGACTGCCGGTATACTAGGGTCACACACACCCTCTAGAGACCCACACCTAATATCCAAACAAAACTTCCAACATACATTGCTCAATTAAACCACTTGAAAACACATGTTCAATAGAAGATAAAGTATAGGTGGTAAGTTATAGATTAAGAACATTTAGAGAATGAATTATTTAAAAGAACATTCAAAGATATAAAGATACATCAGTATCAGTCGACTATGGACAAGCATAGGTCGACTGTCCAAAGAGAAAAATTCAATAATCTTTAAGAAATAATTCTAAGTATTATAAGTCGACTGTAAAAGGTCATAAGTCGACTGTCGAGAAAGAGAATCCAATATTCTTAAGAAAATAATCCTAAGTATTATAAGTCGACTGTAAAAGATCATAGGTCGACTGTCCAGAAAGAAAACCCAATATTCTTAAGAAAATAATTCTAAGTATTATAAGTCGACTGTAAAAGGTCATAGGTCGACTGTCCAGAGTGAAAAATCCAATAATCTTTTAAGAAATAATTCTAAGTGGTGTCAGTCGACTGTAAAAATCATCAGTCGACTATCTAGAACGAAATTTCATGAAAAATTAGAATACACAGTAGCCAGGTCGCGTCGATCGACTGTGAAGTCACACCGGTCGACTGTCGACCTACAGACTATAGACTTTTGGTTGTGCACATTGCAACCGATACGTAGTTTTACTTTATGAAAATGATTTCTATAAAAAGTATATTTCTTATATGATCAATTACAACCTGTAGGGTTTATAATAACCCACCAAACAAATTCAAAGTTACTTGAATTCGTAGAAGTAGTGATTTGTTGATTTCTTTCGATTAACATAGATTGTGCATATAGTCAAAAATAGAGTTTCTAAAAAAAGTTATTGATCATTGAAATAATTTCATATTCAGATCCAAACCATATCAATACCAAATTTTCAAAAGATCCCCAATTTAGTTCTGTTCATCAACTAAATCCAATTTATCTCAAATCTAGTTCTCAAGACTTGATTTCCTAACTCATCAGTCCTTCTCAACATTTCCTCAATTTCAATCACCATTATGAACTCATAAACATGCACAAATCTAACATTTCTATAGTCAAGTTGTGTTCATCCAAACTCAACGATAATAAAAACTCACATCGTCCACATGCAAATCTATCTAAAGATAATTAGGGTTCATAAAAGATCAATTTTCAATTCATCCATCCATTCATTCCATCATGTGCATATTCATACTCAAACCCTAACATGCTTTCTAGTAGATGAAATACTACATACAACATACACAAAATAAAATAAAACAACAAGTCACTCACCTCAAATGACAAGATCTAACAAGAAAAGCCTTTCTTTTGCGAAATCTAAGATCCCCTCCTTAAATCTTCAAGAAATAATAAAACCTTTGTGTTGTGCAGCGAAAGACGGCTGCACTCCACTCTTATATATATATATATATATATATATATATATATATATATATATATATATATATATATATATATAGGCCAGAATAGGAGAATTAGGGTTTTAAACACATTTGCAAAATAACCCTTTTAAAGTATAACTTTACATAAATAGATCCCTATACTTGGAAATTTGATAAAACCAATTAAATTGATATTTAAAGCAAAATAAACACTTTATTTCTAGCCGACACTGTTTGGAAAGTCCAGAAAATAGTTTTGCACTTTCATCCTTCAAAATGACAATTTTGTAAAAAGATCCTTTTTTTCGTAATATTTGCAAATGGGTTTAATAAATATCAGAAAAATCTAGAAAAATTATAAATAATCTCAGATAATAAATAATGATTTTTCACAAAATAGTTTTGCCTTTTGAACTTCCCAAGAAAATATTTGCACGTGATTTGCACGTGTAAATATAAACTTTCAAAAAATATTTACTAAATCTCCAAAAAATCATTTTAATTCATTTATAAATCTTTAAAAATAATATTTAAAAATACGGGGTACTACATCACTCCCTCCTTAGAAGAGTTTTGTCCTCAGAACTACTGCTAATAGGGTCTAAAATAAGAATAAACAAGGAATTTGAAATTTCATAAATGAACCATAATTCAAAACATTCACATAGAAGGACTTAATCAAATAAAAGAAATACAGTTCAATCCAACAGTGCAATCATCCAAAGAAATACCATCACATAAATAAAGTACAATCATATAAAAAGCTCAGGAAAATCCTTCTGCATGCGATCCTCTTGCTCCCAAGTAGCCTCCCCAAACTGTTGATTCCTCCACAGCACCTTGACCATAGGTATCACTTTACTCCTAAGAACTTTCTCCCTACGGTCAACGATTTCCGCAGGCTGTTTCTTGTAACTCAAGTTCACCTGTAGACCTTCAGGAACCTCTACCAACTGATGACTCTGATCCGGCACATACTTCCTCAACAATGACACATGGAACACATCATGCACCTGTGCCAACTCCTCTGGAAGCTCCAACCTATGTGCTTTCTTGCCAATCTGCTCCACAATCCTGTATGGCACAATATACCTTGGCGCCAACTTGCCTCCCTTACCAAACCTGATCACTCCTTTGGTTGGAGACACCTTGAGGAAAATTGCATCCCCAACCTCAAACTCCGAGTCCCTTCGTCGAGTATCAGCGTAACTCTTCTGCCGACTCTGAGCCTCAACCAACCTCTTGCGAATCAGCTCAATCTGCTCTGACGTCTGCTGCACGATATCAGGACCAAACATCTGCCTCTCGCCAACCTCGAACCAACAAACAGGTGTCCTGCACCTCCACCCATACAAAGCCTCATACGGTGCCATTCCGATACTTGCATGGTAACTATTGTTATAAGCAAACTCAACCAATGCCAAGTATCTCTCCCAGCTACCACCAAAATCCATAACACAGGCCCTCAGCATATCTTCTAGCACTCGATTCAACCTCTCAGTCTGACCATCGGTCTGTGGATGAAAAGCGGTACTGAATTCAGTTCTGGTGCCCAAAGCTGCTTGTAGGCTCTTCCAAAATCTTGAAGTGAACCTTGCATCCCTGTCAGAAACAATCGACACAGGAACTCCATGAAGTCTCATAATCTCACCAATGTACAACTCAGCCAATTTCTCCAACGACCAAGTAATCTTCATGGCCAGAAAGTGAGCCGACTTAGTCAAACGGTCCACAATAACCCAAATCGAGTCATTGCCCTTCGAACTCCTTGGCAAACCCGTGATGAAATCCATACTGATATTCTCCCATTTCCACATCGGAATGGGCAATGGCTGCAACAAACCTCCAGGTCTCTGATTTTCTGCTTTGATCTGCTGATAAGTCAGACACCTTGCCAAGAAATCTGCCACATCCCTCTTCATACCAGACCACCAAAAGTGCTGTTTGATGTCCTTGTACATCTTGGTGCCTCCAGGATGTACTGACAACAAGGTACTGTGTGCTTCCTGCAAGATACTCTCTTTCAAATCTGCATTATCCGGAACACACAACCTCTCACCCATCCATAGAACTCCATCTTGGACACGAAACTCTGATAGTCTGCCTTCTGAAACCTGTTGCAACATCTTCTGAATCTCTGAATCTGATTTCTGACCTTCCACAATCCTCTCTCTCAAGGAAGGCTGCAGTCTCAACTTAGCCAAAGATGCCCCCAAACCCTGCAGCACCACTTCGATACCTGCCCGATCAATCTCTGCTGCCAACTCGCTTCGAGTAGTGATCAAACTTGATAAACTATTCTTCCTGCTAAGTCCATCAGCTACCACATTCGCCTTGCCCGGATGATACTTGATCCCAGGACGAATGTCTTCCAATACTTCCAACCACCTTCTCTGCCGAAGATTTAGATCCTTCTGTTGATAAATGTACTTCCGGCTCTTGTGGTCAGTGTACATGTTGACCTTCTCACCATAAACATAATGCCTCCACTGCTTCAAGGCAAGGATAATAGCTACTAGCTCCAAATCATGTGTCGGGTAATTTTTCTCATGCGGATGCAATCGCCTCGAACCATAAGCAATAACCTTGCCTTCTTGCATCAAGACACAACCCAAACCTCTGAGAGACGCATCACTGAAGATATCAAAATCCTTCCCAGCTTGAGGCAAAGCTAAGATAGGTGCAGTAGTCAACCTCTCCTTTAACTCAAGGAAACTCGCCTCACACTTATCAGTCCATGAAAATGCCACATTCTTCCGGGTCAAAACTGTCAAAGGAACTGCAATCTGAGAATAACCCTGGATGAATCTCCTGTAGTAACCAGCCAAACCCAAGAAACTCCTGACTTCCTTTACAGACATTGGCCTAGGCCAATCCTTTCTGCCTCAACCTTCTGAGGATCAGTGGCCACTCCCTCCTTAGAAAGGATATGACCAAGGAAAGCTACCTCAAACTTCCAAAACTCACACTTCGACAACTTGGCATACAAGCTATGCTCCTGTAATTTCTGTAATACCGCTGTCAAGTGCATAAAATGCTCCTCCTCTGACTTCGAATACACCAAAATATCGTCGATGAAAACCACTATGAAGGAGTCAATAAATGGCCTCAAAACCTGGTTCATCATATCCATGAACACGACCGGCGCATTCGTCAACCCGAATGGCATCACCAAAAACTCATAGAGCCCATGACGAGTCCTGAAAGCTGTCTTACTCACATCTTCATCCTTGACTTGAACCTGATGATACCCGGATCTCAAATCAATCTTCGAAAACACTGCTGCTCCCTGAAGCCTGTCGAACAAATCATCAATCCGCGAAAGTGGATACTTGTTCAGAATAGTCACCCTATTCATCTCCCAGTAGTCAATGCACATCCTCATTGACCCATCTTTCTTCTTGACTAACAACACTGGTGCACCCCACGGGGAGGAACTGGGCCTAACAAGTCCCTTGCCCAACAACTCCTCAATCTTCTTCTTCACTTCGTCTTGCTCTACAAGTGCCATCATGTACGGAGCCATACAAATCGGAGGACTCCCCGGCTGAACATTAATGCAAAACTCCACATCTCTCTGCAGCGGTAATCCTGGAACCAAGAACACCTTAGAAAAATCTCTGACAACTGGAATGCCTTTGACTTCATCTGGAATTGCCATCTTGGATACCATTGCAGCCACCTTCGAAACCTTCTTCTTCCCTTGGAAAGTCACTGCGGGACCACCTGGTGCTTTCACCAACACCTCTTTCTGCTTGCATTCAATTGTGGCATCATATATTGCCATCCAATCAATGCCTACGATCACATCCACTCCTAAGACTTGCAGCTCAATCAGATCAATGCCGAATAATCTCCCGCCAATCTCAATATCACAGCCCTCGTAATATCGTTCAGCGATCAATTCTTCACCTGACGGCGTTGCCACCGATAAAACGTTGCCTGGAAACAACTTAGGCTCCACACCTAAGACCTTTGCAAAGTTGGGCGACACAAAAGTATGCGAGGAACCAGTATCAAATAAAACTTTTGCCTTAATTTCATTAAGCAAAAAAATCCCCGTTACATGAAGAATGATACTCAAAGTCCAATTATTCTCAAATAAAAGTTTTACTTATTACATTGATTAAAAATAAAATCAAAACTCTTGCATACCCTGGATCACATCTTCCGAGTTACCTGCATCCTCTTCGGTTAATGCGAACACTCGCCCTTGCCTCTGGAATTTACTTCCACCGGGACCATCCTTCCTCAACTGTGGACAATGAGGTTTAGAATGTCCCGCCTGCCCATACTGGAAACAAGTCTGCTTCACCAACTTAGGACACGCTACCTGTAATGACCTGCCTCCTTACAGTAGTAACAAGTCACTTCCTGAGTTGCAGGTACCTCTGCACTGAACCACTGAACTTGACTTGCTTCACTGGGAAACCCTTCCCACTCTGACCTGATGCTGGCCTCTTGTTCCTGTTCTAGGTCTCTTGCTTCTTCTGGAACTGGTCCATGTCTTCCTTTGTCATAGCTGCTCTACTGAACAGCTTATCGAACCTCCTTATGCCCAACGAAATCATTCTCGACCTCAAGTTGGGCCTCAAGCCCTGCTCAAACTTCTAGGCCTTCTTCGCCTCATCAACTATCAGCTCTGGTGCATACCTTGACAGCTGAGCGAACTTAGTCTCATACTCTCGCACGGTCATACTGCCCTGCTGTAGATTCAAGAATTCTGTCGCCTTCTTCTCCTGAATATCCAGGGGAAAGAAACGATCCTTGAATTCTTCCAGAAAAGCCTCCCAAGTCAATTGTTGGTCCCCCAAAGTTATCTTCACCGTTTGCCTCCAAACACCAGCGTCCTTTTCCAACTGCATAGTGGACAACTTCACCTTGTTGGCTGCCGGAGTTTCCGAAACCTCGAAGATTGTCTCCATCCGTCTAATCCAATCATCAGCCTCATTTGGATCAGACTGCCCCTCAAACACTGGCAGCCTCATCCTCTTGAAGGACTCAATCTGCTTGATAGGATCAGCATTAACCAATCCTGGTCCAGTCCCGTGATTCTGATGTTAGTTCTGATTGTGCGCCAAATTAGCTGCCATTAGTGCATTCAAAGTCTGATACACCCTGGCAAATTCGGCCGCGAGATCAACTGCAGTTCCTTGGGAACTTCTAGCTCCATCACCATTGTTACCAACCCTGGATCTGGGTCCAACCATTCAGAATACTGCAAAATGAGGGGAGAGTTAGAGCACCACAACACAATTCATATTCACATCAATACCCCTTAGCAAAACTGCAACCATACCCCAAAACTAAAAACATCATGTTTCAGTTCTATGTGATACTCACTCTCTAATGTCCACACCTAGGTATCCACGCTCTAGTGTCCACACCTAGGTTATTTTTATACCATGTTTATTATTACTATTGAAGCATGCTCTGATACCATTCTCTGTAGCGCCCCGAATTCCTAATATGATATCTTAGAAATACGTGGCACAATTCCCAACATCAGCTTCAAATGTAATATTAAACACAACCAACACCAATAAAATTTTCAACTTTCATTACATTAATCTTTACATAGCACAGTGGAATACAATACACCTTAAATTACGAATTTCTTTCTTACAACACTTTCTTTTACATATTACATAAATCATTACATCACTTTAACTCACGCATCCAAATCCCGAGCTACAAGTAACCACCTGTAAAATATGAGGCTTGAGATAATCCTAACCCCCAAAACTAAAGGGGTCAGCCATAAAGGTGTGAGTGACATAAAACAAGAACAAGCAACATAAATAGACATGAAAACCTGGAATCATAAACAACACGTACTAGAGACCAGAACAAAAGAAATACGAAATAACAAGGAAACATGAAAACATCAAGTGTAGCTAGACTAAGTGTCAAGTGTAGAAAACAGGAAACCACATGCATGAAACCAAGTCAAGAAAACACAATTCTATATGCTGACTCTCTAATGCGTACTTGTCGAAGTCTATGCGTCCCACTCTACATAGGTCCAGTGCAAGCCCTTAACGTCTCCACATTATAGGGTTTAATCCCCCGTTATGCAACTAATTCTAACACGATGACTACTACGAGATAAAGGTAAACTGTGAGTATTAGCCCATGCTCCGATAATTCTGGAGGTCAATCTCTATCCACAGATAATTCCGGAGACTATTTCACTCACACCTGGGAATCTTCGAGAATACCCCACACCGCAAGCGATGGCACCTCATCACACGAATACCACATGTGTGTCGCCTCGACCCTAATAATTCCGGAGATCAATCCCACACCACGGGTAATTCCGAAGACTATTTCAATCACACCTGGATAATTTTGGGGATTATCTCACACCGCAAGCCATACTGAGGTCCATAATCCATGTTCTCGTTCATCATATCGCCACTAGTGCCTGTCCTTATCATTTTAGGTTATTTAATTACTGTACGAATCTCCTAGAGTTGGTGTACCCTACCAGACTTAACTCAACAACTGATCTACTAAAATGCCTCAACAGGCCCAAACATAAATATCTTGACTGCTGGTATACTAGGGTCACACACACCCTCTAGAGACTCACACCCAATATCCAAACAAAACTTCCAACATACATTGTTCAGTTAAACCACTTGAAAACACATGTTCGGTAGAAGATAAAGTATAGGTAGTAAGTTATAAATTAAGAACATTTAGAGAATAAATTATTTAAAAGAACATTCAAAGATATAAAGATACATCAGTATCAGTCGACAATGGACAAGCATAGGTCGACTGTCCAGAGAGAAAAATTCAATAATCTTTAAGAAATAATGCTAAGTATTATAAGTCGACTGTAAAAGGTCATAGGTCGACTGTCCAGAAAGAAAATCCAATATTCTTAAGAAAATAATTCTAAGTATTATAAGTCGACTGTAAAAGGTCATAGGTCGACTGTCCTGAAAGAAAATCCAATATTCTTAAGAAAATAATTCTAAGTATTATAAGTCGACTGTAAAAGGTCATAGGTCGACTGTCCAGAGCGAAAAATCCAACAATCTTTTAAGAAATAATTCTAAGTGGTGCCAGTCGACTATAAAAATCATCAGTCGACTGTCTAGAATGAAATTTCAAGAGAAAATAGAGTACACAGCAGCCAGGTCGCGTCGGTCAACTGTGAAGTCACACTGGTCGACTGTCGACCTACAGACTGCAGACTTTTGGTTGTGCACATTTCAACCGATACGTAGTTTTACTTTATGAAAACGATTTCTACAAAAAGTATATTTCTTATATGATCAATTACAACCTGTAGGGTTTATAATAACCCACCAAACTAATTCAAAATTACTTGAATTCATAAAAGTAGTGATTTGTTGATTTCATTCGATTAAAACATAGATTGTGCATATAGTCAAAAATAGAGTTTCTAAAAAAAGTTATTGATCATTGAAATAGTTTCATATTCAGATCCAAACCATTTCAATACCAAATTTTCAAAAGATCCCCAATTTAGTTGTGTTCATCAACTAAATCCAATTTATCTCAAATCTAGTTCTCAAGACCTGATCTCCTAACTCATCAGTCCTTCTCAATATTTCCTCAATTTCAATCACCATTATGAACTCATAAACATGCACAAATCTAACATTTCTATAGTCAAGTTGTGTTCATCCAAACTCAACGATAATAAAAACTCACATCATCCACATGCAAATCTATCCAAAGATAATTAGGGTTCATAAAAGATCAATTTTCGATTCATCCTTCCATTCAATCCATCATGTGCATATTCATACTCAAACCCTAACATGCTTTCTAGTAGATGAAATACTACATACAACATACACAAAATAAAATAAAACAACAAGTCACTCAGCTCAAATGACGGGATCTAACAAGAAAAGCCTTTCTTTGGCGAAATCTAAGATCCCCTCCTTAAATCTTCAAGAAATAATAAAACCTTTGTGTTGTACAGCGAAAGACGGCTGCACTCCATTTATATATATATATATATATATATATATATATATATATATATATATGCCGGAATAGGAGAATTAGGGTTTTAAACACATTTGCAAAATAACCCTTTTAAAGTATAACTTTACATAAATAGATCCCTATACTTGGAAATTTGATAAAACCAATTAAATTGATATTTAAAAGCAAAATAAACACTTTATTTCCAGCCGGCACTGTTTGGAAAGTCCAGAAAATAGTTTTGCACTTTCATCCTTCAAAATGACAATTTTGCAAAAAGATCCTTTTTTTTGTAATATTTGCAAAGAGGTTTAATAAATATCAGAAAAATCTAGAAAAATTATAAATAATCTCAAATAATAAATAATGATTTTCCACAAAATAATTTTTCCTTTTGAACTTCCCATGAAAATATTTGCACGTGTAAATATAAATTTTCAGAAAATATTTACTAAATCCCCAAAAAATCATTTTAATTCATTTATAAATCTTTTAAAATAATATTTAAAAATACGGGGTACTACAATACCTTGGTGCCAATTTGCCTCCTCTTCCGAATTTGATGACTCCTTTCGTAGGCGATACCTTCAGAAAAACTGCATCTCCAACCCCAAATTCGAAGTTTTGGCGTCGAACATTTGCATACCTCTTCTACCTGCTCTGCGCTTCGACTAGCTTCTTCCAAATCAGCTTGATCTTCTCGGAAGTTTGCTGCACGATCTCTGGCCCAAACATCTGCCTCTTGCAAACTTCAAATCAACAAATGGGTGTTCTGTACTTCTTCTCGTACAAAGCCTCATATGGTGTCATGCCAATACTTGCATGATAGCTGTTGTTGTAGGCAAACTCCACCAGTGCTAATTTCTTCTCCCAGCCTCTGTCGAAGTCCATAACGCATGCCCTCAATAAATTCTCTAGTACTCGATTCACCCTTTCAGTTTGTCCATCTGTTTGTGGATGAAATGTTGTACTAAAGTCAGTCCTGGTCCCCAAAGCCGTTTGCAAACTCCTCCAAAACATCGATGTGAACCTTGCTTCTATGTCGGAGATGATACTCACAGGAACTCCATGAAGTCCCACAACCTCTCCAATATACACCTCGTCCAACTTCTCCAATGACCATGTGATCTTCACCGACAAGAAATGTGCCGAGTGAATCAACTTGTCCACAATGACCCAGATTGAGTCATTACCCTTTGGACTCCTCGATAAACCAGTCACAAAGTCCATGCTAATATTCTCCCACTTCCACCCCGGATGGGCAATGGCTGCAACAATCCTCAAGGCTTCTGATTCTCCGCCTTGATCTGCTAACAAGTCAAGCACCTTTCCAAAAAGTCTGCAACATCACTATTCATGCCTAGCCACCAAAAAACATTGCTTTATGTCCTTGTACATCTTCGTGCTTCTGGGATGTACAGAAAATAGCGTTGTATGTGCCTCCTTCAATATGCTTTCCTTCAAACCCTCTTTTTCCGGAACACATAACCGCTCTCCCATCCAAATCACCCCATCTTGGACATGAAACTCTGATAATTTGCCGATGGAAATATGCTCTAACATCTTCTGATTCTCCGCGTCTAACTTCTGGCCCTCAATGATCTGCTCTCTCAAAGTAGGCTGAAGTCCCAACTGTGCCAATGATGCCCCCAAGCCTTACAATACCACCTCGATACCTACCCAATCTAGCTCCTCGGCCAACTCCTTGTGCATCGTAATCGGTCGAGACAGACTAACCTTCCGACTGAGTGCATTGGCGACCACATTCAATTTTTCTGGGTGATACTTGATCTCAGGATGAATGTCCTCCATAACTTCCAACCACCGTCTCTGACGTAGATTCAGATCCTTCTACTGATAGATGTACTTCAAACTCTTATGATCTGTATAAATGTTGATCTTCTCACCAAACACATAAGAGCATCCACAATCGTCTGAGGTATAATATGCATATTATACCTTAGCAATTCGATGTTTCGCTACAGTGGGAAAAAGACAAAATTTAGCTAACTTGAAGATGGATGAAACATGATGTTTCGTCCGCCTTTTTTTTGTTTTTTTTTTGGATTATTTTGGAATTTTTTAAAGGTTTTAAAAAAAGATAAAATAGTTCGCGCAGGACCCATCCACGGTGGGATGTTTCGTCCCAGTATGTGGATGTTTTAATTATGATGTGAATTATATATTTAATTAACTAAACCTAATTAATTAACTAATTATTTAACTAAAATTTTAATTAAAACACTAACTAAACTAATTAACATCCTAAATTAGGAGCTTAAGATTTAATTCAATTTTTTTAAAATTCAGGATTTCATCGGACAAAACATCATGTTTCGTCTGATCATTTAAAAATTTATTAAATAATCAAGACGAAACATGCATAATATGCATATTGCTATATCTCATGCTATCTTTAACTTTTTACTGTACGAAAAATGGGAAAAAATGGTAGAATGCCTAACGACTGCAGCGTCTACAGTGCGAAAATATGCATATAATGCATTTTTAGCTAGCAACTGTGGGTGCTCTTATCCCTCCATTGCTTCAAGGAAAAAATGATAGCTGCAAACTCCAAGTCATGCATCGGATAGTTTTTCTCATGAGGATGCAACTGTCTCGACCCATACACAATGACCTTCCCTTCCTGCATCAGAACACGACCCAAACTTCTGAAAGATACATCACTGTAGGTATCATAATCCACACCTGCTCGTGGCAACACAAGAATAGGTGTTGTCATCAACTTCTCCTTCAATTCCTGAAAACTGACTTCACACTTATCCGTGTTGGAGTATGCCCTAGAGGCCAGTTGTGTATTGAAATTACTAGTTTATATTGTATCATGATATTGATTTCAGATATGAGGCATTTCATTTATTGTGTTGTTCATTGTGATTAAATGAACATAATAAAGTCTTTAGAATAGTAGGTTCAATACCATGTGATATCAAGTACATGACTTGATTGTGAGATCCTATTGGTTGTAATCTGAACACTATTTTTAAATGTCTCTAGTCAAGTTTCATTGTTAATTAGGACAACAATAATACATAGAGAATAGTATGTGCATAGACTGATGACCATATCTTACGGGTCATGGATATGAGATATCAAGTCTTCACATGGGTACATATTAGAGTAATAATGTACTGGACTGACCTACCATAAGAACGCTGCATGGATCATTACGTGAATGTCATAAGCGTTTCTCATAGTGACCATGGTGTACGTAGTCCTTTGACTTGAAGTTACTACGGTTCCCTACATGAGAAGTTATATGTTTTAATGTTGTCAATGTTGCCTGTAATAAGGTGATTATAAAGTCGACTATTGGATATACTACAAATCATGCGGAGGGATGTGAATGACTTAGATAGGATTTGTCCCTCTTACATAACATGAGCGATATCTACGGGCCCCTTGATTGAGTGAGAATGCAAAATGCATGGCCGTGCTCAAATGAGTCAATATGAGATATTGAAATTATTTGTTTTAGTAAGTCTACTCTGAAATCAAGAAAGCAAAGATTGAACTATATAAGGGTGATACGCTTTATGCCTTGTATTCAATTAGATATCTGGACAATATGACTAAACTACATGGTAACATTGGTCACGGATAGGTTATATCAAATCACTGGCATTCCCGTTACTTGAGTAGCAGTGATATATTGCTAGATACCGCTCACTGTTTGTAATACTAAAATATGATTTTAGTATTACTGTTAACGTAATGGGAACCTCAAGGGTCACACACTTAAAATGGATCGAAATTGGATTTAAATTCATGAGATGAATTTAATTGGGAATTCTTGTAAGACTTGGACACCTGACATGGTTGGGTAGTTAATTAGATTAAATGGGCCAACTAAAGTTCAAAGGCCCATACACGAATCTGACCCAGGTCAAATTGTGAGCCCAATTGCCTCATTACTCTCTTAGGGTTGATTTTCTAAATCTATATATATGATATGTATATGTGAAAAGAAATAGTTGAGAAAAACCCTAGCCATCACAGAAATTGTCACAGTGAGAGATCGTGAGGAACATCTCCTTCCCGCAGCTAGCACCGCGGCGTGAAGGAAAGCTTGATTTGATCCGTTCGTGTGGATACCGTAGAGACATCGCAGTATTGCATTGTTTTGATCGGCATACTGTGGAGACAACATGTCCATCTTTAAAGTATAACTTCTGAACACGATTTATGGTTTTCGCATGGATACATGGCTAGGTTTTGATATTTTTTGTAATTTTTCCACTGCGTATTTATTCTAAGATTATCCCCAAAACCTAACAATCTGTCTATTTGAACTCCACATTCTTCTTTGTCAGTCCCGTCAATGGAACTGCTATCTGTGCGTAACCTTGAATGAAACGCCAATAGTCTCGAGTCAACCCCAAGAAACTCCGGGCCTCCTTCACAGTCGTCGGTCTAGGCCAACTCTGCACTGCCTCAGTCTTCTGAGGACCAGTAGCCACTCCCTCTTTAGAAAGGATGTAACCCAGAAATACCACCTCAAACTGCCAGAACTCACACTTTGACAACTTGGCATACAAATTCTGCTCCTACAACTCCTTCAGAACTTCTGCCAAATGCTCATCATGTTCCCCCTCTGGCTTCGAGTACACCAGGATATTGTCGACAAATTTCACAATTAAAGAGACAATGAACGGCCGTAGAACCCTATTCATCAAATCCATGAATATCGCTGGCTCCAAACGGCATCACCAGAAACTCATAATGCCCATGTCGAGTCCTGAAAGCTACCTTGTGCACATCTTCCTACTTAACTCGAACCTGATGGTATCTAGACTGTAGATCAATCTTCGAGAACACAACTACACCCTGCAGTCGATCGAAAAGATCATCAATCATCGGGATCAGATACTTGTCTAGAATCGTCACCTTGTTCAGTTCTCGATAGTCAATGCACATCCTCATTGACCCATCCTTCTTCTTCACGAGCAACATCGGCGCACCCCAAGGCAAAGCACTTGGCTTGATGAATCCCTTGTGCAACAACTCCTCGATCTGCTTCTTCACATCATTTTGTTCAACTGGCGCCATCCTGTAAGGAGCTTTGGATATCAGAGCACCCGGCTAAACGTTGATGCAAAACTCAACATCACACTACGGTGGTAACCCCAGTAGCTCATCCATGAACACTGTTGAAAAATCTCGAACTATAGGAATTGCCCTAACTTTCTCAGGAAATCACATCTACGTAATATCGATCAACAATCAACTTCTCTCCTAACGGTGTTGCCACTGACAGAACACGGCCAGGAAAAACATTGAGCTCAACACCATGCTTCCGATGCGCCACTCTGATCTTCCAATCGTTGTTCCTCAAGCTGGCTTATCCTCTACTAGTACTTGACTAGCCGACGTCGAAATGTTGCCATCTTGTGCTGATCTCTGCACAGGGTTAGAGAAAAACAATGGAATCATCTGAAAGACTCACTCGAGATTCACCTATTCAGGATCCTCCTTAAGATTTTCCTCAGATTGTCCTTCAAAATCCATAAAAGCTCCTCTTTCTCTAAGTCTTCCATAGGATTTTAGCCATCCACTATCCCACGGAAAGAGAAAAAGGAAATATCACAAATATCAGTTCAAACCAACCATAATACGCATTAAACAAAAGCAAAACATGCTTGCACACAATATCACATCAATGTATACGAAAAGACCATCATGAATGCAAGTTCAAACAATTACACACTCATGACTCTAAGACTGATACACACACTCTAATGTCCACCTAGGTTTTCCTATACCATGTTTAGTGTTACTTATTGAAGCATGCTCTGATACCAACTTCTATAGCGCCCTGAATTTCAAATATAGAAATAAGAGAAAAAACTCCAGAATCTTTACTTCAATGTAATCCAAACACAATATAAAACATAGGGGAAAATACAACTTTTCTTTAAAACAATTCTTTTTTACAATGCACAATGGAAAATTAAACACATTTATTACAAAATATCTCAATATTTAAACTCCAGTCATCATAAGCCCAAACTTTAACCTTGCTCAAGCCACTTACTCACAAATTCTGGAAAAATTGACCAGAAAAGTGGGCACGCCAGTTGAATGCAACTGATGCAATACTATAATAATAGTAACCCTCCAAAGTCTCACAATCACGAACTTGTCGCAAAACATAAAATAAAACAACGATAAAAGATTCATAAAATCAACAAGTGAAACTACACTTAATGAATAAGTGTGTATCGGGAAAACAAAGGGAAAATCCATTAAACAATGTTCAAGAAAATACAATGCACACGATGCACACTAACGCATACTTGTTCGGATTCTATGCATTACATTCTACAAAGGTCCGAAGGCAAGCCCTTAGAGTTCACCACCTTTTAGGGTTCAATCCCTCGCCAAAAGAACTACATCAGTGACAGAGACAGGATTAGACACTCTGTGAACAGACCCCAGCCCCGGTACGCAACCCACCAAGCTGTGTAAGTGTAGAGAAGAAAACATCCAACAAGCATCGCTCTAACTCAGAATCACCTCCTTTTCATATATCCAGTGAATGGGCCTGCCAACCCTCAATACCCAGATACACCATACATTCCGCAAATAAGCCTGCCGACCCTCAATGCACAAACATACCGTATGTTCCGCGAATAGGCCTGCCGACCCTTAACACATGAACATACCAAATCCTTCTCACTATAAGACATTCTGCGAATAGGCATGCCGACGCTCAACACGCGAACATACTAGAGAGACACAACAAGTACACAGTCCTAGAATACATCTGCCCGACTGAAAACAAAGCCCATACTTATGTTGCCCAAGTACCGTCACAACTCCCGACTTAGTGCATGTCCTTAGATTTGTAATAATGACAACCTGAGCCAACTAGAACTAGCTCTACCCTATCAGGCTTTACTTGCTAATCCAGGAACACTAGCCCCACAGGCTAATTTCCTACAATCAAAATATTCACTAGCGGTATTATTGGGTTCGCTCAGTATCTAGTGCTCCCAACTCAGCGGCTCAAACGTCCATCCGGGTTCTCACAATAACCCTAATCACAATCAAAACCCCACTTGGTTCGATCATTCAAAATTATCTTTATATACTCTTTTCTGAAAAACAATACTTTTCCCACAACACCACGGTTGTGAATCAAAATCTCAAACATGAATATCTCATTCCAAAAATAAACATTTTTACATCCACAAATGCATTCATTATTCACATTTCTTTTAATAAACTGTTACTGCCATAAAAGACTCTTCCTTATATGAAAACAAAATTCAATCCACAAAATCATGTAGATTCCACTTTAAATCTCACCTTCCATACATACGTAAAACTTAATAATTTTCTCTTTAATCCAGTCAACTTAAATTGAAACAAGTCTCTTTATTGTCTGAGATCTCATCCCTAAAATCAGAACTTCTTTAGTACTAAAAAACTGAAATTTTACCTCTTTAGAAACTGAAAAATAACCCTTTATAATTCAGGCTTTCATCTTTCAAAACTGAAACATATGTTCCTTCAAAACTATGAATTTTATCTATAAAAATATAGATTTGCACCCTCAAATTTATTACATGAATACATTAAAAGATGAAGCTAGAATCCCACAAAAATCTGAACTTTATACATTCGAAATTCGATCGAAAGAACCAATTAAACGTCATACAATCATTAGATTTAAACATATGCATATACTCGTCTATATGCACATTAGGGGTTCTCAAACCCTAACACACAACACCACATGCACAAGCACGCTAATTGAGCCCCACAGAGCTGGTCGAAACCCAAAACAGCCACACAGCAGCCACCCGAGTCTGCACAATGCTCGGAATGGCACTGTGCAACCCTCGAAACCGAGCCTCCCATCAACCCTAGGTCTGGGGTTTAACCCCGAAACCCTAACCCTAGGTTCTTCACTTCCAAATATGTTTTTTCAATGGGTTTTAACATGAAATCAATGTATATAAATTCTAGTTTTCAACTCCTCATGAATTCACATTAAAATAGTAAATATCTCATAAAAATTCCATCTTTTAATTACTCAAACCATGTTTCTTTAATCATACAATGAGATCTACACATCTATAATAACATATAGGTTCATTAGATCTATTTGTACAAATAAAAATTGGATATTTCATGCATAGAAAACTCCATTATTCGAGAACAAATTATTTTAGATCCATACACTATTAAGATTCAATCTTTATGTCTCATAATCAATAATCTCATATCATACATACATCTCTGCAAGTGATACAATCATGCTACATACAATCCATGACTAACAAGAGTTCATCCCTAGCATGATACTAAATATTTATGAGATAACACACAGCAAGAGAGTTGGAGTGGTACCCACCTCAAGAAAAAAAAATGTTACAAACTAGTAGTCTTCTCCTCCAAGCAAAAGATCAACTCCAATATCTCCATAGTCACCAAATCCAAAAGAATGAGGCTGAATGTTGCTGCTCCCTAAATAGGTGGGAATTCCTCTTCTAGGGTTTCTTTGTGAAAATTTTACAAATAAAACCCCTAGATGTCCTAATTTACATAATTAATTATTTATGCAATCATATCAAATCAAAATCAAATCAATTCGATAAAATTTCATTCCTCAAATCACTCCACTACCAAAACCGACCCCCCAATATGCAGCCAACTTTTTTTGAATTCAAATTTTGCCTCAAAACTGCTTATTGCAAAATAAGTCCCCTTCTTTCGAAATATTAACAAAAGTAGTTCATTCAGAAAAATCCCAAAATATATCCAATTATAAATGATAGAATTTATTTACCAACTCAAAATTCCAAAACTTGTATTTCAAAAATATTTGCATGTGTTTTTGCACATGCGAAACGACCATTTCACAGAAATTCAAAATAATTAAATAAATTCATTTTAAAATTATTTATTAATCCAAAATATTATATTTAAAATTATGGGTCGTTACATTTCATAAACCCAGAATAAGACCGTTATACCACAAGCAAGATCCAGACTTCCCCGAGAACTCCGATACATTCTGTAAACCATTAAAAACGGGCGAACTACTCCTCAAAGGCTTTTGAAACTTAGTCTTTAGGAGTCGGGGGCTTGTGATATAGGTTAAAATGGAACTAAATTGGGACCATTTAAATCGGGCACGAATCTTAAAGCTCTCAGGGGGTAAAATGGTAATTTCACCTATAAAGGGGTCCAACTGGGTCTCTTTCGAGCCTGACAATCCATTAACGGATCTGTCTTACTGGGTTGTCCTACTAGCCCAATGAGAATGGGACCAGTTTTTTTAAAATTTAATTTAAACCCATGATTATCCTAAACATGTCAGTGTATTATATGAACTTAATGCCTAATGCAGATATTACACTACGATGACACTAATGAACTTAATTAGTCACACTAATGCATACAGGATAAACTGCTTTTCCAACTGAACTTATTTTTGGACGAATCTCTTCTGGCATTTCCAACCACCTCCACTACCTCAAGTTCAGATCTCTTTGCTGATAGATGTATTTCAAGCTCCTATGATCCTTGTACATATTGACCTTCTCCCATACACGTAGTGCCTCCATTACTTCAAGGCAAATATAAACGCTGCCAACTCCAAATCATGGGTTGATAAATTTTTCTCATGTGGTCTCAACTGCTTGGATCCATAAGCTATTACCTTTCTCTCTTGCATCAATACACAGCCCAGACCTCGATGTGAAGCATCACTGTAGACATTATAATCAATTCTTCTCGCGGCAAATCCAGTATTGGAGCGGTAGTCAACCTCTCCTTCAACTCTTGGAAGCTTGCTTCGCACTGCTCCGTCCACTTGGAAACTTACATTTTTCCTCGTAAGTCCTGTGAGTGGCACGACTATCTGAGCATAGCCCTGAATAAACTGCTGATAATTACCAGTAAAGCCCAAGAAACTCCTGATCTCCTTCACTGATGTGGTTCTTGGACAATCCTTCACTGCCTCTATCTTCTGCAGATCAGTGGTCACTCCCTCCTTCAAAAGGATATGACCCATGAACGCGACTTCGGACTTCCAGAAGTCCCACTTGGATAATTTGGCATACAGTTTCTGTTCCTGCAGCTTCTTCAATACCTCTTCTAAAAGCCCAACATGCTCTTCTTCTGACCTGGAATATACCAAAATATCATCAATAAATACCATGACGAAAGAGTTGATGAATGGTCGCAGGACCCTGTTCATCACGTCCATGAATATGGTTGGTGCATTCGTCAATCCAAATGGCAAACTAAGAATTCGTAATGCCCATGTCAAGTTCAGAATGCAGTCTTATGCACATCCTCTTCCTTAACATGAACTTGGTGATAACCTGACCGAAGATCAATCTTGGAGAAAACTACTGCTCCTTGAAGTCGGTCAAACAAATCATCGATTTGCGGAATAGGATACTTATTATGGATGGTCACCTTGTTCAGTTCCCTGTAATCGATGCACATTCTCATCGATCCATCCTTCTTCTTCACCAATAAAATTGGCACTCCCCAAGGTGACACACTCGGGCTGATGAAACCCTTATGCAAAAGCTCTTCAATCTGCTTATTTACCTCATCATGTTCCACTGGCGCCATTCTGTAAGGTGCCTTGGATATTTGCTCACTCCCTGGCTGAATGGAAATGATGAATTCAACATCCTAATAAGGTGGTAGTCCAGTAGATCCTCCAAGAATACTGTTGGAAAGTTCTGGACTACGAGAATCTTCTTGACTTTCTCAGGGATCTTCTTATTGGTCAAAGATGCCACCAATTCCTTACACTTTATCTTCCCCTGAAATGTTACTGCTGGTCCTCCTAGTGCCTTCACCATAACTTCCTTGCTCCTGCATTCGATACTAGCATTGTAGATCGACATCCAGCCTATGCCAATGATTATATCAACTCCCAAGACTGTCTCTATGAGATCGATTCCAAAAACTGAAATTGATTCCAAAAACTCTTCCTCCGATCTCGAGGTCACAACCAACATATAACTGATCGGTAGTCAGCGTTTCTCTTAAAGGGGTAGCTACTGCCAGAACCTTGCCGGGGAAATTTTCAGCTCAACCCCCAATTCATTTGCAAATTTAGGAGACACAAAGGTGTGGGATGATCCAGTCTCAAACAAAAAATTAGCTTCTATTCCATTTATTAGAAGTTTCCCTGTTACATAATGAATTTTATCTTTCAGTAGATAATATTCTTCTAATACAAGACTTGAAATAACAGCATAAACTCTATTGAGATGCTCCCATACTGGTGATGACATTGTCGGCATCCTCTGTGTCCTCTATAGTCAGAGCGAACAATCGCCCCTACCGGTGTGGTTTCTTCCCCTGCTCTGCCTGCTTCTGCCTCTTCCCTCCCTGCTGGAGCTGTGGGCAATAGGGCTTGGCATGGCCTTCCTTCCCACAGTTGAAAAAAGTTATGGGATTCCGTGGTTTGGTACATTCGGTCCTGAAATGACCCGATTCTGCATAATTGTAACAGGTCACTCCTGGGGCCCTGGTACCTATGTTGCTTGGCTTCCCCATCACAGCAATGGCATTTGCCCCAGTCGGCTTGAAACTCTGCACTAGGGGCTTCCCCTTGAAGTTGCTTGATGCTGCGGACCTCTTGCCAGCACTCTAGTTGTTCTTCTTGTTTTGTGCCAACTGATATTGTTCCATGTCTGCTTCTGTGGTTGCAACCCTCCGTACAAGCTTATCAAATTTCCTGATACCACGGGGTATCATATAAGACCTCAGACATGGCCTCAGCCCCTGCTCAATCTTCCTCGCCTTCTTGGCCTCGTCGATCACTAACTCCGGTGCATACGTTGAGAGTTGAGTGAACTTCATCTCATACTCCCTAACTGACAAGTTCCCCTGTTGTAGGCTCAGGAACTCCATTGACTTCTTCTCCTGCACATCCATCGGGAAGTAGTGGCTGCAGAATTCTTCCAGAAAGTCCTCCCAGGTAATAGGTTCATCTCCCAGGGTTCTCTTCATGGACTGCCACCAGACCCCAGCGTCCTTCTCCTACTGAATGGTGGCCAGTTTCACCTTGCAAGCCTCTGGGGTTTCCAAGGCCTCGAACACAGTTTCAATCTACTGGATCCAATCATCGGCTGCATCAGGATCCGCATTGCCCACAAAAATAGGTGGTTTCATCCTCTTGAAGGATTCCACCAATTTAATAGCCTTCAGGACTTGCACTGCCTACCCGCCCTGGTGTTTTGGTCCACACTTGCGACAAAGGTGTTTAGAATTTGGTACACACAGGAGAGTTTTGTCTCCAGATCAAGGCAGTTGCCTTCACCGCTGGATCCTTCGTCATTTCGAGTTCTTCGTCCGGCCATTTCTGGGTCATAAAAGTTCATTAATCACCAAAAGCAGCATCAACAAAGATTTTTCTTCCAATACAATTTATTCATTTCCAAAAATAAACTTTATACATTCAGAAATAAAATTGGTTCATACAACCATACATAAGACACCAGAAAACTCCAAATCTTCCTATAAACATAAAGCAGTCCAAATTCTACAGTTCCTCTAGGCTTCTCTCAGCTCTCCCCGTAGTTCATCTATTTCCTTATGTATATTCTCGCATTTTTTACGGCATTCTTGCTTTCCCCAACGAGTCTTTTCATCTAACTGGGTGAAATGTCGAGCATTCCTGTGTCGAAACTTCTCTAGTTCCCATACTCACTGACTCAGAGCTGCGATGTTCTGCTTATCCTCTGCATGATGTGCCTCCATGTGGGTTACTCTCCCCTGGTGGATAATCAGCTGCTTACGGAGGGAAGCGATAATATGGTACTTCTTATCTCGAACCGGCTCTTGCGAGGATTCATCTTGGGAATCAGGTGGAAGTGGAGTGATCTCCCGAGATTCGGGCAGTTCTCCCTCTTCCTCTTCTGGGTTTTCCTCTTCTTCGGGTTCTTCTTCCTCTTCTTCGGGTTCTTCTTCTTCCTCTTCTTCAAGGTCCTCAAAGAATAGTTCCTCTTCCACTTCATCCACTGGGTTTTGGTTATCGGCCACCTTATAAGGAAAGGGGGGAGAAGACATCAGTGTATAGATCAACACAAATGTAACTGAACTCACACTTACATTAAAATTGTTATAAACTGAACTCACACTTCTAATGTCCACCATAATGTGTCATCCTTGTAACTGTGTACTACTTATTGAAGTCGGCACTGATACCACTCTGTAATGCCACGAATTCCAAATACATGTTATTCGTAGCAAATACAGGATCTTTTACTTAAATTTGTAGAAATTTACATGGAATTTAAAATTTTTCATAACACATTGTCTGTTACAAAATACATAGCGGAAGTTACATAAAATATACAACTTTAACATTCAATAACTTCAATCTGGAAGTAATCATCAGTATCAACTCATCTTTGCATCTTCGCTAACCAAGTCATGCCCTTGAAAACAGTGGGCATGTTAGTTGCATAAAACTGATGCAATGCTATAATACAGCGATTCTTCTACTTTAGGAAATACAAACTTGAATGCACAAAAAGTGGAAAAAGTGACTATCCTAAACATGTCAGTATATCATATGAACTTAATGCCTAATGCAGATATTACACTATGATGACACTAATGCATACTTGTTCGGATTTTATGCATCCCATACTACATAGGTCCGATGGCAAGCCCTTATCGTACTCCTCATTATAGGCTTTAATCCCTCGTTATGAATATCCTACTACGGTGACTAATATAAGGTTTAGATATCCTGTGAGTATCTAGTACCGTCCCGATAATTCTTGAGAATCACTCTCCCATTGCGAGTCATAACTCCGATAATTCTGGAGGCGAAATCCACACCTCGAACCATGACCCCGATAATTCTTGAGATTCGTTCTCCCACCACAAGTGATTTTCAGATGTCACGCCTCACATCCTGATAATTCTTGAGACGAAACCCACACCGCGAGTCATATGGTACCTTATAACACAAATACCCCACGAGCGTCGCCTCGATCCCGATAATTCTGAAGATAAATCCCACACTGCGAGTGATTTTGGACGTCATGCATCACACCCCGATAAATCTGGAGACGAAACCCACACCACGAGTCATATGGTACCTCATCACATAAATACCCCACGAGCATCGCCTCGATCAAGATAATTCGGAAGATAAATCCCACACCGCGAGTGATTTTGGACGTCATGCCTCACACTCCGATAATTCTTGAGTTAATCTCTCATCGCGAATCATATGAGTTCCTCATACTTATGTTTGCCAATACTTCATCACATCTCCCCCTAGTGCCTGTTCTTAGGTTTAATTATAATCATAACAACCTAGAGCTAGCTTACCCTACCGGACTTAAATCAACACATGGAGAAATATTAGTCCACACTGGCTACTTCTCAATTTTTTATATTCACAATTTGCCGGTCACTACAGGTCTCGCTCAGCCTTTAGAATCCAACAACCATCTCACAATAGAGATCACCCAGTTTACATCTAACCACTTTTATTATCAAATTTTATCATTCATAAAACATTTCAATCCCTTATTCATTTTCTTTTTTATTTATCGATCACTAAGCAACATCGATTTCTTGTATCTCATAACGAACATAACGAACATATCGATATATATCAACTCGGAAAAAGACCGATGATTTTCATGTTTAATTCTTCACTTTATTTAACATTTCTCATGAGTTCAAATCAACTCGTTGCTATGCAAATTTTTTTAGGAATTAAAACACGCCGTCACATCCCATACTTCATAACATGTCAACTTAGAAAATATCTCAACTTTGCCTAAAAAATAACTTAATTTCAATTGTAGTTTTTATTAAACAAATTTCAAAGTTTGCATTTAATCCATTCAATTAATTTACTTTAATTTAAAACATAATCTTCTTCCTTGAATTTGCAATCAAAAATAACATACCATCAAAGTATGAAATGTAGATTAAAGTCCCCAAAATAATTCTTAGGATGGCATAAGATTATTCAATCATATATTAGGATTATTTTTTTCATAAATTTTCCCTTAATAGAAAAAAAAACTCATAGTTCATCAAAACCCCAAAAATAAAAATGGTTTACACCCGTGGTCGAACCCAAGACCAGTAGAGCGCCAACCGCAAGTCCCAGCCACTTGGCCAAACTCATGTTTGTGATAATAAACCTATTCAATTTTAATTATAGTTACTCTTATTGTTATTCATTAATTTCAAAAATTTTGAAAAAGAGCATAGCCTCCCAGGTTTCGAACCAAGAAGCCCCTAAGCCCCGCCCGCTAACCACTAAGTCCAAGCACTCTATCTGATTATATAAGACTTCAAAATCTTTTAACCCAACTCTCTGTTTTCTTTTATCTTTTAACTCATTCACTTATTTTAATTTCTGTCATTTTCTCTCAAAATATTTTCACATAAAATACACTCCAAGATTTCCAGAAATGATTTCTCACTTATTCTATCTATATTAGAGTGAAGTTATACACAAATAATTTAAATACTAATTTTTAGAGCTTTTATACACATTCTTTTATTAATCAACATAACTACTCTTTATAACAAACTAGCATGAATATATTTTTCTTTTAACCATTTATTCTGAATTTATGGTAAATTCTCACCTTCCCATTGAATTATAATCAACCCCAATTTTACATGATTTTTAGGCATAACTTAACAACTTTATATATACATACAATTTATATACATGATCTAATCATGGTATACTACAATACGCAAGACTTCACTACAAAACACTCTAATAAGAATTATAGTTTGACTACATAACAATTCTTTATTGCAATTTTCAACTAGTATAGATTAATTTATCTCCTACTAAAACTCTAGATGTCAATACAACATGCATCATATAAAAGGTTTAGAAACTAAAGAACTCATGCCAAATTTTCCATTTCAAACACAACTTATCTAGACATGCGTTCTACAAATAATTAGAAACTAAAAGAAGCACTTACCTTAAATGTAGAATTCCCTAGTAGTAGGACCTCACAAAATGCTCCAATGCTCCCAAGCAAAATCCCAGCCTAGCTCCCCCAAACTGCAAGCCTTCTTCTCTCTTTCTCTTTTTTTTTTCTTTTTTTGTAATGAGTTATGTTGTTCATGGCAAAAGTAGAGACCATTTATAGGAAAATTGTGTGGTCAAAATAGCTCCCCACTTTCCTAGAATGACTCCCACTTTCACCACAACTAACCCCACTCACACCTCACTCTCAACTTGGCCGGCCAACCCCCCTTGTGTGCTCAAGCACGTGCACGTGTATCAAATATGCACACTACTCTCATACAAATTCTTTTATTAATTTTTATTAAGTTAGATGTATATGTGTGTTACACATGACAAGTGTGCTAGATTTCAGATGTACATTTAAGTGCAAAATAATCATGGGCTTTTTTTTGTGTAATTAATTTTTAGTGGGCTACAAAAGTGGATTTAGGCCTAATGGATTTAATTAAAACAAATCACATAATTGTGACTACAAAAATGAGAAGAAAAATGTTCACGAGAATCATGACCCAAGAAAACTTTTGGAACAAAAATGTGCATAAAATTTTACGTGCAATGCACGTGCAATAATATAAAAAAATAATTTTTCTTTGAAGATGTTACAAAACTGACCAAAAGCGACTATAAATACGTCCTACCTCCACCAGAAACAGGTAATCAGTATTTTCTCTACAAAAAGCTCTTTTAAAGTCTTCTTGATTTTTGACTTGTGTAACACCCCATAATTTTTTAATATAGTATTTTGAATTAATAAATAACTTTTAAATGAATTTATTTAATTATTTTGAATTTCTGTGAAATTTTCGTTTTGCACGTGCAAAACAAGTGCAAATATTTTTGAAATGCAAGTTTTATAATTTCGAGATGATAAATAAATTATGTTATTTATAATTGGATATATTTTAATTTTTTGGATTTTTCTAAATAAGAGAAATTATTTTTGTAAATATTTCGAAAGAAGATGACTTTTTTGTATAAAGTCCTTTGGAGGTAAAATTTGAATTCAAAAAATAGTTGGCTGCATTTTGGGAGCCAGTTTTGGAAATGGATAGATTTGGGGATGAAATTCTATCCATTTAATTTGATTTGATTTGATTTGATTGAACAAATAAATAATTATGCAAATTGGGACTTCTATGGTGTTTTATTTGTAAAACTTTCTCAATGAAACCCTAGAAGTAATCCCAGCTTATTTAGAGGGCTGAAGCTTTCGGCGTCTCTTCTTTTCTTTTGGCTTTGGTGATTTTTGAGAATGGAGAGTTGATCTATTGCTTGGAGGAGAAAGCTACTCTTTTGTATCAATTTTCTTCTTGAAGTGGGTAACACTCTAACTCTCTTGCTATGTTTTATCTCATAAATTTATAGTATCATGCTAGGAATGAACTCTTGTTAGTCATGAATTTTATGTAGCATGATTGTAGTACTTGTAAAGATGTATGTATGATATGAGATTGTAGATTATGAGGTATAATGATTGAATCTTGATTGTGTATGGATAAAAAATAATTTGTTCTTGAATAATGGAGTTGTCTATGCATGAAAGATCTAATTTTTATTTGTAGAAATATATCTAATGAACCAATATGTTATTATAGATGTGTAGATCTTATTGCATGATAAAAAACATGATTTGAGTAATTAAAAGATGAAATATTTATGAGTTATTTACCGTTTTAGTGTAAATTCATGAGGAGTTGAAAACTAGAATTTGTACACATTGATTTCATGTTAAAACCCATTGGAAAAAAAATTGATGTTGTGAACTTAGGGTTAGGGTTTCGGGGTTAAACCCTAAACCTAGGATTTAGAAGGGGCTCGGTTTGGAGGGCTACACAGAACCTGGGGATGCACAGTGCCAACCCAACAAGTGTGCAGACCTGGGGCTACTGTTTGAGTTTTCTTTGGGTTTCAGTTGGAGAATTGGGTTCGGGCGTGTGTGTTTGTGAAGGTGTTGTGTGTTAGGGTTGAGAACCCTAGTGTGCATATGGATAAGTATATATATTTATTTAAATCTAGTATTTGTATGAAGTTTAATTGATTCTTTTGATCAAGTTTCGAATGTGCAAATTTCAGATTTTGTTGAAATCTAGTTTCAGATTCTAATGTATTCAAATAATAATTTTGAGGTTGCAAACTATATGTATGGAATAAATTCTCAGTTTTGAGGAGATTTATGTTTTAGTTTTTAGAGATGAAAATTTTGAGTTCTAAAGAGTTATTTTCAGTTTTAAAAGAGGTACAATTTCATATTTTTAGAACTAAAGAATTTCATATTTTAGGGATGAGATCCCAGACAATAAAGAGACTTGCTTCAGTTTAAATTGATTGGATTAAAGATAATTTTATTGGGTTTTATGCATGTACGGAAAGTGAGATTTAAAAGTCAAATTTAAAGAATTTTTTGGAATGGATTTCGTTTCCATATAAGAATGAGTTTTTATGGCAGTAACGGTTTATTAAAAGAAATGTGAATAATGGAGAGATTTGTGGATGTACAAATTTTTATTTGGAATAAAGTATTTCATGTTTGAGATTTTGATTCACAACCGTGGTGTTGTGGGAAAGGTATTATTTTTCAGAAAAGAGAATATAAAGAATATTTTGAATGATCGAACCAAGTAGAATTTTTAATTGCGATTAGGGTTATTGTGAGAACCCTTGATGGACGCTTGAGGCATTGAGTTGGGAGCACTAGATACTGAGCGAACCCAAGAGTACCAGCAATGGATATTTTGATTGTAGGAAAATTAGCCGGCGGGGCTAGTGTTCCTGATTTAGCAAGTGAAGTCTGGTAGGGTAGAGCTAGTTCTAAGTGGCTCAGATTGTTATTATTACAAATCTAAGGACAGGCACTAGATTGGGAGTTGTGACGGAACTTGGGCAATGTAAGTATGGGCTCTGTTTTCAGTTGGGCGGATGTATTATAGGACTATGTATTTTTTATTTCTCTCTAATATGTGTGCACGTTGAGGGTCGGCATGCCTATTCACAGAATGTCAAGAAGTGAGATGGATTTGGTATGTTTGCGCGTTGAGGGTCAGCAGGCCTATTCGCGGAATGTACGATATGTTTGAGCGTTGAGGGTCAGCAATCCTATTCACAAAATGTATGACAGGGAGGTGATTCTCCGGAGTTAGAGCGATGATTGCATGTTTACACTTGTACAGCTCGTCGAGATGCGTACCGGGGCGGGGGTCTATTCACGGAGTGTCTAATCTGATCTTTGTCACCGATGTAGTTTTCATGGCGAGAGATTGAACCCTGTGGTGAATGCTAAGGGCTTGCCCTTGGACCTATGTAGTATGGGATGCATAGAATCCGAATAAGTATGCATTATTGTGCAATGTGTGCATCGTGTTTCCTTGGATATTATTTTATGTATATTTCCATCGTTTTCTCGACACACACTTATTCATTTAGTGTAATTTCACATGTTGATTTTAAGAAACTTTTACCGTTATTTAATTTTATGTTGTGTGATAAGTTTGTGATTGTGAGACTTTAGAGGGTTATTATTATTATAGTATTTCGTCAGTTGCATTCAACTGACATGCCCACTTTTCTGGTCTGTTTTGCAGGATTTAAGAGTAAGTAGCTTGAGCAAGGCTAAAGCGTGAACTTTGAGATGACTTAAGTTTAAGTGTTGGAATGTGTTGGAATAAATATATTTAATTTCCGCTTTGCATTGTAATAAAGAATTGTTGTAAAGAAAAGTTGTATTTTTTACTATGTGTTATACTGTGTTTGAATTATATTGAAGTAAATATTCTAGAGTTATGTGTCATGCCCCGCTTTCCAAAAAGAAATATGGAATACGGATACGTAACTAAGTCCAGTGAATGATTTTCATCATCCATAAGCTGTCAGGATCTTTACAACATTTCACAGGAATAACAGGAAGTGAACAAGGAGAAATCAACCACTCATGCATGAAAAGTTTAATATCACCAACAGAATTTTAATTGTAAAAAATTAATAATCTCAAATAAATCAAGTCTGGACAAGTCAATAATCCTGGGTCATTCTGCCCAATACAAAATTCAAGTAGCAGATATATTTATTCAAGAATAACAGGAAAATAAATAATAGCAAGAACTCCAGCAACTAAAATTTTTGATCACCTACTCCAGCAGCAGCTGATCACCAATATCTGCAATTTAAAAAAATTGCAGGAAAAGGAAAAAGAAAACAAAATGCCCGTCAATGCAAGTTACGGGTCGCTTGTAGTGCAGACACAAGTACATGGAAAATAAACAAATATAGAGTAACAACGGAAACAACATAGCATGGAATAGTCATGACTACAAAACAGGATAACTAACATGAATCATGAAACAAAATCAAGTAACATGATATACTAACAGGGTACAGGTAAAATGTAGCAGGTATCAAGTGTTATGCAAGCAGGTAAACAGGTAACATGTACAGGTAAGTATGTAACAGGTGTTATGTTATGTCATGTCAAGTCTTGTATGTATTTCTATTTAGGTAGCACTTTATGTGTCCCATCCATTTACCACATGGTTTCTACATTCAAACAAGTTTCGTTTAGATTTCGTAATAGATTCTATAGGGCCGTGTACTCAGTTATCAGGTAAACAAGTATAGGTAAAGGTATCAAGTAATAGGTAATCATGTATCAGGTAGGACCTACAGTCCCCTCCAAGTACACTCTCTCATATGGAAGTATGTAGTTGGGTAACAGGTGGGAAACACGAGTTCCCTTATGAGTACACCATCTCATAAGGAAGTATATTGTAGTTAGGAATCAGGTAAACAGATAATCAGGATCATGCATAATCATATAACAGGTAACAGGTGACAGATCATCAGGTGGGAAACATGGGCCCCCTTCCAAGTACATATTTCTATATTTTCTACTACTAGATTTCTCCCTTAATCTCGACTTGGTTATTTTATTATTATTATCAAACAGGCATATATGCATCACAAAATAAATTAAGAATAGCATGGCATGAACAAGTAACATATTCAGGTTGGAAGATAAACATGCACAGGTGACAGACAACTCATAAAAGATTAGGATAACGAAAATTCTAGTTCAGGACAGCAAGACAGTACTGCACCAAATCTGGGATTCCCGTTGCCACAAATATGCAAACATGGATCTGTTAGAAAATCTGAAAAATAGACTCTCGGCCGAATCCAGAAAAATTATATAAGTCATATGGTATTTCAAAAAAACATGACTCAAAACAAAATTGTATTCAGAAAACATGTTCAGCCAAAATTCAGAAGTTTGTATTCATAAACAGGAAAACGGCATAAAAACTTATTGATTAAGTCCAAGAAAAATCTGGGGTGTTCTCTAGTATGTTTAGTATCAGCAAATATAATTTCATAATTTTTCAACATATATAGTATAGTCAAATAAAATTAGAAAACAGCAAGATACAATAATTTTGTAAATTTAAAATCATAAATATAGCAGTACTAAAACTGCTATAGATTAAAAAATATAAATCAAAATTCAGATCCGTTAAAACGGTGATAAAGTAGATACATTAGGCTACAACTCATATTCACAAAGTTTTTATAAACAACAAATAGAATTAGGTCGAAATTAAGGTTCTTTACTGAACATCATGAAAATTCTGCAAGTATAGTAGTTGTTTGCAAGCATAGAATAGTTTATAAAAGTCATCAATTAAATCCACAAAAATTAGGAGTTAATTCCAATCAAGTCTAGTTGTACTCAGAAAAATATTGGATCAAAATATTATCTTTAACATCAACATAAAAATAAATAACCATACAGAATTCATATAAAACAGATTATGGAATTTTAAACACATCTGTAGTAAAACAATAATAACTTGCAACTCACAAATCGAAACTGAGATCAGTCATAAATTCTGGAAATTAGAAAGAATTCTTTATCATTCATATTCACAAATAATTTTCATTTACTAACCTTAATAGGGTCTTGCTATAGCAATCTTCCGTCTTGCTACCGATCCTTCGTCTTGCTGCCGATCCTCTGGCCTTGGTGTCAGATTACTATAGCAATAACGAAGTACAAAGGCAATGGTCGATTCCCCTCTCTTCCAATCTTCCCTCTCATCTAGCCCCTGTCTTTGATAACCTTCTTGACGCTCTCAACAATGTGGTTTGGCATGACAAAGAGGATTTCTTTTGGCGTTGGAATTCTTCAAGGAATTTCTCAGTTCATTCTTTCTATCATTTTCTTAATTTTAGAGGTCTGTTATCGCCATTCCACGACTTGGTTTGGAATCCTTGCGTGGTTAGCACTCAACAATAAACTTCTTACCGTTGAAATTCTTAATAAGAGAAATCAAGCATGGGGGCAATTATGTCCCCTTTGCGCTTCAGTTTCTGAGAATGTGAACCACTTGATCGTAGAATGCGCATATTCACGTTCTCTCTGGAAAATTACTGTACTGGCTTGGGAATCGTCAGACATTCCGGTCAGTCTGGTCGAATGCTCGACGAAGCGTCCTCCTAATCGCGCTTTCCACAAATCGTGGTTCCTTTCCTTCCAGATTATAGTATGGATAATTTGGAGGGAAAGGAATAACAGAATTTTCCGTCAGCTAGTTTCATCCCCTCGATCGATATCAGACGAATTTTTGTTTTTATTCAAATTTTGGTCTTCATCGTTAAAAATGGAAGCTAGAGAAGCCCTTAAGTATGAGAGACTAGAAAAGGCTTTCCATTGTCTTATTAACCTCAACGCTATTTAACGTTCACAGCACTTCTCTTTTGGACCTTTTTGAGCTCAGCTTATGTTTCAGTAGTTCTTTGAGTTTCTTTGCTGAAGCACTCTCGTTCCATGTATTGCTACTGTTTTGGTTTTATCGGTTTGGATTGATGCTATTTCCCTTGGTGTTTTGTATGCAGGATTGACGAGTAGGGTTGCCTACCCTTATGGTTCTTTTGGCAGCAGTTTAGTCTTCTTTTTGGTACGTTTGCTTTAGGGTCTGTAGAGTAGGCAGTCTCGGTCTACTATGGGACTGTCATCTTCCTTCTCTGCTTCCCGATGGTACACCAGTTCTTTCGGTTTGTATCTTTTGCGAATACATCAGTTCTGTCTGTTTGTATCTTTTGCTGATCTCATGTGTAGAGATCTTTGTGTATGCTTCTATGTTTTATTTCTCAGATTGTAGCTCATGGTGAATATTCTAACTACTTTGGGTTAACTGATTTACCATTTTAGTCTTGCGAGTGGCAGGCTATTTTGGTATCATCTGGATGTGTTCACTTGTTTGGGGGATCGCTGTGAGCTAGTTATAGAGAACTGATGTTTAGATATTGCTAGTTCTCTATATTTAGATGTTTCCTCAGTTCTTGCTGTTTTTATATTTTAGTGATTTCATATCTACAGATCCTTAGATTGCTTCTATGTATCCTTACTCTGGTTGTATAATTCGGTATATACTCCTTCTTTTGCGGAGTTACCTTGTTTTCTGATTTGTTATTAAGCGTTTCTGCCTCTATTGGTTTCAACTGGAGGTGTCTGGTTTGTGGTGGATGATCGCTGTGCGCTCCTCATTCGGATTAGCCTGATTGGTTGGTTTCGTCTAGTTGCGCTGGTGCTTGGCTTCTTTTACCCTCTGAGTTCTGTCGATCGTAGATGTGGTTTAACTACTCTGAGGTTTCGAGGGCTGGTATTCGGGATCGGAGGGGCCTTCGTCGTCCCGTGTCATTGCGATCAGCGCTGCTCTTTATCAGCCCTGTTTCAGGCGCAGACTGCGATCGTTATGTGTTTATTTGCTCTTGGAATGTAGATATTATTGCATTTGTCGAGTCCAGATAGACTCTGTTTTTGTGATTAGGAGTAGTGACTTTGGATAATTTGTTTTACGCCTTGTAAGACCCCTTAATGTTAATTATTGTTTGATTAATGCATGGCTGGAGTCATTTGACTCTATCCGTATCATCAAAAACCTTAATAGGGTCTAAAATACTGAACAAAAACGGGATAACAACAAAAACAAAAATCTTCTTCATGCATAAAATCAACTAGTTTATAGGAAACACATCCAATCATAATAGAATACGAAATATGGTATACTAGATGTCCAAGCAATATGATATAGGGTATTTGACACATCTACAACAAGTTATACTATGATTAACACAATCAAGCATATGACATCATACGAACAACATGCATGTATACATCAAGAAGTGATTATCTCTAAGTTATTTCATGTCGTGTGTGTAATGAGACAACTACGGACAACTCAACACATAGAAACCAAATATAACTGGGGTTTTGCACAAGAATTTTCTCTAGAACACAACTAGACTACAGACGGTATTTAGTACTTGTATATGCAAACAGAAATTAGACAAGTTACTTGCCTGATAGTCAACGACGGAAACAATACAAGAGCAAGAATAATAGGAATGGATTTTTGGGCACAAACTCAACGAACGAACAAAGAACGACAACGAGCACACAATCACAACTCAAACAAAGCAACACTCGCACACAAGAGAGAGGGAGAGAGAGACCGGGCGTGCATGAGGGGACGTCGACGGCATAGTGGCTAGGTGGTAGTGCTACTGTGCTCGCTACTGGCTATCGACAAAGACAGCGCAGGGAAGGGGCGCGCGTCAGGATGCAGCTGGCTGTGGAGGTCGAGAGGTCGCTGTGGAGGAGCGTCGGGACAGAGTTGCACAGGGGATGGGGGATCACTGCAGTCGAGAGGAGTATGGGGGAGTAGGGCGCACTGGGATGAAGATGGAAGAGAAAGTCAGGAGTGGGTTTAGGAGGTGTTCGGGATGAGAATAGGGTATAGGGATGGGTTGAAGTAGTAGGGTTTTCGAGAGGTAGCAGGAAATAGGCGGCTAGGGGTTTAGCAGATGAACAGGGTATTGAAACAGGGATCAATATATATAGGGGGGATAGTAGGGTTATATGAAGCTTAACGGGTAGCAGTATAATGGGTATTGGGTTTATGGAATAATAAAGCTATTGGGTTTCAAAATGGATAAGTAAAGGATTCAATAGGAATTAGAATAAGGTTTAATCAAAAAGATCCAATAGCAATCAGGGTGATCCAAACAATGAGATAGGAACAGAAATAAATAAATAGAATGGGACATACAATTACAATAATGAAGATCTAAAATAATAGCTCGATCAAATAGGGACGAAACAATAGGCTAACAATTGAATCAAGAAGATCAAATAAAGAGACGACAATTCATAGATGAATATATATTGATAGAGAAGATCCAATACATGGAGTCAGAGAAATACAAGATGAATAAATACACAAAAAGAAAAAAAAAATACATCCAAAAATACAAAAAATGAAAACATGAGTTACATTATGTTTCTTATTTCTGTTATTGAAATTCGGGGCGCTACAACTTGAGCGCCGAATGGTATGTCGCCGGGATCAACCCCCGTGTCTTAGACTTTTTGCAGGTCAGCGAAGGCGATTGTCACCACACGAATCGAATCCTGCGGCGCAAACGAGTCAGATCGTCAAGTCAATCGCAGTCCAAGGCAGTCAACACCGTTGAAAGTCAAAAGGTCAAGTTCTTAATTGTTTCTCCGAAGAATCCACATCATCTGGTTGCTCCCACACATAAATAAGCAGGTGTTGCTCCCACACAGAAATAAGCAGCAACACCAAGTTCTCTTAGAAGCTAGTTTGGTCCTATTATGTCACAAACAGTGATGGCTATAATACAATATTTGGATACTGAATTTAACTTGGATACTGCATTCGGCATCTTGCGTTTCTAGGATGTCAAATTCCCTCAAACGTATGCGCCCTATGCATAAAAAATTGCCGCATGCCCATGTTCATAATCTAAATATAGGAGTGCCCCATCTGTAGCACTCGTCAAATATTTCTCTCTCTCACATTCCAAATGCATGCAAGGTTCAACTATAGGCTAAATTTGAAAAAAAAAAAAAGAAAAAAAAACCCTTGAACTATGGACTTTATACAGAAAACCTCCCTAACCTTTTTTTTATGCAGAAAACCCGCTTGAACTATTGTTCCAAAAAACCCACCCCGCCAACGTGAGACTTCTGCTAAAGTTAAGGGATGTTTTTGACAATAATGCGAAAGATAGATGATGTATTTTTTTGAAACAACTTGCAAAGATGAATGGGGTAATCTGATACAAGTAGAAAAGTTAGATGTAGTTTTTTGAAATACTTGAGGATTTTTTTTGCAACATCCATACTTCAGGAGGGTTTTCTGCATTAAAAAAATGAGGGAGATTTTCTGCATGAAGGCCATAGGTCAAGAGGGTTTTTTCAAATTTAGCCTCAACTATAATCTGGCTCAGGACACTAAGTAAGAAATATTATCTACAGTAATTGTGAGGTATACTTTTTATTATTATTTAATTAATTTTCTGTGCTGAAATGACGGGACTGGGAGAGCATGAAATGAAAGGACTGTTATTATTTACTGTATTAAATAGAGAAGTAGACTGGTTTTTTACATATACACTAGATTTTCCCGTAGGCACGTGTCTACGGCACGTCTTCAGAACAATACAGTATATGAAGAGCCTTGTAAATAGTAAATCAACAATTATGCAGCTCAAGTTTGAATAGTATGACAATTATTAGTTGTAAATAAAAGTCCATGTTTCAATTAGTATATGTTGAAAAATAATTATAAATTGGGGTATAAAAGTGTATGTTTCCATAAGTGTTGAAGTACATATATATATATATATATATATATATATATATATATATATATATATATATAAGAGAGAGAGAAATAATTAAATAAATAAAGGAGTTGTTTTGGGGGAATTTGAATTTGAGTTTTGGAGGAAAAATATATTTTGTGAGGTTAGATCTAGGTCTTTGATTTTGAAGAGATTGAATGAGAATCGCTTGATAGCTTTCTTTCTGTTTTATTATATTATATCGATGTCATTCTATTTTACACAATTATTAAAAATCAATTTAGAATTGAGCTAAAGTGCTTCATATTCTTGATTTTTTAAGCCATCAATTGTACAATATCTTATTTACTCTCTATAATTTTTTATTTCTTCTCTTACAAAAAAGAATAAGGATCAAATTAGAAATCTCATAGAAATTAACCCATAGACATTTAAGAATGACAAGACATCTTCTCAAAAATCTTAATTGACTTATATTATTTTAAAAAAAAGCTAGAATGACTTATCTCTAATCTTCAATCTCCAATAGTTTAATGGAGGAGTTGGGGTCATGTAACCAAACAAACACATACATTGTAACAAAATAAATATGTACAGTGTACGTGCATAACTAATGTAAAGAATGTTTTAGATTCGATATCAGACGTCAAAATTTTTTCTTTAAAAATATATATATTTACAAAGATGTGCATTGCACGTGTAAATTACTAATATTTGGAAACAGCACGTGTAAATTACTAATATTTGGAAACAGAGGGAGTATTAAAAAAAATACACAGAAATTTTGACAGGTTCATCTGGTAGATAAAAATCAAACGTTCATCACCTTCAAAAGCGAGAACATCACCTTAGACTCCCCTTGATCAGAAAACTTCTCTTGTGATTAGTTTGGTTTGGTCCCACCTTCAAGATCAGACACTTCTCGCGGGGCCACATGAACAATAGCAAGCCATGCCGCTTGTGATTGTGGGCCACCACTGCAATACAAAAGTCTCCAATTAATGGGCCCAGCATCCTTTGTCTTGATGCAGATTAGCAGTGCAAAAAGAGAACAAAGGAAATTATATTTTAAGCCCCCTTTGAGCATTTGTAGTCGTTTAGAGCATCCACTATCCTTCGAGCTATATTTTGAGTATATGCAAATTTGCTTTTAACATAGATGTTCTTCCGCCACTATCGTGAAAGCTATAATTTGCAAAATAAAATTAGTAAAATATATAGACGGAAGAAGATCCTCCGTCTGCTCTCTTATTATATTTTTGCTTTAAAAAATAACCCAGCCGGAAGAAGATCTTAAAATTTTTTAATTTTTTTAAAATTTTTTTAAAAAACCTCAGCCGGATGTTGAACTTCCGTTTGGGATTTTTTAAGTTTTTTTTTTTTTTAATATTTTAGGAAAAGGACAAAAAAAGAAAAGGACGAAAAAAAAAAGAAAAAAAAATGAAAGGGACGGAGTTCATCTTCCGTCTCTTTCAATTTTTTTTAAAAATAATTAAATAAATATAAAGACGGAGGAACATCGTCCGTTTGATAAATTTGCATTTTAAAAAAAATTAACCAATTCGTTAGACGGAAAATCTTCTTCCGTCTATAAAAATTTGACGAGTCAAATTCTATAGACGGAAGATCTTCTTCCGTCTATTCGAATTTTTTATTCAAAAGAATTCGAAATTTTTAATAGACGGCGGATCATTTACCGTCTTCTATATTTTCCAAATGCTCTTCTACTCTGCTATATATGGCCGACTCCTGTTCACGACTCTGCTATAAACTAGGTTTATAGCAGACGATAGTAGCCTGAACTTTCTCAAATTTTCCATTTTTTAAATAAATAGCAGACGATAGTGGATGCTCGATTTGCAAAATTTGATCCAAAAACTTCATAGCGATTAGCCAAATACTCAAAATTTGAGTGTGGGATAACCACTAGGCTGCCATATTTGGAAAGAGATGAATTTATAAAATATAACTAAATGATCTTATCTATCGTCATTCAAAATTTTTCCTCTAATTTTTTTTTTTTAATGGAAGGACGGAAAATGATATCCCATCTAATACTTTGTTTTCCAAATGTAAAGGGTGTATTCTATAAATTTAGATCTATAGAAATTATTGTGTACATATTAAAATTTAATTGAGATTTAATTAAAATTTCATTATCTTTAATACTATAATGAAAGAGTTGGAGTTATCATTTGTAGCCTACCTGTAATTTGTAGACATTCAACCATCTAATCTCAACCATTTATTTTTAAGTGGGAGTTACATTAACCATTTATTTATTCAACTGTTGTTAGTTACCATAACACTCTCAAAGTTCAAATTTATTTACAACATAATTATTTATAAAAGTGTCACTCATATAAAATAAAAGTTTGTCACTAGGAATAATTTGTATAGAGTATGTATGAGTAAAGGGAGGTCTCGGGTTCGAGGCCAGATTACATCTTATTATTCACTTTGTAACTTAAATAAAATTTTTGATTAGAACGTGTCTCGCACGTACAAATTACTAGTATTTCTTAATTAAAAAGAGCTCTTGGACAATATTACAGCTCTAGGATTTCATCTCCCGTCAGTGATTTTTTTTTTTTTTTAAAGATTTAATCGAACAGGACTTGATCTCTCGTCCGATGGTGTTTAAAATTTTTGAAAAAAATTAACGCGACGAAAAATCATCTACCGTACGTCACTTTTTTTTTGAAGCCATATTTTGGGGTTCAAACTACTCCAGCTATAACCCAAACTTTCTATTTCTAAATGTCAAATACCTAAATTTTGGGTTCAAACGACTACAATGCTCTTATCTGCCTTTGACTGTTCTTTTACACTTAAGGGTCTGTTTGGTTCAAAGGAGGGGAGGGGAGGGGAGGGATTTTAATGGAGGGGAGGGAAGGGGAGGGAAAGGGAGGGGAGGTATTTAATGAAAACTCTGTTTGGTTCAAAGGAGGGAAAGGGAGGGAAAATAATAATTTTCTTGTTTGGTTCACAAGGGGAGGGAATGGATTTTATAATAAAATTACTTTTATACCCTTTTGCATATAATAAGAAATTCATACAACCACTTCATACAATAAGAATTGAAACAACAACGAATTAGAGAAACAAGCAACAAGCAAGAAAAGAATGCAGCAATTGAATTCTGAGAAATTTTGTAATGCATTATGGAAGTGTGAGCACATGTAAGTTTGTTAGCGACTAAGACAAAAAAAAACTAATTTGATTTTTGGGTTATTCACTTATTCATTCTATCATATCAACAATCAATTATACAAATTTCCTATACAGCATTAGCCACAACCCACAGGATTGCACAAATCATTATCAAACTGGCAAGTAGCGGCAGCAGCAACAAATCAGCTATTAACTATTACAGCAATTTGATCTTTGGGAGGAAGATGAGCCCGAAAGAAGTTGTCAGCATGTCAAGCTTACCCAATAATCAATCAAAGATATAACAGGAGAGGCGAAGTTTTCAACACAATGTAACACGGAATCTAATGTATGATTTACAAATTTTATGTATATAGTGCTAAATTGATAGACTGTTGTAACAGATTTTAAACTAGACTACTCTACCATATTTAAGCACACTGTGTAACTATGTATTTTCTTACTGAACGAAATTCAGCATAAGATATCTGTTTTGATAATATTGATCCATTTAAACACCTTTCAGGCTTCCCATAGTTAATTTCATTCGAGGTTATTATCCTTATCTTGCCACTGTGTTTGTATGAATGAATAATTGGCACTATGGTGATGCTTTCTATCTTGTCTCTGGGTTAATTGGTAAATCGTTTACAGATGTCTCTAGCGACCAGGATAGGCAGAAAGAGAGAGCGGGAGACTGGGAGAGAAACAGTCGGCTGCTAGTAGGGAGAAAGATAGAGGTTTTTTATTATATTAGGATTTAGATTTTAAAGGACAATTTAGTCTAGCCACTTTAAAAAATTAGCCTTATTTTCTCTTCCCTCCAAATCCCCCCACTTTTGGAGGAGAGCCAAAATTGGCTCAGGCGGGGTATTGCACCCTCCTATTTCCCTCCCCTCCCCTCCTAAAAATTGACCCAAACAAGAAAAGTATTAAAAAACCTCTTCCCTCCCCTCCCCTTCACTCCATTTCCCTCCAACCAAACAGTCCCTAAGGGTCTGTTTGGTTCAAAGGAGGGGAGGGGAGGGGAGGGGGGTGGAGGGATTTTAATGGAGGGGAGGGGAGGGGAGGGGGGTGGAGGGATTTTAATGGAGGGGAGGGGAAGGGAGGGAAGGGAAAGGGAGGGGAGGGATTTTAATCAAGACTCTGTTTGGTTTAAAAGGAGGGGAGGGCAGGGAAAGGAGGGAAAATAATTATCATCTTGTTTGGTTCACAAAGGAAGGAAAGGGATTTTATAATTAAATTACTTTTATACCCTTTTATATTTTATAACAAAACTCAACCACAAAAAAATATCAAGTGTCGCTTGGAATGAACTTTTCAACCGATTTAAATATCCGAAATCCGAATCCGACCCGGACCCGGCATTGGACCGGAACCGACCTGACCTATCTGGGTCCGGGTCCGGGTCCGGGTCCGGGTCCTAAAATGGGATCTGTTGTAGTTTCTGGTCCGGGTCCGGGTCCGTTTAAAAGAGATCGACCCGGACCCTGACCTGGACCCGTTAAAAAAACCCAAAAAATCAACATAAAAATAAATATTCTATCCTCATCCCTCCCCTCCTTCCTCCTCAATTCTAAATTTTCCGCTTCCAAACTCAAGACTCGTGCCTTTTTTTTTCTTTCCTTTATTCTAAATCTTCCACTCACCGCCTTCGCTCGCCGCTCACACTCCCGCTCGTACCCGAACGGGTAGGAATATTTTAATAGGACCCGGACCCGGAACCGGACCCGGTTCTCAAGGGTCCGGGTCCGGGTCCAATTTTTGGACCCGTAGGGGACCGGGTCCGGGTCCGGGTAGTGAAGGACCCGACCCGACCCGACCCGATACCAATGCTACTTAAAAGATACTTCATTTTAGAAAGACTAAATGTAAAAAACTACTCTTAAAATTTATTTTTCTAGCAAAAATAATCATCAATATGGGTTTTTTTAAAAGTTTCCCATGAAAATTTTAGTGGAAATTTTTGCTAAAACAAGTTGGAGTATATATATATATATTTGAATTAACTGAAACGTCAGGGTAGAGTTTTGCGCTTTAGCCTTTCATAAACAGCAATGCACACTGGCAAAAAAGAATATAGCTTAACCCAAGAATGCACACTGGCAAATACATACCTCTCTCCCTCCCATTCATCATAAATTTATTTGGAATACCGACCTCTCTCTCCCATTCTCTTGAGCGCTCAGATCTGCCTCTTTGGTTCCTCTGATCCCCTTCCTCTCTTTGTTAAAGTTGCTCCTATCTTCACCCCCTCCATACCCTTTTCGTCTCAACGTTTCCCCCTACGGTTTTGGTGCTTCGTCTCCCATCCCCTATCTTGCATTGGGGGTTTTCGCTCCGCTTCCTCCAGATCCAGTCTTCGCTGATGTCCGCTAGCACAGACCGCTGTTCCCTCAGTCGTCCCAGAGCCTATTCGATCCGACTTGGTCCCCTTTCCACCAAGCTGCTCAGCGATTCTTTGCAGGTATTGGCATCTTTATTTTCTTCCGTTGCTTTGCTCGCCCAGGCACTGTAAGTTTCTTTCTCACTTCGTCTCGAGAGTTTGCGTATTTTTCTTTGCTGCCGTTAGTGTTCCGTTTGTGCCCATCTCTGGGGCCTGTGCGATTCTCTCCTGTAGCTCGGTGGATTTATTTTCACCTTATTGGAGCTCCATCTCCGCTGTGGGTGAACCTGCTCCGTTTAAGGAGGACAGTGTTTTCGGACCTCTCCTCTGTTCTGATTCTCCCCTGTTGGAGATCTTATCTTCTTGCTCTCATCTCCGGGAGAGCTCTCTCCACGCGGTGGATCGTATTATTTACGCTCTCGGTAGTGTGTTCTTTCCTCCTTTCCTTCTCACGCTATCCGCCGGCATTACTACGCCATTGCCCCCTGGTTAACCCAGGGTCTTCCTCCTTGTCATAACCCCTCTCTGCGAGACCCTTATATTTGTGGGCCTTCACAGCTGTGGCCCATGGCCTTTTCGTGGGTGGAAGTTGTGAAAAAGAAAAAAAAAAGAAGCAGCTACCAGGCCTCTATCCTGTTTTGGGCCTGTGGTTTCGGCCTCGTTAAGGCCCATCCTCGCGAAGCTTCCCTTAGACTCTTCGACTGCTTCTTCCCGCACTTCTACTATCCCTTCTCTATATCTTACCCCTAAATCTTCATCTCTTTCTCATCGCCACCTGCCGATCTGTTTCCGTTGTTTACAGCGTGGCCATCTCAAACTCTCTTGCCTTAACAAGATGAAATGCCTATTCTGCCTTAAATCCGGTCATGCTAAGCATCGTTGTTTTGCGCTCCAAAAGATCCTAGGGCTCCCTATGGGATCTCCGATTTCAGATCAAGTGCTTGATGCGGTGGATCTCCCTTCTCTTCGTAGTAAGATGCCTGCCTCTAAACCTTCAAAATCTCAGAAGCAGCTTTCGTCTTCCAACACCCTGCTGCTTCCCACCCCTCCCCCGGAGCATCGCATCTCCGATTGCCCCCTTTCCTCTCCCCCTGTATCTTCGGCCCCTTCCAATCGTATCACCAAGCAGCCCGTCACCCAAGTTTTTTCTCTCGAAAGCTGAGCTGACGGATCGTTTGAAGTATTTTGGCACCTATGGAGCCATCTCCTTCATTGGAGGTTCTGTGCCATTCTTCACTTTGAATTCCTTTCTCAGCAATTACTGTAACGTCAAAGATTGGGATTGGGTTCTCTACAATTGTTCTAATGGTGACATGGTGATCCGTTGTCCTTCTCCTAGGATATTGGAGGATCTTATTGCGAAAACGTCCCTTGCCATCGGTGCCATCTCTCTCTCTGTTCGGCAATGGGTGTAGATCCCTTCCTCGTCTCAGGGGATTGGCACCTCCGACTCTAAAGTCTCCCTTGTTGGTCTTCCCCCATTTTGTGACTCCCTCCGGTTAATCGGAGATATGGCCAAATGCATCGGTGATATCGTGAGCATTACTTCTAAGGCTAGGCTGGCCTCTGGCAGTCTGCAGATTGAAGCTCTATTTCGATGCCCAACCTTCCACCTCGCATAGAAGCATTTTGCTTATCTGATGGTATCTCTTCTTTCACTGTCTCGGTTCATTACCACGACCCTATCGCCGTTAGTGAACTTCCTCCTCTTCCCCGCCCCGGGACTACTGCGCCGAACTTTGGCTCTGAGCTTACCTCCCCTTTTCACCCCCGGAGGTGTTTCTTCTTCTAAGGCCAAGGGCTCTGCAGTGAAAGCGGGTCGTGTGGGTGCTGCCCGCAGCAAGTATCCTTTCCACAACAGGCCTGCAGCTTCCCCCTCCATTCCGAAGATCTCTCCTTCTAAAGTGCCCAACCTTGTTTGGATCAACCCGGAGCTTCAAGCTGCGAAGGGAGCCTCTTCTGCTCCAGCATCTGCTCCCTTGCTTATTGCAGCTATTCCTCATCTTCCCCCTAGGCCCCGCTGCCTATTTTGCATAGCTCTGCTATTGCGATGGAGGCATCATCCCCTCCTGCTAAGAGTAAGGAGCCTTCACCTCAATGTCCAGCTTGGGAGGCCAACCCGAATTTTGCGTCGGATTGGGAGCAATTCCAACAGCTCGCTCATTTCCCCACTCCGAGGAAGTTTGATCCAGCTTTCTCTCCCTCCAAACTCAAACAGTCGTCGTCCCCCAAAGATTCCGCTTGGATGGACCAGGATCCCCTCCTGTTAGAAGAGGAAGCGGAGCTTTCTCGTGGGTGCCAGGCCAAATAGGTATTCTCTTTTCCTTCCTCTAAGTTTTCCCCTGTTGTTTTTTACTTCGTTGCGTAATGTTGCTTTAAGCTATTGCAATTGGGTTTCTTGTGTCATGCATATACTGTTCCGCTCTGTGTTTGGCCCTGCCTTAGGGTCGACCCGTTCGGGTCTTCGTTCCGCGGTTGGATTTCTCCATCTCTTGCGGTGAAGGCCCGGGGTATTTTAGAACCCTCTCCCCCCATTCTTCTCAAGCCTTCTGATCGCATATCCGCAGATCCCTCCGAGCCGGTTAAGGCTCTCTTCAACTCTTCTATTTCTATCCCCTCGGGCGCTTCACCTACACCTTCCTCTCTTTTTCAGGAGGCGGAATGCCCTGACTCTGGGATCGAGCTCCCCTTATGGTTGCCTCATCGTTTCATCAGGTCTAGTGCGCGTCTTAAGGCTAAAAAATCCTGGCCTCCGATGCGCCTACCTCTGCTGCTAGATACAGCTCTGCCAAATGCGACCTACAGCCTCCGCAGTCGTCCCATTTACCCTTGATTCCCCACAACCAGTTAGGGTCTATTTACTACCCCATTTTTGATTCGCTCTCTAATAGCGAACTAGCTGCTTTTGCGCAAGACTTGGGATTTATGATCGATCCTTCTGACTCCCCTCAAATTCTTTCCCTTAGGAGGCAGGAGCGTCTTAGAGTCTTGGAGCACCATCATTCTCATGATTAGTGTATCTTGGAACATCCGTGGTCTGAACTGTCCGTCTAAGCAACGGGCAATTTTTGATTTAATTTCTTCTTCTCACTGCGACCTGGTCTCCATCCAAGAATCCAAATTGGAGTCGCCCTCCCATTCGACCTTGACCGCCTTAGGTGGATCCACGATTTCCAAGTGGATCTCACTGGACGCTATTGGCTCGAGGGGAGGGATCCTTTTTGGTTTCAAAGAGGCGATCTTCTCGCTTATCGCGGTGCAACTTCTTAACTACTTTCTTATTGTCTAACTTCTTTGGACGACCTTCAATTGTCCCCTCACCGCGATATCGGTGTACGGCCTCTCCTCTTCTGAAAGGCGGCCATTATTCTGGAACGAATTCTTTTCGTTACATCGTTTCTCTAGCGATCTCTGTGTCTTTTGTGGTGACTTTAACGTTACTCGTTTTGTTTTCGAAAGGTCAAATCTGGTATCCTCTAACTCCCAATTTTGCCTCTTTAATGATTGCATCCGTGATCTGCTATTAACCGATCTACCTATATCTGGTAGGTCGTTCACCTGGTCCAACCAACGTAACCCCCCGACATTTGCCAAACTTGATCGTTTCCTGGTATCCCAAACCTGGATTGCCCGTTTCCAACGATCATTCTCCCAGGCTCTCCCCAATCACTCTTCTGATCACATTCCGATCGCTTTCTACTCCAACTTTCAATTCAATCATCATCACAAATTTCGTTTTGAAAAGCTCTGGTTACAAGACCAGCTTTTCGTTAGCCTGGTGGTGGAATGTCTTGCTACAGTCACCGGCTCGTCCGGGCTGGGGAACATCCTTCTCAAGCTCCATGCTATCAGGCATGGTTGCAAAATCTGGCGTTCCGAGGTACAATTCAACCTTAACTTCCTTAAAAACTTCCTTCTTCAATCCATTGAGTCCATCGATAAGATGGAAGAGCTGGGTCCCATGTCGAAATCTTTTCGATCGGAACGTCGATCTTGCAAGCAGGATTACACCGAAATCCTCCATCAAGACCATATTAAATGGGCTCAAAGAGCTCGAGTTAAATGGATGAAAGAGGGTGACGCCAATACCGCCTTCTTTCATAACTTCGCCTCCCATAGGCAACGTTGCAATCGTATCTCTTCTATTTCCGTTCAGGGGGTGGATCTTACCTCCGATGGGGAAATCCACCGGGAGTTCCTTTCTTTCTATAAAAATCTTATTGGATCGCCGAAACATCGATCTATTGAGCTCGATTGGTTCCAACTTTACGGTAACCAATCTCATGATCTTTCTTCACTCGAAGCCCCTTTCTCTCTGGAAGAAATTAAATCGGATGTTTTCGCTTTAAAAAGCGATTCTGCACCGGGGCCTGACGGATTTCATGCCTTCTTTTTCCAAAAATTTTGGGATTGGCTTAAGGAAGATCTTTTCAAAATGTTTCAAGATCTTCACCAGGGTTGCTTTTCTTTTGACCGCATCAACTATGCGCATATCGTGCTCATCCCCAAGTTAGCGGGAGCACACTTGTTGACTAATTTCAGGCCTATTAGCTTGATCAATACCTCGTTCAAAATCATTATGAAAGTCCTTTCTACTAGACTGAGTGCGATCATCGCTCCCTTGATCAACTCAGCCCAATCGGGATTCATCAAGGATCGCTCTATTCTGGATAATGTTGCTTCGGTCCAGGAGATCATTTCCTACTATCATAGATCTCACTCTGAGGGCATTCTCCTCAAACTTGATTTCCAAAAAGCGTACGATAACGTTAATTGGGACTTTCTTCTTGACATCCTTATTTACCGTGGGTTCAGTCCCAAATGGATTGCTTGGATTAAATCCAGCTTATACTCTGGTACCTCTTCGATCATTATCAACGGTTCAGAAGGTCACAAGTTCAAAATTAAATGTGGCCTCCGTCAAGGGGACCCCCTCTCCTCTCTTCTCTTTTCCCTCGTAGCTGACATTTTTAGCAAGCTCCTTCGGAATGCTTGGAACTTGCAAATGATCGAGGGTCTCGGTAACTCTCCCCTTTTTGAGGGGGTGCTTAATCTACAATATGCAGACGACACTATTATATTCACCAAACCTAACGCCTAATCTCAAACTTCTCCTTTACTGCTTCGAAATGGCCTCGGGTTTATCTATCAAGTTCCAAAAATTCTTTGTTCTCTGGCTGGGCAGATCACCCAACCGCCAGGTTGAGGTCTCCAATTTCTTTAATTGCCCCATTGCTTCCTTTCCGATCTCTTACTTAGGCATTCCCCTTCGATGGGGCAAGTTGCAAAGATCTGACTGGTTCCCGCTTATTGATAAAGCGGAAGCCAGACTCAATGTTTGGTCTGGTAAAGTGCTATCCCGAGGTGGCAGACTGATCCTTATTAACTCAGTGCTTTCTGCCATGCCTCTTTACTTGATGTCCTTCTACTTTATCCCTTCCTAGGTGATCAAGAGGATAGATCAAATCAGAAGTAACTTTTTCTGGACTGGATCTTCCTCCTTTAAACCGGGCTCCCACCTGGCCCATTGGAACTTGATCTGCACCTCCAAAGCGGAAGGGGGCTTAGGTGTTTTGGATCTCAGGAACCATAACATCGCTCTCTTAGGTAAATGGTTGTGGAGACTTCATAATTTCGATCACTTACCTTGGATTCGGTGCATCAAGGGTTATCGATCCACTTCTTGTAATTGGTGGGAGTTCCCCTCTGCAGTTAATCGCCACGCTTCCCCTTTCTGGAAAGGTGTCTGGAAGGCTTCAGCCGCTTTTCATTGTGGTATCTCTCGTACCTGCTCTGATGGGTCTAGAGCTAAATTTTGGACTGATCTGTGGATCGGTAACACCAAACTTTCCTCTGCATATCCTTCTTTATTTCGGCTGGCTGCCAATCCGTCAGCTACTGTTGCGGAATCGTTCACTTTGATTGATGATATTCGACATTGGGTCATCCCGTTCGCAATTGACCTTCCCCCCTCTCTCTCAGAGGTTTTTAATGATCTCATCCTTTCCCTCAATAACTCCGCGTGGAGGCCTATTGAGGGCATCGCTTGGTGCTGGTCCTCAGCCAGTATTTTTTCTGTTAGATCTTTTTATTGTTTTCTTAATTCTAGGGGAGTTCAATCGCCGGTCGCTAATTTTTTCTGGGACTCTTGTGCTCCCCTTAAGGTGAAGATCACTTCGTGGCTAGCGTTTTATAACAAATTACTCACCGTTGAAGTGCTTAACAAAAGAAATGTAGCTTGGGGGCAGCTTTGCCCGCTTTGCGTTCAGCACTCGGAAGATGTTAACCATCTTTTTGTCAGTGCCCTGTCATTATCCCTCTGTGGAAGATTTGCACCCTTGCGTGGGAAACTGGATCGATCCCTCCATTGCTAGGTTCTTGTTGGTCTTCTAAGCCTTCGAACGCATCATTTCGAAGTGCGTGGATGTTGTCGGTTCAAACCATCATTTGGATCATTTGGAAGGAAAGGAACAACAGGTTGTTCCAGCATCGCAGCTCCTCTATAGCTGCTATGATTGATGACTTTTTATTTCTGTTTAAGCTCTGGGCCTCGGGTCCGAACTCCAAAGTCAATGCTTCTCTTGCTTATCAAAGATTAAACGACTCTGTTCATTGTCTTTGCAACCTTCATGCATTATAACTGCAGATTTATGTTACTTTTGTGCTCACCATTTCTTTTCCTCTCCCTCTTTTGCTCGCAGGTTTGATCTCTCCCAAGGGGAGCAGCTGGTTTCTCTGTCTTTTGGTTTGGTGTTTCAGATACACTACCTTTTGGGTGCTCTGGCCTTTAGATTTGTTGCTTTTTTGCTGCTTGAGAGGCGATTTTTGGCCTTGTCTGTGCTGCTTTTGGTCTGGATGTGTTTTGTTCCTATTTTGATTGTAATTATCGGTCTCTCAACTGTAGCTTCTGATTTTCTTTTGCTGCTGGCTTCTCTGACCTTGGGGTTGTGCTTCTGATGCTCTATCTTTTAGATGCTCTGGGCTTCGGCCTTATCGGAAGTTTATATTCTTATTCTCTCTCTTTTTTGCCTTTTTTGTATGGCTATAGGTTTGGCTACGGCTGATGGTTTATTTTGATGTTTCTCTGACCCTCTATGTATTGTATTAGACTTCTTGCGTTTATGCTGCTGTTCAAGCGTTCATTGGTTTTGTCTGCGCTGATTTGTGTCTGGATGGTTTTGGTGCTGTATTGTTTGTTACTGTTGGAATTCCTTCCCTTTGCTTCTTTATTAATTTTGCAACTCATTGCGCATGTCTCGTTCTTCCTGTGTACCATTCCATCGGTGCTTTCCTCGCTGTGTGGTTTGAGCAATGTGTCCGAGTACGGCGGCGGATTTGCGCTGCCCAGCGAGCTTCTGCAAGGGAGCCTCGTCCTTCAGCAGCGAGGGTACCTCGGCGAGCTTCAGTCTGGGATTTTTTTGGAGTTCGTCCCCTATCCCCTTCTCTTGTCAGTGTAAGACTTGTCGAAGCGTACTCTCCGGATTCTTGTCTATTCGACGTGGAGCGCCCGCGTCGTCTGATCGTTCCCATCGCATCCCGAGTCTTGGTCGTTATCTTTGTATTCTCTTGGAATTCGTTTGCTGCTTTTTTCCGATCTGTTATTGCTTGTTTTTGCTCGGTTTTACGGCTTGTAAAATATACGATTGTTTTGTTATTAATATATTTGCTGATGATGGCTGGAGTCGTAAGACTCTATCCGATTAATCAAAAAAAAAGAATGGTGTACTTTTATAGTATAGCACTAACTAAAGAAAATAAAGTACATACTAACAACAACAAAGTTTCAAAGGGTATATTTGGTTGATTTTAGCAAGGTTTTCAGTATATATTTTGAATAGCTTAAATGTACAAAATAAAGTCAAAGGTGGAGCGAATAAAGAAAAGTAGGAAGGGGCCTAACTGAAAGATCCTCAATAAACAAATTAGAGGAAAATTTTGCCGTACTACCCCACTTTTTGAAAATATTTAGCGCTCTGCCCCACTTCCGAAAACAATTAGCGATATGCCCTTATTTAGGACACGTCAGGAAGAAACGTTATTGAAAAAAACGGCATAGGTTATTTCGATGCCGTTCTTCCCAATAACGACATCTGTTTGGAAAAAAAATATCATGCCGTTATTTGGAATAACGGCATAGGTTGTTTTGTTTTTCGACAGCTTGTAATTTTCACTTAGAAAAAAATGCAAGTGTGAAAACTTTATAACAGATGCCGTTATTTTAAATAACGGCATTCTCTACTGATGCCGTTATTTGAAATAACGGCATCAGTACAACATCATATGTTGATGACTGCCACAACCTGTCATGCATGCATGTATTTATCATGAAGTTGATGACATGGATCGATGTTGATTAATGTGCATGGGGACAATATTCAACTCTCCATTATGAAGTTGATGGCATGGATGTTGATCATGGCATGGATGTATTTATCATTGATGGCATGGATGTTGATCACGTGGCATGGATGTATTTGTCATGTAGGTAAAGCTAATTTTTTTTAGAAATTTTTTATAAATGATGCCGTTATTTTAAATAACGGCATCAGTTATAAACTTTTTAAAAAAAAATTAACTTCATTTATATATAACTGATGCAGTTATCTCCAATAACGGCATCAGTCATTCTAGTGCCGTTATTCAGAATAACGGTATTATTTATAAGTTTTTTCGCACTTAGAATTTTTAAAAGTTAGAAGATTCACACTTGTAAGAGAAATATACTGATGCCATTATTCTAAATAACGGCATGAAAAAAAAAAGTAAAATAGATGCCGTTATTGGAAATAACGGCACGCAAATTACCTATGCCGTTATTTTCAATAACGTTTCTTGCTGACGTGTTCTAAATAAGGACATATCGCTAATTATTTTGGGAAGTAGGACAGAGCGCTAAATATTTTTAAAAAGTGGGGTAGTACGGCAAAATTTTCCAAATTAGAGATAGAAGATAAGTCATTGCATGTTGCAAGCTGAGAAGTGAGAACTGCTAACAATACAGCATTCAATGTTTGATTATGAGGAGGACAAGAGGGCTTACCAGTTATGAATGGGAGACGGTAGGAAGGAGTACAGCCTTCAGAAGGTGACAGATACCTAACACAGAAGAGAGAGAGGATATCACACACAACACCAGTATCCAAATAAAATTATGAAAATTTCAGTACATCAATAGCAATACAGTGATTGATTGGAAGAGCATTAATAGTATTTCAAACATAGCAGCAGCATTAGTGATGCAGAAGAAAACAGCTAACAGGACTTATTATTGTTCCGAAGTAAGAGGTCATGAACCTCTTAGCCAATAGAAAACAAAAGGTTTTTCGGCTTATATTGAAGAAATTTCCATGTTCATGAAGATCACACAAACAAGAAATGAGATTCTTAATTATTACCAACAAGGTCTTGTTAGGTTTTTTTTTTTTAAAAAAGGATGTCTCATTATATCAAGTACAAGTAAAAAACATGTATTATCAATTTCTCAAGACAAAAAGATTTTGTGGTTAGGTTCATGAGGTCTCTCAGCCACATAATAGTTCAGCATGCTCACTAGCGCTGATATGAAGATGTGGATCATTTGAGGCACATTGCAGTTAGAAATATTTGATTTATGTAATTTGGAAGTACGTAACCAATTATGTCTCATGACAAAACATAGTATCAATCAATGATCTAATTTGGGTACCTCTATAGGAAAGAATTGACTCATAAAAGTTCATCAAATGCGCTGAGCTTCTCAAGGATAACCTTCTCTTGCTTAGCATCTGTAGAATATTAAGAAATCCAACAGCTTGCAACGAAATCAAGAAACTGCAGAATTTAAGAAATCTTGAGTAATTGGTTTTTTGCACCCATATAGTTTTTAGGCTATGCTGCCACATATGGCTTTAAGTGAAATGTTGTTGATTAGCGTTGACATTAATCAAATCAAAATCATGATATAGGAATAGGATACATTCATGTTCTGGGTTATCAGTGAAGTTGGAATGCAAGGCATTTCCGACACTGTCGACAATCGCAGATTTTGTCATCAAAGATTCAATGCATAAAATGGCAGCAATCGCATCAAGACTCGTGACCTCGTTTCTGAACATAAGTCGTGCATGTGCTGCATGTTGGATTTATGTCTTGCATACTATGTTGGATAAGAAAACGATGAGACGATAGAGAAATCGAGAGGAACGGAGACGGAGTGGAAGCAAGGAAAACAGTTAGCAGCAGCAGCAGGTGGAGTTGCGGTCGACCGCGCAGTCGATCGTACATGAGGTGCGGTCGACCGCCCAACTCTGCAGAAGTTCCCGAGAGGGGGACGGTCGACCGACCTTGTGGTGCGGTCGACCACGTATGGCGCTGATGGATAATTTGGGTCGGATCTTGGTGATTCGTGAGAAGCTCAACTTGCTCTTCAAGTCAGATCTTACGGCTCTTATCGTAGGATTATCTCTTCAGTAACATCTAACGGCTATTGTATCAAGATATCAAACTAGGTTTTCTCTAGATCTCTATATATTGTTGTTATTGGCCTCCAATGAGAGCCAAGAGAAAGAGTACTTCATTGAAGGAGAGATTGAGTGATTCTCTAATTGTAAACAACTAATACTTACTGGTGAGGTTTGAGAGAGGATCGTGGTGAGAATTGTAATATTCTTGTATCTTCTCTAGTTAAATAACATCTTGGGTTTCTTCTTCTCCGGATTAAGGCAAAAGCCCCAACTGGGACAAATTTGTGTGCTTTGGTGTGTTTGGTATAATCTCATATGTGCTATGATCTCATATGTGTTTGGTGGTTTGTATTGATTGCAACGAATAACTCAACAAGATCCTAAGAGGGATTTTCGGTAGAAATCCCTAACAATTAGTATCAGAGCTTCAGGTCCAAAGGGTTTGTTCGAGTTCCTTGGAGATGATGGCAGATCAAATCACAAAGATCAAACGGTTCAAAGGCAAGATCAACTTTGATCTCTTGAAGGTGGACATGCATGAATCATCGGTTCAACAGGACTTGGAGTATATCCTAGAAGGAGATAAAGGGAGACCAATCGGTTGCAGGAGAAGTGGAAGAAGATATGTTCAGAAGCCTTGAGTTTAATCCGGTTGTCATCGACGAACGAAGTCAGGTATAGGAGAAGCGTGGCGAGTCTTTGGGCAAGATTCGGAACTGACTACTCGAAATCGTTATCACAGGGTCGGATGTACCAGCAAAGAAAGTTGTGGGGTTTCTCAATGAAGGAAAGTACCACTCGTCTAGATCATGAAGTGGAGTTCAATATGGAATTATCTGAACTGAGGGCGTTCAACGCAGATGATCTAAAGGTTTCCAACTCGATATATTCATCACCAAATCCATCCAACATGATAACCGTGCTAGATGAGAAATCTACCAAGGAAAAGTTTTTCATAGCAGGTATGATCAAGGGGTTGGAGGAGGATGCACTTAGGAAGGAGAGTCAGAAATTGGCGTTAACTTCTGTGAGTTGCTTGGAAGTGGATTGTACTTTGATTGGAAGGAAAAGTGTATGTAGGGGTAAGGTCCGTGGCTACCAGTGCAAAGAAATTGAGCATTACATGAGAGACTGTTGCAAGCGAATGAGTCAGAGGGGCGCCAAATCAAGTGCCGCTGAATCAGGTGATGGCTTAAACAGTGTTTTTGTTTCAAGCCCTTTAGATGTGATTTCCAGTTGTTCTTTTGATTCGGTTAGTTCTTCTCAAGTTTGCTCCGAGAGGGAGATGGTTTCTACTTGCAAATTTGCATCATATCGTTGAGTGGGAACGAAGGTTGATAAGATTTGTGAAGTAATGGTTTCTACTTACAAGTTTGCCTCATGTCGTTGTGTTGGAACGAAGATTGACAAGACTTGTGAAATAAGGGGTGAGAAAACTAATGAGTCGAAGATGATAAACGGAAGGGGATACACACTAGAGGAGGGCATGTATATTCCTTTGATAAAGCAGAGCCTTATTTTCATGAGAACACTAGAAGCTCGGGACTGCAGGTACACGAATCCAGGTGAGTTTGATCAGTTTGGAAAAGTTGTCGTGAGGTGATGAAGGGTGAGAGGAGGATTGAGCAGGGTCAGCACAACCTCTACCAGCTTTGGAGGAACAGAAAAACTTGCGCCAGTGTTTCGAAGCCCATTGTTCCTAAAGCACCATCTAGTATGCCGTCACTAGAATCATCCGAGCGAGACTGCGACGTTCGAATATCGTCGGAAAGTGGAGAGAGCCTTGAGGTAGGTGGAGTTCGTGTGGAGGGTGACACCTCCATGATTACATCTACTGGGGTGTGCCCTTGAGGGGGGCATACAGCGGGAGAAAAATAAGTGGAGATAGATTCAACTAGTAGAGAAAGTCATTGAAACGAGTTGTTTGCAAGAAGAGAAGGAAAAGAGTCTAGAAGGTTTTAAATCACACAAGTGGGGATTCATGAGTATGCAATCCAATGTGGAGATTGTTGGGTTTATGTTTTGCATACTATGTTGGATAAGAAGACGATAAGACGATGGAGGAATCGAGACGATCGGAGACGGAGTGGAAGCAAGGGAAACAGTCAGCAGCAGCAGCAGGTGGAGTTGCGGTCGACTGCGCGGTCGACCGTACATGGGGTGCGGTCGACCGCCCAACTCTGCAGAAGTTCCAAAGAGGGGGACGGTCGACCGACCTTGTGGTGCAGTCAACCGCGTATGGTGCTGATGGATAATATGGATCGGATCTTGATAATTCGTGAGAAGCCCAACTTGCTCTTCAAGTCAGATCTTACGACTCTTATCGTAGGGTTATCTCTTCAGTTCATCTAATGGCTATTGCATCAAGATATCAAACTAGGTTTTCTCTAGATCTCTATATATTGTTGTTATTGGCATTCAATGAGAGCCAAGAGAGAGTACTTCATTGAAGGAGAGATTGAGTGATTCTCTAATTGTAAACAACTAGTACTTGCTGGTGAGACTTGAGAGAAGATCTTGGTGAGAATTGTAATATTCTTGTATCTTCTTTAGTTGAATAACATCTTGGGTTTCTTCTTCTCCGGATTAAGGCAAAAAGCCCCAACCGGGATAAATTTGTGTGTGCTTTGATGTGTTTGGTATGATCTCATATGTGTTAGGTGGTTTGTGTTGATTGCATCAAATAACTCAAAAAGATTCTAAGAGGAGTTTTCGGTAGAAATCCCTAACACTGCAATAGAAACAAGCCCCCCAAATTCCCATGAATTGAACAAAAAATTTAAACTTAAAATCAATCTTCTCAAAAAATTTAAATAATAATAATAATAACATCAGAGTGAAATAGTGAAGGAAATAAGTTTTCCAACCAGCTTTCTGCATCTTCTTAGATCCATAAATGTATCAAAGCAAGTTCAAGTTTTGATCCAGTAGTCCAATGACTTGTTTGCACCTTCATATTCCGCACTTTAGGAGCATGTCAACCCGCATCCTTCCGGACCTTCCTTTAGACAAATAAATCCTTTTTTTGAGACATGCCACATTGATGCCGATGAAATATTTTAAATTACTAAGGTCCTTTGTTAAAAACTTCTTGAATGTATATCTTCAGTTCTCTGATTCCCTCACACATCATCTCTAGTAAAAAGTAGTAACTAATAATTCTCTCTACATAGACCACGAGAAAGATTACTGTGACATCTTCGGAAACCAAGTCCTCTATCAACCTCTGTAACCTACCAAACTGTACAAAACTGCAAATGGTGTTGGCTTGAACCCCTTACAATGACGTCTTCAGTTGCACTTATTCCTGACATTCCTTGAGCAAAATGCGAAGTGCTCATGGTGATTGCTTCAACCAGTGAGAATTTTTTTTATTTTCAATATTTTTTCTAGAATTTTGTTTTCTACTAAATGAGTGGGAGAAAAGATTAGGCATCTTTTCGCTCTATTACAACAAGACGGACAGTGATTATCTCTCTAATCTCTAATAATATATATAGTATTATACACGTGCTGTGCACGTGGGGAAAAATTGGGGGGAATGAAAAGGGCAAAAAAAAATTACCTGCACGTGCGCTGCACGGGTTGGGTTATGGACAAAGGCCTTCTCCCATTACAGTAGTAGAGATGTGGAAAATCAGAGAGAAAGAGACCAACTGTAGAAGAGGAATTTTCTTTCATGTTAAATAGATCACTAGCGGTTCTTATTTGCGGTTACGATCACAGAACTTAGACACCTCCAAAATGTAATATAATAGCTAAAACAAAGGTAACCATCAGGTCCTCGGATAATTTGCAATTTTAGGGATCCTCAATTTTGTGTATACCACTTGTAAATATAGGCATATATTTTGCGTGTAAAAAAAAATTATTATTAGGGGCCCCAAAAAATAAATATTTGGGCCTTTAGAATTTTGTTTAATTATTTGGATTTAGACTTGATTAAATTTGAGACTTTAAATTTGGGTGATTTAAAAACAAATCCACATTTAAATCAATAGGAAACTCAAAACTGAAACCCACATTTAAATTCAAACTCAAAACCTTTACCCTCAACCCGAAACCTGAAACCCACATTTAAAACAAACCCTATTTGGTTCTTTCTTCTCAGTTATTCGTTGATATAAATTTTGCATATTTTTCTTTGAACAATGTGCAAATTTTTTGTATACATGTTTTTTTTTAAAAAAAATTATGGGTGGCCCATTTCGGGAGATCGCCTTGAGCCCCAGAAACTCAGGACCGGCCCTAGTAACCATAATAACATGATGACAAATGTGAATACTGATTCCAACTTAATTCATATACCGTGGTGGGGCAAATTACATAAATCGGACTGGTCCCCTATGATCGATAAGGTGGAATCCAGGCTATCTGTTTGGTCTGGGAGACAGCTATCCCATGGCGGAAGATTGATTCTGCTCAATTCTGCCCTATCCTCGATCCCTCTGTACATGATGTCTTTTTACTTCATTCCTTCTTGGGTGATCAAGAGGATCGACCAGATCAGAAGTAACTTCCTCTGGTCTGGATCTTCGCTCTACAGTCCCGGCTCGCATCTTTGTAACTGGAAACTCATATGTTCTTCGAAGGAAGCTGGAGGATTGGGGGTATTGGACCTTAGGCACCAGAACCTAGCATTACTGGGCAAATGGCTCTGGAGATTTCTCAAAATAGAGGATCTACCTTGGATCAAATGTATCAAAGACAGATACTTTTTGGTTGATGAATGGTGGAGTCTCCCGGAACATTCTCATCGTAATGCCTCCCCCTTCTGGAAGGGGGTCTGGAAAGCAGCGGCGGCTTTCCATTGCGGATTAAGCCACGGCTGTACCGATGGATCCATGACCAGATTCTGGACTGATATTTGGATCGGTAATTCTTATTTAGCTACCGCTTTCCCAACTATCTTCCATCTGGCTGTCGACCCACTGGCCTTGGTTGCAGATTACTATAGCAACAACGAATTACAAAGGCAATGGTCGATTCCCCTTACTTCCAATCTTCCCCCTCATCAATCCCCAGTTTTTGATAACCTTCTTGCCACACTCAACAATGTGGTTTGGCATGATAAAGAAGAGATCTTTTGGCGTTGGAATTCTTCAAGGAATTTCTCGGTTCATTCTTTCTATCAGTTTCTCAACTTTAGAGGCATGTTATCGCCTTTCTATGATCTGGTTTGGAAATCTTGTGCCCCTTTAAAGGTGAAAATCCTTGCTTGGCTCACACTCAACAATAAACTTCTGACCGTTGAAATTCTCAATAAGGGAAATCTAGCATGGGGTCAATTGTGCCCGCTTTGCGCTTCCGTCTCTGAGAATGTGAACTACTTGATCGTAGAATGTGAATTTTCGCGTCCACTCTGGAAAATTGCAGTGCTGGCTTGGGAATCGTCACACATCCCGGCCAGTCTGGTCGAATGCTGGACGAAGCGTCCCCCTAATAGCGCATTCCACAGATCGTGGTTCCTCTCCTTTCAGATTATTGTTTGGATAATATGGAGGGAAAGGAATAACAGAATTTTCCGTCAATTAGCTACTTCCTCTCGCTCGATTTCCGACGAATTTTTGTTTCTATTCAAATTTTGGTCTTCATCTTTAAAAGTTGAAACAAGAGAATCCCTAAGTATGAGAGACTGGAAACGGCTTTCCATTGTCTTCTTACTCTCAACGCTATTTAACGCTCACAGCACCTCTCAGTTGGACTCATTGAAGTTCAGTTTTATCATAAATTCATTCTTTGAGTTTCTTTTTGTAGCACTGTCTGTAGATGTGTTTCTACTGTTTTGGTATTTTCTTGTTGGCTTGACGCATGTTCCCATGGTGTTTGGTTGCAGGGTTGACGAGTAGGGTTGCCTAGTTTTTAGGGTGGTTTTGGCAGCAGAAGACTAGGGTATTTTAATGCATTTTGGTATGCTTCTTGTGGGTCTGATGGGTAGGCAGTCTCGGCCTGTATCAATTGGGACTGACCTCCGCACCCTACTCTCCTTCCCTGTTGTACCTCAGCTCTTTCTGTTATTATGTTTTGGTGATCTCAAGTTGAGAGATCTTTTGGTATGCTACTTTGTTGTTATTGCTCAGTATGTATATTATGGTGTATATGCTATCTATTTTTGGGTAAGTTTATTCTCTAATTTGGTATTGATCGTTGCTGGCTGAGTTTGTCTCATTTGGATGTGTTTGTGGTTTTGGTTGGTGATCGCTGTGAGCTTGTCGTTCGGATTATTCCGTCTGGTCTGTTTCATCTAGACGCGCTTGTGCCTTGTTTGTAAGGCATTGTTTTTTGCTAGCGTTCTCTGTGCTGTTCGGCTTTCCTAGCTTCGGCCCTGGCAGCTAGGTTTCTGTTTTGCCCCTCTCCAGATTGTGTTGGCTGTGTTCAGTCGGACGACGGCGCGGCTGTGCTGGCCAATTGGATCGATGGCTCGAGATCGGGAATCGGACTGTCCCTCTTCTTCCCGATGTCTCGGTTCAGCGTTGCTTAATGTCAGCTCTTTTCAGGCGCGGCCTGAGGTGTTGGTTTTTTCTTATAGTGGATTGTCGCTATTTCTGTTCTAGGGTCCTGATGGACGCTGTATGAGTTGTAAATAATTTAGGTTTTTTTGTGCTTGTTTTACGTCTTGTAAGACCTTTGATGTAATATTTTTTGATTGATTAATGTATGGCTGGAGTCAGTTGACTCTATCTGTATCATCAAAAAAAAACTTAATTCATATACCCATATCTGCCAAGACTAACTAATCTGTCTAGTTTTACAACACTTAAAAAAAGAAGGATGAAGTAGTTGAAGGCAGAAAATATGATTGTTTAAGTCTTCAAATTTCTGTATGGGGGGTGAAATTGTGAATTTTGGCCATGCAAGTTACATGGGAGTATTATGTTAAATTCCTTTAGTCGAAGGTAACAAGTTGTAAAGTTAAAAGCTTTGATATATCAATTAGTAGACCAAAAAGTATGCTAAATATAAAACATAGATAGTGTTAGAAAATGAGTGTTTTAGACACCATTTTCGAACCGATTTTTGAGCAATTTTTTGAGTAAGATACTCAATAAAATATTGAGAGATCTTTATTGATTTGTGTTCTCCTTCGTGAGTAGATCAAAATCATACATTGGTTCGCTAAAATCGGTTAAGGGGTGAATGAGAAATTGTCTCTCAAAGTGAGACGTTTTCATTCTTGAAAATGGGTTAAGGGAACATAGTCCCACATCGAAAATAACAAAGGAAATAGAAGAGAATATATAGTAATCTCCTTCTAAGCATTGTAAGATGGCTAGAAGAGAGGCTATCTCTCGCGCGCGCAGGGGGCGGGGGTGCAAATCACGGACCGGATTACATGCGACTTGTGTGCGCCCGCACGACCTGCAGACACGAATGCCGGACCGATTTGATCCCACCCCGTGCAGAGCCACTTTTTGCTACAGTTTTTCTTTTGTAACGACTGAAATGAATGCAGAAACGGTTCTGTCTGCCATTTCAGTGCTGTATTTAATATTTTGTCTGCCGTTACACTGAAGGCATTCAATTCGTTGTCTGCCGTTACAGTGAAGGCTGTTAATGCCTTGTCTGCCGTTACAGTGAAGGCTGTTAAATGCCTTGTCTGCCGTTACAGTGAAGGCTGTTAATGCCTTGTCTGCCGTTACTAATTTAACCCAGGCTCTATAAATAGAGGCCTCCCCTTTACTTTCTTCCCTGCACAAACCAGATCTTCTTCTCTCCTTCTCTGAGTCTTCTTCTGTGCTGCTGTTGGTAACTTGGTGATAGGTTCAAGTGCTTGTACTCAGTTCGGGAGTGGTATGTGGTGCCTACGGGATCGCTCCAAGTCGTTGCATCCTGGGAGAAAGACGCCTCCGTTCATTCCAGCAACCGGAAAGAGGCGAAATCTGTTTTAAGGACACTGTGTGATACACAGGCCTCGGCTTCCTTGAAGTTGTACTTTTCATTTGTTTCTTGTAAGTTGTTTTATTAATTTTTTTTTCCTTTTCTTTTCTTTCAGTTTTCCTCTCTCCTGTTCTCTTCTATGTGTTTCTGTGCCTCTCTATCTTTCGATTGTAAAACGAATTTTGTAAACATTATTTGTAACAAACTTAAAACAGATTTTCGATTTCTTTCATTTTCGATTTTGAGGCACGGTTTTTCTTTTTATTTCTTTTATCTGGAAAACTTACACTCGTGTTGTGTAAATTTCAGATTCACAATGACTACTGCATTGGACAATGCTGTTGTGTCTAAAACGGTCTATGTGCCGGTTGTTGATACAACGCAAGAACCGATTGCTGCTGCGGCACGAGTGCCAATGCCCACCGTCGTACCTGTCTCAGTCTCCCATGGGGAGAAACCTGAGAAGTTCAACGGACAGAACTTTAAGAGGTGGCAACAGAAGATGATGTTCTATCTGACCACACTGAATCTTGCAAGGTTCTTGAACGAAGATGCTCCAGATCTTAAGAAAAATGAGCAGGATAACCAAGTCATTGCCGCTGTGGATGCTTGGAAAAATGCTGATTACTTGTGTAGAAATTACATAATGAATGGATTAGCCGACTCTTTGTATAATGTATACATTGACAAAAGAACAGCTAAAGAACTTTGGGAATCACTAGAACATAAATATAAAACTGAGGATGCCGGCGCCAAGAAATTCATTGTGGACCGCTTCCTAGACTATAAAATGGTAGATTCTAAAACAGTAATCAGTCAAGTTCAAGAACTACAACTAATCTTGCATGAGATTCATGCTGAAGGTATGAACTTAAGTGAAAGTTTCCAAGTGGCTTGTATAATTGAAAAATTACCACAAGGTTGGAAAGACTTTAAGAATTACCTAAAGCATAAGCGAAAAGAAATGGGCATTGAAGATCTCATTGTCAGGCTTCGTATTGAAGAAGACAATAGGGGATCTGAAAAAGTTGGACTCATCAGCCATGCAGCTAAGGCAAATGTAATGGAGCATAAACAACGTTCCAACAAGCACAACAACAAGGGTCCGAAGTTGGGGCCTAAGGGAGGAATCTCCAAGAAGCCGAAGTTTCAAGGCAAGTGCTTCAATTGTGACAAAATGGGTCACAAGTCCACTGAATGCAGACTTCCCAAGAGGAACAGGAACAGAGAAGCAAACTTGGTTCAAGGAATTGTTCAAGATGTTTCCGATATCAACCTCTCAGCTGTGATATCAGAAGTGAATATGTTAGGTTCAAACCCGAAGGAATGGTGGATTGATACTGGAGCTACTCGACATGTGTGCTCCAATAGAAGTATGTTCTCCACTTTCGAACCATTAGAGAATGGGGAGAAAATGTTTATGGGGAACTCGGCTACTTCAGAAATAAAGGGCCAAGGCAAGGTGATCTTGAAGATGACTTCTGAAAAGGAACTGACTCTGAACAATGTTGCATATGTTCCTGAAATCCGTAAGAACCTGGTATCGGTTCGTTGCTTAATAACCACGGTTTTCGTTTAGTGTTCGAGTCGAACAAATTTGTTTTGTCTAAAAGTGGGATGTATGTTGGTAGAGGATATATGAGTGGTGGAATGTTCAAACTCAATGTAATGACCATGGTCAAGAATATGAATAAAGCTAGCTCATCTACTTATTTGCTTGAGTCTTCCAATTTATGGCATGGTAGACTAGGACATGTTAATTATGATACTTTGCAAAGACTAATTAACTTGAATCACATACCAATGTTCCAAATTGATTCCAAACACAAATGTGAAACTTGTGTTGAGGCAAAACTAATAAGATCATCATTTAAAAGTGTTGAAAAAAACACCGAACCACTTGATCTAATTCACACTGATATCTGTGATTTGAAAATGATACAAACAAGAGGTGGTAATAAATATTTTATTACCTTCATAGATGATAGCACAAAATATTGCTATGTATACTTGCTTAAAAGCAAAGATGAAGCTATAGAGAAATTTGTTCTCTATAAAAATGAGGTTGATAATCAACTCAATAAGAAAATTAAGGCGCTAAGAAGCGACCGAGGTGGAGAGTATGAATCGCCATTTGCTGACACATATGCTAAGCATGGGATTATACATGAAACCACAGCGCCTTATTCTCCTCAGTCCAACGGTGTTGCTGAGAGAAAAAATCGTACATTGAAAGAAATGATGAATGCGATGTTAATAAGTTCTGGTTTACCACCAAACTTGTGGGGAGAAGCTATTCTTTCAGCTAACTACCTTTTAAATAAGGTGCCCAAAAGGAAAGAAGAAAAAACTCCATATGAATTATGGAAAGGAAGAAAGCCATCCTACAATTACTTGCGAATGTGGGGATGTCTTGCCAAGGTGGTAGTACCTCCACCTAAGAAAATGAAAATAGGACCAAAAATAGTTGATTGTATTTTCATTGGTTATGCACTTAACAGTAGTGCCTATCGGTTCTTGGTGTACAAATCTGATATCACTGAGATATCAAAGAACACGATAATGGAATCTAGAAATGCATCGTTCTTTGAAGATGTATTTCCATGTAAGTCAAAGGAGGAACCAAGTTCCTCCAAACGAACACATGAGACTATCAGTGAAGATAGTGAAGACCAAAATGAAGAAGTTGAGGAGGAACCTCGACGCAGTAAAAGAACAAGAACGGAAAAATCTTTTGGTCCGGATTTCTTGACTTTTATACTTGAAGAAGAACCCCAAACCTTCAAGGAAGCGGTGAACTCTAGTGATGGTCCTCAATGGAAAGAAGCCATCAAGAGTGAAATTGATTCTATCTTGTAAAACAATACTTGGGAACTAGTGGATCTTCCACCGGGTAGTAAACCTTTAGGTTCCAAGTGGATCTTCAAGAGAAAAATAAAACCTGATGGATCAATTGATAAATACAAGGCAAGACTTGTAATTAAAGGTTATAAACAAAAGGAAGGTCTTGATTACTTTGATACATATTCTCCTGTGACGAGAATAAATTCTATTAGAATGGTACTTGCCGTAGCAGCTCTACGCAATCTTGAAATACATCAAATGGATGTAAAAACAGCTTTTCTTAATGGAGATTTAGATGAAGAAATCTACATGGAACAACCTGAGGGTTTTTCAGTTCCAGGATATGAAAAGAAAGTGTGTAAACTGGTGAAGTCATTATATGGCTTGAAACAAGCTCCAAAACAGTGGCATGAAAAATTTGACAATGTCATGATGACAAATGGTTTCAAGATCAATGAATGTGATAAATGTGTATATGTCAAAGACACAGAAGATGGATATGTCATTATATGTTTGTATGTAGATGACGTGCTTATTATTGGAAGTAATGATCAGATAATTAAATCTGTTAAAAACATGTTAAACTCGAGGTTTGACATGAAAGACATGCGACTAGCTGATGTTATATTGGGAATTAAAATCACAAGAACATCAGACAAGCTTATTTTAAGCCAGTCACATTATGTTGACAATATTGTTGGAAAATTTGATAAAGATAATTCTGGAATTGCCAGAACTCCAATAGATCTAACTTTACATTTATCCAAGAATAAAGGGGAGAGTATTTCACAAGTAGAATACTCTAGAATCATAGGCAGTCTAATGTACTTAATGAGTTGTACAAGACCAGACATTGCCTATGCAGTAAGTAAACTAAGTAGATACACGAGTAATCCTGGAAGCGAGCATTGGCAAGCAATTATAAGAGTACTGAAGTACTTGCATTTTACTCGTAACTACGGGCTGCACTATACGAGATACCCGGCTGTACTTGAAGGATACAGTGATACGAACTGGATGTCGAGTGATAATTCAAAATCCACTAGTGGCTATGTGTTTACACTAGGTGGTGCAGCAGTTTTTTGGAAATCCTCGAAACAAACAGTGATCGCTAAATCCACGATGGAATCAGAATTTATCGCATTAGACAAATGTGGGGAAGAGGCTGAATGGTTACGCCACTTCCTTGAGGATATTCCAAGGTGGACGAAGCCTGTGCCTCCAATCTGCATACATTCAGATAGTCAATCTGTAATTTGTAGAGCACAGAGCAATATGTATAATGGTAAATCTAGACATATTCGTCGAAGACATAATACCATTAGACAACTACTCTCTACTGGGGTTATCTCTGTGGACTATGTAAAGTCAAAAGATAACATTGCGGATCCACTAACCAAAGGGTTAAACAGAGAGTTAGTTGATAAATCATCGAGGGGAATGAGACTAAAGCCCATGAAAGAATAAGTCGATACAATGGAAACCCAACCTAGCTGACTGGAGATCCCAAGATCTAGGTTCAAAGGGATAACTAAATTGTAAAGACAAAGTTAGATCACTGTGGGGATTTTTCCATGTCCATTCCCATGATGAAACAGTGATGCCCGCAAGGTAACAGGTTAAGCTAGGCTTTTAATGATTCTTATGCGTCGGACATCCGAGCAGAGTAATGCGGGTTACTCTTAAGTAAGAAATCACCTATGTAAGATGGAAGAAGGGCCGCTTCCAAGGGAATAATATAGGGCAATATTCCTGTTAAAATCTTGCAGAACCAGGCGTATGTTCATGGCCAAAACGAACATAACAGTGAGAACTGAAAAAGCGTTAGAAAGATTTCTGTGTGAGATATGTCATCGTTTACACAAATGGCAGAACAGTTCAAAGACATCGCGTCTACTGTTTAGTTAGTAAAGTAAACATATTTTCATAAGGGAAGGTTCAAATGGTAACACCTACCTATCCTATGCAGAAATCAATCGTTGAATTTTATCACCAAGTCTGTCGGGTCAGTCCGTCGTGTCAGTCTGTCGTGTCAGTCTGTCCTGTCTGTGGTCGTCAATTTTCATTCATGTGGGGATTGTTAGAAAATGAGTGTTTTAGACACCATTTTCGAACCGATTTTTGAGCAATTTTTTGAGTAAGATCCTCAATGAATTATTGAGAGATCTTTATTGATTTGTGTTCTCCTTCGTGAGTAGATCAAAATCATATATTGGTTCGCTAAAATCGGTTAAGGAGTGAATGAGAAATTGTCTCTCAAAGTGAGACGTTTTCATTCTTGAAAATGGGTAGGGAACATAGTCCCACATCGGAAATAACAAAGGAAATAGAAGAGGATATATAGTAATCTCCTTCTAAGCATTGTAAGATTGCTAGAAGAGAGGCTCTCTCTCTCGCGCGCGCGCGCCGGGGGGGGGGGGGTGCAAATCACGGACCGGATTACATGCGATTTGTGTGCGCCCGCACGACCTGCGAACACGAATGCCGGACCGATTTGATCCCACCCCGTGCAGAGCCACTTTTTGCTACAGTTTTTCTTTTGTAACGGCTGAAATGAATGCAGAAACGGTTCTGTCTGCCGTTTCAGTGCTGTATTTAATATTTTGTCTGCCGTTACACTGAAGGCATTCAATTCGTTGTCTGCCGTTACAGTGAAGGCTGTTAATGCCTTGTCTGCCGTTACAGTGAAGGCTGTTAAATGCCTTGTCTGCCGTTACAGTGAAGGCTGTTAATGCCTTGTCTGCCGTTACTGATTTAACCCAGGCTCTATAAATAGAGGCCTCCCCTTTACTTCCTTCCCTGCACAAACCAGATCTTCTTCTCTCCTTCTCTGAGTCTTCTTCTGTGCTGCTGTTGGTAACTTGGTGATAGGTTCAAGTGCTTGTACTCAGTTCGGGAGTGGTATGTGGTGCCTACGGGATCGCTCCAAGTCGTTGCATCCTGGGAGAAAGACGCCTCCGTTCATTCCAGCAACCGGAAAGAGGCGAAATCTGTTTTAAGGACACTGTGTGATACACAGGCCTCGGCTTCCTTGAAGTTGTACTTTTCATTTGTTTCTTGTAAGTTGTTTTATTAATTTTTTTTTCCTTTTCTTTTCTTTCAGTTTTCCTCTCTCCTGTTCTCTTCTATGTGTTTCTGTGCCTCTCTATCTTTCGATTGTAAAACGAATTTTGTAAACATTATTTGTAACAGATAGTGCTAATATAACTTTTGCCATGAATCTAGTAATTGTCTATATAACTCTCTTAAGCGAAACTTATAGGCTTACCCACTTATTATTTAGGCTTCTCATCATAATGCATGGGGAATTCATAATCACTTTTTGAATTGATTTATGGCGTTTGTGTTGCTTTTGGCAAAGTACAACTGTATTACACTGGCTAATTTCTTTCCCCTTTAATTGTTTGTAGAGTATTTCTTTTTGCCTTACAATGAAAATCTTAATTGATCTAGTGGACTTTATTTTGATCTAGTGGACTTTATTTTGGACCACAAAGACCTTCTGGAGCTAGCTTTATTATACTGTCAAAGGATTGGAAATAGTGCTCTCTGTGAAGTCAGCAAAAACTGCGGACTTCTACAAGCTCTTCATTTAGTAGGCTGTTCTAGTATAAATGATGAAGCAATATGTATGATAGCTCAAGGCTGTAAAAACTTGAAGAAACTTCACATTCGTCGATGTTATGAGGTAGAAAGTTGTCATTATCTATTTTCTTCCCCTTCTTCCACATGATAGTTCATTTCCATTGACTGTTCAAACTTAGATCCAGAACTTAACATGATGTTAGAGTAATATCCGGGTTCAAATTATTTTTGTCTAGAAAAGAAACATTTACTCGATTCTAAAGGCTTTTAAGTAATATCCTAGTTAAATATTTAAGTCAACTTGAAATTTTACATATATATATATATATATATATTTCAATTGAAAATAAATGTTGATAGTGTATCTAAATTATCTATACATTTATTTTTTTTGATAACGAGGATGGAGTCTGAAGACTCCAGGCCAAATTTATTAAAAAAAGAGTATATGAACAAACAACATAAAATTTTACACGCTATAAAACTGGAAGAAGAGAAAGAGACAAAAGTACAACACTGAAAACATTATAAGCAATGAAAAGTATTGCCTAAAAAAACAAAAGCCATCGACGCTACTGTCGGACTGAGGAGTGGCCTACAAGAAGATTAGTGAACCGCGGCCAGCGATGGGAGTATCAGCAAAAAAAAAAACAGAGACGAGAAACAACACACGTTGACCCCAGCGCATCAGCCCAACAGCGAAATCATCAAGGCCAAGAGCAGTGGCGTAGACTGGACACAAGCAGCCCGCAAGAACCAGAACCAGAAAGCGCAACCAAACAAATGATCCATTTGCAACGACGCTCTCAAGAATAAAAAAGTAACGGAAGAGAAAGGGAACATCCTACGGTGAGCAGCACGCTCAAATGCAACATGTACTGAAATACCATCAGCAGAAGCAGACACTCAAAATTAAACCTGCGGACCAATCTCCCCAACACTGAGGTGGAGAAAAGGCAGTCCTCCACAATCCACAACAACACACCGGTGAGCAACAGGTTGCACAAATGCAACCTGTACTGGAAACACTCGATGCTAAGAAACAGCCGATTACCACAAAAAGAACCCATCAAAACAATAACCAAAGAAAGAAACGATAAAAGATACTAAACAGAATAGTAGGAAAAGAGAATAGAAACACAGTAAAGTGGCTGTAAACAACAAAAATAAGCTTAGTAGCATAAAAAAGAACCGAAAAGGTAGCGACTGACTATAACAAAGTGCAGGAGATTGCGACCAAAACAAAAAGATTAAGGGCAAAAAGCTATTAGCATAACAACACCAGAGCACAACCGAACTCACAGGGCAGACAACTAGAGAGGGGAGTGAAGTAAGGGCGAAAAGGTAGCCGCGAATCTTAAATCTGCAAAGAAAAAAAATAGAAAAGGATTAATAAAACAATGCTAGAAATCAAGGAGGATGAAAATTAGAAATACGAAATAAAACCGCCGCCTCATCGAGGCGTTGAAGATGAAGGACCTCCACTTTATCATGTGATAAAGAGGAAGACCAAAACTTGGTGAAGAAAACCAACTCATCGATGAGACAACCAATAGGGCGAGAGGTGTGAGAGAAGATGCGGTTGTTTCTTTCTTTCCATATGATCCAGATGAGCGGCATCATAGTAAGATCCCAAGAGACGCAAAACACTTTCTTAACGAATAAGGACCTCCAACTTGTCCACCAAGACAGAATAGAGGTGGGAAAAGAGTGGACAAGCCAAGCATCCAAACAAATCGTCCAAAAGGGGCGAATAAAACAACAATGCAAAAGGAGATGTTCCGCATCTTCATGATGAGTAAGACAAAGCGCACACAATTGACCAATGGCTAAGTTCCTCTTGTTGAGATTCTCAACAGTGAGTAATTTGTTGTTAATGGAAAGCCAAACTAGAATTTTAACTTTCAAGGAAGTACAACTACTCCAAATAACCTTAGCAAAAGGGGAATTGACACCTCCGTGGTTAAGAAAATTATAAAAGAATTTAACTGAACAAGAACCTGAGCTGGTCCAGTGCCAGAGGACATCCTCTTTAGGATGCCAGGAATAGCCGATTAAACTAGAAAGAAGTTGAATATATTCAGGAAGTAAAGAAGGAGGAAGGGCGGTATGAAAGGGATAACCCATTCTCTATGTAACACCCCGTAATTTCTAAAGTATAATATAAATATATATATATATATATATATATATATATATATATATATATATATATATTAATAGGTTGATGGCATGGATGTAAATTAATTGAAGATGAGTAGGGGGGCACCCATGTGAAGCACATAAGGGTGTGCTGTGGGGCGTGACATCATGATGACGTCACGTGGGGCCACCCGGGATTAAATTGTGAAGACAAGGAGTTGCTTTCTTCAGTGGAGTATTGACATGGCGTGTGTACACGAGATTTGAGGAATAAAGAGATGGTATTAATTAGTACCATATCAGGAGATTACAAAGAATATAATATTAATAAATAATAATGTCTATGATCAAGAGTCACCAATCCGGTTAACCACCTTTTTGAGAGGCAGCCTGTGGTGAGCAGTTGTACCATACTATAAATAATTTATCTGATAAATTGTATAAATTGTTTGAGCTAGGGGCAGGGGAGTTACGAATGGTATCAGATCCGACTTTCGACACCTAGTGTGGGGCATGTTTATATAGTCAGGCGGTGGATTCCGGAACTATAGACCCAGTCAGGCGGTGGATTCTGAGACTGTGGTGAACCCTCAATTAAATCTGGGACTGTGTGAGCCCTCAATTAAATCTGAAATTATGATTGATCGGGCGGTGGATTTCGGAATCATGAATAATTAGACGGATAGAAGAGCAGATGCTCCACATCGGCTAGAAAGGAGATCTTGCACTAGATTGTGCATGCCCCGTGCTCAGGAGGATGCTAATTTCTGAAAGGGGGCGGGGGGGGGGGGGGTGTAACACCCTGTAATTTCTAAAGTATAATATATATATAGTGTGTGTGTGTGTGTGTGTGTGTGTGTGTGTGTGTGTGTGTGTGTGTGTGTATAGGTTGATGGCATGGATGTAAATTAATTGAAGATGAATAGTGGTGGGGGGGCACCCGTGTGAAACACAGCAGGGTGTGTTGTGGGGTGTGACATCATGATGACATCATGTGGGGCCACCCGGGATTGAATTGTGAAGACAGGGAGTTGTTGTCTTTAGTGGAGTATTGATGTGGCGTGTGTGTACACAGGATTTGAGGAATAAAGAGATGGTATTAATTAGTCCCATATCAGGAGATTACAAAGAATATAATATTAATAAATAATAATGCCCATGATCAAGAATCACCAATTCGGTTAACCACCTTTTGAGTGGCTGTGGTTGGCAGTTGTACTATACTATAAATAATTTGTCTGATAAATTGTGTAAATTGTTTGAGCTAGGGGCAGGGGCGTTACACTCTGTGGTCATTGAGAATGCAGAGATACTCTGCCACAGTGGCATGAGGGTTAAGGGCAAGCCGGAAAAGATCCGGAAAGAAAGAAGCAAACTTGTAATTACCAATCCATAGGTCGGTCCAGAACTTAGTCTTAGAACTGGAGACACACACCTTGAAAAGCCCACACTGAAAAGGATCCACAACCTTCCACACACCCTTCCAGAATGGAGATGCCGTTGAAGAAAGAGACGGGAATAATTCCCAAATTCTATGACGAGAATGACATTTATGAATGATGATAATTTGCCCAGGGCAAATTTTCTTCTTTCAAAATTCTCCATAACCATTTACCCAGAAGTGCTAAATTTTGGTTCCTCAAGTCAAGAACACCCAAGCCCCCAGCCGACTTAGAAGAACAAACGATCTTCCAGCTGCAGAGATGGGTCTCCGCTCTAAAAATACCAGAACCCGACCAGAAGAAGTTCCTTCTAATTTGATCAATTCTCTTGATAACCCAGGAGGGGACATAGAAAAAAGACATCATATATAAAGGAATCGATGAGAGAACAGAGTTAACTAAAATCAATCTACCTCCTCGAGATAGTTGCCTACTGAACCAAACATTAAGTCTGGATTCCACTTTATCAGTCATCGGAAACCAATCAAATTTATGCAACTTGCCCCATCTCAAAGGGATGCCTAGATGCTTAACAGGGAATGAAGAGGAAGCACAGTTGAAAAATTGAGCAATCTCGTTTTGACGGTTGTTAGACCCACCAAGCCAAAGAACAGAGGTTTTAAGGAAATTAATCGATAGCCCAGAAGCCATTTCGAAAATATAGAGGAGGAGTTTAAGGTTCCGGAGAGTAGAACCGTTTGGCTTAGCGAAAATAATGGTGTCATCGGCATACTGTAAATTAAGAGCCCCGCGGAAGCTCTGGGAACCACCTAAACCTTCGATAACATTAGCATCCCATGCGTTACAGAGAAGTTTACTGAAAATAACAGCAACGGGGGAGAATAAAAGAGAAGAGATCGGGTCACCTTGACGGAGACCACACATGCACTTGAATTTGTTACCTTTCGTACCATTAATGAGAATTGAGGAAGTGCTAGCAATCAGACTGGACTTAATCCAGGCAGTCTACTTTAAACCAAACCTTGGTGGAGGAGGATATCGAAAAGAAAATCCCAACTCACATTGTCGTATGCTTTTTCGAAATCTAATTTTAAATGAATGCCCTCAGAATTGGATCTATGACATTCAGAAATAATTTCTTGGGCACAAGCCACACTATCAAGGATAAAACGATCCTTAATAAATTTCGCCTGAGCGGGATCAATAACTGGAGAAATGACTAAACTGAGATGGCTAGAAAGAACTTTCAAAATGATCTTAAAAGTAGTGTTGAGAAGACTAATAGGACGGAAAGCAGAAACTGAGTTAGCACCGATGATTTTGGGAACGAGTACAATATGAGCATAATTAATACGATTATAAGAAAAAAAACCTTGGTGAAGATCGGCGAACATCTCGAGTAGGTCTTCTTTGAGATAATCCCAAAATTTTTGGAAGAAGAAAGACGGGAACCCGTCTGGGCCAGGAACCGAATCGCTCCTCAAAGAAAAAACCGCAGATTTAATCTCATCCAAGGAGAACGGATCTTCAAGGCTAGACAGGTCATGAGTTTCGTTACCATAAAGCTGGGCCCAGTCCAGGTTGATGGAGCGAGATTTGGAAGACCCCAATAGGTTTTTGTAAAAATCTAGAAAAGTGGCGTGAAAAATTAGAATTGGAGCTAAGATCAATGCCATTGTCTACAATGGAAGAGATACGGTTGCATCGTTGACGGTGCGATGCAAAATTATGGAAAAAGGAGGAATTGCCATCACCCTCCTTGAGCCAGCAGATCTTAGCCCTTTGAGCCCATTTGATGTGGTCGAGGTTAAGAAGAAAAGCAAACTCTCGCTTGCAAGAATTACGTTCAAGACAGAGGGAATCAGAAATGGGACAGATCTCTTCAAGTTGATCAATGGAATTAATCGAAGATAAGAAATACTCCTTGAGAGCGTTAGCATTAGCGAATCCATCCGTACGCCAAATTTTGCAACCATGTTTAACAGCATGAAGTTTCAAAAGGATCCGACTCAGGCCGTGGGAGCCAGTAACAGAGGAGAGACAGCTTATGATGAGGTTAACGAAAATTTGGTCCTGCAACCAGAATTTTTCAAATCAGAATTTGAACAGTTTAGAGAAATTATAGTTAGAGTGTAGAGCAATAGGCACATGATCCGAAGACGGATTAGGCATGGCCCACACAAAAGAATTGTGAAAAAAGAAAATCCATTCCTGAGACACCAGGAACCGGTCAAGCTTGGCCATAGAAGGCGCTAGCCTCATATTAGACCAAGTGAAGGATCTACCATTAAGTGGTAGGTCGATCAGATTAAGCGATCGAATGTGATCATTGAATCGGAGTGAATCAATGCTAGAAGATGAATTGCCCATCCTTTCGTTGGAAGATCTAGTGACATTAAAATCACCACAAAAAATCCAGTAGCCGTTTATACAACCACGAAAGGAATCAAATTCACTCCAAAACAAATTGTGGCGATCTACAGTGGAAGGACCATAAACCGAGGCAATAGTGAGGCAGCAATTGAATTCAGTCCAATGCAGACAAACAATGCGGAAAAAATTAAGACGACGTACAGAGATAAGAGAGAAGCAGGACTCTTTAAAACCGAAAAGGATCCCACCACAAGTGCCAATAGCATCCAGAGGGATCTATTTAGTTATAAGAGATCCACTAATGGAACGTAGGAGAGAAAAGGATATGGAATCTAGTTTTGATTCCTGAATAGAGGTCATATCACATCGGGAAGATGTGATAAGATGGAATAATGCTTGCTGTTTAGATGTACACTGAAGACCGTGAATGTTCCAAGAGACATTAATCATGAAAACGTATTGACTCCTCAACTTTCGACATTTCAAGGAGATGAATGGAATCAATGTCCGACGAGTGGGCCAGATCTATAACAAAACCCATGTCAGAAGCAAGATGAAGAATGTCCGAATTAGAAAGGGAGTCGAAGTGCACCTGATATACTGAACCAAAATCAGTATGGTCCTTTCTATCAGGTACAAAGGGCGTAATTTCTAAATTACGAATCTGCGTAGCTAAGGAAACCTTGGACGCAGTTGATAAATGCAAATCTTTTTTGGCACAAATGAACGAATAAAAGGATAAGAAGATTTATACCTCTTAGGAGGATCAATAGAATGCTTAAAAGGAGCCTTAAGAGGAGAGGAATTAGAAGTAGTAGCTTGGACCGGTTGGGCAGCAATGAAGGAGACAGTTGGGAGAGGATTGCTCTGGTTGGGGGGCAGATGGTCAGTTAAAGTGGCCCTTGTGAATTGAAATTGTGGATAGAAGAAGGCACTGGGGTATTCCGAGGGGAAACTGGAAGTAGAGAAGAGTTTGACTGGGTAGACTCTTCTCCACTTCGAGTAAGAAAACAAGCTTTAAGAACAGAAGTTGGGAGGCGACGGTCATTATTCAACAAAGTAAAAGAAAAGGGAAAGTAAGAATGAACATAACTGGATGGGATGAAAGAAAAAGTATCCAAACTAAATGCATAATGGCACATCAAAACATTATTAGACACTGAATAAAAATTAAACACAGAAAAACGAACGAGGGTTAGTACCTTGCGCAACGTTTTAGGATTAGCCAGATCTTTTTCTTCTTCAGCTAGAAGATCGTCGGATTCAGTCCAAGCATCCGACGATAGAGGATTTGTAGTACTACGTATTTTTTAAATATAATTTTAAAGATTTATAAATGAATTAAAATGATTTTCTGGAGATTTAATAAATATTTTCTGAAGATTTATCTCTTTACACGTGCAAAACACGTGCAAATATTTTTGGTGTAAATATCCAATTTTATATTTTTAATAAATTCTACTACTTATAATAGAGTATATTCTAAATTTTGGGATTTTTCTGAATAAAGAAACTATTTTTATAAATACCTCGAAAGAGAGGATCTTTTATGTAAAAAGTTGTTTTGATCTCAAACAAATAATGAAATTTCATTTTTACTGAATTTTTTGCTTTCCATGGTCATCATTGAAATTAAAATATATTTAAATTTTATTTAGAGTCGATTTGGTAAAGATTTAAACAAATATGGTGTTTTTGCAAATATGGAATTTATGTTGGATCTTGTGCAAATATTCTCCTGAAAAGTAAAAGTCAGATATTTTTATTGTAAAATATAATATGTATTATTATATATTATTTCTGAATTTTTTGGATTTTTACGAATATTTTATGATGTATTTGCAAATATTACAAAAAGAAGGACTTTTGTGAAAAACTGCCACCCTGAGTACAAATCCGAATTTTCTTTATTTCTGGGCTGTGCTAGATTGCTGGACAACTCAGTAGTAAAAAGATTTGATTTGGTTTTAATTTATTTAACTTATTTTAACAAAGAAAGGTTTATATATGTAAAGTAATAATTTGTTAAAGGATTATTTTGCAAATGTGTTTCAAAACCCTAATTCTTCTATTCCGGGTATTTAAAAGATGGAGTGCAGCCGTCTTTTGCTGCACAACACAAAGGTTTTATTGTTTTTATTTTTCTTGGAGATTGAAAGAGAAGATCTTGGATTTCGCAAAAGAAGGGTTTTGCTTATTCTCCATTGATTCGATTGGATTCTTCATCGAGGTGAGTGACTTGTTTGTTTTCTTTTGATTTATGTATGTTGTATGCAAATGATATGAATATTTTGATTGATCTTGGATGTCGAATTTCATCTATTAGAAAGCATGCTAGGGTTTGGTATGAATATGTATGTTGGATGGATGAAAAATTGGATCTTTGAGAAGAACCCTAGTTATTTGTGAGTAGAATTTACATGTGGATTATTTTAGATTGTTGGAGAACCTAATATAAATTGTGAGTATGCTATTTCTTTTGGATTATTGCTGATTTGATTGAGTATGATGAATGTTATTCATTAACTAATTAAAGATGAGATTTTTGGACTATTGGTGAGTTGGATGAAAACAACATGGCCATGTTAACGATAAATTTGTTTATGAATCAACTATTGAGATTAGTTGAGATTGAGTTTGAGGAATTTTGAGAATGAGTAATGGAATAAAAGACCATGTTTTGAGGATTTGAGTTATGATGACTAAAATTGGGGATTGATACATTTTGATTAAATTTGGGGATTTGTGATTTTGTGAAAGACATTGTTCGAATTTGGATTTCTCAAATACTAAATTTTAAATCTGAATATTTGTTATTTTAGCTTATGGATTTGTGAAGTTACTTTGGTGCACAAGTATGCACAAACGTTTTCATAAATATTGTATTTTGTTGTTTAAGAAGAAATTGAGTTTTATGTGTTTTCGAAGGATTTTACTATATCTCAACTTATTTTAGTATCGAGGTAGGTTGGGAATATAAAACAAAGTTAATTTGATGTATGATTTATTATTAAAAACTCTAATTTGGATATATGCACATATTCATGTTTTATTTTGAAGAAATCCATCAAAATGTTATTTTATCAGTTCAAGCAGTTTTGATTGGTTTTTATGGATCTTTGTATATCCTATAAGTTGTATTTGATCATATCAAAAATATACTTTTTATAGATTTTGTTTTTGTAAAGTAAATCTTCGTATCGGTTGAATTATGCACAACCCAAACTACAGTCTGTAGGTGAGGCAGTCGACTGGTATGTTTCGACAGTCGACCGCCGCTACCTGGCTGCTATGTTTTTCTTGTTTTTCTTGAAATCTCGTGCGGAACAGTCGACTGAACCATTTCTCTAGTCGACTGTCTCTGCTCCGTTTTTTTGTTTTCTCGAAGTGTTGGATTTTCACTCTCGACAGTCGACTGGTGACTATTAGCAGTCGACTGCTACTACTTAGGATTTATTTTCTTAAAGATGTTGGATTTTCGCTCTAGACAGTTGACTGGTGTCTTTTACTGTCGACCGTCAACACTTAGAATTTATTTTCTTAAAAATATTAGATTTTCGCTCTGGACAGTCGACCGACTCTGGGTTGCAGTCGACTGCTACTGATGCGTTTTGAGATATTTTGATGCTATTTTGAAATGATTGATTCTTTAAAAGTTTTTGGATCTAAAACTAACTATTCTAAATATTATTGTTTTTACAGAACATATGTTGTCACGATATTTTATTGTTGGATTTAGATTCTGGAATTTTATAAAGATTTGGATTTTGTTGATTGGAGAGGTTTCTCCCTATGATCGTTTTGAGGATTCGTGAATTTTGGTCTTGTTGAGATCTCTAGGAGTTGAGTGGGAGTCCTGTGAACCGGCAGTTGAGATTTGTTGAGTTAGACCTGGGGGGTCTTGGTTTAGTTGTTATTGAGTATTTAAGTCCGGCAGGATACACTAACTCTAGAGATGGGGATTTTTGGTGGTTTAATAATAATCAACTTAAGGACAGGTACTAGTGTGGATGTGATGGAACTTGGGAAACGTAAGTATAGGCTCATGGGGTTGTTTAGTCCAACGGATGCGATCCAGGACTGTTTGTTATGTCTCGAAAGGACATTTGTGTGTTCGCGTGTCGAGGGTCTGCAGGCTTATTCACGGAGCATGCAGGGTGCATTCGCGTGTCGAGGGTCGGTAGGCCTATTCACGGAATGTACCTGGTGTATCTGAACGTCGAGGGCCTTGCAAGCCTATTCGTGGGGTACACGGGTTTGGGAGATGATTCTCCGGTTGTTTTTGAGCTATCTTACATGATGCTAGCGCGTCGAGGGCTGTGGTACCAATTCGCGGAGTATTCTGGATCTTGTTTTCCATCACCGTAGTAAGATTAGTTGCATAACGAGGGGTTATCCCTATAAGTGGAGATCGTTAAGGGCTTGCACCGGACCTATGTACTAGGAAATGCATAGAATCCGACAAGTATGCATTTGAGAGTCAGCATATAGAATTGTGTTTTCTTGACTTGGTTTTATGCTTGTGTTTTCCTGTTTTCTACACTTGACACTTAGTCTAGATTCACTTGATATTTTTATGTATTACTATCTACTATCTTATATTCCTTGATATTTTCATGCTTTACTTATTTCTTATTTCTCATTCCTTTATTCTTGCTGATGATACATGTTGTGGATGACTCTATGTTTTATGATTTAATTATGTTGCTTTGTTTTTATGTCACTCACACCATTATGGCTGACCCCTTTAGTTTTGGGGGTTAGGGTTATCTCTAGCCTCATGTTTTACAGGTTGTTGTTGATTAGAGCTTGGGGTTTGGATGCTTGAGATAAATTGATGTAATCGTGATTTTGTGTAAATTTTGTAAAAGAAGTGTTGTAAGAAGAAAGTTTGTAATTCAAGGTGTTTGGTATTCCGCTGTGTTTGTAAAAATTTTTGTAATAAAAGTTGAAATAAAAATTATCTGTGTTTTTGGACTGTGTTTAATATTACATTGAAGTTTATGCTGGGAATTGTGCCACGTATTTCTAAGATATCATATTAGAAATTCGGGGCGCTACAGAGATTGGTATCAGAACATGCTTCAATAGTAATAATAGACATAGTATGGAAAACCAACCTAGGTGTGGACACTAGAGCGTGAGTACCTAGGTGTGGACATTAGAGTGTGAGTATCACATAGAGTTAAAACATGATGTTTGGTTTGGGGTATGGTTGAGGTTTTTCCATAGGGTATTGTTGTGAATGTGAATTGAGTTGTGATATTCTAACTTTGCCCTCGTTTTGCAGTATTCAGTAGAATGACAGGACCTAGAACCAGGAATGGTGGTAACAATGGTGATGGAGCTGGAAGTTCCCAAGGAACGGGAGTTGATCTCGAGGCCGAATTTGCCTGGGTGTATCAGACATTGAATGCACTGATGGCAGCTAATTTGGCGCAGACTCAGAACCAGAATCAGAATCATGGTGTTGGACCAGTGTTTGTTAACGCTGATCCCATCAAGCAGATTGAGTCCTTCAAGAGGATGAGGCTGCCAGTATTTGAGGGGCAGTCTGATCTAAATGAGGCTGATGATTGGATTAGACGGATGGACACAATCTTCGAGGTCTCGAAAACTCCGGCAGCCAATAAGGTGAAGTTGGCCACAATGCAGTTGGAAAAGAATGCTGGTGTTTGGTGGCAAACGGTGAAGAGGACTGGGGGGACCAACAAATGACTTGGGAGGCTTTCACGGAGCATTTCTTTCCCCTGGATATTTAGGAAAAGAAGGCGACAGAATTCTTGAATCTACAGCAGGGCAGCATGACCGTGCGAGAGTATGAGACCAGGTTGGCTCAGCTTTCGAAGTATGCACCGGAGCTGATAGTTGACGAGACAAAGAAGGCCAAGAAGTTTGAGCAGGGCTTGAGGCCAAACTTAAAGTCGAAAATGATTCCTTTGGGCATAAGGAGGTTCGACAAGCTGGTCAGGAGAGCAGTTATGACAGAGGAAGACATGGATCAGTTCCAGAAGAAGCAGGAGACCTGGAGTAAGAACAAGAGACCAGCAGATGGTCAGAGTGGGAAGGAGTTCCCAGTGAAACAGGGCAAGTTCAGTGGGCCAGTGCAGAAGGCGCCCGCAGTTCAAGGTGTGACTTGTTTCAATTGTGGAGAGACAGGTCATTATCAGGCAGCATGCACCAAGCCTCGGAAGGTGCAGGTCTGTTATCATTGTGGTCGTGAAGGGCATATCCGACCAAACTGTCTGCAGTTGAAGAAAGATGGTGTAGGGGAAGGCAAAGTTCTGAGGCAGGGGCGAGTGTTCGCATTGACTGAGGAGGATGCGGGTAACTCAGGGATGTGATCCGGGGTGTGCAAGAACTTTGAATTTATTCATTTTGTATTAAGTAAAACTTTTATTTTGAGAATAATTGGAGATTGAGTATCATTCTTCATGTAACAAAGATTGTTTGGATTAATGGAATAAAATCTAAAATTTTTATTTGTAACTGTTTTCTTGCATGCATTGTGTCGCCCAAATTTTTGCTAGTCTTAGGTGTGGAGCTTAAGGTGTTTCCAGGCAGGGTCTTGAGGTGGATTTCCTAAGTCATGTCCTTTCTAAGGAGGGAGTGGCCACTGATTCTCGGAAGGATGAAGCAGATGTGGAAGGTCAGAGTTTGATGCAGGAGTTTAGAGGTTGTTGCGGCATGGCTTCCGATGGCAAGTTATCAGAGTTTCGCAGCGGAAGGTTGTTTTTCTGAACTCTTTGCATGATAGTGTTTCTTCTGTATGTTCGTATTTCTTTTTTTGGAATGCATTCTCCTGTGTGATTGTATTTCATAAATTATGTTTTCATTTATGAGATATTGCATTCCTTATTGGTGTGTTTGTTTGGACCCCATTAGCAGTAGTTATGAGGACAGAACTCTTCTAAGGAGGGAGTGATGTAGTGCCCCGTATTTTTTAAATATAATTTTAAAGATTTATAAATGAATTAAAATGATTTTCTGGAGATTTAATAAATATTTTGTGAAGATTTATCTCTTTACACGTGCAAAACACGTGCAAATATTTTTAGAGTAAAAATCCAATTTTATATTTTTAATAAATTCTCCTACTTATAATAGAGTATATTCTAAATTTTGGGATTTTTCTGAATAAAGAAACTATTTTTATAAATACCTCGAAAGAGAGGATCTTTTATGTAAAAAGTTGTTTTGATCTCAAACAAATAATGAAATTTCATTTTTACTGAATTTTTTGCTTTCCATGGTCATCATTGAAATTAAAATATATTTAAATTTTATTTAGAGTCGATTTGGTAAAGATTTAAACAAATATGGTGTTTTTGCAAATATGGAATTTATGTTGGATCTTGTGCAAATATTCTCCTGAAAAGTAAAAGTCAGATATTTTTATTGTAAAATATAATATGTATTATTATATATTATTTCTGAATTTTCTGGATTTTTACGAATATTTTATGACCTATTTGCAAATATTACAAAAAGAAGGAATTTTGTGCAAAACTGCCACCCCGAGTACAAATCCGAATTTTCTTTATTTCTAGGCTATGCTGGATTGCTGGACAACTCAGTAGTAAAAGGATTTGATTTGGTTTTAATTTATTTAACTTTTTTTAACAAAGAAAGGTTTATATATGTAAAGTAATAATTTGTCAAAGGATTATTTTGCAAATGTGTTTCAAAACCCTAATTCTTCTATTCCGGGTATTTAAAAGATGGAGTGCAGCCGTCTTTCGCTGCACAATACAAAGGTTTTATTGTTTTTATTTTTCTTGGAGATTGAAAGAGAAGATCTTGGATTTCGCAAAAGAAGGGTTTTGCTTATTCTCCATTGATTCGATTGGATTCTTCATCGAGGTGAGTGACTTGTTTGTTTTCTTTTGATTTATGTATGTTGTATGCAAATGATATGAATGTTTTGATTGATCTTGGATGTCGAATTTCATCTATTAGAAAGCATGCTAGGGTTTGGTATGAATATGTATGTTGGATGGATGAAAAATTGCATCTTTGAGAAGAACCCTAGTTATTTGTGAGTAGAATTTACATGTGGATTATTTTAGATTGTTGGAGAACCTAATATAAATTGTGAGTATGCTATTTCTTTTGGATTATTGCTGATTTGATTGAGTATGATGAATGTTATTCATTAACTAATTAAAGATGAGATTTTTGGACTATTGGTGAGTTGGATGAAAACAACATGGCCATGTTAACGATAAATTTGTTTATGAATCAACTATTGAGATTAGTTGAGATTGAGTTTGAGGAATTTTGAGAATGAGTAATGGAATAAAAGACCATGTTTTGAGGATTTGAGTTATGATGACTAAAATTGGGGATTGATACATTTTGATTAAATTTGGGGATTTTTGATTTTGTGAAAGACATTGTGCGAATTTGGATTTCTCAAATACTAAGTTTTAAATCTTAATATTTGTTATTTTAGCTTATGGATTTGTGAAGTTACTTTGGTGCACAAGTATGCACAAACGTTTTCATAAATATTGTATTTTGTTGTTTAAGAAGAAATTGAGTTTTATGTGTTTTCGAAGGATTTTACTATATCTCAACTTATTTTAGTATCGAGGTAGGTTGGGAATATAAAACAAAGTTAATTTGATGTATGATTTATTATTAAAAACTCTAATTTGGATATATGCACATATTCATGTTTTATTTTGAAGAAATCCATCAAAATGTTATTTTATCAATTCAAGCAGTTTTGGTTGGTTTTTATTGATCTTTGTATATCCTATAAGTTGTATTTGATCATATCAGAAATACACTTTTTATAGATTTTGTTTTTGTAAAGTAAATCTTCGTATCGGTTGAATTATGCCCAACCCAAACTGCAGTCTGTAGGTGAGGCAGTCGACTGGTATGTTTCGACAGTCGACCACCGCTACCTGGCTGCTGTGTTTTTCTTGTTTTTTTTGAAATCTCGTGCGGAACAGTCGACTGAACCATTTCTCCAGTCGACTGTCTCTGCTCCGTTTTGGTATTTTCTCGAAGTGTTGGATTTTCACTCTAGACAGTCGACTGGTGACTATTAGTTGTCGACTGCTACTACTTAGGATTTATTTTCTTAAAGATGTTGAATTTTCGCTCTGGACAGTCGACTGGTGTCTTTTACAGTCGACCATCAACACTTAGAATTTATTTTCTTAAAAATGTTTGATTTTCGCTCTGGACAGTCGACCGACTCTGGGTTGCAGTCGACTACTACTGATGCGTTTTGAAATATTTTGATGCTATTTTGAAATGATTGATTCGTTAAAAGTTTTTGGATCTAAAACTAACTATTCTAAATATTATTGTTTTTACAGAACATATGTTGTCAAGATATTTTATTGTTGGATTTAGATTCTGGAATTTTATAAAAATTTGGATTTTGTTGATTGGAGAGGTTTCTCCCTATGATCGTTTTGACGATGGATTCGTGAATTTTGGTCTTGTTGAGATCTCTAGGAGTTGAGTGGGAGTCCTGTGAACCGACATTTAAGATTTGTTGAGTTAGACCTGGGGGTCTTGGTTTAGTTGTTGTTGAGTATTTAAGTCCGGCAGGATACACTAACTCTAGAGATGAGGATTTTTTGTGGTTTAATAATAATTAACTTAAGGACAAGCACTAGTGGGGATGTGATGGAACTTGGAAAACGTAAGTATAGGCTCATGGGGTTGTTTAGTCCAACGGATGCGATCCAGGACTATTTGTTGTTATGTCTCGAGAGGACATTTGTGTGTTCGTGTGTCGATGGTCTGCAGGCCTATTCACGGAGCATGCAGGGTGCATTCACGTGTCGAGGGTCGGCAAGCCTATTCATGGAATGTACCTGGTGTATCTGCACGTCGAGGGCCTTGCAAGCCTATTCGTGGGGTACACGGGTTTGGGAGATGATTCTCCGATTGTTTTTGAGCTATCTTACAGGATCCTTGCGCGTCGAGGGCGGTGGTGCCTATTCGCGGAGTATTCTGGATCTTGTTTTCCATCACCGTAGTAGGATTAGTTGCATAACGAGGGGTTATCCCTATAAGTGGAGATCGTTAAGGGCTTGCATCGGACCTATGTACTATGGAATGCATAGAATCCGACAAGTATGCATTTAAGAGTCAGCATATAGAATTGTGTTTTCTTGACTTGGTTTTATACTTGTGTTTTCCTGTTTTCTACACTTGACACTTAGTCTAGATTCACTTGATATTTTTATGTATTACTATCTACTATCTTATATTCCTTGATATTTTCATGCTTTACTTATTTGTTATTTCTCATTCCTTTATTCTTGTTGATGATACATGTTGTGGATGACTCTATGTTTTATGATTTAATTATGTTGCTTTGTTTTTATGTCACTCACACCATTATGGCTGACCCATTTAGTTTTGGGGGTTAGGGTTATCTCTAGCCTCATGTTTTACAGGTTGTTGTTGCTTAGAGCTTGGGGTTTGGATGCTTGAGATGAATTGATGTAATAGAGCTTTTGTGTAAATTTTGTAAAAGAAGTGTTGTAAGAAGAAAGTTTGTAATTCAAGGTGTTTTGTATTCCGCTGTATTTGTAAAGATTTTTGTAATAAAAGTTGAAATAAAAATTATCTGTGTTTCTGGACTGTGTTTAATATTACATTGAAGTTGATGCTGGGAATTGTGCCACGTATTTCTAAAATATCATATTAGAAATTCGGGGCGCTACAGAAGTTGTATCAGATCGAGGATTTCAGAGAAGCCAATTGAGACTTGGATTATCTATACATTTTAAATGTATGCATTTCTCATATGTGAATTAATTGCCTCACTTTCATGTATAATCCTGGAAAATGTGGTCGTTTTCCCTAGAACTCTCAACATGTTGTAGAAAATCACTTTATCTACTTAGATCCATATCCAATTCGTGTAAATTTAGGATATATTAATCCTGTTACATTTTGTCAAAAATAGACTCAAGAGATTGGGTTGGATTTGGTTTAGTTTTCTTTAATTAGTGAAAAATAATTATGAATTCATGTATTTAATAGTGTACTATGAATGTTCAAACAAAGTTTTTATGTTCCATAAGTCTATTGAAAGTCTGGTTTTGTATGGCCCGACTACCTGTATACTAAATATGCTCTATTATCTTGGTTGGACAGTTATCAAAACTATCTACATATAACTTCCAGAGTCTCACTTTCCCTTGTTCATTTGGTAGATTGGAGATGCTGGGCTTATCAATATTGGCGAGAACTGTAGATTTCTTACAGACTTGAGCCTCCAATTTGTCGACAGGTAAACTGCAACTCATTTCGATAAATAACTCTTATTCTTCTTCCTTTCTTTTTTGTACAATACTCATTTCCTTAAAAAATGAAAATATATTGGCTTTGAAATTTAGTGTCCTTTTGGCTTCTTATTGTTGTTTTACAAGTCGTTGCTCTAAGCATTATTTGTTTGCGCTTAAATGTACTATTCATAATAGTGATGCTTCAGAGAAGAATTGGTCCCTTTAGTATTGTACAACTGTTGTAACAAAATTGATATATTGTTCGTAATTATGTTTTCCAGCTTTCTGTTCCACTTATTTAGGCTTGAGACTAGGTAGTTCAGTTTGTATCTTTGCTGTATATATTTGATTGATTCATTCAATAAAAGTGAACGGAGAATTATATTCATCTCTTTCTGTCATGGTATCAGATCATTTAGCCTGATTCTTCCCACCCGTATATCTTTTTTTCTCTAATGACTACCAATACCAACACCACCATCCACAACACTAATGCTCCTCATAGCACATTGATTAGTATCAATGTTGCAGCTCAAACTCCCTTAAAGCTTACCTCAACCAACTATGCATCCTGGAAACTGCAATTTCAGACTCTATTCATCGGGTATGATCTTTTTGGATACATCAATGGCTCCAAACCTTGTCTAGAACCAACTATTCACGACACCACTACTCCAAACCCAGCACATACACTCTAGATCAGGCAAGATCAACTCATTCTTAATGCAATTCTTGGTTCTATGTCCCCCACAATAATTTCCTTCATTGCTCGAGCCAAAAACATCATAAGAAACCTGGATAATATTGGCTAATACCTATGCCAAACCATCTCGGGGCAGAATCAAGCAGGTGAAAAACCAATTAAAACAAATCACAAAGGGATCCATGGGAATTTCTGAGTACCGCCAGACCATCAAAGCTCGTGCTGATGAGCTTGCAATCCTTGGAGCTGATATTGATAATGAAGACCTCTCAGAAAGAATTCTTGAGGGACTCAGTGAAGACTACAAAGAACTAGTTCATGCAGTACAAGCCCGCGATACTCCCATCTCATTTGATGAACTACATGAAAAGCTTCTAAACTTTGAAGCTTCTCCCCAAGGTACCAAAAAAACTGAACCTTCCTACTTTCCAGCCTCTGCTAATCCAGCCAATCGCACCTACAACAGACCACACAACTTCTCACCTTCAGCTCATTCCTTTGGAAACAATTCCGGCTAGCGTCCACCCTCATACTCTGGCAGCAACAACACGGGCTAGCGCCCGTTGCCTATCTCTGGTAATTGTTTCAATCCATCCACAAACATCGGACCTAACCATTTCCAGTCTGATCACAGCTCTCCAAAGCCTTACCTAGGCTATTGCCAAATTTGCATAATTCAAGGTCATACAGCTAAGCATTGTCCCTCTTTTCGTTTAGTACCAGTTGAGACATCCACCAACACTACTACACCAACGCACCAGTCATCTGGGAAACCAAAAGCTATCTTTGCTGCCAATACCTCCAACACCTCAACAAGGCTCTTGGATAGCGGTGCTTCTCATCACGTCACCTCCGACACAATCTCTCACTTCGTACACCATATAATGGCTCTGATGACATTATGATTGGTGATGGCACAGGACTCCCCATAACACATACTGGTTCTACCTCTCTCCAACCTCCCAATGCTCAATTTTCCTTAAACAATGTTCTTTGTGAACCTAGCATAAAAAAAACTTGATTTCCATTTCCAAACTTTGTATTTCCAACAATGTCTCAATTGAATTCTTACCATTTTCTTTTCTTGTCAAGGACCTTCGCACAAGAGAAACTCTTTTAAAGGGTGAAACGAAAGATAGTGTATATGAGTTGCCGGTATCCTCACCAATCCTTGCCTTTTCCAGTATCAAAACCACTTCATCACAGTGACATCACCGTTTGGGACACCCTGCTTTCCCTATTTTACAACATGTCATCTCTACAAATAATCTAGATTTATGTTCTTCCAGTCCTTTAAATTTTTCCTGTAATGCATGTCACTGCAATAAGAGTCAGAAAATATCTTTTTCCAGCTCTCCCATTGTCTCAACTCCTCCTCTTCAAATAATTTTGATGTATGGACCTCCCCAATTCTTTCTTAGATGGCTTTAAGTATTATGTAATTTTTGTTGATCATTTTACTAAGTATATCTGGTTTTATCCTCTAAAACAAAAGTCCGAAGCGAAAGACATATTCATTAGATTCAAAGCCATTGTAGAAAAACACTTCAATCACCACATCAACACCTTGTTTTCTGATAATGGTGGTGAATATATTGCTCTTTCTAACTTTCTTGCTCTACATGGTATCTCTCATCTCACTATTCCACCCCACACACCAGAACACAATGGCTTCTCTGAGCGGCGTCATCTCCACATTGTTGAAACAGGTCTCACACTCCTTTCTCATGCTTTTATTCCTTTGAATCATTGGTCTAATGTCTTTGCTACAACCGTATACTTGATCAATCGGATGCCAACTCAAATATTAAATCTCTTATCTCCATATGAAAACATTTTTGGTACTCCTCCTAATTACTCAAAACTCAAAGTATTTGGTTGTCTGTGCTATCCTTGGCTTCGCCCATATACATGTCATTAACTTGAGTCTTGTTCCAAACCATGTGTTTTTCTTGGATACTCTCTCACTCAAAGTGCATATTTTTGCTATGATCCATCAACTTGAAAAATTTTTGTTTCTAGGCATGTAAGATTTGTCAAATCAATTTTTCCTTTTACATCCCTTCTTCCACAAGCCCCATGGCCAGAGTCTACCACTGTTTGAACTTGGATACCACCAATAATTCAAAGTAAACAATACTACTTCATCACTCATACCACCATCTGACGTTCACCCTCAATAGCAACTCCAAAGTGAAAATCCAACACAATCACACTATACAGCCCCTGCACCCGTCGATCCTACCCTCACCACATCCAATAACTCAAGCCCACCACAGCAACTGACCTCCACCAATCCCCTGCAAATCACCACTCAACTGGACCATCAAATCACAAACTCAACCCATTCCATGCGAACCAGAGCCAAAAATAACATTCGTAAACCAATTCAAAAACTAAATTTTCACAATCAATTATCGACATCTCTTGCTATTGAACCTACCACACCAACCCAAGCACTTAAAGATCCAAAATGACATAGGCCCATGTCTGAAGAATATGATGCTCTTGTTCGGAATGGGACTTGGGAGCTAGTACCTTCTAATCCTAGTCAAAATGTTGTGGGTTGTAAATGGATTTTCCATACAAAACGTAACTCTGATGGCTCTATTGACAGGTTTAAGGCTCGCTTGGTTGCCAAAGGTTTTCATCAACGCCCAAGAGTAGATTACTTTGATACCTTCAGTCCAGTAATGAAGCCTACCACCATCAGACCTGTTCTTAGCATTGCAGTATGTAATGGATGGACCCTTTGTCATCTTGATGTCAATAACGCCTGCATGCAAGGTAATCTCAATGAAGATGTTTATATGACTCAGCCACCAGTTCCCATTGATCAAGACTTCCCATCACATGTTTGTAAGCTACAGATAGCAATTTATGGACTGAAACAGGCTCCCTAAGCGTGGTATCAAGAACTCCGACATTTTCTTCTTCAATCAGGATTCTAGAACTCCCATGCTGACACATCACTTTTTGTGCTTAATTCTGGTGGACATCTTGTTTATTTACTGTTCTATGTTTGACGATTTAATTATTACTGGGGCTGATGAACACTTGGTGAATCACTTTCTTCATTTGCTAGCCATACGGTTCTCCCTTAAAGATCTTGGCAAACTCTCTTATTTTCTTGGAGTTGAAATTGTTCCAAATCAGCATGGCTTCCTACTTTCTCAACGTCAATATTTGCTTGATCTCCTTGCTCGTACTCACATGTCTGAGGCTAAACTAGTTCAAACTCTTCTTCCGTCAGGTACTACACTCTCACTGTACTCAGGGGACAACTTATCTGATCCTGCAGAATTTAAAGCAGTTGTGGGTAGTCTCCAGTATCTTCTTCTCACTAGACTTGACATAGCCTTTGCTGTCAATAAACTTTCTCAGTTTATGCACAAGACCACAGCTAAACACTAGCAATTTATAAAGCATTTACTTCCTTATCTCTGTGGTAATCCTGACTATGGCCTCCAACTTTACCGAGAATCTCCTCTGTCTTTGCATGCCTTTTCTGATGCTTTACATGCCTACTCTGATGCTAATTGGGCAGGCGACCCAGACAATTTTTCCTCAACAGGTGCTTATATTGTCTATCTTGGTCGTAATCCTAACTCTTGGAGCTCCAAAAAGCCGAAAACCATCACACGTTCATCGTCTGAAGCCGAATATAGATCTGTTATTGATACAGCTGCTGAGATAACTTCGGTTTCCTCCTTGCTATGTGAACTTGGTCTTAAGCTACTAACTTGCCTAGTCATTTATACTGTGATAATGTTGGGTCAACTCAGTTGTGTTCTAATCCTATCTTTCATTCTAGAATGAAACACGTTGCTATTGACTTCCACTTCATTCGTGATCAGGTATAGAGTGGAACTCTTCAAGTTGCTCATGTTTCCTCTACTGATCAACTTGTTGATACTCTCACTAAGTCGCTACCCAGACCACATTTTTTGTTGCTTCGAGACAAGATTGGCCTCTCGTGTTGAGCTCCATCTTGAGGGGGCATAATAGTCACGTGCTTCAGAGTAGAATTGGTCTCTCTAGTATCGTACAGCTGTTGTAACAAAATTGAAATACTGTTTGCAATTCTGTTTTCCAGCTTGTTGTTCCACTTATTTAGGCCTGAGACTACGTAGTTCAGTTTGTATCTTTGCTGTACATATTTGATTGATTCATTCAATAAAAGCGAACGAAGAATTATATTCATCTCTTTCTGTCAATTCATAGCTTCAGTGCTTTCTCTTTTATGTTCCTCCTCTCATTTTTGTTTGTCTGCACACAAGTCCTAAGTGTTCATTATATATAATAGTTATCCATGGTAATTTTTTCTGTACAATTCATGCTATAGTTAGTTTGTCAAGATAGTTTTCAGTTTCCCTTTTCCAAATATGCATAAACTGATAAGCATTTACCTTTCAAGTTGCCACTCATTGATGTAGAATTCACTTGATAATTCTACAATAAAGTCATGTTTGCATTGTGTTTTGGGATTGCATGCATCAATTTTGTCTTCTACCAGTCAATTTTTTGAAGAGTCATGGGTGAAAGCAGATTTTTAAGGATTGGCCTACTCTGATCCAGGATCGGCTTAGTTCGGATCAGTTTTAGAGGGGGTGATCTGATCTCCTCCAAATATCGAGATCGGAAATTCAAATTGAAGATAGCCTGAGGCACAATGTGGATCGGGCGATTCATTTCTATCTAACATTGATATGGTCGACCAAGCAAACTTTTTTAAAAATTTTGAAAAGAAAAATAGAAGAGAAAGTAGTGTTACATAAGGCGGTACGAGGAACTATGCTATTCTTGGCCGCATACAATATGCCTTTGGATTTCTTATTATTTTTATAAAAAAACTGAAATAGTTTTTTAAAAATCAGAAAAAATAAGAAAAGTTTGATAAAATGGAAGAAAGGACATACAACATACTAAAAAATAAAATAGCATAAGCGCATAATATGATAATACAATTAAACAAAGACATGTGATAAGGTTAATAGAGAGATCGAGAAATATTATTGGATTGATTATAACTGAATACAATGTCTCCTATATATAGGAGGAAACCAATACTAAAGAGATAAATAACCCGATATGGGACTAAATATAATATAATATCTAACACCACATCTCAAACTCACAGTGGGTCGAACAATATGAGTTTGCCCACCAAGTAGCGAAATATTTAAATAGTGTGGAATTTGGTAAAAAAAAATTTTGTCTGCTGTGAAGAAGTAACAGAATAAAGTGAAATGGTCCCTGCTTCAAAGCACTCACGAACATAGTGGCAATCTATCTCTATGTGCTTCGTTCGCTCATGAAAGACCAAGTTGCTTGCAATATGCAATGCACTTCGGTTATCATAATGAAGAGGATTAGCTCCAATAAGAGTGATATCCATATATGATAATAGCCAACGAACATGAACAATCTCTCTAGTAGTAACTGCCATTGCTCCGTACTTAGCTTCGGTGGAAGAACATGCAATAACTTCCTATTTCTTGCTTCGCCATGAGATCAGTGAATCACCATGAAATAAACAGAAACCTGTGGTAGGCCGTCTGTTGGTAGAATCACCCGCCTAATCTGAATCAAAATATCCAATGAGCTCTAGCTTAGATGTGGAAGGCATGAATAATGACCGAGTGATAGTGACCTGAAGATATCTGAGGATCCGAAGAAGGCACCGTAGTGAACTGATGTAGGAGCAGAAACAAACTAACTAACAATACTGATAGCATGAGTAATATCTGGTTTGGTCATGGATAAATAGACAAGCTATCAACAATCTGTCTGTATCTAGTGGGGTCGGGAAGGAGCTCACCATCTGTGGGATGAAGCTTCACATGAAGCTCTAAGGGAGTATTAGCTGATCGATTGTCAGAGAGACATGCAGTGGAGATAATATCTGATGTGTATTTCTGTTGAGAAATAAGAATGCCCCGAGATCCATGGGCAATCTCAGGGAATTCTTATTTGGTATCCATGTGAACTCCCTCGTCTGCCCTATCTTAGACAACACCTTATAAGGTTCTTCATCACTCACTACCGGACTACAGTATCTACGTACTTTTGGGTACACTTGTTATGTCGTTCTCCCTCCCACTGAGTGCACGAAGCTCACCGCTCGAGTTACTAAGTGCGTTCACCTAGGTCTCAGTCTAGAGCATAATGGATATCATTGTTTTGATCCTGTGGAAGGTTGTATTCGTATTTTCTGACATGTCTCCTTTGTGGAAGACTTTCCCAACTACTTGACATCTCCTGAGGATGCCAGTTTTCTTGACTCCCCAGTTGTTGGGTCTTTCTCCCCGACCATACCTTCACGCATTTCATTTGATCCCACTCCTTTGGCTCCTTTCCCGTCTCATACTGACATTCCACATATTATTCTTCCTACAGAGACACCACCTGCATCCCCACAGCATCATGCACCCTCGCCACCTGCATCCCCACAACTTTATGCGCACACACCACCTATCTCACCCCCACACACTGTCCATCCGCTACCGGTCCGTTAGTCTACATATTCTACCTCAGGCATCCTACCGGAACGTTACACACCTGATGCCACTGGCTCTTCTGCCCAGTTTGGTTTTGCCACCCTAGCCTCCTACTCACCATAGTTTCATGCATATCTCACTGCTATACACTCCACACGTGAGCCCAAATGCTATCAGAAAGATATTCAATATCTCGAGTGGCGAGAAGCTATTGCGGAGGAGTTCATTGCATTTGATCAGAATGGCACTTGGAATGTTGTTCCATTGCCTATAGGCGTTCAGCCTGTTAGCTGAAAGTGGATTTTCAAGGTCAAATATCGACCTGATGGCTCCATTGAGCGGCATAAGGCTTGTCTAGTTGCCCGAGGATTTATTATGCTGAGATTTTGCCTCGGTTATACAGATGACTACAGTTCGCACTCTCCTTACAGTTTCTGCCTTTCGTCAGGGGTCATTATACTAGATGAACATGAAGAATGTCTTTCTTCATGGTACCTTTAAGACCCCACAAAATAGTATATATCTATTTTGTATTTTTAATCCGTGCACGATTAAGAGTTGCACGTATTAATGGAATTTTTTCTCAATTTTAATTGAGTAAGTATTGAAACATATTATTATTCCATATGTTTTGAACTCAACGAAGGTGCAATTGTAACACCGGAGTTGAGATATCTTCTTAATAAATTCGAATATTAGTCTTAACTATAATTAAGTTAGGACGTATAATATTGAATTATTATTTTGTATGGTGATAATATGATTTCATGTGTGTTATTACAAATTGTATGTACAAATTTTATTGACATTTTTTGTTCAATTTCTATTTGATTTAAATCTTGTGTGAGATTGTGGTGATTTAAATCATCTAATTAAACCCAATATGACTCAACTAGACCCAAATGAACTCAATTGACCCTAACTTGACTAGTACACTTGTAGTGTAACATGTCATGAACCCAAACAAAAAAAGTGATGGACTTGGCCCAAGCATGGCCGGCCAAGCATGGAGATGGAGGGAAAGAGCTAGGGTTTGGTTTTGCTTTGAATTTGAAAGATTCTTCATGATGGAGTTGGGAACCCTAGGGGTTTCGTTCACTCCAACACTCCAAGCCACCATCCCCAATCACCTCCAAGATTCCCACCAGCCCAAATCCTCTCAATCTCTTCCCCTCTCACTCTATTTAAACTCCCCTACAAACACTAGCTCCATTTTCTCATTCTACTATATCCAAACTATCTTCTACTATACTTATATACTACCTATAAGGAGCTAGTCATTGAATTGGAGGAAGAGCAAGGAGCAAAAGAGTATGACAAGGAGTCAAGGAAGCATGGAGAGCAAGCAAAGAGGAGCAAGAACAAGGAGGCCAACTTAGAGAATACATTTCTTCTACAAACAAAAAGTGTGTGTTTCTAAACCTTTGTGGTGTTTAAATTTTTTTGGTGAAATCTTTATTTGGTCTTGACAACATGGGTGGGTCATGAAGTGTGTGATTAAGTGTTAAAATTTGTTGCATGCTAGTTTTATTAGTAGAAGACTAGATAAAACACAGTAAAAAGCTGAACAGAAAAGTTTACTAGGTCTGGATGCTATAACTCGAAAATTACTTGGAGTTTGAGCTTGAAATTTTAAATGTAGATTCTTATGAATGTAATACACCTTGATTCCAAATTTCATAATTTTTGAAATTTACTTACTATTATTTAATATTTTAATTAAATACGAACTTGAACACTGACTGTGCAGAAAACAGATTTAGCATAAATTCTGACTATGATATTCCAAAGCTCATAACTTTTTAACCACTTGAAATCTATTGTTGAAATTTTAGTATGTGCTTCTAATATGTGTTCAGTGCTTATATATAAGATTTTATAATTTTTGGACATCGTTTGCTATTTTTATTAAATCCGAAACCTTTGTCTGTTTTGAAGAGAAAAGACAGAGTGAAGATGATCTGTTCTGCTATTATCTAATTTTCAAGAAACCATAACTTGCAAAATACTTGGTAGAATCACTTGAAATTAAATATGTTCTGTTACTATGTATTAAGAACTTATGTTTCAAATTTCATGAAGTTTAGAGATCAATTGATATTTTTGAAGTATTTTTTTTGTTAGCACTGGTTAGTTGTTGCTCTATTCTGAAAATTATTGCATGCATGTTAAACGATGACTCATTTGATCACTTTAACGACTTAATCTAAAGAAGCATGTAACTAGAAAGTTGTAGTAGACACATAGATCTTTTTGTGATGCCTAAGAACTCAAAATTTGGATAAGTAAATGAATTATAATTAATTTTGCAAGTGATAATAGAAACACACAGATTCTTAAAGCTCACTGTTTGGCACTATGCCTGTGAAATTGAGTTAGAACTTGTAGATTTGAGTTTTTAGTTTCTGTTTGTGAGTTATAAATCATGTTGTGGATGTGGAATTAAGACTTAAACATACTAAGTCCTATGTTGTGAGTAGCTCACATGGGCTTTGTAGAGCTACAATTTAGACATACTTATTCAATGTTTTGAAGTGGATGTTGTGTTAAGTGATTGTGTGTTGATGTGGACCATTTTGGGATGAGAATCATGCCCAATTGGTGCTTATGCTTGCTATCTACCTTGAGTAGAAGCATGGGGAGCACTCGATTGCGTTACTCTAAGGAAATGGGACTGGGAACGAATCTATTTTGGCATGAATGCCAATTGTATGCTGGCTATTTGGAAATGTGATTTTCCATTTGTAGAGATTTTTAGCACTCTTTTTGGGTATTCATGGTGTAGGGTTTATTCCTAGAGTAGTGTACTCTTTTTGGGCCACTTTGGTTGAGTTTTGAGACTCTAGGATCAAGTCCTATGGTGTATCTATACGGATAGAATAGGAACCCTTGTAGCATTGAATGCCTGGGAGGAGGAGACGACTCGTGCATCGACGTGCTCGCCGTTCATGGAAGGATTCTATAGTTGTGTTTGATGCTACCACTTGTCGATGACTGTGGAGCGTGAGGATGGCAGGAGCAACGTGTTCGGGTCGGGCTGAGGTTGCGATCAAACTCCAAGCATAGATGGCGGTTGCGACGATCGATGAAGTCGGTTCATCATTGGTTCGGGCCAAGTGTGGACCGAGGCGAGCCAGCCCTTGGGCTAGATTTGAGGGCTAACTTAAATCTTATTATGAGATGGGTTAATTCCTAATAATGAAAAAGGTAATTAACTATAAAAGAGTCTACAAGTAGAACTTAACTAGTTGTTCATAATAAACAAAGTTGTTTACTAAGTTAGGGCTTGGAAATACTTGATAGATCACCTAACTAAGGGAATTCGTTAAATGAAATAAACCTAGACTCGCCTAATAATTCCTACATCTAATGAAATAATGAAAGAGGATTAGAGTTTGACTAGAGTCTTGGAATTCAGATAATCAGATGATCAGATAAAGAGCTAGTATCCTGTAATTAACCACATTCTTAATCTTAGTCCTAGAAGGGATTAGCAGTACTACCTTGGGTTTGTTATGTCATGCCCCACTTTCCAAAAAGGAAATACGAAATACGGATATGTAACTAAGTCCAGCGAATGATTTTTATCATCTATAAGCTGTTAGGATCTTTACAACATTTCACAGGAATAATCAAGAGATAACAAGGAGAAACCAACCACGCATGCATGAATGAATCAATATACCAACATAATTTACTTGAAACAAAATTTAATAATCTCAAATAAACCAGATCTGAATAAGTCAATAATTTCGGGTCACATTGCCCAATACAAAATAATCCAACAGATACATTTATTCAAAAATAGCTGGAAAATAAATATAGCAAGAACTCCAGCAACTAAAATCTTTGATCACCTACTCCATCGAGCAGCTGATCACCAAAATCTGCAATTGAATAAATTGCAAAAAAAGGGAAAAGAAAACAAAATGCCCGTCAATGCAAGTTACGAGCTGCTTGTAGTGCAGGCACAAGTACACAAAAGATAAACAGATATAGAGTAACAACAGAAACAAACATAGCATGGAATAGATATGACAGAGCAAAACCGAATGTCTAATATGATTCAGGAAACAGAATCAAATAACATGGTGTGCTAACAGGTACAGGTAATATGTAACAGATGTCAAGTATCATGTGAATATGTAAACAGATATCAGATGTCAAGTGGCATGTAACAGATAAACAGATAATAGATGTCAAGTGTCATGCAACAGATAAACAGATAACAGATGTCAAGTTATGTCAAATCTTGTATTTATTTCTATCTAGGTAGCACTTCATGCGTCCCATCCATTTACCACATGGTTTCTACATTCAAACAAGTTTACGTTTAGATTTTGTAGTGGACTGTATAGAGCCGTGTGCTCAGGTATCAAATAAACAGATAACAGATAACAAATAACAGATAACAGATACAGACAGGTAGATCCTACGGGTCCTCTTCTGAGTACACCTTCCTATAGAGAAGTGTGCAGTCAGGTAATCAGATTACAGAATCTTGTATCATGTAGTCATAAACACGTAACAGAAAACAGATAATCAGGTGGGAAACATGGCCCCCTTTCCAAGTACACATTTCTATATTATCCACTACTAGATCTTTCCCTTAACCCGACTTGATTATTTGTTATTATTATCAGACAGGCATATATGTGTACAAAAAAATGCAAGAATAACATGGTATAAATAAATAACAGGTTCAGATTGAAAGATAAACATGTACAGATGAAAGACAACTCATAAAATGGTAGGACAACGAAAATTCTAGTTCAGGACAGCAAGACAGTACTGCACCAAATCTGGGATTCTCGTTGCCACAAATATGAAAATCTGGATCCATCAGAAAATCTGAAAAACAAACTATCAGACGAATCTAGCAAGTATATATAAGTCATATGATATTTCACAAAAACAGGACTCAAAACAGAATTGTATCCAGAAAACATGTACAGCCAGAAATCAGAAGTTTGTATTCATAAACAGGAAAATAGCATTAAAACTTACTGATTAAATCCAAGAAAAATCTAGGGTATTCCCTAGTATGTTTAGTATCAGAAAATAAAGTTCATAATTTTTCAACATAGATAGTATTGTCAAATAAAATCAGAAAAAAGCAAGATACAGCAGATTTGTAAATCTGAAATCATAAACACACCAGTACTAAAAAAGCAATAGATTACAAAATATAAATCGAAATCAGATCCATCCAAAGGGTGATAAAATAGATACAGTAGGCTATAATTCATGTTTACAAAGTTTTTATAAACAGCAAATAGAATCAGGTCGAATTTAAGGTTCTTTACTGAACAGCATGAAAATTTTGCAAGTATAGTAGTTGTTTGCAATCATAGAATTGTTTATAAAAGTCATCAAATAAATCTACAAAAACTAGGAGTTAATCTCAATCAAGTCTAGTTGGACTCAGCAAAATATTGGATCAAAATATTATCTTTAACATCAGTATAAAAATAAATAACCATACAGAATTCATATAAAATAGAATCTGAAATTTTCTACACTTCTGTAGTAAAACAACAATAACTTGCAACTCACAAATCAAAATTGAGATCTATCAGAAATTCTGGAAAGTAGACAGAATTCTATATAATTCATATTCACAAATAACTTTCATATACTGACCTTAATAGGGTCTAAAATACTGAACAAAACTGGGTAACAACAAATACAGAAATTCTCTTTATGCATAAAATCAACTAGCTCATATGTCACACATCCAAATCATAACAAAGTGTGGAGTATGGTGTACTAGATGTCCAAGCAACATGGTATAGGGTGTTTAACAGATCTGCAACAAGATAATCTTGCATGCTTGATGTGTACTGGTAGTATATCCTGTTGTAGATCTGTTAAACACCATATACCATAGTATATCTTGTTAAACATCCTGTAGTATATCCTGTTGTACTGGTAGTATATCCTGGTAGTATCTTGCATGCTTGACGTGTGATTTCGTAAGTATCTTAAACACAAAAAATATGGCAGGTTTCAAGGATAAAGAGAAAAGGACAAAGACGATGTATGCTACAGATGCAAGAAGTCTGGACATATTCATGCAAACTATCATATCTCCCATGACAGAAATAAGGACTACTACCACTCCAATCCAGGATTGAGACAGAAGGCGTTGAAGGCAACATAGCTAGATTCATATTCCAGCGATGAAGAGCAAAAACATAACAACTTCGGATTCATGGCTCTTGGGAATGGTGAGGTGCAATCATCATCTCAAGAAAAGGTAATCGAAGAACCAACCTATGATGATTTAGTAGACATGTGTAATGGATTAAAAGATTATGCTAAGAATTTAAGTCGTGAATTAAGACAATATAAACAAATGTCAAATAAATCACATGACTCTTGCATTGCTAAAAATCAAAAGCTGAAAAATAAAAATTATTTGATTATAGAAAAGTTCGAGTCATTTAGAAAAGACCATGATGTGTTGATGCAGGAAAATGAATATTTAAAACAACAATTTCAAGAATCCTCAGCAACACATGATGAAAATCTAAGAGAAATTCATGAGAAACCTGTTTATATTGCTAAACTCACTGATGATTTAAATGAATGCAAAAAAAAATTGATGAGGTAGTAGAGGGTTGTAAAGAAGCTCTCGAACAAAATAGAATACTTGATGCTACCCTGGACACTTCGTTGGAACACAAAAGACGATGAGAAGACTAGGAAAAGGCTTTGTAAAAGAGAAATTGAGCTCGAAAAAATTATTGAAAAATATGAAGGGCCTAGTTACCTTATTATAAAGAGTTCAAGATCATATCATGATAATCGAGGGCTTGGTTATGATGAGCCAATACAATATCAAAGCAATCATGTCATACACATATGCATAGTCACCAACATAACACTATGCACATGTGCATGATCCAAGATATAATCGTATCACATGTCACTATTGTTGTAAAGTAGGACATATTTCTTACAATTGTGCATTAAAAAGGAATACTAATTTTGTTTGGGTGAGAAAGAATATAAATGCAGGAACAACGCCTACTTGGACATCTACAAACTTTCATGTAGGTGCATCTACACCCCCAACTTAAAAGATCGCAGACACCTTGATGAAAGATGCTCGAAAGTCACAACGAGTTGCAATAAAAAAAATCAGCATCTCCATCAAGGGAAAAAAAGAAGGACATCAGTTCATCTGATAAGTACAACACTGGGTAAATTCTAAACTAATTTCGATTTACTTTTGCACTATAGATGATATATTTATTCGAGTTATAAATCTAGAACATTGATTTTGAAATGTGTAATTTACTCATAACATGTGACAAAATCACTATAAAAAATTCTTTAAAAAAAACATGATACAAACTCACTTCTCTGTACAACTTTTTTAACTTGCTGATCGGTCGACTATACAATTGACTGCTCTCTTATAAATGGTATGGTCGACTGCGTGGTCGACCGTCCCAAGCTTTGGAATTTCTCTCCCAAAAATCATGCGGTCGAAAATGAACCGGTCGACTGCACAGTCGACCGTCCTGCTTTCGGCCAGTCTTGTTACAGTCAATTACTATAATTTCTTATGTTGTGGTCGACCGTCTCTTTGAACCAGTCGACCGTACGTATCGGCTGATCAGTTCTCAGTATATTTTTTACCTTAATGACATCGGGACCCACACATCCAGTATAACTACCTTTCCATCTTCCTCTCTCAGACTCCACGAAAAACCCTAACCTCCCTCTTCCAAAACCCATCAAATAGTCTTCAAATTTCCTGTGATTTTCTCCTAGGTTTTTAGGTGTTATCTTCTTCCTTGCTCCATGGCTTCTCACGGTCCTTCCTCCTCTCACAGATCTAAGGGTAAGAAAGCTATTTCCACTAAATCTATTACTAGAGAAGGAATTACGTTTAGAAATTCAAATTGTGCAGACCTCTATTTTTGTACACTTTCTTCTGCTCTGGTTATTGCCAACCGTGAAATAAACCTAGAATCCTTAGGTCGGAAATCCTCCGTTTTGGTTAGAATTCTTCAAGATTTTGGGTGGGATAATTATCTTGCTACACCAAGTACCCACTCCAAGTCATTGACTCGTCAATTTTATGTCAATCTTGAAGGTATTCAAGACGGTGATCTCACTCTTTCTTCAATTATTCTTGGAAAAAGGGTCAAAATTACTCCCGAATATCTTCGTAGGAGATATGAATTTCCCGAAGGAGAATTTGATGCTTATCATTTTGATTTCAATTCACTTGACTACAAACTGGGTCATGATAAATCTACTGTTAAATCCATGATTGTTCAATCTGAATTTTCTCATATCCTTCGTCCCACTCCCACTAATTTTACCGATTCTGCCCGTGTCTTGAATAAGATCGTTAATGCAAATATCTGGCCTAAAAAGAATAATAAGTCTGAGATCCGTGTAGACCAATCATTCATAATTTTTCTCATTCTTGACGAGTATAAATTCGATCTTACCACATTTATCATTAGGACAATGAATGTTGCCACTACTCGCTAGCTCCTCGTGCTTGGTATGAATGACTAAGTTCGTTTCAAATTCACATAGGTTTCTTTAAATGGAAAGTAGATACTACACTATTTATAAAATATGTTTCTAAAGATATTTTAATTATTCAAATTTCTGTTGATGATATTATATTTGGATCTACTAATGAAAATCTTTGCAAGGAATTCTCTAAGAAAATGCAGGATGAATTTGAAATGAGTATGATGGGTGAACTAACCTACTTTCTTCGGCTTTAAATACAAAAACGAAAGGATGGCATCTTCATAAATCAATCCAAATATACAAAAAACTAGTCAAAAAGTACGGTCTTGAGAATGCAAATGCCTACAAAATACATATGGCAACTACCACTAAGCTATCCAAAGACGAATCTGGTAACAATGTTGATATTTCTACCTATCGTGGTATGATTGGTAGTTTGCATTATATTACTGCATCTCGTCCAGATATCATGTTTAGTGTTTGTTTATGTGCGCGTTTTCAATCGTATCCCAAAGAATCGCATTTGGTTGCCGTTAAGTGTATTATTCGATATCTTAAAGGCACACGTAACACTGGACTTTGGTACCCGGAAAATAGAAACTTTTCTTTTGTAGGGTGCTCCGATGTAGACTATGCTGGGAGCTTAACAGACAGAAAAAGTATTAGCTGTACATGTCACTTCTTGGGGGACTGCCTTGTCTCATGGGTATCCAAGAAACAGAATTCTGTAACTCTCTCTACTACCGAAGCAGAATATTTCGCAGTCGGGTCTTGCTGTGCACAGGTATTATGGATGAAACACACTTTAGAAGACTACAAGGTATTTTTTTTATTATATTCCGATTAAATGCAATAATACTAGCACTGTTCATATGACCAAAAATTCTGATCAACATAGTCGTACAAAGCACATAAAAATTCGGTATCATTTTATTAAAGATCATTTTCAAAAGGGGGACGCACAATCCCCTCTTGAAGTTGAACAATAATAACGGCTCACCAATCTCTCTAATCAGTTATTCAAACCCTAGATTCTGCAGCCATATATATAGCCCCCAAGTAAACCCTAAAAGATAAACACAAATCCAGCTTATTGGACCTTAAACACATCAGCCCAAAATACACAGCGCCGTTGTCGGTCGACCGCATCCCCAGGTCCATAAATAAACACGGACACTCAAAAAATCTGGGTCGACCGCAACATGTAAAGCCAACTCCTGAACTCTAGACTGGTCCACTGCACGGTCAATTGTCCCGCTCTCTGTTGGACCTTGTACACTCCAAGAACCTCCTACAAGCAAGGTTGGTCGACTGCACCCCCGATTGGTCGACCGCAACTCTCAGACTGCACATCCTTTACTTGCTGCTATTGTCTCTTGCTGTCTTTTTCTCCTCTTCTTCTCCAACTTCAAGTACTCTGTGCCTAAGTGTATTTGAGGCCACAATCCTAACAATCTCCCACTTGGACCAAATACACAACGCTTCAAAGTTATTGTAATCTTTACCTCGCATTATCTCTACCAATCTTCCACTTTCATGGAAGACTCAAGTACTCCTCACTCTCAGGAAGAGCACATCCACCACTCCACCACGTGGAGTGCACCAACCACCCCCAATCGCCTCATGAAGGATGTGATCCACCAAATGCATAGAGCACGAATACCGGAGAAACAACCTCCCGTGTCAGATTCCGTGTTACAAGACTCCCCAACTCGCAGAATCTTCATCAACAACAGACATGGTTCAAAGCCTTTCAATGCACCATCTGCACTAGAAGCCTCCGTGGACGAAACCTCCACAATATCCGCAGATTGTTCTACCCCTACAGTCCCATTTCGGTTACCCTTATTGATATCACACCCCATATCGATACTAGTGTTCTCTTCCTCACAAGAGCAACTTGAAGCTTCGTCTGCCATATCGCAAAGTACCCTTACCGCAGCAACGTCTTTCCCTCTAGGATCACTTTCATGGTTGCAGCTCCCAGTAAATTAGTAACCTCCCCTCCAAAACTGAAAAAACTCGGTTGCACCTAACACAACCTACTACTCGATTTCGGCTGAGAGTAAACTACAGGAGAAATGCCCCTCACTTCTCTAAGCAAATACAGCATTCCCTCATGCTTCCCATTTGCAATCACCCTTGAACCTGCAGCTATACACCACTCTCCACTACTAACTGTAGTAGACAACACCTCTTTGTCTAGACTTCCAATCGAGATAAGGTTTTCTTTCAAGTCTGGAACATGTCTTGTCTCCCGCTAGCCACACACTGATCATCATTGGCTTTCACGCGAACAGTACCAACCCCTCGTACAGGACACTAGTGACCATTCCCCACAATCACATCTTCAAAAGAAGCATCCTTGTAGTCATCAAACACCTCTTTCCTCGGAGTGCAATGAAAAGAAGCTCCTGAATCAATACACCAATCTTAAGTGCCCAACTCCTTCTGAGCTGATAAGCATAACTCTTCAACAAGCCCCACTTGAACATCCTTTGGGGTATCTCTCTTCGGTTTCTCCTGCTTCCTCTTCATATAAGCCTTGCAATTGCGCATCATGTGACCTCTCTTGTGATAATACCAACACTCAGACCCATATCCCCCATTGCTGTCATTAGACCCACTCTCAGATGAACTACTCTGATCATTTCTTCTTCGACTGCTCATAGATCTCCTACGTCTCCTCTCAACAGACATTGCAGAATCTCTAGAAGATGATGGCGGATATCCCCCATTTCTCACCCTTCTCACCTCCTCGTGCAGAATGCTACTCACTACACCCTGTAGAGTCGTCGAATCTGTCAAAGTGCCTATAATAGTCTGTTCCACCATACCATAATTATCGGGTAAAGTAGATAGAAGTAACAATAACTGCCCCCTCTCTGAAAACTTCAAACTTGCAGCTTCCATCTGGTTGTAAACCATACAGTAATTGTTCACATGCTCTGCTACAGAATCCCCTTCCTTCAACTTCATATTAACCAATTTCTTCAGATAAAGAATTTGATTAGATGCCGACGGTTTCTTATACATATCTGTGAGAATCTCCATAGCCTCCTTTGTGGTCTTTGCCTTCGAGATATGAAATAACTTCTTCCTACTCAGCCCCAATTGAATCTGTCCTAGCTCTTTTGATCCAAACGATTCCAATTTGCCAAGACCTTCGCATCATCAAACAACGGATCATCAAGATCTTTCTGACGAAGATATGATATCATCTGAATCTTCCACATCACAAAATCACTCTTATCGAACCTCTCGATCTTCGACTTGCTATCGGCCATCTCGAACCTAGAGCTCTGATACCACCTATTGAAAAATCTACCACAACTCGTAGTGCTAATAGCAGAAGTACACCACAAGCATTAGAAACTACCAAGACTTAGATGAACCAAGAACAAGTCACCACAATATATGCAAGATCTCACAATCAATATGCAGAGATAATTAATACTTATTATTTTCCAAGAAATACAAAGATTATAAAAGAGATTACAACTTTCAATCTCTCTCTCTCACCTTTGAAACACTCAGCACAATCCCCTCTTGATGATGAACAATGATAATAGCGCACCAATCTTTCTAATCAGTTATTCAAACTCCAGAGTCTACAGCCATATATATAGTCCCTAAGTAAACCCTAAAAGATAAACACAAATCCAGCTTATTGGGCCTTAAACTCATCAGCCCAAAACACACAGCGCCATTGTTGGTCAACCGCACCCCCATGTTGGCCGACCGCAACGTGTAAAGACAACTCTTGAACTCTAGACCGATCGACTACACGGCCAAAATGTCCCGTTCTCTGCTGGACCCTGTACACTCGAAGAATCTCATACAGTCAAGGTCGGTCGACCGCACCCCTGGTCGGTCGACCGCAACTCTCCAGACTACACATCTTCTACTTGTTGTTGTTGTCTCTTACTGTCATTGTCTCCTCTTCTTCTCCAACTTCAAGTACTTCGTGCCTAAGTGTATTTGAGGCCACAATCCTAACAAGGATAACTGTTATGAATCTTGAGAATTAGCAAGAGTAGAACTCTTGAGAATCTAATAATATAAATTTCCAGCTACAAATGAACATATTCTTTGGAATAATATCCTTCAAGGCTGCAGAAGAGTACTGCAATTGCGCATGGCGTTGGATTATTCTCCAGCGTGTTTGTATCGAATACCTTGGTTCACGCAATTACGGATCATGCAAGTGGTGATGGTCCCATATCCATCACCACCTTCTTTGATTGAAATAACAAGAAATTCCTTAATTGAAAATTTGAAATAAACTCCCTAACTTACTGCAAGTTGATCACTAATTATTTGGCAACTTTATTTAGTGCTCTAAGCTCTTCATACTGTAATAGGATACAATTTAGTGCTTTAAGCTCTTTTATTTTAAGGCATTGTGTTATTCCAGCTGAACAAAAAAAAATGAGAGGGGGGCCAAGTTAATGAGGTGAAGTTATCCAAATATTCTTAAAATACGAGTTATCAATTTTAACCTTATCCCTACCGAATACTCCCTCTTTAAAGAGGTTGTATTTATAGAGGTTTTTCTGGATAGGAGAAGAAGCCTGTAACCAGCACTTGAAGGAGAATCTGCACTTCTCTAGTGGGTTCTTTTTGAGTGAATGTTTTTTTATACGTTGCTATCTGGAGTCCATACCTTTCTGAGTGGAGGTATGAGTGGAAGTCTCTTTACACGTGGATTTCTGGAGGCCATGCCTTTAAGAGTGGAGGAATCTCGGTAGGTGTCAATCTGTGCAGGAATAGTCAGAGTGGAGTTATCCGGGGTCTGAGTGGAGTCTAGGTGTCCAAATTATGTAGGGCCACTGAATCTAAGGACATTGGGGTCATGGGATTGTTGTCGCCACTATCCCCTGTGTCAGACAGGTTGTCTATTTGGGATAGAAGCGGTTTATCTTCAGGAATCTCCTTTTCACTTTCTGTCACTGTCTCCTTTTCTTTTGAGACAGCTGTCTTTACTGCTTCTGCTACCTTTGTCGCAATCAAGGCATGGGTTGATTCTTTTCTTTTGCTCTTCTTGTGTTTTGGTTGGATCCTTTCTGGTTGCTTCTGGAAGCCTTCAATCTGTTGGAGGAGCTACAGAATTTGGTCATACTTGTTTGCTTCTATAATATCTTGGTTGTCCGTAGGAGCTTTGCCCATGTTTTGACCTTTTGGCAAAGTCACAGCTATCAACGGATTTGGTGTGTCTTTATCGGTAGCCGTTTGCTCCGGACTAGCCATTGGTATTGTGGACCCAATGATATCTCTGTGAAGGTTTTTTGGAAAAACCTCAGCCATAAACGGACTTGATGTGTCTTTACTGGTTGTTGTTTGAGCCAGACTAGCTATTGAATTTGAAGGCTCAATAGTACCTCTTTCTGCATTTAGAGGGAAATGCAAACCCTTCTCATCCCACTTATTACAGACCGAGGGAGGAGTCTATGGTGGAGTTTTAGGAGGAAATCTGGTCTGAAATAGTTGTTTCTCCAAGCTTGCTATCTTTTCCTGTAATTTCTGTTTTTCAAAAATCAGACAGTTTTTATTTTCATTTAGTGTTCTTACCGTTCTTGACATTGCCTCACAATGATCACAAAATAGGATTTTCCCCTGCATATCCTTTGTAATAAAGTATTCCAGGGGAGTTTTCTGCATGGATCTTAAGGAAGGAGAAACAAAATAGTTAGGTCCTAAGTAGCATCTAGCTACATCTAGTGCTTCTGACAAATTATAGAAACCTTTATAAACTGGGGTTTTGATGTTCTTAATACTGTCTGCTACTTCTATCCAAGTATGAAAAATACCTACTAAATTACCTTCGAGAACTGCATAAAAATTGTATCCTCTTTGGTTCTGACTAAATACTTCTAATAAGGAATTCATGGCTGCTAAGAAATATTTTTTTTCTTTTCTATTGAATGCAATCCATAAATTGTCTAAGATGCATTGTTGTTCTTTTCACGCAGAAATATGAGAATATGTTCTGAAATGAGGATTGCCATTTGAAAAAACAAAAAGTTCTTGGTTTCCGAATCTCAGCCATTCTTGGGGGGTTCTGCTTTCACTGGTCTGGTAACTGTTTTGTGGTGAAAACAAGTTGTCTGGACGGATACCTAGTTGTGGTGGTGGCCTCGCCATCTGCATATTGTCATAAAACATATTCATTAGATCATAATCTTGTGGTGTTTGCAAGAGATAAGAAATTCGTGTATTAATTAATTGTCTCCTAACCAGGTTTTCATAACCATCCTCAGATGGATCAAAATGTTCAGCTAGGGTGTATTAAAAATGCTTGTCATAGATGCAGCTGATACTTATATAAAAAGCTTCGATAAAACATAATTGCAAAAAGTGGAATAAAGTAAAGTTTATATCTGTATAATCTAGGAATGGATTTGGAAAATTGCTAATATGTACCATATCATTATCTACTCCTTCATTTTGTCTTATTGTGAGAAACGTTTTCTGGCAGATAGTACTCCAAGGTTTTCAAGATTTTTTGCCTTTTGCTGAATAATTTGAGCATACCTTTGTTCTCGAATTTCTTTTAATCTGTCGGATATAATTGTAGCATGTGGTTCTTTAACCCACCAATATTCTAATAGCTCATGAAGAGTTGCTACATTTTTTATTTTAGTAATTACAGAAATGAATTCTTTTTCTGTGCAATGTTCTAAAAAGGCAATGACTTCTGTTAATACTAGGTCTTCTTGAGTTACATTATATGTTTGTGGATGCTCATCCACATTAAGTAGGTCAAAAGATGTACCTATGTTGGTAAGGGTATTATCTCCCATGTCTACTAGCGCATGCTGATGGAGCAGGCGACTAAGAGTATCGGGTAAGATATTAGTACTGCCTTTGATGTGCTCAAAAGTGATCTGGGTGCTAAGGTGAAGGCACTTATCTAGAAAATTAAGCCAACGTCGTCTAGAGCAACGTTTAGGTTCTAAAGCCATTTTTGAATGAAAGGAAACGATGACTTCACAGTCTGTTCGAATAGTTATTTCTTTCTTTGAAAAAATAAATTGTTCAAAACTATCTAAAGCATAAGAGATGGCTAATAATTCTGCATCAATACTGCTAATGTTACCTTTTTCTTTATATTTACCACTGGCATAGCGGCAAATTATTTCTAAACTTTTATCGGAATACTTATTTGGTTTAGCAATCAAAGTTGCTCCCTAACTTGTATTGCAACCGTCTGATTCTATAATTAGATAGTCTGAATATAATGGTAAAGCCAATTCTGGGAGTTCTCTAAGCAAGCTCTTAATTTGTTGGACTAACTTGACATCTTCTTGGTTAAAATATCTTTGTCCTTTCTGGAAAGTTTTTGCATATAAGGGTCCTGCAATTTTGCCTAAATTCTTTATAAATGATCTTGCAGAATTAACCAACCCTAAAAATTGTTGGAGCTGTTTTAATTCTTCTAATTTGTCTGGAAAATCTAAAGCTAAGTGGGCAATATGGGGTTGTAATTTAATTTTTCCATGCCCAATAATGGCTCCTAAAAATTCAATTTGTGGTTTATACAGCTGCATCTTTGTCTTACTAATTATGATACCATTATTAATAAATTCTGAAATAATAATCTGCAAATGACCCCTGTGTTCTTGCCTTGTTTTACTAAATACTAGAATATCAACTATATAAACAACAGCAAATTTTTTGTGTTTTAGAAAAATTTCATCCATCTTCCTTTGGAAAACAGATGGTGCATTATTAAGGCAAAAGGCATGACGAGCCATTCAAAATGGCCTTCCAGACATGTAAATGTTGTCCATTCTACACTTTCAGGATGCATCTTAGTCTGCCAAAATCCGGATTTCAAATCAAATTTACTAAAGATGTTACATCCTTGTATTTGATTTATTAACCTGGTTTTGTCTGGAATATCATATGCACCATCTCTGGTATTGTCATTTAGCCTTCTGTAATTAATTACCATTTGACTTTTTCCTCTAGCTATTTCACTGTGCTTTCTAACAATAAAAGTAGCTGATCTATGGGGACTTTCGAATCTCCTGATAAGTCCCAATTTTAGTAGTTCTATAATACGCATTTTAAAATCATCTATATCTTGGTTGGGGGCATTTACTTTTGTTGTTCTAACTTTATATTCAGGGTTTATAATATCTAGCTTACTCATGACCTTATCTTTATCCTAATACTTTAGTATTTCTTCACCCATTATTCCTAATTTTTCTATTTTTGATATTAGTTGTTCAATATCTTGATCACTTATGAGGGTGTAATAAATATGTTCTAGATTCATAAAGTCTGTGTGGACTTCTGTCTCATACTCTTTATCTATGTCATGATCACTGTAATCGTCATTGGGAATTACGTTATGTAACTCACATTGCCTTTCATGAGGACAATTGCATTCTTTTTCTTCTTTGGGAATTTTCTAGTTCTCTTATCATGGTTGGTTCATCATGTGTATAAACTGGTGTAAAGATTGTATATTTCTGCAACTGTAAGTAATCTTTACTTATTAGCATACTGCCTTAATCCTTTAATAAGAAGCTTAATCCCAAAATCAAATCATTGCTTAGGTCAAGTTTTCTAACCCATGTGGATTCTTTAGATAATGTGTATTCTATATTTTCTCCACAGTTAGTTTCAAATCTAATTTTACTAGTTGGGACTAACAGATCATCATACGTAAAAAAATTTCCATTCATTTGTTGGGCTGCTACAGGTTTCGAGGCTTTTACTATGTATTGTTTTGGGATTATATCTTTATTTATAATACAGTTCGTACACCCTGTATCTATTAATGCTAGACACTTTACTTCATAGGCCATCATTCTTACCACACATCTAACTTTTAGTGCCCTTAGTCTATCTTTATTGCAAATTTGAATTAGATCAATTTGATGTGGATCTATTCTTGGTTCATTTTGGTCTACTACCATTTTTCCTCTATCTAGCCTTTCTTCTATTGTTTCTATCTTTGTATAAAGGAGTTTCAGTGTGTCTTCTAAATTTTCTATTCTTTTTCTTAGGATTTTTACTTCATCAGTATTTACTATTGGTTTGGGTATTGAGTAACTAAATGTAATATTGTAGTTCTTTTCTATGCATTTCATGCACCCTTCTTGATAACACTTGGAACATTTTGTTCTATTCATCTTACTAGGGTACCCTTTACAAAATAAACATGGCATGCTATGTAACACCCCATGTTAAAAAATATATAATATATATATAAGGGAATTTGGAGTTACCCCATAGGAATTCATATGGGGGTTATATATGATTTATTGAAAAAAATGAATAAGGGGGGGCACTGCATTAAAAGCACAACAGATGAGTTTGATGTTGCTGCTCCATGGCGATGATGCCATCCCGAAGAGCCCACATGCACAGGATGGAGTTCCCCTGTTGCGTGCTGAAGTAAGGGAAAAAGGGAGCCCCGCCAGTGTGTGTTTCTCTCAGGAGAGAGAAACAGGAATAAAGTAATTGAATAATATTCCACATCGGGAGATTAGATGAGTATAATAATAATATATATATAATTGCCTATGATCAAGAGTCACCAATCCAGTTAACCACCTTTTGAGAGGCAGTCTGTGGTGGGCAGTTCTACTACATAGTATCTAATTTGTATTCTAAAGTGTATAAATTGTCTGAGCTAGGGGCAGGGGCATTACAAATGGTATCAGAGTCGACTTTCGACACCGAGTGTGGGTAAGAGTGGGCGAGATGTATGCCTAAGATGGAACTAGCAGATGTACGTCGGGTATGCTTGAGAGGGAGCATATTGCAGAATCAGGGTACGATGCAGCTAGCAGAATCAGGGTACTCCACTCCACATCGGCTAGAAAGGAGATCATGCACTAGATTGTGCATGCCCGTGCTCAGCGAGGATGCTTATTTCTAAAGGGAGGTGTCTGTAACACCCCGTGTTAAAAAATATATAATATATATATAAGGGAATTTGGAGTTACCCCATAGGAATTCCTATGGGGGGGTTATATATGATTTATTGAAAAGAAGAAATAGGGGGGGCACTGCTTTGAAAGCACAGTAGATGAGTTTGCTGTTGCTGCTCCATGGCGACGATGCCATCCCGAAGGGCCCACGTGCGTAGGATGGAGTTCCCCTGTTGCGTGCTGATGTGGGGGGAAAGGGGGCCCTGCCAGTGTGTGTTTCTCTCAGGAGAGAGAAACAGGAATAAAGTAATTGAACAATATCCCATATCGAGAGATTAGATGAGTATAATATATATATATATATATATATATATATATATATATATATAATTGCCTATGATCAAGAGTCACCAATCCGGTTAACCACCTTTTGAGAGGCAGCCTGTGGTGGGCAGTTGTACTACATAGTATCTAATTTGTATTCTAAATTGCATAAATTGTCTAGGGGCAGGGGTGTTACATGCTATCCATACCTGTTCAGGTTTGCCAATCGTGTTTACAAGTTTCCAATAAGTGTGAGGTCGATAGTATTAATGACGGAGCCATTTGTCCTTTACTAGTAAATTCTATGTTCATCATGTCTAAATCAGAGAAGTCTATTTCTGGTATATTGGGAAATGGTACAAAATCTTCAATTAATTCATTTATTTGTTTATCTTCTTGAGTCTCATTTTCTACATCAAAGTCTTCTATGGTGGTGATCGAATAAATCGATTCAGAATCAGATACTGTTTCGTCAATATTAATTAAATCCTCATTTGTGCAATCTATGAGTATGCAATTTTTATCATGTCTATTTATTCTTTTACGACAAGTCCTACTCAAATGTTTTGAGCTACCACATGTATAACATTTGAGTTTATTTTTATACAATCTATTTGGCTTAAAATTTCTAACATGTTTCTGAGGGTCTAGATATGGTTTTCGTTTGTTTGACTTTCTTAAAAAAATATTTTTTCTTTCTATACTTTGTGTTTTCTTTTGTGTATCTGCTATGTTCTTTATAAGTTCTAATTTTTCTTTCTTCTATACCATATGTCTGAGGAGTGTATATTTCTTTGCAAAACCCATAATTGGAATTTTTTTAATTGTTTCTGAATTTGTATTTCTGTACATTTTCTTTTAATACATTAATAACATGTTGTGGTCTTTGTCCTATAGACCATGGGTGATCTGGTCCGGCTGTCCTTACTTCTGGCCAATTTTTCCATTTTTCTGCTATTTCTATTCCCAAGGCTCCAGGGAGTTTTCTAAATAATTTATCTCCTAAATCTTGGTTAAAAACATTTCCTGAGATACAAGTATAATAAAAATAATCATTAAGAAATTTCTTTATATACTTCCATTTGTATAGACTTAATTGTTCTAAAGTTCTGATCACATCCTTTTGTAATCATATCGTTCCCGTATTCGGATCTTCTCTCGTAACTAAAGCTTGTATTTTATTTACAAAATTGTAGGGATTGGGTCCTAGCATCAGCATTGTGTCATAATCTTCCACCTATGATACTTTAAAGGCTTCCCATAAGGCCCTGACACTTTCTTATAAGAATGTTTCTAAATACTTGTTTCTAAATTTAAAGATGTTCTATAATAATCTCTTATCAGTATATATTTCCATACATCTAATATATTTGGCCAAGCTTGGGGATCGTGGGCAGCTAGGTTTAGAATCTGAGCTTCTCCTCTAGTCTGAAACTTAATTGGCTGCTCTAAAGGTTGTCTTCTTCCCTTAGTTTTATATTTATTTTTGGGTTCTTTGTAATCATCTACTCTAAGTCTGGGGGTATTGCCACTTCTATAACCACTATGACCTATTACAACTCCTGATGGATTATATATTGGTGTTCCTCGATAGGGAGAAGTAACTTCCGATTCTTCTACTAGATCCTTTTGATATGATATCTCTGAGATTTGTGTTACATTATCTATTTCTTCTAGTAGGATTCCGATTCTGATATTTTGTTCTATATCATAGTATAAATATTCATGTTCCTTTATAGAACCATTCATATAATGCATATCTTCTAGTTCTAATAATTATTTAGTTGGTAATCTTTCTATGCCTAATTCTGTAGGATAGAGAATCCTATCAGTTTCTGATACTAATATTTCAAGGCATTCTATATATACTAAGTCAGATTCTACATCCATTTCTAATTCTTGAATGTTTCTGTGGACTTGTGGGACATAATCTGTAAAACATATGCTAGTTCTACCTTTTTCTTGATAAACTAATGCCTCTTGGGGTACAAGAGTTTTTACTGGGTTTATGAAGTTGTCCAAATTCCATTCTAATCCTTCTAGTCTTTGGGAATCATACGTTAATGGTTTTACCATTTTTATTCCTTTGCTGCTTAATAAGTCAACTATTTCTATTACGTTTACTCTCTATTTTACCTTTGAATTGGTTGTAGTTCTTCCTAAAAATGCTATATGTACTAGTAGGTTATCTCCATTGTGGACTTCTTCATATCCTTTTGTCTGAATTCCGATATGGATATATCTTGTAAAATCTTGAAGAGTCATCATAAAATATGGGTTACAATAAAATATTCCTGAATTGCTATTCATATCAACTTCTATACTGGCTATCATACCTCTTGCAATATCATTCCATCTATTATCATATAAAGTGATTATAGCTTTGCAGCCTAAGTTTTTTCTCATAAGTCTCTTAATACCATGACTATTAAACCTAAATGCATTAATTTATACCGTGAGGTTCTAAGTTCATGTCCTGCTTCCTGACTTACTAACGGTAGACTACGTGTCTGGTTTCCCAGACAACTTAGTGCTTGTTCTCGGTTATGTCTAAAAAATTCTTGTCTAAATTAAAAATGCCCAGCCTGGTAAAGAATTTTTGGGCTTAAGATATTGAGTCCTTCCTTTTGAAATCTTTCATAGTCTTATTCAGGATTATAAGTTCTCCGAGTTGGATTTCATAATTGCTTGACCTTCTGGAAAGTAGTCTATCGATAAACGGGTTCGTCCTACTTGTAGATCCTTGATCTGGCCTGATTGTTCTTGAGGATCCTGTATATGATTGAATTTCTGTTTGTGTCCTATTCATGGTTTTGATAATTCTTTCCTTTCTACTGGTCTAGTAGGAAAAGTAAATACTACCGGTTTTCTTGTAACTCTTTCTTTTCCTGTTGGTTCTAGTCTTACTGATCCTAATTTACCAGTAATCTTGCTAAGGTTATCCTGGAAAATTGACATGAATAGAAATTATGTTCTATCGAAGCTTTTTACATAAGTATCAGCTGCATCTATGACAAGCATTTTTTATACACCCTAGCTGAATATTTTGATCCTTCTGAGGATGGTTATGAAAACCTGGTTAGGAGACAATTAATTAATACACGAATTTCTTATCTCTTGCAAACACCACAAGATTATGATCTAATGAATATGTTTTATGACAATATGCAGATGGCAAGGCCACGAACACAACCAGGTACCCGTCCAGACAACATGTTTCCACCACAAAACAGTCAGCAAACCAATGAAAGCAGAACCCCCCAAGGAACCCCCAAGAATGAATGAGATTCGGAAACCAAGAACTTTTTGTTTTTTCAAATGGCAATCCTCCTTTCAGAACATATTGTCATATTTCTACGTCAAAAGAACAAAAATGCCTCTTAGGCAATTTATGGATTACATTCAATAGAAAAGACCAAAAATATTTCTTAGCAGCCATGAATTCCTTATCAGAGGTATTAGTCAGAACCAAAGAGGATACAAGTTTTATGCAGTGCTCCAAGGTAATTTAGTTGGTGTTTTTCATACCTGGATAGAAGTAGCAGACAGTATTAAGAACTTCAAAACCCCAGTTTATAAAGGTTTCTATAATTTGTCAGAAGGACTAGATGTAGCCAAAAGCTACTTAGGACCTAACTATTTTGTTTCTCCTTCCTTAAGATCCATGCTGGAAACTCTCCTGGAATACTCTATTACAAAGGATATGCAGGGAAAAATCCTATTTTGTGATCATTGCGAGGCAATGTCAAGAACGGTAAGAACACTAAATGAAAATAAAAACTGTCTGATTTTTGAAAAAAAGAAATTACGGGAAAAGATAGCAAGCTTGGAGAAACAACTATTCCAGACCAGATTTCCTCCTAAAACTCCACCACAAACTGCTCCCCCGGTCTGTAATAAGTGGGATGAGAAGGGTTTGCATTTCCCTCTAAATGCAGAAAGAGGTACTATTGAGCCTTCAAATTCAATAGCTAGTCTGGCTCAAACGACAACCAGTAAAGACACATCAAGTCCGTTTATGGCTGAGGTTTTGCCAAAAACCTTCACAGAGATATCATTGGGTCTACAATACCAATGGCTAGTCCGGAGAAAAAGGCTACCGGTAAAGAAACAACAAATCTGTTGATGGCTGTGACTTTGCCAAAAAGTCAAAACAAGGGCAAAGCCCCTATGGACAACCAAGATATTACAGAACCAAACAAGTATGACCAAATTCTGTAGCTCCTACAACAGATTGAAGGCTTCCAGAAGCAACCAGAAAGGATCCAACCCAAACACAAGAAGAGTAAAAGAAAAGAATCAATCCATGCTATGATTGGAACACAGGTAGCAGAAGCAGTAAAGACAGCTGTCTCAAAAGAAAAGGAGACAGTGACAGAAAGTGAAAAGGAGATTCCTGAAGATAAACCGCTTTTATCCCAAACAGACAACCTGTCAGGCACAGGGGATAGTGGCGACAACAATCCCATGACCCCAATGTCCTTAGATTCGGTGGCCCTACATAATTTGGACACCTAGACTCCAGACCCCGGATAACTCCACTCAGACTATTCCTGCACAGATTGACACCTACCGAGATTCCTCCACTCAGAAAGGCATGGCCTCCAGAAAGCCACGTGTAAAGAGACTTCCACTCATACCTCCACTCAGAAAGGTTTGGACTCCAGATTGCAACGTGTAAAGAAATGTCCACTCAAAAAGAACCCACTAGAGAAGTGCAGATTCTCTTTCAAGTGCTAGTTACAGACTTCTTCTCCTCTCCTCTATAAATACCACCCTTCTCCTCTTCCACAAGACATCCATTCCCTTACCCCGCTTCAAAACTCCTCTTGTACTCCAATGTGCTCCCTCACCACCGCTTTGTAAAATATTGCATGTACTGTAAGGAACAAGCTCCTCAAGCTTGAACTCATTGTAAGTTTTTCTTAAGTCGTTAAGGGATTTCCGAAAAGGGAAACCTCTTTACTATGTTATTACTTTGTTCCCCAAATAAATAAACTTCTGTTTTATATGCCTAGTTTGTAGCTTCGTTTTGCACATAAACTCCTCTTGGTTGTTTTCCTTTTTATTCTAAGTATATCATAATAGCATAGTTAGGTCTTATAACCAGAAGTGGCCCTGTAGGCAAAGAAAGCCGACTATTGAGGAAAGGCTCTGAGTATGCCCTAGGGGAAACTGGTTAAGTTTGGCTGCGAAGTTAAACAGAACCTAGCTCACCTTGATATATCTTAGCTCACCTATATAAAAAAAATGCGTTGTTAATTTAAGTTATCTCCCATTGCTGTATGCTTCATTTTAGAACTGAGTCTTGGCTAGCTTAATTATATAGATCTTCTACTTGCTGCATTTTATAAAATAACATCTTGCATGTTATCAAATAGTTCAAAGTTGCAATCTTAACTGTTGCTAGATATAATCAATGTATATATTATATCTAGAATATGGTGTCTTGTAGCATACTTGGTAAACCATTGGTTGCTTAGAAAATGGTGTATGATTTAATAAGGTTGTGTTATATGGTTTCATGTAGAATGCGAGTCATTAATTGTATGCATAGTTTGTATCGATATGTATTAATTTATTTATTTTTTGCACAGGGCGGCCCTATGATTCCATCAAATGTTAGTAATGCAATTCAAAGAAATTCAACCGATGAGAATGGAAGCAACTCGAGGGGTATGTGTAGCGGGCGGTCAAGTCTTCTTGGGGTTATTATATAGTTTGTTGTGTCAAGTACTATTATATATGAAGATTAGGTAATTTTTGAATTATGTTGAATGCTTAGACAATTAATGGAATGTATGTCACTTTATTATTCTTAATTAATGTGTTTGGTTGTGAATTGTATTAATATGCATAAAATTTGTTGAATTATTTGTGAATTATTTTATAGGTGATTGAAATGATATTGTGAATTGAATTGTATTGTATTATTGATTTTTTGAAAATTGAAATGTAAATAGGGATAGAAAAAAATTCATAAAACCTACCCCGGCAGTTTGCAAATGTCGAGGTACTGAATTTTGAAAAATGTTAAAATGAAATAACTTACACCGATGTATCTAAGCCTGCATTTGGAAAATACAATAGATCCGGCGTTTTAGGAACGCCGGTGTAGATTTAGAAATAACAATTAAAATTTAATTTATCTATACCGGCATTTTTAAACGCCGGGGTAGGTATTAGAGGAAAACGACCTGATTTGAAAATACCTCTACATTGGTTTTTTTCGAACATCGGGGTAGAGTAAACCTATATCGGCGTTTTATAAAAATGCTAGTATAGACCCCAACTCTACCGCGACGCTCGCTTCTACGGCATTTGTACCTACGTGCTACACCGGCATTTATAAATGCCGGGGAATTGAAAATAAAATGCCGGGAAAGACGATTAGTGTTGTAGTGAGTGTTCTTTAGCTCGCTCTCTCTCTCTCTCTTTTAGTGTTATTCATGTCTCTCTCTCTCTCTCTCTCTCTCTCTCTCTCTCTCTCTCTCTCTCTCTCTCTCTCTCTACATGTTGCTCATGAGTTTAACAAGTTGATCCCTTCACTAATGTGTATAGAGTGCGTTCATCTTCCAAGACACTTTCACCTTGATTGGAGCTCACTCTTGAGTTAACACCCTAAGCTAGGATCCTCCATTTTCCATCCACTTATCTAAACTCTGTGAACTCCACTGATGCTATTTGTTTTTGGGGTGTAGGGGCAACAGGTGTGAGTTCTTGTAATTTTTGTAGTGGAAGATGTGGTACTGGCGTTGATCCGATCCTAGGCTATAGGACCGACTCGGGAGTAGCAGGAGAGAGGTAGAGGCCGGGTGCTCGGCTCGAATCCGGTAGCTCGGCTCGGATCTAGTATCTCATCTCAGTCTTTTGTACCTGCACACTGCCTAGAAACACCGAGAAAAGTCCCGGCGACAGGCCCTCCGATGATCTAGTCAGTCACTGAGAAAGCAACAGTAGCTAGGGTTTAAGTGGGGAAACGTTTATTACCTTGGGCAAGGAGGAGGTGGCCTAGTATTTATAGGCAGGGGTAAACGGGTCTGGGGCTCTAACGGGCCGGGTCGGACCCGTTTACCTGTGGGCTTGAGTTGGCATAAGCTCGTTGGACTTTGTTTGACCTGATGATCATGGAGGAGATGAATCTGAGGAGATCTGATGGCTCTGATGGGGCCACGTCATCTATACCATATCAGGAGCCTCCCACTCTTGGAGGGCTGCGTAAGCCAGCCATGAAGGAGTAGTCTATCTCCGTAGGAAGAGTGGAGCGGTGTTTTTGGCGAGTATGATTTGTAGTTTCTTGGAGCGGCAAGTGGGGTAGGACGAAGGAGATCCCGTGGAGAGACAAGGATGCCGAAGGGAGAGGACCAAGGTTCGAAAGCCGATCGTCGAGCGTCGAGCCCTGGCCGGTGATAGAGCCAGGGATTAGCTCGGAGCTCATGACGGGTGTTCAAGGGTCTAGCATCGGAGGACAAGCATCCATGCTTGTGTGCCGATCGTCGAGCCACCCCTACTTGTGAGGAAGCTAGGGAGGTGGCTTGAGGTCACCGCCGAGCGTCGAGCACCCCTACTTTGTGTGAAAACTAGGGAGTGGCTCGAGGTCAATGCCGAGCGTCGAGGCCCCCCGCTTGTGTGAAAGCTAGGGCGTGGCTCGAGGTCACTGCCGAGCGTCGAACCCATATAGCTTGTGAGAAAGCTAGTGCGTGGCTCAAGGTCAATGCCAAGCATCGAGCCCCCTGCTTGTGTGAAAGCTAGGGTGTGGCTCGAGGTCGCTGCCGAGCATGGAGCCCCCTGCTTGTGTGAAAGCTAGGGTGTGGCTCGAGATCACTACTGAGCATCGAGCCCCTCTACTTTTGAGAAAGCTGGGGTGTGGCTCGATGCCACTGCCGAGCATCGAGCGCCCCAACCTGTGTGAAAGCTAGGGCGTGGCTCGAGGTCAATACCAAGCGTCGAGCCTCCTCACTACCGAGCACCGAGCCCATATATGTTGTGTAAAACCTAGGGCGTGGATCGAGGTCAATACCAAGCATCGAGCCCCCCCCCCCACTTGTGAGAAAGCTAGGGCATGGCTCGAAATCAGTGCCAAGCGTCGAGCCTCCCCAGCTTGTAAGAAAGCAAGGGCGTGGCTCGAGGTCAATGCCGAGCGCCGAGCCCCCTGCCTGTGTGAAAGATAAGGCGTGGCTTGAGGTCAATGCCGAGCGTCGAGCCTCCCCTGTTTTTGAAAAAGCTCGGGTGTGGCTCGAGGTCACTGCCGAGCATTGAGCCTCACCCGTTTGTGAAAAATCTAGGGTGTGGCTCGAGGTCACTGCCGAGCATCGAGCCCATATAGCATGTGAGAAAGCTAGGGCGTAGCTCGAGGTCAATGCCGAGCATCGAGCCCCCCCTGCTTGTGAGAAAGCTAAAGTGTGGCTCAAGATCACTGCTGAGCGTCGAGCCCTTATAGCTTGTGAAGAAGCTAGGGCGTGGCTCGAGGTCAATGCCGAGCGTCGAGCCCCCCCCCCCCCCCAATCTTGTGTGAAAACTAGGGTGTGGCTCGCAGTCACTGCCGAGCATCGAGCCCCCTGCTTGTGAAAAAGCTGGGGCGTGGCTCGAGGTCACTGCCGAGCGTCGAGCCCCCTGCCTGGGTGAAACCTAGGGCGTAGCTTGAGATCAATGCTGAGCCTCGAGTCTCCCCTACTTGTGAGAAAACTAGGGTGTGGATCGATGTTACTGCTGAGCTTCGAGCCCATATAGCTTGTGAGAAAGCTAAGGCGTGGCTCGAGGTCAACACCGAGCTTCGAGCCCCCCTCCCCTCCCCCTCCCCCCCTCCCCCCCTCCATCTCTTCTGAGAAAGCTAGGGTGTGGTTCGAGGTCACTGCCAAGCGTCGAGCCCATATAGCTTGTGAGAAAGCTAGGGCGTGGCTCGAGGTCAATGCCAAGCGTCGAGCCCCTCCAGCTTGTGAGAAATCTAGGGTGTGGCTCGAGGTCACTGCCGAGCGTCGAGCCCCCCTGCTTGTAAAAAAGCTGGGGCGTGGCTCGAGGTCACTGCCGAGCATCAAGCCCCCCTACCTGTGTGAAAGCTAGGACGTGGCTCAAGGTCAATGCCAAGCGTCGCGCCTCCCCCACTTGTGAGAAAGCTAGGATGTGGCTCGAGGTCACTGCCGAGTGTCGAGCGCATATAGCTTGTGAGAAAGCTAGGACATGGCTCGAGGTCAATTCCGAGCGTCGAGCCCCCCCCCCATTTGTGGGAAATATAGGGTGTGGCTCGAGGTTACTACCGAGCATCGAGCCTCCCCCGCTTGTAAGAAAGCTGGTGTGTAGCTCGAGGTCACTAGCGAGCGTCGAGCCCATATAGCTTGTGAGAAATCTAGGGTATGGTTCGAGGTCAATGCCGAGGGTCGAGTCCCCCTCCCTCCCCCCCCCCTCCCGCTTGTGAGAAAGCTAGGGTGTTGCATGTGATGCTGACATCATGGGGGTGGAATTCGAGGTGTCGAAATCTCATCAACTATTAGATATTGATGATCAAGATTGAATCAATTAGGATTCCAACATAGAATTTGAGGCGTCGAAATCTCATCAGCCGTTAGACCTTGATGATCAAAATTGAACGATCAGGATTCCAACGTGGAATTCGAGGCATCGTTAGTCACTCTATAAATCCTCCACCCCCCCTCCATTTCTTTATTTTGCTTTCTCTTTCTAAAAACATGAGCTTCTCTCTCTATCCACCAGCGACGACTTTTCCATTGATCTTTCTGTTCGAGAAATTTAGGATAGTACTTTTTTGTTATGTCGCGCTCTCAATCCGGTTTTGAAGCGAGTGCCTCCGGCCGAGATGAGTTGGATCTTCAGTCGGACTCCGCATCCTGGGATCTAGACAACCAAGTTTTGGACATGGTGGTGCTCCGAAGCCGCAAGCCATATGTGATAGACTCCAGCACTTCTACCGGTGAGGTTGAGGTATTAGGTGAGGAGGTAGAGGAAAGAGAGGTGGATCAGGAAGGGGTCAAGGGAGAGGCGGATGAGGAAGGTAGTGATGGAGGAGAGGCTCTCCCCCCTCTTCACCTTTGGCGACATCATCAACTCCGAAGGCTCCTCGAATTCGGAAGAAGAAGAGGAAGTGGCACCTACCGGACAGTTCGAGGACACTAGACGAGTTTGAGCCCATGCTCGGGCTCGACATCCCATACTACAAGAACCCTCGGTCGATCAGGATATATCCTGACGATGTGGAGAATTTGGTTCAATTTGGTGTGGAGGTATCTTCGCCGAGCCGGACCCAAATACAAATGGACAGGGTTTAGTGTGTTCTGAAGGCCGACTATCTGCCCGTGATAAGGGCCAGCTACTTCATTGGGCAGGAGTACGAGTTGATGATCCCGAGCCCTGGTCTTCGCCCCACCACCAAGTCAGCCCCCGGCTTCTGTATGTTTCCCGAGGATGCCTTCGTCTCGGGGCTAAGGCTGCCGTTACACCCATTCATAATGAGGGTGTTGAGGTGGGGGGAGCTCTATCCGATGTAGTACGACCCCAACTCGTGGAAGCAGTTACTCTGCTTCATTCTGAAGTGTAAAGAAAAGAAGGTGCCGCTAAAGCTGAAATATTTCCGGGCTGTCTTAGGGGTGAGCTCGCTCGGAAATCAGGAGGGCATTTACTACATATCGCCTCGCCCCCACAAGAAAGTGGTGCACGGGGATCCGGATTCCATCAGGGGGTGGAAGGCTAAGTACTTCGTGATCCGAAGCGAGGTACCTTGGGAAATTCCTACGGCTTGGAACTTCTACAAGCCGAACCACAAACCCCTGAGGCGGAGGGACTTGACTGAGGTGGAGTGGGCTGATGTTGATAGGATTGTCGAGGGACACAGCATCGGTTGGCCGAATGTGACAGAATCGCACTTAGCCCAGACCGGACTGAGCTCACTCGACCCTTGTATATTTTTGTTTCATTTTTGTTTAACTTTTTGCCTTTGCGTTAACATTCCCTCTTATTTCTTACAATGATGGACCAGGCGAAGCTCGATGCACGGAAGGCCCTGAAGGACATAGCCCAAAAGAGGAGTGCCGAGAAGGTGACGCTAAAGGCAATGCCAAAGGCGGGGTCCACCCATAGGGGCTCTTCGGAGCGAACTCTTAAGAGGGTGAAGTCCCTCTTTGTCAAGGAAGCGCCAGAGTCGGCGCTGAGCTCTAGCAGCCACAAGGTTGCAGAGGTCTGGAAGGCAGGTACCCCCTCCTTGCGACCCGACACCCAGAAGATGGTGGGCAAGAAGGGGCTAAGGCCGTTCGCCCCGGACTGGTCAGTGAAGGAGGGTGACTCCCTGGCGGAGGGCCCGATTTCGGTCGAGGTTGTAGATAAGCTCGTCATGGCGCGCGACCGATCCATCTTGGCAACCGAGATGGTTGAGATGTGCTATATGAAGTGGGCTCAAGCCCACGTGGTGGTAAGTTTTGGTATGCCTGTTTTAGCTTTTTTTTTACTTGGCATTGTTTTCTGATTTTTGTCTCTCTCCAATCAGGCGTCAATGGCCGGGGTGTAGCTGAAGAGGTGCTTCGATAAAGAATTCAATGTCGAGAAGCGGAACGCCGACAGGTACCTGCGTGAAGCGAAGGACCTGAAGCTCGAGCTGACGGCAGCTCAAGGGGCGGCGCAAGCCCTTCAAGTCGACCTTGCCTCCCAACAGGACCAGCACCTTCGTGCTTTGGCAGAGGTTCGAGGCAAGGTAACTGTGGAGTACGAGGAGCTGCAGGTCGCGGTGGGGGGAGGAGCTCATAAACGCCTAAGACGAGGCGTATGATCGGGCCAGGAGCACTTTCTGCTCCTTTACCCCCAAGCAAAAATTGACGACCTCCACTACGGCTGGCATCCGCCCATGCTTCCACTGACCCCCGGAGGCGAGGGTGACGAGGCGCTGAGAGACCCGAGCATTGAAAGAGGCTGGGGAGGGGGGGCAACGGCCGACGAAGTGGTGAAGATCACCCCTAAGATGTAGTTTTTATATTTTGTTCTTTTTCTTTTTGTATTTGCCGAGCGCGGACAGGCCACCGCTTTTTTGTAACTATTTTTTGGGATTAATATAATCATGTGTTTTTGGCCGACCTGTTATGACTTGTCATTTTTGAAAAGCTTGGAGTGAAATCTTGTTTCCTCTCCTTTTTGTCAGATGGACGAGACCCTAGGAGCTGACCTCAGTTCTGCCAAGGTCCGGCAACTTCGGAACAGGCTAGAGTCCAATGAGAGTATCTTGATTTGCTATCGCAAAAAGGCCCGCAATCAGGAAGTCGTTCTCGCCTCGGCCTGATCTTGAGGAAGCTCGCCCTCCGCTAGGAACTTCCGGATGGGAGTCGTCCAGTTGTCTGGTTGAGGTTCGGTGGTAAGGCAGAAGGCTTCGGGGAGGTCGATGCTGGGCTTGAGGAGAACCTCGATTAGGACGGTGTGGTCGAGGCCTTCGAAGGATGATGAAGTGAGTTTTGACAAGGAATCAGCCTGGGCATTTTGTTCTCTAGGGATCCGTTCCACCGAGGAGAAATCGAAGGACGTCAAGAGCTGTTGGACTACCACCAAGTATCGGACCATCCGAGATCCGAGCATCACGCGCCTCATACTCCCTGGTGATCTGATTGACCACGAGCTGGGAGTTGCTAAAGGCCCTGATTTGCCTGGCCCTAGCCTTGTGCGCTAGGGTGAGCCCTGCGATCATAGCCTCATATTCTGCCTCATTGTTAGAGGCTGGGAAGTTCACGCAAAAAGAAGAGTGGAGAATGAAGTTGTCGGGACCTTTGAGGATGACGCACGCGCCGCTTCCTACCTCGTAAGACGAGCCATCGACATAAACTTCCCAAACCGGATCTGCCTCTTCAATGTCGGGACCATTCGAAGCCTTTCGCTCCCTGCAGATCCTTGAAGAAGGGGAGGGACTTCTCTCCAGACTTAGAGAGGAAGCGGCCGATGGCCGCCAGTCTTCCCGTGAGACGTTGAACTTCCTTAATGTTTCTGGGAGGGGCCATGTCGATTATGGCCCGGATCTTCATGGGATTTGCCTCTATGCCGGGCTAACAATGAACTGGAGAAATTTCCCTGAGGAGACGCTGAAGGCACACTTGGTGGGATTGAGCCTCATGCTGTGGGGCCGAAGGATGCCAAAGGCTTCCTCGAGGTCGGCAACATGGTCCTACCTTTGTCAGCTTTTAACGAGCATGTCTTCGACGTATACCTCCATGTTACGACCGATCTGGTCTTTGAAAACTCGGTTGCAAAGTCTCTGGTAAGTGGCTCCGACGTTCTTAAGCCCGAAGGGCATGACCCGGTAATAGTAGAGACCCTGGTCGGTAAAGAAGGTCGTTTTGGAGATCTCCGGAGGGAACATCCAGATTTGATTATAGCCTGAAAAGGCATTCATGAAGGTTAGTAGCTCATGACCCGACGTTGCGTCGATCAGAGCATCGATGCTCGGCAGGAGGAAAGGGTGTTTGGGGCACGCCTTGTTGAGGTCTGTGAAGTCTATGCTGATCCTCCAGCTCCCACTGGCCTTCTTTACCATCCTGATGTTAGCCAGCCACTCGGGATAGCTGACCTCTTGAATGAACCGGGCGGACAACAGTTTGTCCACCTCCACTTTTACTACTTGTTTCCTCTTTGGGGCGAACTTCCGTCGCTTCTGATGAATCGGCTTGGAACCTAGGGCGACGCTCAGCCTATGCATGATCAGGTCTTCGGAAATTCCGGGCATGTCGGACGGGGTCCAAGCGAAGAGTTCGATATTGCGGCAGACACAATCAATTAGTCCTGGCCTCATATCGAGGGAAAGGGAGTGGCTGACACGGAACCACTTAGACTTGTCTTCTTCCTCGAATGAGACCTCCTCCAATTCGTTTGCGGGTTCCGACTTGTGTTGGCCTCTTTCAGGTGGAAGCTCGACTACGTCAAGGGGAAACACCCCGCCCCCTACCGCGGTCATGTAGCACGAACGTGAAGACTCTTGATTCCCTCAGACAACACCGACCCCGTGGTCAGTGGGGAACTTCAACTTCAAGTGGTAGGCCGAGGGGACAGCCTGAAACAAGCAAATCCTGAGTCGGCAAAGAATTGCATTGTACATCGCCTTGACGTTGACCACCATGAAATTCATTGATTTGGTCATCTAGTGTCACGATCCCTTCTATTTGTACGGAGACGCCCGAGAACTCATGAAGGGTGTACCCATCCGGCTTTAGCTTATCTCGGGGGAGCTTGAGGTTCTCAAATGCTTCCAAGAAGAGGATGTTAACTGAGCTTCCGTTGTCCACGAGAATTCTGCGGACTTCGAAGTTTTCCATGAGGAGGCTAATAACGAGGGCGTCGCAGTGCGGAAGCCGAACTCCCTCCAGGTCTTCTCCGGAGAAGGAGACTAGAAGATGCTGAATCGGGGGGGGGGGGGGGGGGGGGGGTTCTCGAAAAGAGTTAACCTCTCGGACGATGGCCTTACATGAAGTATTGGATTCCCCTCCCATGTGTCCACCATGTACGTAGTGTAGGATAGCCTGCCCTCCGGTCTCCTCGGGTCACCGGTTGATCGTTCGAGGGGGAGGCAAAGGCCTCGGATTCCTCGAATCCCTCCGATCTCTTGGGTTATCCCAGGTGAATGCCCTCAGGTACCTTCGTTGGAAGAAGGCCTCGATCTAGACTTTGAGGGCCCGGCAGTTGTCCGTCTCGTGCCCATTGTCTCGGTGGAAGCGGTAGGAGAATATCTGGTCCCGCTTCTTGTTGTTGCTCAGTCGGGGAGGGAGTCGGACAATCCCTTTATCCTCGATCTCCATCAAGATTGCCGATACGTTCTGGGTCAGTAGTGTATACCTTTCAAAACGGGGGACGAGAGGAATTCTTTTCAGACTGGCCGCCTCTTTCGTGACTTTCTTGACAGGCTCAACATCGTCTACCTTTGCGCTTCCCCTTGGCTGTGGCTTCTTTGGTGCCCTCAGGGTGTACGGCCTCTTCTGCCCGAATGTACTTCTCGACCCTATTGAGTAGGTCGGGGAAGTCGATGGGTGGTTTTTTTGGCTAAGGAAGCCTTGATCTGGCCGTGGCGAACATTGTGTCAGAAAGCTGCAGAAGCGATGCCTGCGTCAAGAGAGGAGACCAACCTCGCCTCGGCAGTGAACCTCTGAACGAACTCGCAGAGTGGCTCCCCTTCCTTCTGTCTGAGGTCCAGAAGGAACGCACTCTTCTTTTTGACCTTTCTGCTGCTCACGAAGTGGGCTAGAAAGCTCGCTTCCAACTAGTCAAACGAAAAGACAAGGCCGGGGGTGAGCTTCGAGAACCATTCTCGTGCCAGACTGTGAAGGGTGGCAGGGAAAGCACAGAATAGGAGAGGATCCGACGCGCTGTGAATCAACATGAGGGTTTTGAAGCCTTTCATGTGATCAGTGGGATCACCCTCGCTGTTGTACGTCTCGAATAGGGGAGGCCTTAAATTTCTGGGGATCTCGGCTTGTAACTCCTTTTTTCCGTATTTGTATTTTTATACTGTATTTTGTTTCAGAATAAATAAAATCATTATTTTATCTCGACTCAATTTTTGGTCCTTCCATCTAATTCAATTGTGTGCGCTCCTTGTGTCGTTCTTCATGAAGAATAAGCTGTTCGATGTCCTTCATCTCTTTATTTCCCATTTTAATACAATTTGACCAATTCTCCAGTCGGATCCTATTCAATTCGGATACCCTAATACCCTATAACCCAAAACCCATACTATATAAACCCTAAACCTAACCCTAACCCTCATTACTGTGTAAACCCAAATCAAAACCCCGCCGCTCTCTCCTCTTCTTCCTCCGTTTCCTTCTCAAAACCTCCGACTCCTTATCCCTTCGCCCAGACCCAATTCCTCGCCCTTCGATCGCCACTCCGCCGTCTCCCTTGCCACCGCCTTCGACCCCACACCCCACAGCACCTATCCTCCAACCATCATCCCGTCGTTTCCTCCATCGAACCCAACCTCCGAAACCCATCTCGCCATTTTCGACCTCCACCAAGCTCTCGACCACCCCATCGCCATTGCCATCGCTCTCCTCATTCCCTCGACCTCCTCTCCTCTCCACCATCATCACTAGCCACCTCTGTCGCACCGCCGAACCCAGCCTTTCTCATCGCTCCCCTGTTTCGAGCGCAAAAAACTGAGTGTCATCGCCGCGACTTCCATCGCCGTCGTCGTCGTTGTCTACTGATCTCCATTCGAACCCAGACGCAGTTGCGAGCCCCCGCCGCCGCGTCGCATCACAGTCATCGCGCCGTTCGTCGTTCCCGTTCGCTGCTGCCGCGAGGTAGAAGACGGATCGCGATTGGCCGAAAACGCTGTTTCGCGTTCGGCCACAGCAAATCCGAGAAGGCTGTATGCTGTTCGGCCAGATCCACTGTGCGGGAGAAATCCGATTCTCTGATTCCGCTGTCCCGTGTTTTGCCGCGCTGGATCGGGAGTTGCTGTCCGCTGTTCTGGACGGATCCGGTGTGGAAATTCGATCTACGGTTGATTTTTGCACGTGCTTCACACGTGTTTTTGGGAGACTTCATCCGGGGTTTTCCGATCCCGTTTTCTTCAACTAACGGATCTAATCGTCATCAATCAAGGCAAGTATTCCTCTTGTACACATTTTTGTTCTAGTACAAGCATTCCTTGAAAATACTACAAATAGTTAGAAATTGTGACTCCTCCTTGACTGTCATTGTTGATTAAATATTAAACCTCTGCAACTTCCCAATCTTAAGAGTCACAATAATTTCATTGTATTATATTATAACTACTTGGACTCATTTTATCCTCTGAACACATGGACACATAAAATTAAGAAGCCCTAGATGTGTAGACATATGTTATATCTTGTACTTGATGATCTTGCAACCATTTGGCTTGAGAAAAAAAAACAATTATTACTTGCTGTTTTGACAACCATTATCCTGTGTTTATATCACACATTAACCTGGATGCCTAATAACCAATTTTCATGTAATCTATACTAGTAAGATATTCCCACATGTTGCTATCCTGAGTCTTACTATGCTGTTTTCACCCCTTTAACATCAGAATCTGAACCCGAACCCTGAATAGTAAATGTAGCTCTAGATGTCTAGATGTCGATAGCCTCCGGAATTTTCGAATTCGGAGTTGCGTTCTAGAAGTTATTGCAGTTTTACTGTAGCTGTATCGGTAGACGCAGATTCGCAAAACTGCTGCACACATTTACTTTGTGAATTAATTTAACTATGTTAACAGAAAGCGTTTGACTTGAAATTTTATATGTGGTTGCTGGACACCCTAGAGAGCCTCCCAAAATTTTCTTAGAATTAATTAACATTATTTCAATACTATTTCACACGTGTAAATACAAATACACAAATTTTGCCTGAACACTTGAGCCGTGAAATTCGCTGTTTTGACACATATTCCCACCACTTTCTCGTACCTTGTTTCACACACCTGCATGCTTGCTTGATAAGAATTAATAAAAGTAACAAGCCGGGGTTTAAGGGAAAGATCATAATAGTGGACAATATAGGTAAGTGTACTCGGAAGGGGGCCCGTGTTTCCCAGTACTCGGTTCATGAACCTATTGCACTTGATGTATTCATGGAGTCAGTTACTTGGCTCATGAACCTGTTGTATTCATGAATCCACTGTGTGGGTCATGAACTTGTTAGTATTCACGAACTTGCTTCGTGAACCTGTTATTTATTTTCGTATTCATGAACCGTGCCTGCTTGATACTTGATACCTGAGTACACCGCCCTATAGACTCCATTATTAGGTCTAAACGAAATTGCATTGTCTGTAGCAACCATGTAGTAAAAAGATGGATGCATGAAGTGCTACCTAGATAGTAATAACTACAAGACTTGAACATGACACCTGTTACTTGATACTTGATTATATGATACATGAAACATGATACATGAGACTTGAAACCTGAAACTTGAACTTGATACGTGTTACCTGATACTTGACAACTTGTTACTTGAGACTTGACAACTTGATACTTGACACTAGACTTGGCACTTGTTACATGACACTAGACTTGGGACTTGTCACTTGATGTTAGATACCCTTACAGGTTCACTTGTCATGTGTTTTACCATTAGCATTTGTTATCCAGCCTGTTGACTAAGATATCCCTCTTGCTAGCTAGTTCTTGGTTTATCCACTACTTGTTATATCCCTGTTACATTCTTGATTCCAATTCTTGTTCCCCATTACTTGTACTCGTTTTTACTATTTGTGGCCCTAGCTTGCACTAAGGGCATTCTCTCTTGTTTTTCTCTATTTTTCCTTTTTATATTTATTAAGCAGACTTTGGAGATGTGCTACCTGCTGGAATTGGCGAGCAGATATTTCAGGTTTCACTTGGAGCAAGGACTTGTTTAAATAATTGTTTTCCTTAAGTTATTTATTTCTTCTGCTGTATAAGACTTGTAACGGGCTGATGTTCCCGAGTTTTATCTTTGGTCCAGACATTGAAAACTATTTGGATATTATATTTGTTTCAATTATTTTCTGTTGTTTAATAAATTATTCATGCATGCTTGGTGATATATATATATATATCTTGTTATATTCTTGTTATGATGCTGAGTCGATCCTACAGCTTATGGATGAAGTTAAAATCATTCACTGGGCTTCGTCACACGCTCGTATTCCATGTTTTTGGGAAGCGGGGCGTGACACGGCTTCCAAGATTAGAGTGGAGAATAGGGGTCTGGTCGGACTGTAACCATGGCCTGGCATCAGTCTGCCTTCGCCGAGATGGGTGAGGCAGTTCTCCATCTCCCAGAGGCATCGAAGGACGGCGTCTTCTTGATAAATTCGGCAGGCCGATCCGTGGGATCCGCCGCCCCTGGCTTCCGACTGACGGTAGGATTCATTGCGCGCCTCGGTCCTAGGACCGCCTCGGATCGCCTGGAGGACCTCGTCGCTAAAGTTTTGGAACTCGGCCCTCGTGACTGGGGCTTACTCCACCGGGTTATGCGAGGGTGGAGGTCCTCGGGGCATGTGGCTATGTCCTGGTTCCCGTTCTAGGGACGGCTGCCTACAATGGTTCGGGACCAAGTTGGAAGCGGCCCCTCACCTTGTTCTACTGGCCTACCGATTCAGGATGACGTGCCGTAAATCAGTCGCGACCGAACGAAAGGTGCCCGACCCGGATCCGGCCTCTCCATTGACCCATGGTTGGTTAGAGCCCTGGGCATCAACGTGGCTGTGAAGGGGAGGAGGGTCTGGGCGACGTCCAAGAGGTGACGGCCCTTCTGGCTTTTGGAGCCATGTAAGAGCTCGGATTTGAGCCTAGCTGGGATCGGACTAGCTTCAGCACCGGAAGTTTCCCATAGATGGTGCCAACCTGATGTTGTTTGTTTTGGGGGGTGTAGGGGCAACAGGTGTGATTTCTTGTAATTTATGTAGTGGAAGATGTGGTACTGGCGTTGATCCGATCTTAGGCTGTAGGACCGACTCGAAAGTAACAGGAAAGGTAGAGGCTGGTGCTCGGCTCGAATCTGGTAGCTCGGCTCGGATCTAGTAGCTCGACTTGGTCTTTTGTACCTGCACACTGACTAGTAACACTGGGAGAAGTCTCGGTGACAGGCCCTCCGACGATCTAGTCAGTCACTGAAAAAGCAACAATAGCTAGGGTTCAGGTGGGGAAACATTTATTACCTTAGGCAAGGCAGAGGTAGCCTGGTATCTATAGGAAGAGGTAAACGGGTCTGGGGCTCTAACGGGCCGGGTCGGACCCGTTTACCTGTGGGCTTGAGTTGGCAGAAGCCCGTTGGACTTTGTTTAACCTGATGATCATGAAGGAGTAGAATCTGAGGGGATCTAATGGCCCTGATGGGGCCACGTTATCTACACCATATCACCCACCTTTATTGATAGTGTTTGATCAAATCTCCTTCATATGGTAACAACACATAAATTCTGCCCTCCATATGATATATCTGAGTAAGACATTAATATTTTTGAAATATCATTGTTTATGCCGGTGGGTTTTTCATTTTGCAGGGTATAGGAAATGTGACGTTAGCTGAGTTGGGAGAAGGGTATCCATTACTGAAGGACATAGTGTTGTCCTACTGTAGGGAGATAACAAATACTGGGTTAAGCAACCTTGTTAAAGGGTGCAACCTGCTGGAGACCTGCCACATGATTTATTTGTTGAAGAATCTACCACAACTCGTAGTGCTAATAGCGGAAACACACTACAAACAATAGAAACTACCAAGACTTTGATGAACCAAGAACAAGCCACCACGATTGATATGGCTAAAAATAGAACCAAATCGGGACCGTTCAAATCGGGCACGAATCATAAAGCACTCAGGGGTAAAATGGTAATTTCACCTACAAACGGGTCTGAATTAGGAAATGGGTCTTTTTCAAGCCCATTAACCCAAAAACGGGTCTGTTTTACTGGTCAGGGTGACAAACCATTACAAACCAGCCCAGGTTATTTAAAGAGTAATTCAAATTTTTGGTTATCCCTAAGAGGCGGTTTAAACCAAATCTTTTATCATTGAACAATTTAAACTCTACATTTTATCCAAAAACACAGGGACATAGGGATAAATGATTATCTCTAAACTATCTCTAAAGGTGACTATAAATACCCCTCTCCCCCCACCATAAGAAAGGTAATCAATATTTTTACCGCAAATCGCTCTTTCATAATCTTCCTGATTACTGACTTAAGAATCAGAGGGTTCGTTGTCGGGATCCATACCGGTGTATCAAACTTTTTGCAGGTTAATGGCAGTAGCGAGAAATAGTCAAACGCCGGCCAGAAGTCAACACGTTTGCCTTATTTGTTTCCAAAAGAATCCACAAATACATTTGTTTGCTCGCACACCAAAATCAGTAGCAACGGATTGGCACCGTCTGTGGGAAATGGAAAAGAAATCCAACCTTACTTCACCGGTGAAGTAACGGAAAAGCAATCCAACCTTACTTCACCGGTGAAGTAAGGTTGGATTGCTTTTCCGTTTTAGTTTCCAAGCTTGGGTGCCTCCGAAAGGGGAAGGAAAAGTAGCGGCTTCCAACTGAAGAGCCACTCCTCTTCCTCCCCCTCCTCCACTCCATGATGTTACTCTTCAACCCGACCAACAAGTTCAGCAACAGCAACCTGAACAGCCCCTTTCTCAACAGCTTCCTCCTCAGCAGGCCCCTCCAGAGTCTCGGGGGGCTGCCCTGGGTGGCTCTCGTCGAATTCTTCCAAAGCAACACCCTCCTCATGACCCATCTCAGTCCACAATCCTTCAAGTGACTCTATGGCGTCTCAAAGCCCTCCCAGGAATGATCTCCATCAAGTAATTGTTAACTGTCAGCAGGGGGCGACCTCCGAACTCGCTTGAATGAAAGGCGAGCCCTTGAGGAAGTCCCTCACCCTGAGCGCCCATGGGCCTCGAAAGCTCGGACCCCACAGACCGAGGACCAGAAGATTCCCTCCCCCGAGGAGGCGAAGAGAGTCCCCTCCACATCATTAGTGGAGAAGTCATACTCCAATAAGCCGACCACACCTGGGGACTGCCGAGCTGGAAGGGCACCAGTCACACAGGCCGAGCTCCAGAACTTCAAAGAAGATATCCTGTGAGCTCTTAATATTGCGCCTAGCCCTTGCCATACCGCCACTCATGAAGGAGAGTCCCGATGGTCGACTAGATCCGACCGGAAGGATGACTCGGTCCACCGCTGTCTCCATGAGATGGAGAGGCGCCTCAACAAGATCTATCCCGAAGAAGAACAATGGACCAATAAGTTCCACCCAAGCAGACCCCCCTTTTCCAGGGCCATCATGGAAGCTCAGGTCCCCAAAGCCTTTAGGCTGCCCTGCTTTGAATCCTACAATAGGGAGTCAGACCTGGCAGATCATATCGAGAGTTTTAAAACTCTCACGATGATTCATCGAGCCTCGGATGCGCTCCTCTGTAAGGCCTTCCCAACAACGTTGAGGGGACCAGTGCGAGAGTGGTACTCCCGTCTATCCCCATCCTCCACTTTCTCATTCGAACAGTTTGAGGAGCTCTTCCTCACCCACTTCGTTAACAGTGGCCGAACCGAGAAAACAAGTGCATTTGCTAGCCCTCAGCCAAAGAAAGAGTGAATGCCTAAGAGATTACATTCAGCGCTTTACCGCAGAGGCCCGGTCTATTGCCTCTCTCAACTAATCAGTGGCCTCTGCAGCATTCAGGCACAACATCAATAACGCCGACCTCAAGGCGTTCCTTGCCAAGAAGCCTCCTCGGGACTTCTCGGATCTCCTGCTTAGGAGTGAGAAGTACATCCGAGTGGAAGAAGCTCTCAACCCCCCCCCCCCCCCCTCCCCCAGTCAAGAGGAGTCATCTTCGGGGAACAAATGGAAGAAGAATACAAGTGAATAAGGGTCCCAAAAATTTCAGAAGGACAACAATGGTCAGCACCGTCCAGCTCCTCATTTCGAGAAGTTCAACCCCCCCTCAATGCTAGTATATCAGCAGTTCTTATGGAGGTGGACAAGGAAGGGCTACTCTGCGGTCCTCTTAGAATGAATACCCCTGGCAAGAAAAGGAACAGGGATAAGTGGTGCCGCTTTAATAGGGACCACGGCCATGACATGGATGACTTTCGGGCTCTGAAGGAGGAGATCGAAACTCATACAGCGAGACACCTGGCCAAGTTCGTCAGAAAGGACGGGGTCAATCCACCACCCGGAGGAGCCAACAAGCGAACTGAGAGGCCCGTTGAGTTCCAAGACTCTGAACCTGGGGCCATCCTCCACCTTATCTATTGAGGTCGAATGGGGGGAGAATCAAACTCCTTCCGAAAGGCCTTCACCCTATCGTAGAAGTAGGTTTTCAGTTTTCAATAAGGTCAATACTTGTAACACGGCCAAAAGCATGTAATAATGGCTCGCCCCATTAAAGCGGCACTTAGTTTGTCTCAATAAAACTTAGCTTTTTCTATTAAAAATTATTGCATTTGCCTCATTTCTATCTCTCTGAGTCACATCTACGACTCGTTAAACAGTAAGTTCGAAGTCCAGCTTAACCTACAGGGCTGCTCCCACAACTTACTAAGCTCAAAAGATGGGTTTGGAGTCCAACACTTGATTCGATGCCGCTTTAGCCACTTGTAAACAAGCAAGTTCGGAGCAGCTCAGCATTCAGAATTGCTCCTACAACTTGTTAACCCCCTCAAACAACAAGTTTGGAGTCAAACACTTGGTTCGATGCCACTTTAGTTGCTTGTAAACAAGTAAGTACGGAGCAGCTCACCATTCGGAATTGCTCCTACAACTCGTTGAAACCCTCAAACAAAAAGTTTGGAGTCCAACACTTGGTTCGACGCCGCTTTAGCCGCTAGTAAACAAGCAAGTGTGAAGCAGCTCACCATTTGGAATTGCTCCTACAACTCGTTGATAACTCCATAACAACCAGTTCAAAGTTCACAATCATGGTTCGAAATTGCCCTCACAACTTGAAAGTATGCAGTTTCGGAGCTCAAAACGAACATTCATACTACTCCCACTACTGGTTAAATTTTGCAACAAGCAAGTTCGGAGCTCAACTCTCCCTAGAGTCAATCCTCTAACTCGTCTCCCAAACGGCTCTCTCCTAGAGCCTGATGATGCTCTTCGCTCCGCTCGCCTCCCAAGCGGTCTTCTTCTCAACGAATTCAGAGCTCAACTCTCCCCTAGAGTTGCTCCTCAAACTCGTCTCCCAAACGACTCTCTCCTAGAGCCTAGTGATGCTCTTCGCTCTGCTCATCTCCCAAGTGGCCTTCTTCTCAACGAGTTTGGAGCTCAACTCTCCCCTAGAGTCCCTCCTCAAACTCGTCTCCCAAATGGCTCTCTCTCCTAGAGCCTGGTGATGCACCGGGAAAGTGGGTTACAACACTGCTGCACCGAGCCAACAAATTGTTGACTGGCCAACGGTCAATGAACAACGGTCAAAAGCCAAAGGACACGTGTCACGCAGTCGAGCAACCATATCTTTTCAGTGCCAAAATCCGAGCAAACGTGTCCCCGAACGTGAAATTGGGGGAAATATCCTCCTCAGGATGCACACCCAATCAGATTGACAGCTCAGATCTTGCCACACCGCTGGAATCCAAAATTCGAGCAAACGTGTCCCCGAACGTGAATTGGGGAAAATCTCCACCTTAGGAAGCGCGCCCGCCTCAGAAAGCGCGCCCGATCCAGATCGGCAGCTCAAATTTTGCCACATCGCTTGGATCCAAAATCCGAGCAAATGCATCCCCGAACTGGAAAATGGATAAAAAAACTCCTCCCGATCCGTGCTCAAATCATGATCGACGGCTCAGATTTGCCAAAACAAAAAAAAAGAAAGAAAAAAATGAAGATGATAACAGGTTGGGTTCGGACCCATTATGGTCTCAAATCCGCACCCTCATCTTCTTCGTTCTCTCTTCTTCCTTCACCCCGAAGCATCACCTCCACTGTGCCAAGCTCCATCACCGCCATCGTCGAGCTCCACGCCGACCTCAACCCTCCGTCATCGATATTCCCTTCACGAACTCCAGTTCTCCTTGTGTAATGCCCTGATTTCTCAATTAAGGAAAAATTATATTTTTTTTGGGCACGTAGTGTGCACGTGTAATATTTTGGCTATCATTTTCATCATGATGAGTAAAAAATATTTAAACATGTGCCTTTGATTTGTTTTTTATAAAGCCTTTTTCCTAAAGCCCAAAATTTAGTTTATTTATTTTATTTTCTTTTAAAATAAATTATCTTGGCCCAATCAATTTAAGCCAAGAAATTAATTCCATTTTTTTTTACAACTTGTAATGTGTAACACTTTTAAAGACTTTTTATTTGTGTACAAGTTGGGGTGACTAGTGCATGCACGTGCAATTCACGTACACGTGCATGAGCACTCTTTCTTGGCCGGATTGAGAGAGAGTGGGTCTAGTCATGGGTGGTTATTTGGGATGTGGGTAGTTATTTCAACTCCCTAGTCCATCCTAGCCCTTGATCCTATAACTATCTACTAAATCCTAGCCCTCCATCTCACCCAAATTGGTGTATAAATACCCCTCTCATTCATCTATTTTTTTTTACACTAAGATTATATTGCAAGAGAGATATATTGTGAGAGAGTTGTGTGTGACTGTACCTTTGGAGGCCGATCACATCTGCAGAAGGGTTTCGGTGTGGAGCAAGGAGCAAGGAGCAAAGAGTCGTGCAGTGCATTAAGAGACTTTTCTGGATTCATTTATTTTCGTCAATAAGGTGGGTGTTTCTCAGGACTTCTAATGTAGAAAATATGTTATGGCTATGATGATTGCTACCGTGCTTGTGATAAGTAAGTTTAAACATATTAGATTGCCCTGTGTATGTTTATGATGAAGGGCGTGAGGGACTAATAATGTAGTATTGACACTGAAAGTAAGACTGGAAAGGGCCTGTACAGTCGACTGTCACTTGGACAAGTCGACTGGTACGAGGCGAATGTTCTCTCATGATTGTTAATTTAATGGCGTACATGTGTACAAACAGAAGTGATGGTATGATTGCTAAATTCATATCCCCCATGTTATATATGATGGAGGAGATGTGAACGGATGAAAAAGAACTAGTGATAATTAGTAGAACTGGGAATAACCCGTACAGTCGACTGCTGATGTAAACAACCGACTGAAATATCGAAGTAAGTTATGAATAGTTCAGAATTCCATGAAATGAGGCATTTTTACGGTGATGTTCTAGTGTGCTAAATTGAGATTTAATATTCATTTCTGCAAGTGAAAGATGAGTAAATGAAAATGCATGTTTAACATTCCCTTGAGGAAAGAAAACATTTGTATGTGAAAGTATATGTTGTGATGTTAGTAAATAGCTAAGAAATTACATGTTTATGTAGTATGAATATATTGTAATGTGACACAATGATGTATATGAATGGAAGAACAGATGGAAGATAATTCCTTAAATTGAAACAGTATTAAGGCGACTGAACAAGTCGACTGGGCTCAGTATTAAAATGTACTGTTGGAATCCCAGGACAGACGACTGTTGGAATGACAGTCGACTGTCACGTGAATGATATTTTGAACATGGAAAATTGCGGAGCAGCCGACTGGCCATGTGCAGCAGTCGACTCTCCTGAGCAGTTATGATGAACTTGATTCGACTGAACAAGTCGACTGGGCTTTCTCTAAGTCGACTGTCCAGAATATCTTGATATGTCAGAAATCTTATTTGGTTTATGTTAAAGTTTTGAATCTTATGGTTGGTGTTGGTAAACTCTATTTTGTTGCTGCATGAATTTACATGAAATGAATCATAGACTTGAATTGAGAATTAAATGAATATGAAATCTAAGATCATGATAAAGAAAGTCTGTGAGACTATTAAATGAATTATGAGTTGAAATTGCTCAAATTGGAAATTGTGAATTGGAAATTGAAACCAAAGAGTAGCTAAGTCTCCCCCGGCATTGGAAATGAAATGAAATGAAAATTGAAAAGAAAGACCAAGGTTGGTCATGTTGAATGAATGAATAAGTCCGGCTTAGTGGAGAGGCTAACTCTAGAGCTTTGATTTTTGTTCATGATTCTAATAAAAACTAAGGATTAGTGCATAGTGAAGATGTGATGAAAGTGAGAGAAAAACACGAGTATGAGAACTAGGGTTTACGGTGCGGGTGTGTGAGCCACAGAATGCATGCTTGATGAGTCAAGACATGGCGTGGGCACAACTCAAAATGATCGGACTCTAGTCACGCTTGTGGGATGTTTGGTGACTGCAAGAGGATCGTGTGCCATGAAGGAGGCTGAATTGCCACAGAATGCATGCTTGATGAGTCAAGACATGGCGTGGGGTACCCCTCCAGGTTTTCTGTACACGAGTTTGTACTCATAGATCATCTAGGATACTCACCATAGTTACAGTAGTAGATCAAGTCATGGCGAGGGATTGAACCCTACAAAGTTGAAGAACGATTAAGAGGCTTGCCCTCGGACCTATGTAGTATAGGATGCATAGAATCCGAACAAGTGCGCATTAGTGTCATCTAATATAAATAATTGCATTAAGGATTAAGTGCACGATCACGACACGACATCATTAAGATTTCCCTTTTACTTTATTTTTTTTGATATGTGAACAAGTTTGTGATCTGTTAAGAAATGAGAATCGTTATACTGTTTTTGGCATAGAGAGGATGGCCATGTATAATTATCGTCGGTTGAATAAACTGACGTGCCCATAGTGTTGTATGCAGGACCAATGGCATGAAAAAGATTAAAGAGGAACAAATGCTTAAAGATTCATTCAATGTTGTTGTACATTTGTTTATTGTTGTAAATTTTACTTCCGCTGTGCAATGTAAATGTAATGTTGATGTAAACTCTGATGTAAAGTGAAAAGTTTGAATTTCCTTGTAAAATTGTACTAAGAGAAGCGAAAAGATCCTGTAGAACATCCCGAATTCAGTGTATTTGGGATTCGGGGCGTTACAGAGTGGTATCAGAGCCACGCTTTTCTACGCTTCCACACTTGTACAAATTTATAAGGAACGACACCCTAGAAGTGGACATTAGAGTGTGTGTTTGAGTTTAGAGATTTAAATGTAAGTGACTTACATTTGTGTTGCTCTATGACTTATACTTCTTCCTCCCTACTTTCTAAGATGGCTGATCACTTCGACCCTGCTGGAGACGACGACTGGCATATCATTGAGGAAGAGTACCATCCTGGACAGGCTGATCCCGAGGAAGAGTACCACCCTGGGCAAGCAGATTCTGATGAGGAGGAGTGGCCTGAATCTCAAGAGATTACCCCACCTCCGGATTCCTCTGACGATTCTTCTTCTGATGAAGAAGAGGGACCAGTTTTGAGTAGTCTTGTGACTTCTCTTCAGAGGCAGATAGAGACACTGCGAGAGAGAGTCGGATTATTGGAGGCTCAGTTGGCAAAGCGAAAGGACGACTTTTCAGTTCTCAGTCACCGAGTATGGGAACTCGAGAAGAGGAAGAACCTGACTGATGTGCTGAAGGATGAAGTTGATGAACTACGGGGAGAACTTCGAGAAGCGAAGAGGAACCGTAGGAGTTAGATTGTTGTAGCTTCTATTTCTTTCATTCTGATGTTAAGAAATGTTTTTAATTCGAATGTATAAAGTTTGGAATTCAATGAAATGCAAGTTGGTTTAAAATTCTTGTCTTATACTTCGAATTTAATGGATCTTTTGCATCAGAATATGTCGAGAAGAGGAGCTAGAAATGGTGAGGGGTTGGATCTGAAGACAGAACTTGCGAGGGTCTACCAGACGCTCAATGCAGTGGCTATGAACCAAGGAAGGGGACCTGCGAATCCGGTGCCCGAGGCGATTAAACTGGTGGAATCGTTCAAACGAATGAAACCACCTATATTCGAGGGAAAGTCAGACCCGGATGCGGCTGACAACTGGATTCGTCAAGTGGAGACAATCTTTGAAGTGTTGGAGACCCCGGAGGGCAGCAAGGTCAAGTTGGCAACTCTGCAATTTGAGAAGGACGCGGCTATTTGGTGGCAGTCGATGAAAAGGACCATGGGAGGCATAGTTCTTGGCTGGGAGGAATTTCTGGAAGAATTCCGCAGTCACTATTTCCCCTTCGATGTTCAAGAAAAGAAGGCTATGGAGTTTCTGTCGCTACAGCAAGGCGGCATGTCAGTGAGGGAGTATGAGACTAAGTTTACTCAACTCTCTAGGTATGCGCCTGAACTGGTGATGGATGAGGCTAAGAAGGCTCGTAAGTTCGAGCATGGATTGAGACCGAGCCTGAGGTCCTGGATGATACCTCTTGGTATCAGAAGATTTGAGAAGTTGGTGAAGAGAGCAGCAGCGACGGAAGCAGATATGGAGCAGTTCCATGTTGTTCAGAACCGGAGGAACAACTGGCAGTCTGGAAAGAGGCCTGCACATTCTGGGAGTTTCAAGGGGCAACCATCTGCACAAAGGTTCAAACCGACAGGGGCGAACGCTATTAGTGTAGCTGGAGGACCTAGAAACAATGTGGTGAGACCTCCTGCGGTGACTTGCTACAACTGTGGTGAAACGGGACATTTTCAATCTCAATGCTCCAAGCCACGGAATAGTAATCGCAATGCACCAACGCAGCAGACTGGGAAGAGGCCGTACCAACCAGGGCGAGTATTTGCCTTGACGGAAGCTGATGCTGATGAGGTCGATCACGTCATCACTGGTACGAGGGCTGATGTTTAGTGGTTTTGTCATTTCTTCTTCCCGCTCATATTGTGAAACTATTATGTAATGGTATGTATTATATAACAGGCGAACTTTACCTTAATGGAATGAAAGCTGTTGTGTTGTTCGATACTGGATCCTCTCATACTTTTGTGTCTCCTAAATTTGCTAAAGTGTTGGGAGTTGAACCGAAGATTTTTCCAGGCAAGATCTTGGCAGTAGCTACTCCATCAGGGAAAACTTTGACCACTGATCGGTATTACGCTAATTGCGAAATTGTGATTGGGGATCGAATCTTTGGGATTGATCTGATCGAGCTGACTATCTTGGGAGTCGATGTTATCATTGGCATTGATTGGATGTCAGTGTACAGTGCAAGCATCGAGTGCAAGACCAAGATGGTAATAGTGAAGGCTCCAGGTGGACCTAAAGTCACTTTCCAAGGGAAGCAGAAGTGTTCTAAGCTGGTGGCAACTATCCGCAAGGAAGAGACTCCTGTGGAAGTGCAAGGGATTCCTGTGGTTCGGGACTATCCGACTGTGTTCTTGGAAGATTTTCCTGGGTTACCCCCGCATCGTGATGTAGAGTTCAGCATCACTGTTCAACCGGGAAGTGCACACATTTCTAAGGCACCGTATAGGATGGCTCCAGTGGAACAGGATGAGGTGAAACGGCAGATTGAGGAACTGTTGGAGAAAGGCTTTATTCAACCTAGTGCGTCACCTTGGGGAGCACCAGTGCTTTTGGTAAAGAAGAAGGATGGATCGATGAGAATGTGTATCGATTACCGGGAGCTGAATAAGGTCACTGTTCAGAATAAGTATCCTATTCCTCGAATTGATGATTTGTTTGATCGTCTACAAGGAGTAGCTATTTTCTCCAAAATAGATCTTCGATCAGGATATCACCAGGTTCGAGTGAAAGCTGAAGATGTGCACAAAACTGCATTTAGAACTCGGCATGGGCATTACGAATTCTTAGTTATGCCATTTGGAGTGACGAATGCACCCGCAATCTTCATGGATTTGATGAACAGAGTTCTGAGTCCGTTCATTGATTCTTTCGTCGTGGTGTTTATCGACGATATTCTCGTGTACTCCAAGTCAAAGGAGGAGCACACCGAGCATCTGGCAGCAGTTTTGAAGAAGCTGGAAGAGCAGAAGTTGTATGCCAAGTTATCCAAGTGTGATTTCTGGAAATCTGAAGTGGCATTCCTAGGTCACATCCTTTCTAAGGAGGGAGTGGCAACTGACCCTCAGAAGACAGAGGCAGTGAGAGACTGGGCTAGGCCTACTACAGTGAAGGAAGTCAGAAGTTTTCTTGGAATGACTGGATACTACAGGAGATTCATTCAAGGTTATGCTCAGATTGTAACACCCCGAATTCCAAATAAAACTGAATTCGAGAGTTCTACAGGATCTTTTCACTTCTTTCGTACAATTTTACGAAGAATTTAAAACTTTTATTTCAACAATAATTACATCAGTCTTTTACATCATTAAGCAGAGGAATTAATAAAATACAACAATAATGAATGTACAATTGTTACAACTTTAACATTTAAGAAATCAACAGCATCATCAATCATCTTTATATCTTCATGTAACTCCATTTCCTGCATATAAAACTGTGGGCGCGTCAGTTGCTAACAACTGATGAAATATTATACACGGCCATCCTCTCTATGCCGGAAACAGTATAACGATTCTTAAATACTTTAGCAAACACAAACTTGATCACAAACAAGCTACAAAGGGACTATCCTGTTGATGTCGTGTTGTGCGGTGCACTTAGTCCTTAATGCAGTTATTATAATATGACACTAATGCACACTTGTTCGGATTCTATGCATCCCATACTACATAGGTCCGAGGGCAAGCCTCTTAATCGTTCTTCATCTTTGTAGGGTTCCATCCCTCGCCAAGACTTAATCTACTACTGTAATTACGGTGAGTATCCTAGATGATCTATGAGTACAAGCACGTGCACTGGACCCTGGAGGGGAATCCCGCGCCATGTTTTGACTCATCAAGCATGCATTCTGCGGTAATTCAGCCTCCTCCCTGAACACGATCCTCTTGCAGTCACCAAACACCCCACAAGCGTGGCTAGAGTCCGATCATTACTGAGTTGTGCCCATGCCATGTCTTGACTCATCAAGCATGCATTCTGTGGCTCACACACCCGCACCGTAAACCCTAGTTCTCATACTCATGTTTTTCTCTCACTTTCATCACATCACCGCTATGTATCTACCAGTAATTTCAGTAAGTATCATAGATGTTCATGATTACAAGCACGTGTACAGAAAACCTAGAGGGGAATTCCGCGCCATGTCTTGACTCATCAAGCATGCATTCTGCAGTAATTCAGCCTCCTTCATGGCACACGATCCTCTTGCAGTCATCGAGCATCCCACAAGCGTCGCCAAGATCCCGATCATTCTGGAGTATTGCCCACGCCATGTCTTGACTCATCAAGCATGCATTCTGTGGATCACATCCGCATCGTAGACTCGAGGCTCCCATACTTATGTTTTTCTCTTACTTTTATTACAATCTTTACAAAGTTTGTTTAACAGAAAATCATCACAACCTAGAGCTAGCTTACCCTACCGGACTTAAATAAACAACAGAGACAGTCAGCCTACCTGGCCACTTCTCAAGAGACGCTCAACCCTCAACGGTTAGCTCTCAAATCATAAATAAAACTGCCGGTCACTAGGGTCTCGCCTAGCCTCTAGATTCCAACAACTATCTCTTTCTAGAGATCAACAATATTTCATAATCAATCTCCAATAATAATTCCATTTTTTTTGTTCACAAACTCTTTCTCAAAACATTTCTTTTATAATCTCATAACATGAGAACAATTATATCTGATTTCTTTATCAATTTCATCTTTCACCTCTTGGTGTGCATTTCATAATAAAACTCAATCACCTATTAATAACCATAAAATCTCATATTCAACTTATTTAACTTTCATTTGTCAAAATCAATTTCAAACTCAAGAACCAGAAAACAGTTCGGTTCAGTCGACTGGTGGCAGTATCAGTCGACTGTTCTTTGAGTACTTTGAACATCAAAAACAACAGTCAGCTCGATCCAGTTGACTGTGAAAGCAGACAGTCGACTGCTCTACGAGACTTGAAACTTCAGTAATAACACAGTCGGTTCAGTCGACTGGTGACAGTATCAGTCGACTGTCCCGCGAATACCTTGAAAACTCAAACATCAAATTTATGGCAACAGCAGTCGACTGTGAAAGTATTCAGTCGACTGTCCTATTGACAAAAACCAACTTTTTAACACTTACCAGTCGACTGTGGAAAGTAATCAGTCGACTGTCAAATCCACCAATTGCATCTTTGCATACATTTTTCGACCTTTTAATTAATGTGTACTCCCATATAAAAACATCGATCATTTCCAGAATATATTCCTTTTAAAAACAATATCGTATATGTTATCAAGTTCTCAAGTTTCTCATTTTTCAAATGAAATCCTTACAATGCATCAAAACACATATTCAATCGATTTTCCAAAATAGACGGTTTTCTTTTATCAAAATCACTTTACAAAAATCTCTATACTTGTATAAATAACATTTTGAGGTTATAATCACACTTCTTTGCCATATTGACAATAAACAATTCTTTTATACACATTTGCATCATTTTAAATACTATTTCAAACATGCATCATGCAATCAAAAACTTGCCAAATGGCACATATTCTTACATGCAAATATTCGAACAATCATCATAACACATTTAACAATTCACATCAATCGCATTAATTAGAATTTAGCCATTAAACTCTACAACAACTAGCATGTAATATCATCATACCAATTCAATTTCAAATAAAACATATATCATCTATCATGCATTTTCTACTCCTAAATTAGAAAGCATTTAAGAAACACCCACCTAAAAATGAAGATTTGTACTCAATTGAACTCCTAGAATTATGAGCTCCTAAAGAAAGTTCCAATTGCAAACTCCTCGAAATCCGCGCACCGAGGCAATCCTCCAAGCTCCACATTTCGGCAAGCATCCATCATGGAGAGCATCTCCCTCCCCACTCCAATTCGGCAACATCAAGGTCAAACTCCCACCTTCTTTCATATACACATACTATGTATGTACATATATATATATATACATTAGTATATGTATATAGGCAAGTGGAATGGTGATTAGGTGGGGAAATGGACAAGGCTTGCTGGTTTTTGGGGTTGCTTCTTTTCGGAATGGCAGGAGAGAAGAGAGAAAAAGGATGAGAGAAAGAGAGACTACGGGTGTATTTTTATAAGAGAGCTAATGGGTAGTTATAGCAACCACCCCACATGAACTCCACTAACCCCATATTTAAACTTGTTACTTGTTTTCCCTCCCATTTCAAAATCAAATGTTCAGATTTTCCCTCTCCTCATGAGCAGCCCGGTCCCCAAATTGTGTGCACATCGCACGTGTGCACGTGCACGTGCTTTGTGTACAAAACAATTTATTTATTTAATCCTTTTAAAATAATTATCTATATATGTAATAAATATAAAATTAACTTTAAAAATTATAATTTTCATGCACAATAAAAATAGACATAAACAATTTCATGAAATTTATTTTGAAGGAAGAACGCGCTTACAACACGTGCACCAAAACACGTGCGTCGCCCGTAAAATCTCAAAAATACAAAAATTGATTTTATTAACCGAAAAATATTTATAATCAATTGGAATGCAATAGAAAGTATATTTAATATACATATTTGATAATATACTCAAACGTACGGAAAACACGTGTATTGCACGTAGAAAATTTATTTTAACTAAAAATAGACAAAAATTGAATTCTATCTATAAAAATGAATTTAAACATGTTTATAAAAATAAGTAATTTAAATCCATTGAAAACTGTGCACGTAACGGTGGAATACCCAAAATCGACACGTGCATCGATAATACGTAAAAAGCACGTAAAAACTCAAAGATTGAAATTTTGCATTTGAGTTGTCTCAAATGGGATTTTTAAGAATAAGGGATTGCATAAATAATTGGAATTCAAAATACATATCAAAATGCGTTATGGATATAATCAATAATAGTACAAAATGCACGTGCGTAACACCCGAGGGCAAAATTGTCATTTAAATTTTGCGGGGTGTTACACTCTCTCCTCCTTAGAACAGTTCCGTCCTCGGAACTCACTATGGTAAAGGTTGTATTTTGTACACACCAAACAATATATCATCATAACATATAGAAATCACAAACATCAAGAAAATACATATAGCATGAAAGTAAGCAATGTAGAAAAATGAGACAAAAATTTATTTAAGAAAATTATGAGTATCAAAATTTTACAAGAACTAAACAAGAAAACTAGGAAAGTAACATAAGAAAACAAAATACGACAATAGAGGATAGTGTATTTTGAAAGGAGTTTACGTACAAAAAATACTATTAAGTAAACCATTAGGTAACATGATAGATGAACTTAGTCATTAATCGAGAACTAGTTTTCGAAAACAATGCAATAAAGAAAAACATAGTTAATGGGTACTTTATAAATGGATTCAATACTCAAAATTCATCAATGTAATAAAGGGTAGAAAAGTTGCAAACCACATTGATACTATATGACAAAAACTAGCAATTTAACAGTTTGAGAAATGTATAAGAAGGGAATATCGTAAAAGTATAGACAACATAACATAATTCTGTATATAAATTAGTATCAAATAATTTGTAAGGTAACTTTAATAATTATACATACAATTTGAAAATTAGGTATACATCGAAATACTTTCGAATTATTCAGTAGAGCGAGAAAACCAACTTACAAAAATCACATAGACGAGAAAATTATAGAGGTGAAATAAATAGCATGATATGAAAATTATAAATGATTGTAGCAGTCAAACAAGACATCGTAGTAGTAAAACGTACTATTGAAAGTAGTGCGAAAACTAGTTATATAACAAAGAAAAGTATGGACAATGAAAAAAAAATGATTTTGTATATAAATCGATTTCATAAGGTGATTTGTAAGGTAAATACAATAATCATATATGTATGATAACATATGAAAAAGGCAAAATCCAAGTAATTTCGATTTGTCAAGTAGACCAAGAAAATCAGCATACAAAATTATGTATATACATAGACGGAAATTATAGGGCAAAACAACAACATCATGATGCAAAATTTATAAATGATGTGTAGGAGAAAAATAATATATTATGGTAATGAATCATGAATTATAACAGAAGTATAATAAATAAAACTGTTCGGTGAGTAGCCACCGACTTTAAAATAGCAAAATACAATAAAGTTGTATGAAATACTAACTCACATAAAATACAAAGTACTACAAAGAAGACGGCGGGATAGTTGAGATTAAGCGGAAAATACACAAGTTTGATAAATAATGAAATCAGTATAAACAGTATAATGCGAGGTTGCAAAATATTATAAAATAGTTCAAGCTAGTACACAATGAAATAGTTATAAGTGAATATTATAGAAAACAAGGTAGGGGTTATCTAAGTATAGTATTTCCTTCTGGTGTAGGTTCGTCTCACTGGTATTCAACAGCAGACTTGCCTGTCTTGATCTCAAGTTGCATAATTGCTTCTACGATATCCGGTTGCAGTTTGCCTTCTGGACATTCGGTTGCAAATTTTACCTCACCGACATCCAGTTGCAGTTTGCTTTCTGGATATTCAGTTGCAAACTTTGCCTCCCCGACTTCCAGTTGCAGTTTGCCTCCAATGATGTCTAGTTGCATATTTGCCCTCCCGATATTAAGTTGCACCAAAGCAGAAGATGGAAAGATGTAATCTCCCATGTATATTTAGGTTAGATATGGGATGTTTAATAAAGTATGGTGTTATGTTTGAAAATCAATGATACAGAAAAAGATTTTACACAATGAAATATCAAAATAGGTGTATAGGGTATATCAAACATAGACGGTACTAATTAGTAGTAATGAAAAATTATTTATAACACTAAAATAATGTAACACATATGCACATGTCGGAAATAAAATTGAAAACAATAATGATGTAGTGTAGCAATTTAGGACATTTGACACAAACAATTATGCATAAAAATAGTAATGTAATAACTGGGGGGTGGTGAAATTATATGTATAGTAAATATTTTGAAATACATGACACATATAAAAATTCAATGGAAAATATACGTAGTAATCAAGAATGTAAAGACAATTTAAAATTTAAAGGATAGAGTAAAATACAAATAGCAAGTATATGCATTATGTTAAAGAAGCGTAAATTACAAAATTAATGAATATAACAAATAAAGTAGTAGATAATATGTACTAACAATAATATTGAATGCAGACAATAAATCAGATTAGTATGTTGTATTTACACGGATAAAATATTTCAATCTTGTTAAAATATATTGAAGTATATAGGACAATACGAGATAACGAAAGAATATCGTATCACACAATCAAATCATGTAAAATGAATGCACATAAGCAAAATTCACAAGCGAAATTCAAAATGTAATAATAAATGAAAATAATGGTTGTAATATAAATTTAACAAAATACGTAAAGTAATAGCACATATGAACGGATGAATATGAGGTGACATAAAACACGAAAGACAAAACTTTAAGATTGAGAGACAATTAAAATAAGTTCAACAAGATCAAGACTAAGGAAATAGAAAAAATACTAAACTTTGAAATGATTTAATAGTATAGGAAAATATTTATTCGAAAAGTATTAAATATTGAAAAGTACTATGATGAAAATCTACATAAAATAATTTGATGGGGAAAGTGTGTCCATGTGTAAGGTATCATGAACGACGGTTCAAACCAACCACGCTTCTACTGCGCCACTCTGATACCCAGGGAAAATGAGCTCGCATACAATCTCAAATCAATGTATACGAGGAGAGCATCATGAATGGATGTAAATTCAATAACAACTTCCATTCATGACTCCAACCATCAAATAGGGAAAGGAAAGAGGAAACATCAGTCTATAGAGCAACACAAATGTAAATCACTTACATTTAAATCTCTATAAACTGGACTCACACTCTAATGTCCACTTCTAGGGTGTTGTTCCTTATAAATTTGTACTACTTAGAAGCATGGCTCTGATACCACTTGTAACACCCCGAATTCCAAATACAACTGAATTCGAGAGTTCTACAGGATCTTTTCACTTCTTTCGTACAATTTTACAAGGAATTCAAAACTTTTATTTCAACAATAATTACATCAGAGTCTTTTACATCAATAAGCAGCGGAATTAATAAAATACAACAATAATGAATGTACAATTGTTACAACTTTAACATTTAAGAAATCAACAGCATCATCAATCATCTTTATATCTTCATGTAACTCCATTTCCTGCATATAAAACTGTGGGCGTGTCAGTTGCTTACAACTGATGAAATATTATACACGGCCATCCTCTCTATGCCGGAAACAGTATAACGATTCTTAAATACTTTAGCAAACACAAACTTGATCACAAACAAGCTACAAAGGGACTATCCTGTTGATGTCGTGTTGTGCGGTGCACTTAGTCCTTAATGCAGTTATTATAATATGACACTAATGCACACTTGTTCGGATTCTATGCATCCCATACTACATAGGTCCGAGGGCAAACCTCTTAATCGTTCTTCATCTTTGTAGGGTTCCATCCCTCGCCATGACTTAATCTACTACTGTAATTACGGTGAGTATCCTAGATGATCTATGAGTACAAGCACGTGCACTGGACCCTGGAGGGGAATCCCGCGCCATGTCTTGACTCATCAAGCATGCATTCTACGGTAATTCAGCCTCCTCCTTGAACACGATCCTCTTGCAGTCACCAAACACCCCACAAGCGTGGCTAGAGTCCGATCATTACTGAGTTGTGCCCACGCCATGTCTTGACTCATCAAGCATGCATTCTGTGGCTCACACACCCGCACCGTAAACCCTAGTTCTCATACTCGTGTTTTTCTCTCACTTTCATCACATCACCGCTATGTATCTACCTGTAATTTCAGTAAGTATCATAGATGTTCATGATTACAAGCACATGTACAGAAAACCTGGAGGGGAATCCCGCGCCATGTCTTGACTCATCAAGCATGCATTCTGCAGTAATTCAGCCTCCTTCATGGCACACGATCCTCTTGCAGTCATCGAGCATCCCACAAGCATCGCCAAGATCCCGATCATTCTGGAGTATTGCCCACGCCATGTCTTGACTCATCAAGCATGCATTCTGTGGATCACATCCGCATCGTAGACTCGAGGCTCCCATACTTATGTTTTTCTCTTACTTTTATTACAATCTTTACAAAGTTTGTTTAAAAGAAAATCATCACAACCTAGAGCTAGCTTACCCTACCGGACTTAAATCAACAACAGAGACAGTCAGCCTACCTGGCCACTTCTCAAGAGACGCTCAACCCTCAACGGTTAGCTCTCAAATCATAAATAAAACTGCCGGTCACTAGGGTCTCGCCTAGCCTCTAGATTCCAACAACTATCTCTTTCTAGAGATCAACAATATTTCATAATCAATCTCTAATAATAATTCCATTTCTTTTGTTCACAAACTCTTTCACAAAACATTTCTTTTATAATCTCATAACATGAGAACAATTATATCTGATTTCTTTATCAATTTCATCTTTCACCTCCTGGTGTGCATTTCACAATAAAACTCAATCACCTATTAATAACCATAAAATCTCATATTCAACTTATTTAACTTTCATTTGTCAAAATCAATTTCAAACTCAAGAACCAGAAAACAGTTCGGTTCAGTCGACTGGTGGCAGTATCAGTCGACTGTTCTTTGAGTACTTTGAACATCAAAAACAACAGTCAGCTCGATCCAGTTGACTGTGAAAGCAGACAGTCGACTGCTCTACGAGACTTGAAACTTCAGTAATAACACAGTCGGTTCAGTCGACTGGTGACAGTATCAGTCGACTGTCCCGCGAATACCTTGAAAACTCAAACATCAAATTTATGGCAACAACAGTCGACTGTGAAAGTATTCAGTCGACTGTCCTATTGACGAAAACCAACTTTTTAACACCTACCAGTCGACTGTGGAAAGTAATCAGTCGACTGTCAAATCCACCAATTGCATCTTTGCATACATTTTTCGACCTTTTAATTAATGTGTACTCCCATATAAAAACATCGATCATTTCCAGAATATATTCCTTTTAAAAACAATATCGTATATGTTATCAAGTTCTCAAGTTTCTTATTTTTCAAATGAAAATCCTTACAATGCATCAAAACACATATTCAATCGATTTTCCAAAATAGACGGTTTTCTTTTATCAAAATCACTTTACAAAAATCTCTATACTTGTATAAATAACATTTTGAGGCTATAATCACACTTCTTTGCCATATTGACAATAAACAATTCTTTTATACACATTTGCATCATTTTAAATACTATTTCAAACATGCATCATGCAATCAAAAACTTGCCAAATGGCACATATTCTTACATGCAAATATTCGAACAATCATCATAACACATTTAACAATTCACATCAATCGCATTAATTAGAATTTAGCCATTAAACTCTACAACAACTAGCATGTAATATCATCATACCAATTCAATTTCAAATAAAACATATATCATCTATCATGCATTTTCTACTCCTAAATTAGAAAGCATTTAAGAAACACCCACCTAAAAATGAAGATTTGTACTCAATTGAACTCCTAGAATTATGAGCTCCTAAAGAAAGTTCCAATTGCAAACTCCTCGAAATCCGCGCACCGAGGCAATCCTCCAAGCTCCACATTTCGGCAAGCATCCATCATGGAGAGCATCTCCCTCCCCACTCCAATTCGGCAACATCAAGGTCAAACTCCCACCTTCTTTCATATACACATACTATGTATGTACATATATATATATGTATACATTAGTATATGTATATAGGCAAGTGGAATGGTGATTAGGTGGGGAAATGGACAAGGCTTGCTGGTTTTTGGGGTTGCTTCTTTTCGGAATGGCAGGAGAGAAGAGAGAAAAAGGATGAGAGAAAGAGAGACTACGGGTGTATTTTTATAAGAGAGCTAATGGGTAGTTATAGCAACCACCCCACATGAACTCCACTAACCCCATATTTAAACTTGTTACTTGTTTTCCCTCCCATTTCAAAATCAAATGTTCAGATTTTCCCTCTCCTCATGAGCAGCCCGGTCCCCAAATTGTGTGCACATCGCACGTGTGCACGTGCACGTGCTTTGTGTACAAAACAATTTATTTATTTAATCCTTTTAAAATAATTATCTATATATGTAATAAATATAAAATTAACTTTAAAAATTATACTTTTCATGCAAAATAAAAATAGACATAAACAATTTCATGAAATTTATTTTGAAGGAAGAACGCGCTTACAACACGTGCACCAAAACACGTGCGTCGCCCGTAAAATCTCAAAATACAAAAATTGATTTTATTAACCGAAAAATATTTATAATCAATTGGAATGCAATAGAAAGTATATTTAATATACATATTTGATAATATACTCAAACGTACGGAAAACACGTGTATTGCACGTAGAAAATTTATTTTAACTAAAAATAGACAAAAATTGAATTATATCTATAAAAATGAATTTAAACATGTTTATAAAAATAAGTAATTTAAATCCATTGAAAACTGTGCACGTAACGGTGGAATACCCAAAATCGACACGTGCATCGATAATACGTAAAAAGCACGTAAAAACTCAAAGATTGAAATTTTGCATTTGAGTTGTCTCAAATGGGATTTTTAAGAATAAGGGATTGCATAAATAATTGGAATTCAAAATACATATCAAAATGCGTTATGGATATAATCAATAATAGTACAAAATGCACGTGCGTAACATCCGAGGGCAAAATTGTCATTTAAATTTTGCGGGTTGTTACACTCTCCCCTCCTTAGAACAGTTCCGTCCCCGGAACTCACTATGGTAAAGGTTGTATTTTGTACACACCAAACAATATATCATCATAACATATAGAAATCACAAACATCAAGAAAATACATATAACATGAAAGTAAGCAATGTAGAAAAATGAGACAAAAATTTATTTAAGAAAATTATGAGTATCAAAATTTTACAAGAACTAAACAAGAAAACTAGGAAAGTAACATAAGAAAACAAAATACGACAATAGAGGATAGTGTATTTTGAAAGGAGTTTACGTACAAAAAATACTATTAAGTAAACCATTAGGTAACATGATAGATGAACTTAGTCATTAATCGAGAACTAGTTTTCGAAAACAATGCAATAAAGAAAAACATAGTTAATGGGTACTTTATAAATGGATTCAATACTCAAAATTCATCAATGTAATAAAGGGTAGAAAAGTTGCAAACCACATTGATACTATATGACAAAAACTAGCAATTTAACAGTTTGAGAAATGTATAAGAAGGGAATATCGTAAAAGTATAGACAACATAACATAATTCTGTATATAAATTAGTATCAAATAATTTGTAAGGTAACTTTAATAATTATACATACAATTTGAAAATTAGGTATACATCGAAATACTTTCGAATTATTCAGTAGAGCGAGAAAACCAACTTACAAAAATCACATAGACGAGAAAATTATAGAGGTGAAATAAATAGCATGATATGAAAATTATAAATGATTGTAGCAGTCAAACAAGACATCGTAGTAGTAAAACGTACTATTGAAAGTAGTGCGAAAACTAGTTATATAACAAAGAAAAGTATGGACAATGAAAAAAAAATGATTTTGTATATAAATCGATTTCATAAGGTGATTTGTAAGGTAAATACAATAATCATATATGTATGATAACAAATGAAAAAGGCAAAATCCAAGTAATTTCGATTTGTCAAGTAGACCAAGAAAATCAGCATACAAAATTATGTATATACATAGACGGAAATTATAGGGCAAAACAACAACATCATGATGCAAAATTTATAAATGATGTGTAGGAGAAAAATAATATATTATGGTAATGAATCATGAATTATAACAGAAGTATAATAAATAAAACTGTTCGGTGAGTAGCCACCGACTTTAAAATAGCAAAATACAATAAAGTTGTATGAAATACTAACTCACATAAAATACAAAGTACTACAAAGAAGACGGCGGGATAGTTGAGATTAAGCGGAAAATACACAAGTTTGATAAATAATGAAATCAGTATAAACAGTATAATGCGAGGTTGCAAAATATTATAAAATAGTTCAAGCTAGTACACAATGAAATAGTTATAAGTGAATATTATAGAAAACAAGGTAGGGGTTATCTAAGTATAGTATTTCCTTCTGGTGTAGGTTCGTCTCACTGGTATTCAACAGCAGACTTGCCTGTCTTGATCTCAAGTTGCATAATTGCTTCTACGATATCCGGTTGCAGTTTGCCTTCTGGACATTCGGTTGCAAATTTTACCTCACCGACATCCAGTTGCAGTTTGCTTTCTGGATATTCAGTTGCAAACTTTGCCTCCCCGACTTCCAGTTGCAGTTTGCCTCCAATGATGTCTAGTTGCATATTTGCCCTCCCGACATTAAGTTGCACCAAAGCAGAAGATGGAAAGATGTAATCTCCCATGTATATTTAGGTTAGATATGGGATGTTTAATAAAGTATGGTGTTATGTTTGAAAATCAATGATACAGAAAAAGATTTTACACAATGAAATATCAAAATAGGTGTATAGGGTATATCAAACAAAGACGGTACTAATTAGTAGTAATGAAAAATTATTTATAACACTAAAATAATGTAACACATATGCACATGTCGGAAATAAAATTGAAAACAATAATGATGTAGTGTAGCAATTTAGGACATTTGACACAAACAATTATGCATAAAAATAGTAATGTAATAACTGGGGGGTGGTGAAATTATATGTATAGTAAATATTTTGAAATACATGACACATATAAAAATTCAATGGAAAATATACGTAGTAATCAAGAATGTAAAGACAATTTAAAATTTAAAGGATAGAGTAAAATACAAATAGCAAGTATATGCATTATGTTAAAGAAGCGTAAATTACAAAATTAATGAATATAACAAATAAAGTAGTAGATAATATGTACTAACAATAATATTGAATGCAGACAATAAATCAGATTAGTATGTTGTATTTACACGGATAAAATATTTCAATCTTGTTAAAATATATTGAAGTATATAGGACAATACGAGATAACGAAAGAATATCGTATCACACAATCAAATCATGTAAAATGAATGCACATAAGCAAAATTCACAAGCGAAATTCAAAATGTAATAATAAATGAAAATAATGGTTGTAATATAAATTTAACAAAATACGTAAAGTAATAGCACATATGAACGGATGAATATGAGGTGACATAAAACACGAAAGACAAAACTTTAAGATTGAGAGACAATTAAAATAAGTTCAACAAAATCAAGACTAAGGAAATAGACAAAATACTAAACTTTGAAATGATTTAATAGTATAGGAAAATATTTATTCGAAAAGTATTAAATATTGAAAAGTACTATGATGAAAATCCACATAAAATAATTTGATGGGGAAAGTGTGTCCATGTGTAAGGTATCATGAACGACGGTTCAAACCAACCACGCTTCTACTGCGCCACTCTGATACCCAGGGAAAATGAGCTCGCATACAATCTCAAATCAATGTATACGAGGAGAGCATCATGAATGGATGTAAATTCAATAACAACTTCCATTCATGACTCCAACCATCAAATAGGGAAAGGAAAGAGGAAACATCAGTCTATAGAGCAACACAAATGTAAATCACTTACATTTAAATCTCTATAAACTGGACTCACACTCTAATGTCCACTTCTAGGGTGTTGTTCCTTATAAATTTGTACTACTTAGAAGCATGGCTCTGATACCACTTGTAACACCCCGAATTCCAAATACAACTGAATTCGAGAGTTCTACAGGATCTTTTCACTTCTTTCGTACAATTTTACAAGGAATTCAAAACTTTTATTTCAACAATAATTACATCAGAGTCTTTTACATCAATAAGCAGCGGAATTAATAAAATACAACAATAATGAATGTACAATTGTTACAACTTTAACATTTAAGAAATCAACAGCATCATCAATCATCTTTATATCTTCATGTAACTCCATTTCCTGCATATAAAACTGTGGGCGTGTCAGTTGCTTACAACTGATGAAATATTATACACGGCCATCCTCTCTATGCCGGAAACAGTATAACGATTCTTAAATACTTTAGCAAACACAAACTTGATCACAAACAAGCTACAAAGGGACTATCCTGTTGATGTCGTGTTGTGCGGTGCACTTAGTCCTTAATGCAGTTATTATAATATGACACTAATGCACACTTGTTCGGATTCTATGCATCCCATACTACATAGGTCCGAGGGCAAACCTCTTAATCGTTCTTCATCTTTGTAGGGTTCCATCCCTCGCCATGACTTAATCTACTACTGTAATTACGGTGAGTATCCTAGATGATCTATGAGTACAAGCACGTGCACTGGACCCTGGAGGGGAATCCCGCGCCATGTCTTGACTCATCAAGCATGCATTCTGCGGTAATTCAGCCTCCTCCCTGAACACGATCCTCTTGCAGTCACCAAACACCCCACAAGCGTGGCTAGAGTCCGATCATTACTGAGTTGTGCCCACGCCATGTCTTGACTCATCAAGCATGCATTCTGTGGCTCACACACCCGCACCGTAAACCCTAGTTCTCATACTCGTGTTTTTCTCTCACTTTCATCACATCACCGCTATGTATCTACCTGTAATTTCAGTAAGTATCATAGATGTTCATGATTACAAGCACATGTACAGAAAACCTGGAGGGGAATCCCGCGCCATGTCTTGACTCATCAAGCATGCATTCTGCAGTAATTCAGCCTCCTTCATGGCACACGATCCTCTTGCAGTCATCGAGCATCCCACAAGCATCGCCAAGATCCCGATCATTCTGGAGTATTGCCCACGCCATGTCTTGACTCATCAAGCATGCATTCTGTGGATCACATCCGCATCGTAGACTCGAGGCTCCCATACTTATGTTTTTCTCTTACTTTTATTACAATCTTTACAAAGTTTGTTTAAAAGAAAATCATCACAACCTAGAGCTAGCTTACCCTACCGGACTTAAATCAACAACAGAGACAGTCAGCCTACCTGGCCACTTCTCAAGAGACGCTCAACCCTCAACGGTTAGCTCTCAAATCATAAATAAAACTACCGGTCACTAGGGTCTCGCCTAGCCTCTAGATTCCAACAACTATCTCTTTCTAGAATCAACAATATTTCATAATCAATCTCTAATAATAATTCCATTTCTTTTGTTCACAAACTCTTTCTCAAAACATTTCTTTTATAATCTCATAACATGAGAACAATTATATCTGATTTCTTTATCAATTTCATCTTTCACCTCCTGGTGTGCATTTCACAATAAAACTCAATCACCTATTAATAACCATAAAATCTCATATTCAACTTATTTAACTTTCATTTGTCAAAATCAATTTCAAACTCAAGAACCAGAAAACAGTTCGGTTCAGTCGACTGGTGGCAGTATCAGTCGACTGTTCTTTGAGTACTTTGAACATCAAAAACAACAGTCAGCTCGATCCAGTTGACTGTGAAAGCAGACAGTCGACTGCTCTACGAGACTTGAAACTTCAGTAATAACACAGTCGGTTCAGTCGACTGGTGACAGTATCAGTCGACTGTCCCGCGAATACCTTGAAAACTCAAACATCAAATTTATGGCAACAACAGTCGACTGTGAAAGTATTCAGTCGACTGTCCTATTGACGAAAACCAACTTTTTAACACCTACCAGTCGACTGTGGAAAGTAATCAGTCGACTGTCAAATCCACCAATTGCATCTTTGCATACATTTTTCGACCTTTTAATTAATGTGTACTCCCATATAAAAACATCGATCATTTCCAGAATATATTCCTTTTAAAAACAATATCGTATATGTTATCAAGTTCTCAAGTTTCTTATTTTTCAAATGAAAATCCTTACAATGCATCAAAACACATATTCAATCGATTTTCCAAAATAGACGGTTTTCTTTTATCAAAATCACTTTACAAAAATCTCTATACTTGTATAAATAACATTTTGAGGCTATAATCACACTTCTTTGCCATATTGACAATAAACAATTCTTTTATACACATTTGCATCATTTTAAATACTATTTCAAACATGCATCATGCAATCAAAAACTTGCCAAATGGCACATATTCTTACATGCAAATATTCGAACAATCATCATAACACATTTAACAATTCACATCAATCGCATTAATTAGAATTTAGCCATTAAACTCTACAACAACTAGCATGTAATATCATCATACCAATTCAATTTCAAATAAAACATATATCATCTATCATGCATTTTCTACTCCTAAATTAGAAAGCATTTAAGAAACACCCACCTAAAAATGAAGATTTGTACTCAATTGAACTCCTAGAATTATGAGCTCCTAAAGAAAGTTCCAATTGCAAACTCCTCGAAATCCGCGCACCGAGGCAATCCTCCAAGCTCCACATTTCGGCAAGCATCCATCATGGAGAGCATCTCCCTCCCCACTCCAATTCGGCAACATCAAGGTCAAACTCCCACCTTCTTTCATATACACATACTATGTATGTACATATATATATATATATACATTAGTATATGTATATAGGCAAGTGGAATGGTGATTAGGTGGGAAAATGGACAAGGCTTGCTGGTTTTTGGGGTTGCTTCTTTTCGGAATGGCAGGAGAGAAGAGAGAAAAAGGATGAGAGAAAGAGAGACTACGGGTGTATTTTTATAAGAGAGCTAATGGGTAGTTATAGCAACCACCCCACATGAACTCCACTAACCCCATATTTAAACTTGTTACTTGTTTTCCCTCCCATTTCAAAATCAAATGTTCAGATTTTCCCTCTCCTCATGAGCAGCCCGGTCCCCAAATTGTGTGCACATCGCACGTGTGCACGTGCACGTGCTTTGTGTACAAAACAATTTATTTATTTAATCCTTTTAAAATAATTATCTATATATGTAATAAATATAAAATTAACTTTAAAAATTATACTTTTCATGCACAATAAAAATAGACATAAACAATTTCATGAAATTTATTTTGAAGGAAGAACGCGCTTACAACACGTGCACCAAAACACGTGCGTCGCCCGTAAAATCTCAAAAATACAAAAATTGATTTTATTAACCGAAAAATATTTATAATCAATTGGAATGCAATAGAAAGTATATTTAATATACATATTTGATAATATACTCAAACGTACGGAAAACACGTGTATTGCACGTAGAAAATTTATTTTAACTAAAAATAGACAAAAATTGAATTATATCTATAAAAATGAATTTAAACATGTTTATAAAAATAAGTAATTTAAATCCATTGAAAACTGTGCACGTAACGGTGGAATACCCAAAATCGACACGTGCATCGATAATACGTAAAAAGCACGTAAAAACTCAAAGATTGAAATTTTGCATTTGAGTTGTCTCAAATGGGATTTTTAAGAATAAGGGATTGCATAAATAATTGGAATTCAAAATACATATCAAAATGCGTTATGGATATAATCAATAATAGTACAAAATGCACGTGCGTAACACCCGAGGGCAAAATTGTCATTTAAATTTTGCGGGGTGTTACACAGATAGCCGTACCACTTACTGGTCTGACCAAGAAGAATGTGAGCTTCAAGTGGACTGAGCAATGTGAGGCAAGCTTTCAGGAGTTGAAAGAGAAGCTGACTACTGCGCCTATTTTGGCTTTGCCCAGAGCAGGTGTTGAGTATGATGTTTATAGCGATGCTTCAGATCGTGGGCTTGGTTGTGTCTTAATGCAAGAAGGAAGAGTAATCGCGTATGGGTCTAGGCAACTACGGCCACATGAGAAGAATTACCCGACTCATGATTCGGAGTTGGCTGCGATTATCTTTGCCCTGAAGCAATGGAGGCACTACGTGTACGGTGAGAAATTGAACATGTACACGGACAATAAGAGCTTGAAGTATATATATCAGCAGAGGGATCTGAATCTGAGGCAGCGGAGATGGTTGGAGGTGCTTGAGGATATGCGACCTGAGATCAAGTATCATCATGGGAAAGCTAATGTTGTTGCTGATGCACTTAGTCGCAAGAGCAGTTTAACCAGTTTGATTACAACTCAGAAGCATCTGATTGAGGAATTGGACCGAGCAGGTATTGAGGTTGTCTTGCAAGGATTGGGAGCATCTTTGGCTCAGTTGAGGCTTCAGCCTACACTGAATGCAAGGATCATTGCAAGTCAGGAGGATGATGCTGATATCTTGGAGATGAAGGAGCAGGTTGGTGCTAGCAGGTTGTCTGGATTTCAAATCAGGGATGGAGTGCTGTGGTTCGGAAATAGGCTATGTGTTCCAAATCAGGCAGACCTGAAAGAGAGTATTCTTCAGGAGGCACATGCTACTCTTTGGTCGGTACATCCTGGGAGTACTAAGATGTATAAAGACATCAAACAGCATTTCTGGTGGTCAGGTTTGAAGCGGGAAGTGGCTGAATTTGTGGCAAAGTGTGAGGTTTGTCAGCAAGTCAAAGCCGAAAATCAGAGACCCGGAGGTCTATTATAGCCGTTACTTATTCTGGAATGGAAGTGGGATAACATCAGTATGGATTTCATCACGGGATTGCCTAAGAGTTCTAAAGGCAATGATGCGATTTGGGTTATAGTCGATCGACTGACCAAGTCCGCTCACTTTTTGGCGATGAAACTCACTGCTTCGATGGACAAGTTGGCTGAGATGTATGTTGGTGAGATCGTCCGACTTCATGGTGTTCCGTCAACTATTGTGTCTGATCAAGATGCGCGGTTTACTTTGCATTTCTGGAGGAGTCTTCAGACAGCTTTGGGAACCAAGACAGATTTCAGCACTGCTTTTCATCCGCAAACCGATGGGCAGACAGAGAGAGTCAACCGTATTCTTGAGGATATGCTTCGGTGTTGTATACTAGACTTTGGAGGCAGTTGGAAAAGGCATTTACCTTTGGTAGAGTTTGCCTACAACAACAATTTTCAGGCTAGCATCGGGATGGCACCGTACGAAGCTTTGTATGGCAGGAAGTGCAGGACTCCTGTTTGTTGGTATGAAGTTAGGGAGCGTCAGTTGTTTGGTCCTGAGCTTGTGCAGCAAACTTCTGAGAAGATTGTTCTGATCAGGAAAAGGTTGGTGGAAGCTCAGAGCAGGCAGAAAAGCTATGCAGACAACCGGAGAAGGGACCTTGAGTTTGAGGTTGGTGACTTCGTCTTTCTGAAAGTATCACCCAATAAAGGTGTGGTTCGATTTGGCAAGGACGGGAAGTTAGCCCCGAGGTTTATAGGCTCGTATAAGATATTGAAAATGATCGGGAAAACTGCTTACCGGCTTGAATTACCGGAAGAGTTATCTCAGGTGCACAATGTCTTTCATGTGTCTATGCTGAGAGGTTATATTCCAGATCCGAGTCATCGTTTGCCTAAAGTACCGGAAGGTTTGCAGTTGGATCTTAACTACATCGAGTCTCCTGTCGAGATTGTTGATCGTCGAGAGAAAGTCTTGAGGAATAAGACGATACCGATGGTCAAGGTAGTCTGGAGAAACCACTTGGTTGAAGAGGCTACTTGGGAATCTGAGGAGAGGATGTTGAAGGACTATCCTGAGCTTTTTGCTTGATTGTATCTTCGTATTTATTTTTTTCTTGTTGTTGTGTTGTATTTTCTTCTCCCTCACTCTTGACTGTAGTTCCAGGACGGAACTATTCTAAGGAGGGAGTGTTGTAATGCCCTGATTTCTCAATTAATGAAAAATTATATATCTTTTTTGGGCACGTAGTGTGCACGTGTAATATTTTGGCTATCATTTTCATCATGATGAGTAAAAAATATTTAAACATGTGCCTTTGATTTGTTTTTTATAAAGCCTTTTTCCTAAAGCCCAAAATTTAGTTTATTTATTTTATTTTCTTTTAAAATCAATTATTTTGGCCCAATCAATTTAAGCCCAGAAATTAATTCCATTTATTTTTACAACTTATAATGTGTAACACTTTTAAAGACTTTTTATTTGTGTACAAGTTGGGGTGACTAGTGCATGCACGTGCAATTCACGTACACGTGCATGAGCACTCTTTCTTGGCCGGATTGAGAGAGAGTGGGTCTAGTCATGGGTGGTTATTTGGGATGTGGGTAGTTATTTCAACTCCCTAGTCCATCCTAGCCCTTGATCCTATAACTATCTACTAAATCCTAGCCCTCCATCTCACCCAAATTGGTGTATAAATACCCCTCTCATTCATCTATTTCTTTTACACTAAGATTATATTGCAAGAGAGATATATTGTGAGAGAGTTGTGTGTGACTGTACCTTTGGAGGCCGATCACATCTGCAGAAGGGTTTCGGTGTGGAGCAAGGAGCAAAGAGTCGTGCAGTGCATTAAGAGACTTTTCTGGATTTGTTTATTTTCGTCAATAAGGTGGGTGTTTCTCAGGACTTCTAATGTAGAAAATATGTTATGGCTATGATGATTGCTACCGTGCTTGTGATAAGTAAGTTTAAACATATTAGATTGCCCTGTGTATGTTTATGATGAAGGGCGTGAGGGACTAATAATGTAGTATTGACACTGAAAATAAGACTGGAATGGGCCTGTACAGTCGACTGTCACTTGGACAAGTCGACTGGTACGAGGCGAATGTTCTCTCATGATTGTTAATTTAATGGCGTACATGTGTACAAACAGAAGTGATAGTATGATTGCTAAATTCATATCCCCCATGTTATATATGATGGAGGAGATGTGAACGGATGAAAAAGAACTAGTGATAATTAGTAAAACTGGGAATAACCCGTACAGTCGACTGCTGATGTAAACAGCCGACTGAAATATTGAAGTAAGTTATGAATAGTTCAGAATTCCATGAAATGAGGCATTTTTACGGTGATGTTCTAGTGTGCTAAATTGAGATTTAATATTCATTTCTGCAAGTGAATGATGAGTAAATGAAAATGCATGTTTAACATTCCCTTGAGGAAAGAAAACATTAGTATGTGAAAGTATATGCTGTGATGTTAGTAAATAGCTAAGAAATTACATGTTTATGTAGTATGAATATATTGTAATGTGACACAATGATGTATATGAATGGAAGAACAGATGGAAGATAATTCCTTAAATTGAAATTTAACCTGTTCAATCGACTTAAGGCGACTGAACAAGTCGACTGGGCTGAGTATTAAAATGTACCGTTGGAATCCCAGGACAGACGACTGATGGAATGACAGTCGACTATCACGTGAATGATATTTTGAACATGGAAAATTGCGGAGCAGCCGACTGGCCATGTGCAGCAGTCGACTCTCCTGAGCAGTTATGATGAACTTGATTCGACTGAACAAGTCGACTGGGCTTTCTCCAAGTCGACTGTCCAGAATATCTTGATATGTCAGAAATCTTATTTGGTTTATGTTAAAGTTGTGAATCTTATGGTTGATGTTGGTAAACTCTATTTTGTTGCTGCATGAATTTACATGAAATGAATCATAGACTTGAATTGAGAATTAAATGAATATGAAATCTAAGATCATGATAAAGAAAGTCTGTGAGACTATTAAATGAATTATGAGTTGAAATTGCTCAAATTGGAAGTTGTGAATTGGAAATTAAAACCAAAGAGTAGCTAAGTCTCCCCCGGCATTGGAAATGAAATGAAATGAAAATTGAAAAGAAAGACCAAGGTTGGTCATGTTGAATGAATGAATAAGTCCGGCTTAGTGGAGAGGCTAACTCTAGAGCTTTGATTTTTGTTCATGATTCTAATAAAAAATAAGGATTAGTGCATAGTGAAGATGTGATGAAAGTGAGAGAAAAACATGAGTATGAGAACTAGGGTTTACGGTGCGGGTGTATGAGCCACAGAATGCATGCTTGATGAGTCAAGACATGGCGTGGGCACAACTCAGAATGATCGGACTCTAGTCACACTTGTGGGATGTTTGGTGACTGCAAGAGGATCGTGAGCCGTGAAGGAGGCTGAATTGCCACAGAATGCATGCTTGATGAGTCAAGACATGGCGTGGGGTTCCCCTCCAGGTTTTCTGTACATGAGCTTGTACTCATAGATCATCTAGGATACTCACCATAGTTACAGTAGTAGATCAAGTCATGGCGAGGGATTGAACCCTACAAAGTTGAAGTGCGATTAAGAGGCTTGCCCTCGGACCTATGTAGTATGGGATGCATAGAATCCGAACAAGTGCGCATTAGTGTCATCTAATATAAATAATTGCATTAAGGATTAAGTGCACGATCACGACACGACATCATTAAGATTTCCCTTTTACTTTATTTTTTTTGATATGTGAACAAGTTTGTGATCTGTTAAGAAATGAGAATCGTTATACTGTTTCTGGCATAGAGAGGATGGTCATGTATAATTATCGTCGGTTGAATAAACTGGCGTGCCCACAGTGTTGTATGCAGGACCAATGGCATGAAAAATATTAAAGAGGAACAAATGCTTAAAGATTCATTCAATGTTGTTGTACATTTGTTTATTGTTGTAAATTTTACTTCCGCTGTGCAATGTAAATGTAATATTGATGTAAACTCTGATGTAAACTGAAAAGTTTGAATTTCCTTGTAAGATTGTACTAAGAGAAGCGAAAAGATCCTGTAGAACATCTCGAATTCAGTGTATTTGGGATTCGGGGCGTTACACCTTGCCGAACCCCACCTCGCCATGCTCACCAACCTCCATCGTTGTGTTCCCTCTCGCCAAAGCTTGACCTCACGTCGTTGAGCTCCACGCCGTCGTGGTCAAGCTCCAGTGTTGAGCTCCACCACCTCCATCGTTGAAGCCTCATCGAGCTCCACCATAGCCTCGCCGAACTCTAATGCAGAGCTCAAGCTCCCCCTTCCTTCGAGCTCCAAACTCCAAGCACCACTGTCTCTCCGTCGAGCTCCGACTCCTCTTCTCTTTGCCGAGAGCCGCTGAGCTCCCCTCGACCTCGACTCCAACTCACTGAGCTACTTCTTCAAGCGGCTCCCCCTTTGACGAGCTCCAGTGCCGACCTCCAACTTCCTCGCCGAACTCACCGTGGAACCGAACTCCCAACTCGCCATGTCGCCGAGCACCCCACGCTACCGAACTCGAGCACCTCTCCAACCTCCTCGACGAACCGATGCTCGCCACACGCTCGGAGAAGAGGGAGGAACCGGAGTCGAAATATATGTGTGTGTGTGTGTGTGTGTGTGTGTGTGTGTGAACATTGACCGAGCACCACGTGGCGCCATCTCGATCCTTCTCAGCGAACGTTCGTCAAGATCCAAACAAACCGTGTTCTATGCGTGAAAATGCAAGAAAACACCCTGCCACCCGATGCGCGCTCGCCTGATTGTGATCAACGGCTCAGATTACGCCACGTCATCAAGGTTATTTCTTTTATTTTAATTCCTTTATTTTAATTATTAAATTGAATTATTTTTTTAATAATTTCGAAAAAATAATTAAAATTTTGAAAATATTAACAAAAAATTCTAAAAAATAATTATTAATTCAGAAAAATATTTTTTAGTTCTGAAAATATAATTATTAAGTTAGAATAATTAATTAATATTTTTGAAAACTAATTATTTAAATTCGGAAATTGAATAAAAATTTCAAAAAATGATTTAAAAAATTGGAAAAAAAATTCAGGAAAATCTGGGAAAATTACTAAAAATCCAGAAATTCTAAAAATAATTTTGGGTATTTTACAAGCTCAGAATAACTCTGTTACACCTCGAGCAAGATCCAAACTCCCCCGAGAACTTGGATAAATTCTATCAGCCATTAAAAACGGGCGAACTACTCCTCAAAGGCTGTGAAACTCAGTTTTCAGGAGTGGGGGTGTCACGCCCCGCTTCCCAAAAATATGGAATACAAGCACGTAATATTGGCCCAGCGAATAATTTTCATCATCCATAAGCTGTTCAGGAATCTTTACAACATATCACAGGAATAATCAGAGTCGGAAGCAAAGAAACAACCAGGCATGCATAATTGAAACAAGATACCAACAGAAATTTACTTAAAACAAAAAATATATAAATCTCAAATAAATTAGAATCTGGACAAGTCAAATATCCTGGGTCACATCGCCCAAATACAAATAAATATCCAAGTAATCAAGTACAATTTATTCAAGTTCAAGCAGAAAATAATAATAATAATAAATTAGAAAATCCAGCACTAATACATCATCTCGCTAATACCATCTGGCAGCCAACCATCCTGATCTGTAATTAGTGAATTGCAGAAGGAAAAAGAAAACAAGTACCTGTCAATTGCAAGTTACGGGCCACTTATAATGTAGGATATAAGTACATGGGATAGATAATTCTAAGTAACAAGCATAACATAGTATAAGTGTGTCAACAGAAATATAATATCTAACATGAATCAGGAAAATAAAAATAAGTAGCATGGTATACTAACATGTACAGGTAACATGTATCAAGTGTCAAGTAAACAGGTAAACATGTAACAGGTATCAGGTAACAGGTATACAGGTAAATAGGTAATCATGTAATAGGATAATCAGGTATCAAGTACAAAAAATCAGATTATGTCATGTCAAGTCTTGTTATATTACTATCAAGGTAGCACTTCATGTATCCCAGCTTTTACTACATGGTTGCTAAAAAAAACAGTTTCGCTTTAGATTTCATAGTGGAGTCCATAGGGCAGTGTACTCAGGGTTCAGGATAACAGGAATAACAGGAACAAGTAGAACCTAGTGGTTCTCTTCCCAGTACACCTTCCTATAGGGAAGTATGCAGTCAGGTATAGGAAACAGGCATAACCTAGTGGTTATCTTCCGAGTACATCTTCCTATAGGGAAGCATGCAGTTAGGTACAGGTAACAAGATCGTGAATCATGTATTCATGAACACCTAACAGGTAGGCAGGACACAGGTCCTCTTCTCAGTACACGTTTCTATATTTTCCACTACTAGATCTTTCCCTTAACCCCGGCTTGGTCATTTATTATTATAATCAGGCATGCATGTATGTGTCATAAAACAAAGCAAGGATAATAGGGTATGAACATGTATCAGGTGCAGGGTGCAAGATAAACAAGTACAGGTACAAGATAACACATAACATGGTAAAACAACTAGTTTTCTAATTTAGGACACCAAGATAGTGTTGTACTAAAATAGTGATTCCCGCTACTACAAACATCCAAATCTGGATCCGTCAAAGAATCTGAAAAATAGACTTCCACACGAATCCAGAGATCATATATAAGCCATATAGTGTTTCACAAAATCATAACTCAAAACTGAATCTAAACCAGGAAATGCGTTCGGCCAGAAATCAGTAAATTATATCCTAGTACAGGGAAACAGAAAGAAATCATCATAATAAATTCCAGGAAAAATCTGGGGTATTCCCCTATATGTCTACATCAAAATATTAAGTTTTATAATTTACCAGAGAGATTAGTTTAGTCATCAAAAATCCGAAAATATTACGAAACGATAGTTTGGCAAATCTGGAATTCTTAACACTTCTGTACGAAAACTAAAATATCTCGCAAGCCGTGAAACAAAATCCAAATCCGCCAAAGAGAGATGAAAATAGACAAAATATATTAACTTTCATATTTCAAAAATATTTTTCATACAGTAAAAGGAATCAGGGTAAAAATACGATTCTTTACAGAACAGCAAGTACAGTTTTATAAACGAGCATGAAACGGCATGTAAAACTCATCAATAAAATCTGCCAAAATTCTGGGTAATCCCTGGATAATTATAGAAAAACTGACCAAATTTCTAGATCAAAATATTATGAATAGAACAAGTATCAAAATAATTAAGTAATCAAAATCATCAAGAAACGAAATCTGGAATTTATCAACACATCTGTAGTAAAACAGTCATATCTCATACATACGAAAACGAAATCGAGTAAGGTCAGAGGGGTTGGAAAGAAGACGAATTTATCTACAACTCATGTTTTATACCGAAATTAAGGTACTGACCCTAACATGGTCTAAATTACTTATCAAGACAGATTATCGACAAAATACAGAATTTCTTTAAAAACCAAAATCAACATATTTCAAACGAAACTTGATCCAAACACAACCAAACATGAAATCGAGTCTACCAAGTGTCCAAACAACAAGAAATAGGGTATATAAAAAGTCCACAACAAGTTAATCACATGTATCTCAACAAATAGTTAAATTCCCACAAATAGTTCACATACATGATCAAATTAAGAACGGACAAAAACCTAGTTGTTTTATGTCAAATTTGTGTCGTGAGTCATCTATGGTCAAATAGCACTATAGAGACGAAACTCAATAAGAATAACACACAAGAGTCGTCTGTAGAACCCAACTATATTATAGGTGGTAGGAGAGGGGCGTCGGGTCTGGGGTGGTGTGCGGCGCAAGCAAGGGGAGGCCGGGGGTTAGGATGGAGATTAGGGTTTCTGGTGAGGGAGAGATAGGAGGGTTGTATATATATATAAGGGGATTAGGGTTAAGAATATGAGTTGGATTATTGGGTAATTGGGTTGTGGATAGATTAGGAGTAGTAATATGATTGTTTAGTGGGTATTGATATGGATTAATTGCATAGGATTCAAAATAGGATTGGGTTTAATTTAGCTTTGGTAAATCTATTAGGGATCAAACAATAGGATTGGGAATAGGATGAGCAACCAGTCGCCACCACAAGCACCCAAGAACAATAAAAAAAATAATGGGGACAAGAACCAAATGAAAGAAAACAATAATTGACGAAGAATGAAACAAAAGACGAACAAAAAGCAACACAAAGAGCTCAAAATGAAATAAATGTGTATATATTGAAAACAACTCCAATATATGATCCAAAAAGAAATACAAGAGGAATAAAAAGAGAGAAAATACACCAAAATGAAAAATACACTCAAAAATACATAAAACGAAAAACAGGGGTTACAGGGGGCTTGTAATATGGCTAAAAATAGAACCAAATCAGGACCATTCAAATCAGGCACGAATCTTAAAGCTCTCAGAGGTAAAACGGTAATTTCGCCTGCAAACGGGTCCGAATTAGAAAATGGGTCTTTTCCAAGCCCAATAACCAAAAAACGGGTCTATCTTACTGGGTCAGGGTGACAACCCATTACAAACTAGCCCAGGTTATTTAAAGAGTAATTCAAATTCATGGTTATCCCTAAGAGGCGGTTTAAACCAAATCTCTTATCATGAAATAATTTAAACTCTACATCTTATCCAAAAACACCAGGACATGGAGATAAATGATTATCTCTAAACTGTCTCTAAAGGCGACTATAAATACCCCTCTCCCCCCATCGTAAGAAAGGTAATCAATATTTTTTCCACATATCGCTCTTTCATAATCTTCCTGATTACTGACTTGAGTGTCAAAGGGTTCGTCGTTGGAATCCCTTCAGGTGTATCAAACTTTTTGCAAGTTAACGGAAGCAGCGAGAAATAGTAAAACACCGACCATAAGTCAACAGGTTTGCCTTATTTATTTCCAAAAGAATCCATAAATACATCCGTTTTCTCCCACACCAAAATCAATAGAAACAACGATATATGCAAGATCTCACAAGAACACAATCAATATGTAGAGATAATCAATACTTCTTATTCCCCAAGAAATACAAAGATTACAAAAAGATTACAACCCTCGGTCTCCCTCTCCTTTGAAACACTCGACACGATCCCCTCCTGAAGTTGAACAATGATAACAGCTCACCAATTCTCTCTAATTAGTTGTACAAACCATAGAGTCTACAGCCATATATATAACCCCCAAGTAAACCCTAAAAGATAAACACAAATCCAATGTACGGGGCCTAAATCCCATCAGCTCAAATAACACACAACGCCGCTAACGGTCGACCGCACCCCCAGGTCGGTCAACTGCAACGTGTAAAGCCCACACCCGAAATGTACCATCCCCTTCTCTGTTGAACCATGTACACTCGAAGATACCTAGCAGCATAGTTGCGGTCGGGTGGTCATCCAACACACCCCAGGACAGTTGACAGCAACTCTCCAGACTGCACATCTTCTACTTGTTGTTGTCTTCGTCTCCTCCTTTTCTTCTCCAACTTCATGTACTCCGTGCCTAAGTGTATTTGAGGCCACAATCCTCACATTATTGTGATCCATCTATTACTTTTTTAGGGGTAGCTACTGTAGTGTCGAGGTAAAATGATGAGTGAGAGAACTAGGCGTAGTGCTTCATTGGTTCTCTCCCATCTTTGTGTGGAGCTCTAGCACCCTTCTGTTTCGTTAATGCCATATATCATAAAGGTAAAATGATGGTCCTAGATGGGATTCATGGGAAGTGAAGAAATTGGCGGTTAGTTCTTCAAGCTCTCCCATGGTTTTTGGTCAAATAGTGACGAGCTGATAACTTGCAAGGCATAGTGACAAGTTGATAACTTGTTAAAAAGCTCTTTCTCGAGTTTCACTCTCTTGAAAATTCTAGAGAGATAAACTAACCCCCCTCCAAAAATCCAAACAAACCCTAGATCTTAAATTCCTGGAGGTGCCCCGACGTGAGTACCCCCCCCCCTTTACCTTTCCTCCCCTTCCTTGAAGTCTCACTCCCCAACCGAAACGTCCTTCCGCCGTGACCAAGCCTATGATCCCTGTCGTCGTCCCCAGCGCCTTCAACGGGCTCACCTCCCATCGTGCTCCCCTCCCGTACCTTCCTCATGTCGCTCCAAAGTCGGGGACACCATTGATGGCGGTGGTGTGCTAGTGCCGACGCCACGTCCACCTTCGAGCCTGGGGGCAAAGACCCAGATCAGATGTAATATCCCGAACGTATATTATATTTATATAATTATTATTTTTAAAAGTAAAAATATTTTTATTGAAATTACTTGGTTTTTCTAATAAAAAGTTATCTGGATATATATACTAGTAAGTATATACAAGTATTGTATATGTTTTGTGCACTTGTACAAAATCTTAATAAATGCATTTTTGAGAAAATATCTGGAAAATCCCGGGCAGATATTAAAAACTATTATTTTATTATTACTTTCAGAAATGAAATATTTTTGGTGGATATCACCCGGTTTTGTTAATAAACATTATCTATGTATATATAATGGTCGGTATATGACTATTTGGTATCAAATTGATACTAAAATCTTCCAAGCCTTAAATAAAATTATTTTATTATTATTTTTGAATTAAAATATTTTAGGTAGAGATTATTCTTTTTAACTTAAAAAAATTATCTGTATAATCAGATATATGTACGTATTTGAATCGTATCGATTTCGTACGTTTGTACAAAATCATGTAGTATGTGATTTTTGGGTAAATGTCTCTTATTTTTTATCAATCATGATCAAATAGAAGGTTAGGATTGGATTAGGGTGTTGATTGAAAATTTATTGGGTTTGATTGCAATTTAAATTTGCAAATGAACCCAAATTGTTTTGAGCTACAAAGAGAGAGAGAGAGACAAGTGGCTCTCTCTTTACCACATCTTTCTCTCTCCCTCTCCTACAAAGTGGCCGGCCTATACACAAGGGCAAAGCCCTCTTTTCTTTTCTATGTTTCCATCTCTTCTCTCTCTCTCTCTCTTTCTCTCTTATACTTGTTTTTATTTTAGAAAAAATTGAGAAAGAAAGGAAAAGAAAGAGAGATCAAAATCAAAAAGAAAAGAGAGGGTTTTCATGGGTTCATTTGTGAGGTGTTCTTGAAGAGGATCAAGAACAAGGAGCAAGGAGGAGAAGGATAGCTAGCCAGTTCTTCCAATTGATTGGGTGGGGGTTTCTCTAATTTTTATGCTTTGTTTTATTTGTTTTATTATTGTATGTGGTTTTATTAAACTAATTTCATGTGTGTATGGACTAGAATAAATAGCATGCAAAGTTTGAAGTGGTAGAACACAAAATAAGGCATAAAGATTCGATTTTTGTAGTTCTCGGGTTAGATTTAATTACCTATACAAAAGGTGAAATTTTGACCCCAAATTTATTTTATTGGTTCTTATATGTGTTATTAGCATGCCCTAATTTTTATAGATTTTTTTGAGTTGGTTTGATGGGTGAAACAACCGTTTCCCCCAAAACAGCAAGCGTTGGGCAAAAGACAGCACTTGCTGTTTTGGTGATGAACAAAGGTCTAGGTACGAGGGGCTGGAACTTGGTGTTCCTTATGGAATTTGGAAAAGTGATCAACTAGGAAGTTGTAGTAGACATTCTCACCTTTTAAAAATACCCTATTGGTTAGATTCAGATAAGAGGAGCAAAAGTTATGGCCGTTACAAAACAGAGCAGCCAGCTTGGCCAAGAGTGCTCGCTATTTTGCTTGTTTGTTGTTTTCGAGCCTCTTACTTGTGAAATCAGAGGAAGTGACCAACTAGGAAGTTGTAGTAAAAGTTCTCACCTTTCCAAATTTCCCTATTTGGTTAGATTCTGATAAGCAGAGTAGAAGTTATGTGCTTTCAAAGCTTCAGCTTTTGTTAAAGAAACCTGCTGTTTTCGTTAACATTTGCATGTGTTCAAGGGACGGTAAATTGAATTCCATAAGGAATCTGAAAAACTCATCAACTAGAGAGTTGCAGTATATGTTCCCACCTTTCTAAATTGTATGATTTGGTTAAATTCCGCCAAGTAGAGCAAAAGTTACAAGCTCTCAAAGTTTCAGTTTTGCTTTATCTTGGGCTGTCTTTTGTTAGTTTTTGCGTGTGTTCAAGGGACAATAGATTGAGTTCCATAGGAAATCTGAAAAGTCATCAACTAGAGAGTTGTAGTATATGTTCCCATCTTTCTAAATTGTATGATTTGGTTAGATTCTGCCAAGTAGAGAAAAAGTTACAAGCTCTCAAAGTTTCAGCTTTGCTTTATCTTGGGCTGTCTTTTGTTAGTTTTTGCGTGTGTTCAAGGGACGGCAGATTGAGTTCCATAAGAAATCTGAAAAAGTCATCAACTAGGAGTTGTAGTATATGTTCCCACCTTTCTAAATTGTATGATTTGGTTAAATTTTGTCAAGTAGAGCAAAAGTTACAAGCTCTCAAAGTTTCAGCTTTGCTTTATCTTGGGCGGTCTTTTGTTAGTTTTTGCGTGTGTTCAAGGGACGGTAGATTGAGTTCCATGGGGAATCTGAAAAGGTCATCAACTAGAGAGTTGTAGTATATGTTCCCACCTTTCTAAATTGTATGATTTGGTTAGATTCCGCCAAGTAGAGCAAAATTTACGAGCTCTCAAAGTTTCAGCTTTGCTTTATCTTGAGCTGTCTTTTGTTAGTTTTTGCGTGTGTTCAAGGGACGATAGATTGAGTTCCATAAGGAATCTGAAAAAGTCATCGACTAGAGAGTTGTAGTATATGTTTCCACCTTTCTAAATTGTATAATTTGGTTAAATTCCGAAAAGTAGAGCAAAAGTTACAAGCTATAGAAGTTTCAACCTTTTGTTGAAATTCTGTAGTTTGGTTAACTGTTTGCGTATATTCGAGGGTTAGGAATTTGGAATTACTTACGGAATCTGAGAAAGTGGTCAACTAGAGAATTTTAGTAGATGTTCCCACCTTTCCAAATTGTCCAGTTTCGTTAGATTCTGATAAGTAGAGCAAAAGTTACAATCCTTAGAAGTTTCAGCCTTGTTGTGGAGTTCTGCTATTTTGCTTAAATTTTGCGTGTGTTCAGATGATGGTGGATTGAATTCCATAAGGAACCTGAAAAAATTTTCAACTAGAGAGTTGTAGTATATGTTCCCAACTTTCCAGAAAGTATGATTTGGTTAAATTCCGACAAGTAGAGCAAAAGTTGTAAGCTGTAGAAGTTTCAACTTTTTGTTGAAATTTTGTAGTTTGGTTAACTGTTTTCGTGTGTTCGATGGGTAGGAATTTTGGAATTCCTTACAGAATTTGAAAAAGTGTTCGGCTAGAGAATTGTGGTAGATGTTCTTACCTTTCTAAAAAGTCTATTTTTGTCGAATTCTGATAAGCGTAGCACTGGTTGCTTATAGGCTGTCAGAAGGTTTTTATGTCGCTTTCGGATTTTTCTTTAGTAATATGTCTATTTTAGACTGTTAGAAGATTCTTCTGTTGCTTCTAATTATAGAAGATCGAGTTTTGCTAGTAAGCACGTTTTGTTGCTTCTAGGTTATTAGAATACCTGTATGGTTGTTTCTATATGTTGTTTTGCTCATTCGTAGCTCGCTTGGCTCGTATGTAGTTGTTGGTCTCATACGCAGCTTATTTGGCTCGTATGTATGTTGTTGTCTCATACGCAGCTCGCCTGGCTCGTATGTAGTTGTTGGTCTCATACGCAGCTTATTTGGCTCGTATGCATGTTGTTGTCTCATATGCAGCTCGCCTGGCTCGTATATAGTTGTTAGTCTCATACGCAGCTTATTTGGCTCGTATGTATGTTGTTGTCTCATACGCAGCTCGCCTGACTTGTATGTAGTTGTTGGTCTCATACGCAGCTTATTTGGCTCGTATGTATGTTGTTGTGTCATACGCAGCTCGCCTGGCTCGTATGTAGTTGTTGGTTTCATACGTAGCTTGTTTAGCTCGTATGTGTTTTGTTTACTCATATGTAGCTTATTAACTAGTACGCAGTTTTGTTGTGCTCATCTAGGATGATAACATTGCCCTAGGGGCCGTCGACCATCAAGAAGTGTATTTATTTTACTCCTAAGGGACTGTGGGTGAGTCACTCCTCGTGTACCATCAGATCTTAACCGATGTTGGTTGATCGCGGACCAGAGCGTAGATGAAATCCAAGTTTAGGGTAGTAGCATGCGAAAACATTTGTATTGCTAGGGTCTTGGATCGATAGGCTATCAACCGGATCCTTAGGGATTCTGGTAAGTCTAGGTTGAGCACCAGGTAGAGTTATCTTGTGAACTTTAACTTAAGACCTAGCATGTTGTGTTAGTACTGTTGTCATCCCTAAGATTGTTCAGGGTTAGTGACATCGCTAGAGTAGTAACTTATGGCTATTACTACTTAACCTTTACTTATTATCATTTTTGCCGAAAGGAAAGAGTTGGTGTTAAGGGTGATAACTTATGATCCGATCTGTCCTACAGGCCAGCACTAGGTGATGTTATTGGGATGTACCCTTCTTGTCAAAGGGATACGGTCTATGCCTTCTCACGGGTTAGGAGCACGGGATCCGTATCTCATCTGTTAATTTCTAAAGTTCCATGATAAGGGCGGGCGGAGCTAGGGGATGGACCCCGGAACTCATTCATGTTCTATGCCGGGGAAGCGAACAGGCCATAGACTGCGGTCTATGAGTTAGGGGGTAGCAGGGGATGCTTCGAGCTAACCTGTGTTGCAAGAACTTCGAGGGTTCGTCTGGTTTTTGAGTGAGGTCCGGTACGCCGGGTAGTAGTGGAAAACGGGAACACCATGAGCTGACTGCGAATGGCCAGATTAGACCGTTTCAGGGCAACCTCATCAGTCACATTGTATTTTCAGAAACAAGTTGAGTACAAGAGTAGAATTCATGGTGCGGGTTCAAATCCCTATATATGAAGAAACGGCTCGAGATGGGGCGTATGTAGTATGGGATGCATACTGTTCTAGAGACTTGGTTGCATTAGAATAAGAGCATCCTTGCATTAGTTAATCTTGCATTAGAGTCTAGGTCATAGCATACACTGACACATCAATTATATATACACGTTTCTCTTTTCATCAATCTGTTTGTTTAAAATTGAGAATCGCTGCTAGTCATCAGCCTTAAAGCGTCAGTACATGTACCGACGTCCCCATTTCAATAGGTACTGGAATGAAAATTATAGGTACTGGATTGCAGAAGTACAGGTACAGGATTCAGGAGGACTCAAGGCAAGAGAAGCAAGGAGTCGATTTTATTTAAGTTTTCCACTGTAATATATGTTGATTACTATTGTTTCTTTTGTAACAATTGTTGTAATTTATTTATTAGTTGGAAAGCATCAAAGTGGAGTACCAAGTGTTGTTCTTTATTCATTATACTCTGATGTAAATTGTTGAAAGTTGTAACACTTGGGATTGTAAAGATATTATTGTAACACTGTTGTAATGTATTGCAATTTTGTAACATTCATTTGTGTTGAATAAAAAGTTTTAAATTTTCCTGTTTTTCTATGTATTGAGGCTAATTGAAGGAAAAGATTCTGGCTTATGTCACGGTTTCCCAGTATATGGAAATCGGGGCATTACATCTAATCTTCTCAGATCTTGGGACGGCGAGAAGGGCACCCCCCCTCACGTCGCTCTCCTAGTCGGCCATGCCGGAGATGGCGAGATCCCACGGTGGGGAGCTCGTGTCGATGCTATGTCCATGCCCGGGGAACTCGGATCTAAGCGACAGCGAGTGTCGACGATGGCTGACTTCGGGTGTCTTCAGCACCGATAGCTCAGCAGAAAATTTGTTGTGTTTTTATTTGTGTGGGTGGTGTGGAGGGTGTAGTATGTTGTATTGCACGATTGTGGAGCTTGGGCCCAAAGATGGGGTCCCTCTATGATGTGCGCTCACTTGTCTCAACTTTCGGGGTGTCCAACGATGTCGCTGGTGCAGTCTTCACAGCGTCTACAATCATGCTATTGAGCTTCCTCCAGCTTAGGCCACCGCCTCTTACAGCGTGTGTGTCTGTGTGGTGAGAAATCTCTTGAGAGAGCAAGAGCGTGAGAGAGGTGAAGGTATCCTCTCCACGGCTCTCTCTTGGAGCGGGGTTTTTGGGTGGGGGGAGCGAGATAGTTGTTTGGTGAGAAATTGCCTAAGAAAGCACAAACGTGAGAGAGGTGAAGGTATCCTCTGCACGGCTCTCTCTTTGGTAGCGGTTGTGGGAGCTGTTGGTGCATTTGTAGGATGAGTGGAAAAGATTGTGGGAGGCTACATCCGGGCTGCTTCACCTGATGACCACATTCGACGGGGCAACACCACCACTACGTGTAACAGCCCGAATTCCAAATAAGATCGAATTCGAAGTTCCACAGGATCTTTACACTTCTCTTCGTACAATTTTACAAGGAAATTAAAACTTTTATTATATCAGAGTTACATCTCAAATTACACTTAAACAGCGGAAGCAATTTACAATAATTACATGAATAAAATGTACAACAATTGAAACATTCTTTAAGCAGCATGCATACTTTAATGTTGTCAATCCCTTTATCCTGCATAAAAACTGTGGGCTCTTCAGTTCATTCAACTGACGCAATGATATAATACATCAATTTTCTCTAACTTAGAAAGCACATACTTGTCACAAACAAAACTACGGGGACTATCCTATAGATGTCGTGTCGTGCTGTGCACTTAGTCCTTAATGCAGTTGTTTATATTATATGACACTAATGCGCACTTGTTCAAATTCTATGCATCCCATACTAAGTAGGTTCGAGGGCAAGCCCCTAATCGTTCTTCATCTTATAGGGTTTAATCCTTCGCCATGACTTAAACTACTACGGTAACTGCGATAAGTATCCTAGATATTCTATGAGTTACGAGCCCATGTCCAGACAGTCTGGAGGGGAATCCCACGCACTGACATGACGCATCATGTAGGTAGTCTGTGGATAATTCAGCCTCCGTCATGGAACGATGGCACCACCCGTAGTCACTAAACACCCCACAAGCATCGCCACCGGGACGATAATTCCGGAGTAGTGCTCACGCCATGTCATGACGCATCAAGCAAGCAGTCTGTGAATCACTCTCACATCGCCAATCCGATGGCCCTTATACTCATGTTTTTCTCTTACTTTCGTTACATCTCCACTATGTATCTCGTCCTTAATTTTATTTGAATCATGAATAAAATCAATCCCCTGGAGTTAGCACTTCCTCTATACCGGACTTAACAATTAATTCCATAATACGACCCAAACTTGGTCTTTTCTTTTCAATATCTCATCTCAAAAACAGTCTTTCAATGCCGGTATAAGGCTTAGCTACCCTCTAGCTTTCAATTTCATCTCATGTTCATAGCATTTGAGTATTCATATTCATAAGATCTTTCATAATTCATCATGATATTTGATTTCACTTTCATGTACAATTTCATGCATAGAATAAATTCATTTGTCACATTCATAATTCATTTTTTTCCACATAATTCTCTTATTCTCATTTCATCATTACTGATATGGCTAAAAATAGGGTTAAATCGGAACCATCCAAATCGGGCACGAATCTTGAAGTCTAAGGGTAAAACGGTAATTTTACCTTCCAACGGATCTGAAGCGAGTACTGGTTTTCTTCCTCGAATACCCACTTATCCGCACACGGATCCGCTTCAACTGGGTGCGGATTTCAGCCCACAGCAAACCCGGTCCAGAAGGGATAGAATTAGGGTTTCTGATTAAATTCTAATCAACGGCCCAGATTCATATCTATCCCTTCACTGGGGATTTGGGATTACATATCTTATCTAACCACAGGGAGATTACATTCCTAATCTGATCCCAGCGGCGCCTATAAATACCCTTCATCCATCTCCATTAAGAGGTAATCAATCTTTTTCCAGTTTTTGCGCTCTCTCATAATCATTCCTGATTACTGACTTGAGCGTCGGAGGGTGCGTCGCCGGGAACAACCCCGGTGTCTCGCACTTTTTGCAGGTGTACGGCCGGAGTCAGCGTCAAACCCCGACGGAACAGGTAACAGGTTTGCTATTCAGTTTTCCTAAGAATCCACAAATACTATCTGTTTGCCCCCACACCAAATTTAGCGGCAACAGATTGGCGCCGTCTGTAGGAAAACTAACGAATAGCAACCTCCCCTCTTCCCGTTGGACAGATCTCTCCAACCATGCCTCCTAGGAAGGTTAGATCCAGAGGGTCCAACCGAGGACCCAACCCCGATCAGCAACAGGAAGATCCCCCTCAGCCCGCTCAACAGCAGGGGCAACTTCCTCCTCAAGCCATGGACCCTCTTCAACAGGACCTACCTCCTCCGCAGAATCAACAACCTTCGAAGGGTCCTAACCCACAGAAACAACCTCTCCATCTGGACCACGTCTCCATCCACAACGCCTCTTCAGACTCTATGGCCTCCCATCATCCCCGAGCTTCCGATCTCCGCAACACCGTCCTCAATCGGCAGAAGGATGAGGATCTTTGCCGCCGTCTGGATGAAAAGCGGGCCCAAGAGGGAACCTCCCGCCAACACCGTCCAGATGAGCGATCTCCTCACCGCCGAGAATACAGAAGGTCCCCTACCCGAAGGGGGCGGAGAGAGTCCCCCGAGCATTTTAGAAGAAGGCTACACTCCCCTGCAGGTCGGCAACTGCCTAGGAACGATGAGGCACCCATCACCCGTGCCGAGTTCCAGTAGTTCCAAGCGACCGTTCTACAAGCTCTGAATCTCCGTCCTAACACCAATGCTCCAAAGATCCCCTCTCCTCCTATGGTCCGAAGTCCTCGCCGACGGTCCCCAACTCCTCCTCCAGCTCCTAGCAACTCCCGGCATATGCCAAGTCCTCGCCGCTCCAGGAGCTACCGTCGTCGTAGCCCCCGCTCTCCCTCGTACGAAGATGAGTCTAGAGGCTCGGCTGATTACCATCGAAGGGACGACGCTGTATACCGCCGTCTCCATGAGATGGAGAGGCGCTTGGGTCAGTTAGACCGAGAAGAAGAGCTTAGAGGAAGGACTCTTCGTCCTAGCAGACCTCCTTTTTCCCGAACCATAATGGATGCACCTGTACCGATTGGCTTCAAGCCTCCTCCATTTGAGACCTACTCCGGGGAGACTGACCCCGTCGATCACATCGAGAGCTTCAAGACCCTAATGCTCATCCATCAAGCTTCCGATGCTCCGCTCTGTAAAACCTTCCCCGCAACTCTCAAGGGTCCAGCTCGAGAATGGTACTCTCGCCTTGCCCCCGCCTCAATATTCTCCTTCGAGCAATTCGAGACCCTCTTCGTCACCCATTTTGTAAGTAGCCGTAGAATTGAGAAGACCAGCATCTCGCTACTGTACCTCCACCAGAAGAAGGGTGAGAAGTTGAGAGACTATGTGAAAAGGTTCACAGCTGAAGCCAGGTCCATAGCATCCCTCGACCAGTCGGTCGCTGCAGCAGCATTTCAGTCCAATGTCCTCACTTCCAGCCTCCGCTCCTCCCTCGCCAAGAAGCCCCCGCAGAACTTCTCTGACCTCCTCCTCCGAAGCGAAAAGTATATTCAGGCCGAAGAAGCCGAGCACCGCCCCAACTTGAAGGGGTCTTCCTCCGGGTCGAAGAGAAAGGGAACAGAAGAGGAAGGAGCCAAGAAGCTCCAAAAGGATAATGCCGGCCAGCGCCGACCTCCCCCCAGATTTGAGAAATTTACTCCTCTCACCACCAACGTCTCTACCATTCTGATGGAAGTTGAGAAGAAAGGGATCATACCTCCTGCTCCGAGGATGAACACCCCCGCCAAGAAAAGGGATAAAGAGAAGTGGTGCCGTTATCACCGGGACCACAGCCACGACACCAATGATTGTCGGGCCTTGAAGAATGAGATAGAAGCCCTCATCCAGAGGGGGCAGCTGACCAGGTTCGTGAGAAAGGACCGAGCCGAACTTCCTCCCCCGCCTCGGGGGGCTAATAAGCGTCCGGAACGCGATGAAACGCCCGACTTCGAGGAGGAGCGTGTCCTGCACCTCATTCATGGGAGCCCAATGGGGGGCTCCTCAAACTCCTCTCGAAAGGCATTTATAGGGGAAGTCAACTCGGTTCGCACCAACCCTCCTCCCAAAGGCCTCGGAGTGCCCGTCACATTCTCAGATGAAGATCTTGAAGGTGTCCGCACCCCTCATTGTGACGCACTCGTCATCAGCCTCCACATGGCGAACTTCAAAGTGGAGAGGATCCTAGTGGACAATGGCAGCTCCGTTAACATCCTCTTCCTTGCCACTTTTAAAGGTCTAAAGCTCTCCCGAGACAGACTCAAGCCCGCCGGCTACACGCTCCATGGGTTCACGGGACTACAAGTGACTATTGAAGGGGTGATCACCCTCAACGTAACCGCTGGCAAAACTCCTACTACCCGAACGGAGTCGATGGACTTCATGGTCGTAGATGTCCCTGCAGCCTACAACGTCATATTGGGTCGGCCCGGCCTAGCTGCCCTTGAAGCTGTCCCCTCCGCCTATCACCTCAATATGAAGTTTCCAACTCGGGCCAGAGTAGGGGAAGTAAAAGGCAATCAGGAAACGGCCCGCAAGTGCTACATGACCTCTACCCTCGGTCCAGTCCTCTCCCTAGAAACTCTGGAAATCCCCCAAGATGCTGCCCGACCAACGTCCGAGCCGGTGGATGAATTGGAGGATGTGCTCTTTTCTGAGCAGGATCCAACTCGAAAGTTCTTCGTTAGCAAGACCCTCCCATCCGCCCTATGCTCGGACATAGTTCAGTGCATCCGAAGGAACCGAGACCTCTTCGCATGGTCAGCTGCAGACATGCCCGGAATTTCCGAAGAGCTCTTAGTCCACCACCTCAGCGTTGTTTCGGGGTCCAAACCGGTTCAACAAAAGAGGCGCAAGTTCGCCCCCGAGCACCAGCTAGCCATCAAAGAGGAGGTGGACAAGCTCTTGAAAGCCCGGTTCATACAAGAGGTGAACTATCCCGAGTGGTTGTCGAATGTAGTAAGGGTGAAGAAGTCCAATGGGACTTGGAGGATTTGTATCGATTTTACCGATCTCAACAAGGCTTGCCCCAAGGATCCCTTCCCTCTTCCGAGTATTGACACTCTGATTGATGCCACCTCGAGACATGAGCTCCTCAGCTTCATGGATGCCTTCTCAGGCTACAACCAGATCCGGATGTTCCCTCCGGATATCCCGAAGACCTCATTCATGACCGACCAGGGCCTCTATTGCTACAGGGTTATGCCCTTCGGTTTGAAGAATGTAGGCGCAACATATCAACGCCTCGTCAACAAGATTTTCCAAGCTCAAATCGGCCGGAATATGGAGGTGTATGTTGACGACATGCTTGTAAAGAGCATCCGAGGAGTCGATCATGTGACTGACCTACAGGAGGCGTTCGATGTTCTGAGAAAGCACAACATGAGACTCAATCCGAACAAGTGTGTGTTCGGTGTCTCGTCAGGAAAGTTCCTCGGCTTCATGGTCAGCCAACGAGGGATTGAAGCCAACCCTAAGAAAATCAAGGCCATATTGGACATGGCCCCTCCAAAGAATATTAAAGAAGTTCAGAGGCTAACGGGCCACTTAGCCGCCATAGGGCATTTTCTCTTGAAGTCCGGAGAGAAATGCCTCCCTTTCTTCAAGGCCCTCAGGGGGGCTAAAGGTTTCGAATGGGGGCAGGAACAGTAGGAGTCATTCGACCAGCTCAAGGCTTACCTCGTCAACCCTCCTCTCCTCAGCAAACCCATTCCTGGTGAACCCCTTTACCTCTACCTGGCAGCCTCCGAGCAAACCCTCAGCACCATTTTAGTAAGGGAAGAAGACCGGGCTCAAAAGCCCATCTACTATGTGAGCAAAGTACTTTGGGACGCCGAGCTCCGCTACCCGAAGATAGAAAAGATGGCTTATGCCCTGGTGATGGCCGCGAGAAAGCTCCGCCCGTATTTTCAGTCTCATTCGGTGGTCGTTCTTAACGACCAACCACTGAAGCAAGTTCTTCACAAGCCGAAGACCTCCGGTCGTCTTATGAAGTGGTCTATCGAGCTGAGCCAGCACGATATAACTTATCAGCCTCGAACCGCGATCAAGGCTCAGGCCTTAGCAGAATTCATAGTTGAAAGTACCATCCCCGAGTTCAGCCAAGCAATGAAGGGACCACCTGTCTGGTCGGTTTATGTGGACGGATCCTCGTGCAATGAGGGAAGCGGAGCCGGGGTCATTCTGGCGGGCCCAGATGACTTCATCCTCCAATACTCCCTCCGTATCAACTTCAAGGCCTCGAACAACGAAGCAGAATACGAGGCACTCATAGTCGGCCTTGGTATGGCTCGCAATGCAGGGGCGCAATGCCTCTGGATCTTTAGAGACTCTCAGCTAGTCGTAAATCAGGTCCTCGGCGAGTATGAAGCGCGTGACGACAGGATGGTTAAATACTTAGCCAAGGTCAAGAGCCTCATGGCACTGTTTGAAGAAGCCCTCATCCAACGAATACCCCGGGAAGAAAATGCTCAGGCCGATGCCCTCTCCAAACTATCCTCTTCCTCCCTTCAAGGTTTCGAGCAGACCGTCTTGATAGAGGTCTTTTTGAAGCCAAGCATAGAGGACGAAACTTCCGACTCTATGGAGTCGCTGCCTGTCCTGCTTGAAGATAACTGGATGAAACCCCTTGTTGAATTCTTGAGGGACGGGCTCCTCCCCGAAGATCCGAAGGAAGCTCAAAGAGTGAGAATCCAAGCCGAGCGTTACACATTAATCGGAGGCGTCCTATATAAACGCTCCTTCACGCAGGTAGACGGCAGACCTTACCTGAGATGCCTCTCCCCCGGGCAAGCCGACTACGCCCTGCAAGAACTTCATGAGGGCATCGGCGGGGCACATTCGGGGTCCAGAGCTTTAGCCCGCAAAGTGTTGAATTACGGATATTTCTGGCGCACACTCCTACGAGACGCCGAACGGCACGTTCGGCAATGCAGCTCCTGCCAGAAGTACTCAGACATTCGACGCCTCCTACAAGCTCCACTCGCTTCCCTATCAAGTCCAATACCCTTTGCAATGTGGGGGATGGATTTACTAGGGCCATTTCCGCCAGCTCCCGGCCAGTTCAAATTCCTAGTCGTCGCAATCGACTACTTCTCAAAATGGATAGAAGCCGAGCCCTTGGCCACGATCACCGAGAACAAGGTTGTTCAGTTCTTTTGGAAGAGCATGATCTACCGATTCGGCGTCCCCCGGGTCCTGATAACAGACAACGGGACCCAGTTCATCGGGGCGGCCTTCCGAGCACTATGTGAAGACCTTGCCATCCAACACCGGTTCTCCTCCGTTTTCCATCCCCAGTCGAATGGCCAAGCCGAAAATGCTAACCGACAGATCCTCTCCGGCATTAAGAAGAGATTGGATAAATGTTCCAAAGGCTTATGGGTCGATCAGCTTCCCAACGTGCTGTGGAACTACCGCACCACAAAACGGACCCCCACAGGAGAGAGCCCATTTAATCTCACCTATGGGTCCGAGGCCATCATCCCCCTAGAAGTCGGAATACCCTCTCCTCGTCTAATAGCGTATGAAGAAGAACAAAATGCCAGAGAGCTCCGAGCAAATCTAGACCTGATAGATGAGATCCGAGAAAGAGCCACCGTTCGTCAACAAAGCTACCGAAGAAGGATTGATCTGGCATACAACAAGAGAGTCTGCCCTACGGACCTCAAAGAAGGGGACCTAGTCCTCAGAAAGTTAGCCATCTCGTTCCCAGGTCAGAAGAGCAAATTGGCCCCAAATTGGGAGGGACCTTACAAGATCGCAAAAGTGGTTCGGCCCGGCACATACAGACTAGAAGATCTCGAAGGCAGGGAGATCCCCAGGACTTGGAATGCCGACCATCTCTTAAAATACCAAGAGAAGGCACCAACGCCTCTCTAAGTATTTTGGGGATATCGAACCGTTCCACTCCTATTAATTGTAATGTTTTCTTTTATTTCTCTCTTGTAATAACGGCTCGCAACTTTAGAAGCAGCCGACCATTAGTCATCAATAAAGAAAGCTTTTTCATATTTTACTTGTAAAAACTGTTTACAACTCCTTGCCTTTACTCTTCACTCCACCGATGGTTCGGAGTCCAAAACATGGCTCGAGTCTACTTCGCAAGCTCGCTCGTAAGCGAGCTAGAAGTAGGTCGCCATTCGAAACTGCTCCCACAACCGTTGAACTACTCTACCGATGGTTCGGAGTCCAACACTTGGCTCGATTCTACTTCGCAAGTTCGCTCGTAAGCGAGCTAGAAGTAGGTCGCCATTCGGAACTGCTCCCACAACCGTTGAACTACTCTACGATGGTTCGGAGTCCAACACTTGGCTCGATTCTACTTCGCAAGTTCGCTCGTAAGCGAGCTAGAAGTAGGTCGCCATTCGGAACTGCTCCCACAACCGTTGAACTACTCTACCGATGGTTCAAAGTCCAACACTTGGCTCGATTCTACTTCGCAAGTTCGCTCGTAAGCGAGCTAGAAGTAGGTCGCCGTTCGGAACTGCTCCCACGACCGTCGAGCAACTCTAATGGTGGTTCGGGGTCCAGCGATCGGCTCGACCGCGTTCACTCAACACCCCGAGCCGAGCAGACGAGGAATCGACCCTCGTATATGGAGAAAAATTCTACCGAACCGGTTTCACCGTTAGATAACCTCAAAGTCTGTGCTAGGGCTTGATAAGCAGATCAGATCGTGCCACGTGTCCACAAAACGACAAGATAGTATTTTCTTGGAACTCGTGCCTCCCACCTCGTGATACGTACCACAATCATGATCGACCGTCTAGATTGTGCCACGTGGACTGAGTCTGAAGTCCGAGCTATCGCACCTCGGAAACGCAAAGTCGCCTCGGTATACTCCGAGCAAAAAACTAAAGTTTCGCAGCTAAAACACTCGAAGAAGATAACTAGGGGTCCTTATGGTTTGAGTAAGGCAACGACGGCACAACAATGAGCAAAGCAACATCGATTTTATTAATACAACGTGAAAGATTTACAAGGCAAAGAGTTACAGCGAAAAAACAATTTAACAAATTTACACGGTATGTCATTACAACAAGGAGAACGACGCAAGTCTAAAGCTCGATGCAACGCGTTCAGTGCCTCCTCAGAACAGGGACGTTCCGATTTAGAAACAATCGGGGTTTCCGTCTTTTCATTTCTGAGCTTGTCTCTAGGCCGATGAACTGGGACGCCGCCTCGCCGCTGATCCTAATGGTGTCGCCGACCGAGGCTCCACTCGAGCTAACAGCTACTCCGCTTTGTGCGTCGGCTGCTGTCCGACCAATGACTTGACGACGAGTTGCGAGCTCGTAAAAGGTGATCCCTCGCTCTATCTCCTCGCGAGTACACGAGGTGCTGCGGACATTAGCCCTCACGGGCTGAGGCTTCAGTGGAGCCACCTCTTCCTCGAGCTCAACGATCCTGTCTTTCAGAGTGTCGTCCTTAACCATTATCTTGAATCGAGGGAGTTTCACCGAATTGGGACACTGAGCACTATCGGATATAATACGACGTAAGTTAGTCACCTCGATGCTCTTGTCGACCGTGACCCTCTGCAGCTGCTCGACCTTCTTTGCGAGCCCGTCTCGCTCGTCCTGCACCAAGGCTAGCTCCTCCTCCTTAGTCGAGAACTCCTCCTCGACTATTCGTAGGTGATGCACCTCGGCCAGCAGCTCACTGTACTTCTTCTCTACGTTGAGCGACACTCTCCGGATCAGCTCGATCTCACCCTCGAGTCGAGCCTCGCGAGATTGCTTAAACAGCTCGGCACAACGCCGAGCCGCTACGGTATTTGGGGCATGTTCGAGGATCTGAAATACAAGAACGTCACAAATTGGGAGACTACGGACCGACCCAAACACTTGCACAAATTTGAAATAAGAAATAAAATTTTCATTCATAAAGAAAGAAGCGGTGGCCAGTCCGCAAAAAGGCATTACATTTTTAAAAGAAGAAAAAAGATTACAAAAAGACGAGGAGATCAGGGGTCCACCTGCATCGGTGGCTCAACCACAGGCGCTTCGCCAGACGGCCCCTCATCTCCCACCCCGACCTGGGGGTTGGTCACATCCACCTCGGCAACACCTCCTCATCGTCGTTGCCCTCTCCCTCGTCACCTTCGCCTTCCTCCTCCTCGCCATCTGGTGCGGATCCGGGCCACAGCCTGTAGCCGACCCGCTGAAAGCCAGGGACGTGGTCCTGGACATGGTCGAGCGCGCTCTGGTAGGACCTCTCCATGTTCGTGGCCATATGCTCCTTCGCCTCGGCCTCCACCTCGGCCCTGATCTTCGTTGCCAAGGCATCCTTCTCCGCCTTCGTCTCTGCCAGAGCCTCAGCCGATGCCGCCAGCTCCTCGGCAGCCTTAGCGACCTTGGCGACCTCTTCGGCGAGCCGCCCCTTAGTCCGCTCCAGGTCCGCCTTAAGGTAGGCGACCCGGACCTCCAAGCCATCGGCTCGCCTCTGCTCCGCTTCGAGCTGCCGAACCACCTTCACCTTGTCCACCCTATCCTTATCACAGGCGGCCTTCAACTCCTTCTCCTGTTCGGCGAACGCTTCAAGGAGGTGGTTGAAGTGACAAGTAGCCTGTCGAAACGAAAAGATAGAACAAAGTGAGTGTCGGACGGAAGACTTGAAAAAATTCTACAGAAAAGGTACACGTGACTTACCGATACAAGCGACCCGGCAACCTCATAAGTGTCGTCACCAACCGTCCCCGCCTTCAGCGCAGCTCGGTCCTTCGGGGTTGCCAAGTGCTTCACGGCCTGCATCGACATCTGCAAATTCCTGAGGAAGCCATCGTGTTTCTTGACCCACCAGTCCGGAACGAACAGTTGCTTATGCTGTTCGGTCAAGATCACCTCGGCTTCAACGGTCAGCGGCGGAGCCTGAAGCGACAATGCCGCCGAGACGTCGAAGGCCTCACCGGTCGCGGAAGAAGCAGCAAGAGCCAAAGACTCGGCGACAACAACCACCGTTGGCGAGGGGACCTCAGCGACGGGGGGAGGCGGAATAACTGCCGAAGCTACCTTGGGAGGCCGACCTGACGAGGCGGTCGTGCTCGGCCTCTTCCTCTTCCTTCCATCGTCCACCTTACCCCTCTCGTTCATCATGGCCGTAAAGTCCATCTTCAGCGCTTCTGTACCAAACAACAAACAAATTGAAAGTTAGTGAAACGAGCTGAAAACTTTATAAAAAAAATTTGCGAGATGTCAGGAGCCTACTCAGGTCAATCGGACTAAGGCCTGACCTGTGTAGCACCTCCTCGGTCATCTCCCTCCAGCTCAACATCGGGAGGGCCATGATCTTCCCCACCACTTCCTCCTCGGCCGCAGACAGTTCCGGGTCGGCCCTCGCGAACTTTGGCACCTCTACTTTCCACCGGCTCGGAACTTGCAGCATCGATGGCTCCCTCAATATGAAGAACTTCTCCTTCCAGCCTTTGATCGAGTCCGGGTTTTCTATAATCCGAACGCCTTTCCTCGGTGCCAAGTAGTAGTGATGCTCGGTCTTGTGCATCTGGTTTATCTGATACATGCTTCGGAAGATCGTCAGGTCTGGTTCGACCTCGGCGTTCCGGCACTGCAGCAGGAAGGCGTTCACATGGCGCCACGTGTTCGGCATAAATTGGGTCGGCGCAAGGCAGTACCACCCGAGGACCTGACGAATGAAAGGGTGCAGGGGAAAGCGCAGTCCGGCGTTCAGAGAGTCGTAGTCGAACAAGCACATGTCCGACGACGACAGCTTGGAGTTCGTTCACATCCCAGGGCCGGGGAGAATGAGCTTGTACTCCGGGGGGATGGCGAACCCTTTTCTGATCCGGAGCAGGTCCCTCTCGGATAGCACCGATCCAATCTCGTTTGCCTCGGTGGTCAGAACCGGGTTGTTCTCTTCGTAAACTTCCGACTGACTTATGATCGCCTTCTTCATAAGGTCGCCCTTGTATTGCCTAACCCCAGCATGCCCGGGCAGTACACAAGGGTACCGGCCCATCTCAGGGGCTTGCCTCGGACTCTCCACAATCTCCTCGACTACAGAAGATTGGGCCACTACACTCTTCTTCTTCTTCTTTGCCTCGGCCACAGACGGCTCAGCCACCTGCTTCCCCTTCCTTCGGATCTCCATCTTGTTGGATCCTGTAGGCGAGACAACAAACACTAGAGGGGGGGTGAATAGTGTTAATAAAAAAACTGCAGAAATTTTCTCGGTGCAGTCGACTTGGTTATGAACCAGTCGACTGATATAACCAAAATAAAGCAAAAACAATAACTCTGTGCAGTCGACTGGTGAATAAGATAGACGACTGAAGACACAAGGAAAGTACAACTAAAACGACACTGACCAGTCGACTGATAGTGGAAGGAGTCGACTGTCCAGACACTTTTTGCAGAACTTAAATAAACAAGAGTAAATGCAAAATCAAGACAACTAATCACAGAGTACACAAAATATATCCTGGTTCGGTCCTCCCGACCTACATCCAGTCCCCAAGCAACCCACTTGAGATTTCCACTATTCTTGAAAAAGATTACAAGAATACCCTACGGCATTACGACAACAACCTTGTCTAACCCGTAGTCCTTTCTCTCAACCAGAGAAAGCAGACCCACTCTACTACCAAGAGTGAAACAAAACCGACTCTACAACCTAGAGTCAAAAACACTCTCCAACCGAGAGCAAAAGAACAAGAAACTTTATAGTCAACCTATAGCCTTGTTGGTATTTTGTGTTGATGCACGTGGCTAAAAACAAGGTTGACTTCTATACTCAGTCCAGAGCGAATTCGTTGCTATACTGGACTGAATGTAGAGAACCAAAGAGTATGAACTTGAAAGCTTTATTTCTCAAAAATATCACTTAGAATTTTTCTCAAGGATGCTCGGATTTCAAAGAAAGTTCTGTTGATCTGTTCAGTGAGATCTGAACTCTACTTAAAGAGTTTGATCTCCTGGACGTTGGGAGACAGTTACTCCAACTGTCAACCAACGGATCTAAGCTTTTGATTTTGAAAAATTCGATTTTGAAAAACAGAAAACGGTCAAAAGCTCTCGAACAGTCGACTGGGTTGCCATATGAGTCGACTGATCAGAGTTTGAATAAATTTAAACAGTTTTGTACTATCAGTCGACTGGCAGAGGCTTAAGTCGACTGGTACTCAAAAGTTAAATTACTTCAAACTATTTTGACTCTTTTTTGGGGGGGGGTTTTAAGAGACACACATTATGAAATTTTGAGTGTGTGTGTGTGTGACAAGGCTTTACATCAGACTAAGACTCAACAAAAAATAAGATACAATGTTTTTACAAGACACTACAATTTTGACACAATTGAGCTAAGGTCTTGAGTCTTGAGTCTTGTCTTGAGTGAAGTCTTGAATCTTGTCTGAGTGAAGTCTTTATCTGTATCCTTTGAGCTTGTTCATTTATTCAGCTAAAATAGTCTTTTGTATGTACAACCTGCAATGTTAGTTGTATAACATAGACACATGTTGCACTGTGTTGTGATCATCAAAATCAAGAATCAACATTCTCCCCCTTTTTGATGATGACAACACAATAGCTGATAATGACAGATAATATACAAGCATAGTAAAGACATGCTCCCCCTTTTGAAAACACAAAATGCATTGTCTTAAGAAATGTAACATGTATCAGTCGACTTATCAAAATGGCAGGCAACTGATCAGGAAACCATACATAGAAAAAATCACAATCAGAAAATAAGTATAGATGCAGCAGCAGCAGTCGACTTATATGAAATAAGTATAGATGCAGCAGCAGCAGTCGACTTATATGCCTTTGGGTAGTCGACTGACCAGAGAGTTTTCCAATACCCAGAAATCGAACAAAGTTAACAAGAGGATATCATCAAATATATCAAACACAGATAATAAAGCAATCATAACACAGAGATCTCTCTCCCTTTGTTATCATCAAAAAGCACAAAATAACAATCTTTTTGCATTGAAAATAGAAACTAAGATAAAGTCTCATACAGAAATAAGTGCATTAAGAAGGAAAATTACATAATAGAAAATAAAATAAAAAGTCTTCAATCTTCCTCATCGGAGTCTTCATCGTCACCTTGAGAAGGAGGATGAAATTGAGAGTTGAAGAGATCAGTGAGGTTGTCAAGTTTGTTATCAATGGTGTCTAGTTTTGAATCAAGGTTATGAAGTTGGGTATCTACAGTGGCTGAATGCTTCATAAGATAGGAGACACAATCATATAGAGTACGAGGATCATCATAGTTGGCTTGAAGAATAGGTGGATCAGAAGAGGTAGAAGGTCTAGAGGGTCTAGAAGTAGAACCTAAAGGAGCTTGAGACAGTGGAGGAGACCTAGGGGGTGATCTAGAAGGAGGATCAAGAAGTTTCATTCGTGCCAAACTAGCACGATCGAAACACTCATAACGAGTAACAACATTGGTCTCGGAATCGAGATCAATACCAAAAGCTATAAAGACTCTAGTGAGAAGACCTCCAAAAGGTAGAAAGTGAGTGTGGTCTTGATTAAATTTAGAAAAGATGACACGAGCTCAATTGACAGCAATTTTACCAAAAATTGCATACACAGCTTTTTGTAACTCTAGAGAATACTGGTCATAACTACCCTTTTTGGGAAGGATGTTATAGGCTAGTATTCTAGCTACAAGTTTAGCAATAGGTTTAATATTTTTGCTTGTCATTGGAGGGCCATGATTAGGTAAAAAGATTTTAGATAAAATTGAGGCATCATCTAAAATAATATCATCAAGATAAAAACCTCCGTCATCAATACCCAATATTTGATTTATTCTAGTCGGTGTGAGTGTCATTTTGACATTCTTCACAGACGAACGGATAACTACATCCCCATCGTGTTTTTGTACAACCCTCATATTTGTGTAAAACAAATAGATGAGTTGGGGATAATAGTTGAGTTGATTAGATAAAGAAAGAAAATCATAAAGACTGCTATTTTGGAACAAGGGAATAAGATTAAAACGATCAAGGTCATTGAAGTTAACAAATCTTCCAGGGAAGATTGTAATGGTACAAATAAGGTACCATTGTTCAATGAGATCGGGACTTAAGAGAAATTGAGTGTAGTCTTGAGATGAAGAACTACCCTCATGAGATCTCTTGGATCTTTTAGGTGCCATGAAAAGAGAGGGGAAAGGATTTTACCAAAGAAAAGGAAAGAGCAGACTAGAGGCGAGAACAAGCAGCAACTTGGGAGTCGACTACCTTCTTCTTCACAAATTAAGGTTTAGGAGTTTGGGTGAAAAATTTGAGATCGGTAAAGGTAAGAAAGAGGGGCTGGTAAAGGGGTTTTAACTGAGAATGAACGGCTGAGATCAAAGAGGGAAGAAATTGATGGTAGAGATAAGAGATTACGGGTGAAAAGAGAGGTGAATTTTATCTCAAAAGACGCGATGAATAGTCGCTGAAGACGATTGAGCTCGCGACAGTCGACTGGTAGGGTATATCAGTCGACTGAGTCGAGAAGAGACTAAAAAATTATGTCTACTAATCAGTCGACTGGTATAGGAACCAGGCGACTGGTCAGATAAAAAATAGATATAGTTGAAAGTACAATACAGTCGACTTACTTAAGAACACACTCGACTTAACAGAAACAATTTTCAACAAATATCAATAAAATCACAAATTCCAAGTTCTCTCCTTAATTTAATGAAAGTATCTTCTTTATGGGGCTTGGTAAATATATCTGCTACTTGCTTATCAGTAGAGATAAAGTCTAAAGATATATCTCCTTTTAAAACATGATCACGTAGAAAATGATGTCGAATATCAATATGTTTCGTACGTGAATGTTGAATCGGATTTTTAGATAAATTAATTGCACTGGTATTATCACACATAATTGAGGGTTTCTCAAATGAAATACCATAATCTAATAAGCTTTGTTTCATCCACAAAATATGTGCACATGCCAAACTTGCAGCGATATACTCAGCTTCTGTGGTTGATAGGGATACGAAATTTTGCTTTTTACTGTACCAAGAGACTAGGGAATGTCCCAAAAAGTGACATGTACCACTAGTACTCTTGCGATCAGTTTTGCTTCCAGCAAAATCAGCATCGCTATATGACAAAAGTTGAAAATTATCGGTGCGTGGATAAAATAAACCATATTCAGATGTGCCTTTAATATATCTTAAAATTCGTTTCACTGCTTTTAAATGAGACTCTTTAGGACTAGATTGATATCTAGCACATAAACATACGCTGAACATAATATCTGGTCTACTTGCAGTAATATATAAGAGTGAACCAATCATACCTCGATAGAGTTTTTGATCAACACTCTTACCTAATAAATTGTTGTCAAGAGTAGTAGTAGTAGCCATAAGTGTGGATTTACTACTAGTACTATCCATGTTAAAACGTTTGAGTAGTTCCTTTGCATATTTGCCTTGATTGATAAATATGCCATTTGAGGACTGTTTAATTTGAAGTCCAAGGAAATAATTGAGTTCACCCATGTGACTCATCTCAAATTCATTTTTCATGGTATTAGCAAATTCTTGACATAGATTATTATTAGTAGAACCAAAAATTATATCATCAACATATATTTGTATGATTAAGATATCATTCTTAACTCTTTTGATAAACAATGTAGTGTCTACTTTACCTATTTCAAATCCTGTTTCTAAAAGAAAAGTTTTCAGACGATCATACCAAGCACGAGGTGCTTGTTTAAGACCGTATAAAGCCTTTTTCAATTTATAAACATGATCTGGAAATTGTTTATGTTCAAAACCTGGTGGTTGTTTAACATAAACATTTTCCTTAATAAACCCATTAAGAAAAGCACTTTTCACATCCATTTGATAAAGTATAAAATTCAAGAAACAAGCAAAAGATAATAAAATACGAATAGATTCTAGTCTAGCAACAAAAGCATATGTTTCATCAAAATCTATACCTTCTTCTTGATTATATCCTTGAGCAACTAATCTAGCCTTGTTCCTTACAACTTGTCCTGATTCATCTAACTTATTTTTAAATACCCATTTGGTACCAATAACAGTCTGATCAGGAGGTCGAGGAACTAAATCCCATACATCATTCTTTATAAATTGGTTTAGTTCATCTTGCATGGTATTCATCCAATATTCATTCTCACAAGCTTCTTGTATATTTTTCGATTCAAAATCCGACAAGAATGCTGTATGAGAGATCATATTAACATGTGAACGTGTCTGAATACCATGGGAGATGTCACCAATTATTAAGTCATGAGGATGATCTTTAACTTCAACAAATGACTATGGCAAAGTTGAAGATATCACAATAGGATCAGTCGACTTGACTTGTTCTTCAGTCGACTGCTTTACTTCAGTCGACTGGTAGTCCTTATCAGTCGACTTATCAGTCAGATTAGTTTGTTCTAAGGATTTTAATCACATTATCTAAAGGTGATGAATCAGTTTCATCATCTTTATTTAAGGTTGATGAAGGTAAAGATTCATCGAATGTAACATGCATTGATTCTTCAATAGTCATTGTAGACTTATTGAAAATTCTATATGCTTTACTCCTATTTGAGTATCCTAAAAAGATACCCTCATTAGATCTAGGATCAAATTTGTCTAAATTATCTTTTGTGTTTAGAATAAAACACTTACAACCAAATGTCTTAAAGTAAGAGACTTTAGGAATTTTATTAAAAAATAATTCATAACAAGTCTTCTTTAGCTTAGGTCTTAGAAGAATTCTATTTAAAACATAACAAGCTGTAGCAACAGCTTCAGCCCAAAAATGCTTTGGTAAATTGCTTTCAACAAGCATAGTACATGCACATTCTTGCAATTCCTTTCAACCACTCCATTTTGTGGTGAAGCTCTAGGAAATGCAAATGAATGTGTTATACCATTCTTGTTGCAATATTCTGTAAATGTTTCATTTTCAAATTCTCCACCATGATCACTTCTAATAGTGACTATGGTTAGAGATCTTTGATTTTGAATGCGTTTACAAAAATGTGCAAATTCATCAAAAGCATCATTTTTATGTTTTAAAAAGAATGTCCAAGTGAATCTTGAAAAATCATCTACTAAAACAAACACATATCTACTTTTATTTAAAGAAGCAACTCTAGTAGGGCCAAATAAATCCATATAAATTAATTCGAGCGGCCTACTAGTAGAAATTACTTCTTTTGTTTTAAAAGTGGATTTGATTTGTTTTCCTAGTTGATATGCATCACATAACTTATCCTTTTTAAAGGATAGTTTTGGCAGTCCTTTAACTAGGTTATATTTAGATAATTTTAAGAGATTTTTCATGTTCACATGTCCAAATCTTCTATGCCATAGCCAAGATTCATTGTTAGAGGCTATTAAACAAAAGTCATTTGAAAAATCAATTGCATTCAAACACAATTCATAAATATTATTTTTACGAAAACCTTGAAAAACAACATTTTGCATAGTGGAATCATAAATCAAGCATGCATCTTTTTCAAAAACTATTTTATACCCTTTATCACATAATTGACTAATGCTTAAAAGATTATGCTTTAAACCACTAACTAATAACACATTTTCTATGGTTGGGTTAGAAGTTTTACCGACCATGCCAATACCTATGACTTTGTCCTTATTGTTATCTCCAAAGGTGACAGTTCCTCCATCTATGCTTTGAATGGTGGATAGTAGGTTGGCATGTCCTGTCATGTGTTTTGAACATCTGCTGTCTAATATCCAGCGTTCTTTCTTGGGTACCTATAAAAATTTTAAGGTAAATATGGTACCCTTTTTATTGGGTCCAAAACACATTAGTTTGGGGGAAACCAAACCCATGAAGAGTTTGATCTTCCTCCATAAGCAGGAATATAATAAATAGAATTACACATATTTAACACATATGAGTTAATATAAGCAATTCTATCATTCTGATTTAGACTGACTGGAACCCATACTAACTTGTTCTGTCCAGTCGACTTAACAGTGTCCTTCAGTCGACTGTTACTGTACATCAGTCGACTGGCTGATACACTAGGTCGACTTATAAGATGTTTTGATCTTGTTGAATAAGATCCAATACCTCTTGATAGACGACTGGTTGTATGGTTTAGTCGACTTAACCGAACGGTAGTCTTGCTTTTATCACTAAAATTAACAACCTTAGGCTTTTCAAAAAAATCATACAACTTGTGTGTAACACTAGAAATAGATGCTGCTTTATTTTTACTAGTGTTTACAACAGGAGATTCTTTTACAGAAGATTTTTTAAAACCAAGTCCATATTTTTGACTAGATGTAACTTAATGATGAAGCATATCATTTAAATTCTCTTTGCCTTTGTTAAACTTAGATACGTTCTTTGAAATCTCTTCATAATTCTTTTTGAGAGTTTCAAGATCAGTATCTAAACTTGCAATGCGAGAATTTAAGGATTTTACTTCCTTATCGAGGTTAAGATTTTCTTGATTAAGTGTTTGATTCACTTTCTCAAGATTCTTAACTCTAATCTTTTCTTTCTTTAACTCTTGGAATATTTCATTAAAAGCATCAAGAAGATCTTCTGAATCATAATCATTACTTACATGTTCTTGTGCAGCCATGAAACACACATTTGCCACTTCGTTATTTTCATCCGTTTCTTCTTCGGAAGACGAATCAATATCATCCCATGTAGCTTGATAGGCCTTCTTGTTTTTGGCAAATTTGTTCTTTGAATATTTGTCCTTCTTGAAGTTGGATGATTTTCCCTTGTTCTTTGCATTTTCTAAGGGACAATCCTTCTTCATGTGACCTATTTTGTTGCACCTGAAACATGTAGGAGGGTCATTAGAATCTCTAACTTTAGAATTAAACTTACCCTTCTTTAGGAACTTCTTGAATCTTCGAGTGAACATTGCCATCTCTTCTTCATCTTCTTCCTCATCTTCTGAATCTGTCATGGCTTTGAAAGCCAATGATTTCTTCTTTGCTTGGTGTGATTCTGTATCCTTCTTTCGATCTTCAAGTTGGACCTCATATGCCATGAGATTCCCAACAAGATTCTCGAGAGAAAGTTGTGACAAGTCATTCGCTTCCTCTATTGCTGTGGTCTTCTTCTCCCATTCTGGAGTGAGTGCACGTAAGACTTTTCTAACCATCTCTGCTTGAGTGTAAGTCTTTCCAAGCGCCACAAGAAAGTTTGTGATGTCTGTGAATCTGGTAATCATCTCGGACACAGTCTCATTGTCCTTCATTCTGAACATCTCAAACTTGTGGACAAGAACAGAAATTTTAGACTCTTTTACTTTATTCGTTCCTTCATGTGTTACCTCGAGTGTATGCCAAATTTGATGTGCGGTTGTAGCATTGGATACACGGTTGAATTCTTCCTTTGTGAGTGCACAAAATAAGGCATTCATTGCTTTGGCATTGTTCATAGTCTGATTCTTTTGATCATCATTCCATTGTGCATATGGAATGGTAGGGGCAGTGTATTCCGTCTCTGTCATTTGCCATATCTTGTAGTTGATTGATTGGAGGTAGATTCTCATTCGGCACTTCCAATAATTGTAGTTCGTTCCATCAAATAGCAGTGGCCGTTGTGTAGATTTGCCTTCATGGTACTGATTTGTATTTGAAGTAGTTGCCATAGCCTGTAACCTTGCTCTGATACTAAGTGTTGGATCCTGTAGGCGAGACAACAAACACTAGAGGGGGGTGAATAGTGTTAATAAAAATACTGCGAAAATTTTCTCGGTGCAGTCGACTTGGTTATGAACCAGTCGACTGATATAACCAAAATAAAGCAAAAACAATAACTCTGTGCAGTCGACTGATGAATAAGATAGACTGAAGACACAATGAAACTACAACTAAAACGACACTGACCAGTCGACTGATAGTGGAAGGAGTCGACTGTCCAGACACTTTTTGCAGAACTTAAATAAACAAGAGTAAATGCAAAATCAAGACAACCAATCACAGAGTACACAAGATATATCCTGGTTCGGTCCTCCCGACCTACATCCAGTCCCCAAGTAACCCACTTGAGATTTCCACTATTCTTGAAAAAGATTACAAGAATACCCTACGGCGTTACGACAACAACCTTGTCTAATCCGTAGTCTCTCTCAACCAGAAAAAGCAGACCCACTCTACTACGAAGAGTGAAACAAAACCGACTCTACAACCTAGAGTCAAAAACACTCTCCAACCGAGAGCAAAAGAACAAGAAACTTTACAGTCAACCTATAGCCTTGTTGGTATTTTGTGTTGATGCACGTGGCTAAAAACAAGGTTGACTTCTATACTCAGTCCAGAGCGAATTCGTTGCTATACTGGACTGAATGTAGAGAACCAAAGAGTATGAACGTGAAAGCTTTATTTCTCAAAAATATCACTTAGAATTTTTCTCAAGGATGCTCGGATTTCAAAGAAAGTTCTGTTGATCTGTTCAGTGAGATCTGAACTCTACTTAAAGAGTTTGATCTCGTGGACGTTGGGAGACAGTTACTCCAACTGTCAACCAACGGATCTAAGCTTTTGATTTTGAAAAATTCGATTTTGAAAAATAGAAAACGGTCAAAAGCTCTCGAACAGTCGACTGGGTTGCCATATGAGTCGACTGATCAGAGTTTGAATAAATTTAAACAGTTTTGTACTATCAGTCGACTGGCAGAGGCTTAAGTCGACTGGTACTCAAAAGTTAAATTACTTCAAACTGTTTTGACTCTTTTTTGGGAGGTTTTTTTAAGAGACACACATTATGAAATTTTGAGTGTGTGTGTGTGTGACAAGGCTTTACATCAGACTAAGACTCAACAAAAAATAAGATACAATGTTTTTACAAGATACTACAATTTTGACACAATTGAGCTAAGGTCTTGAGTCTTGAGTCTTGTCTTGAGTGAAGTCTTGAATCTTGTCTGAGTGAAGTCTTTATCTGTATCCTTTGAGCTTGTTCATTTATTCAGCTAAAATATTCTTTTGTATGTACAACCTGCAATGTTAGCTGTATAACATAGACAAATGTTGCACTGTGTTGTGATCATCAAAATCAAGAATCAACACATCTGCCTCCTCTCCTCGGCACCACTATCGCCCGAGGATGAGGCCTCACTCCCCGAGTTAACCCTTGACATCTCTAGAAAAAGGCTAAGGAAGTAAACTGACCTTGAAGTGACGTTCACGGTCAGAATAAGATCGCCGGAAATCGCCTGGCCCATGCGACAGCAAACGTAACCGCCTTGGAGCAAAAATTGCCGCTAGCAGAGAACGCAGAGAGTGAAAGTGAAAGTTTGGAGTAAAAAGTGAAATGAACTTGGGGGTGGGGGAGTGAGAGCTTATAACCTAGTGTGATGTTGGGCTTCCTTGGGAATCTAAAAAGCCCACTAAGAAGCCAAAGCGCCAAGCGGAGAGTTGCGACGTTTCGAAAGCAAAGACTCCTCAAATCACTTAAGTCCACGACTCGGCCACCGGTCTGCCGAGCCGGGCTATCGAGCAGCTTGGCTGAGTAACCGAGCTACTGAGTCCCTTCAAAACGTCCAACTCCATACCTCGGCTAAACGGCACCAAGCCTCCGAACCGAGGGGACGAGGAACCGACCCTCATATATGGAGAAAAATCCTACCGAGGCTGAATCATTGTCGGATCTCTCCAAAATTCATGTCAAGACACGATGGACAGTTCAGATTGCGCCACGCTCAAAAAACGACAAAATAACGTTTTCTCTTGATCTGAACCCAGTCCTCGTGATTCACGCAATGATGGATGCTCCAGATCTGACCACGTGCACCTTCCGAGCTTCCTGCCACCGGTCTGCTTAGCCGAGCTACTGAACAGCTTGGCTAAGCAGCTGAGCCACTGGGTCAGAGGGTGGCGACGCTCCAGAGCCAAGATGCTTCAAAACGACCAACTCCATACCTCGGCTAAACGGCACCGAGCCTCCGAATCGAGGGGACGAGGAACCGACCCTCATATATGGAGAAAAATCCTACTGAGGCTGAATCATCGTCGGATCTCTCCAAAATTTGTGTCAAGACACGATGGACGGTTCAGATTGCGCCACGCTCACAAAATGACAAAATAACGTTTTCTCGTGATCTGAATCCAGTCCTCGTGATTCACGCAATGATGGATGCTCCAGATCTGACCACGTGTACCTTCCGAGCTTCCTACCACCGATCTGCTTAGCTGAGCTACTGAACAGCTTGGCTAAGCAGCTGAGCCACTGGGTCGGAGGGTGGCGACGCTCCAGAGCCAAGATGCTTCAAAACGTCCAACTCCATACCTTGGCTAAACGGCACCGAGCCTCCGAACCGAGGGGACGAGGAACCGACCCTCATATATGGAGAAAAATCCTACCGAGGCTGAATCATTGTCGGATCTCTCCAAAATTCGTGTCAAGACACGATGGACGGTTCAGATTGCGCAACGCTCACAAAACGACAAAATAACGTTTTCTCGTGATCTGAACCCAGTCCTCGTGATTCACGCAATGATGGACGCTCCAGATCTGACCACGCGTACCTTCCGTGCTTCTTGCCACCGGTCTGCCTAGCCGGGCTACCGAACAGCTTGGCTATGCAACCGAGCTACTGAGCCGGAGGATGACGACGCTTCAAATCCAGAATGCTTCGAAACGTCTAACTCCATAGCCGAGCTGCCGAGCCGAAGGGATGAGGAACTGACCCTCGTATATGGAGAAAAATTCCGCCGACCCTCCTCATGTAATACCCCAGATCTGCAGCGAACAGTCGACTGGTAGTATTAGCAGTCGACTGGTCTGCACGGGATTTGAGAATTTGAGAAGGATTTGAGAAATTTAGTCCCACATGGGAAGTTTACAATAACTAATTTGAGTATAAATACTATTAGCCAATGATCAAGAGTCACCTAATTGGTTAACCACCTTTTGAGAGGCAGCCTGTGGTGGACAGTTGTACTACATAGTATCTAATTTGTCTTCTAAAAATATTAAAATTGTCTGAGTATTGGGGCGGGGCGTTACAAATGGTATCAGAGCCGACTTTCGACACACCAGGTGTATTTGATACTCGGCAGGGAGATGAGTCTCCGGAATTTGCTTCGTGGGGTATTCACGGAAGTAGGCAGGGTGCTAGAAAGGGCGGTCCTACACTAGATGTGTGTCCCGTACTCAGCGAGGACGCTGATTTCTAAAGGTGGGGTGTATGTAATACCCCAGATTTGTAAACGAACAGTCGACGGGTATACCTAGCAGTCGACTGCTATTGAGATTTGTGAAAGGGTTTGAGAAATATAGTCCCATATCGGGAATATACAAAGATAATTTGAGTATAAATACTATTAGCCAATGATCAAGAGTCACCAATCCGGTTAACCACCTTTTGAGAGGCAGCCTGTGGTGGGCAGTTGTACTACATAATATCTAATTTGTCTTCTAAAAATATTAAAATTGTCTGAGTATTGGGGCGGGGCGTTACAAATGGTATCAGAGCCGACTTTCGACACCGGGTGTAGAAGAGGTCAGGAGATCTGCGGTGTTGAGAGTCACTTATCTCCGGGATCAAGAAGGATCTGCGGTGTTGAGAGTGATTTATCTCCGGGATCGAGGGCTATACTACATCGGCTAGAAAGGGCGGATCCTACACTAGATTTGTGTCCCGTACTCAGCGAGGACGCTGATTTCTAAGGTGGGGTGTATGTAATACCCCAGATCTGCAGCGAACACTCGACTGGTAGTATTAGCAGTCGACTGGTCTGCGCGGGATTTGAGAATTTGAGAAGGATTTGAGAAATTTAGTCCCACATGGGAAGTTTACAAAAACTAATTTGAGTATAAATACTATTAGCCAATGATCAAGAGTCACCTAATTGGTTAACCACCTTTTGAGAGGCAGCCTGTGGTGGGCAGTTGTACTACATAGTATCTAATTTGTCTTCTAAAAATATTAAAATTGTCTGAGTATTGGGGCGGGGCGTTACACCTCAGCCGTTGGATCTTGTCAAAAAATGCGCTCGTCGTGATGGACGGCTCAGATCTTGCCACGTTCACTAAACGACAAGATAGCATTTTTTGGGGATCCGCACTGAGATGGAACTGAGATGGACGCTCAGGATCAGGCCACGTAGTTCGGCTGATTCCGAGCTATGCGCCGAGCTGCCGAGCTGAGGGGACGAGGAACCGACCCTCGTATATGGAGAAAAAATCCGCCGACCCTCCTCAGTCGTTGGATCTTGTCAAAAAACGCGCCCGTCATGATGAACGGCTCAGATCTTGCCATGTTCACTAAACGACAAGATAGCGTTTTTTGGGGATCCGCGCTGAGATGGACGCTCGGGATCAGGCCACGTAGTTCGGCTGATTCCGAGCTATGCGTCGAGCTGCCGAGCTGAGGGGACGAGGAACCGACCCTCGTATATGGAGAAAAAATCTGCCGACCCTCCTCAGCCGTTGGATCTTGTCAAAAAACGCGCTCGTCATGATGGACGGCTCAGATCTTGCCACGTTCACTAAATGACAAGATAGCGTTTTTTGGGGATCCGCACTGGGATGGACGCTCAGGATCATGCCACGTAGTTCGGCTGATTCCGAGCTATGCGCCGAGCTGCCGAGCCGAGGGGACGAGGAACCGACCCTCGTATCTGGAGAAAAAATCCGCCGACCCTCCTCAGCCGTTGGATCTTGTCAAAAAACGCGCCCTTCATGATGAACGGCTCAGATCTTGCCACGTTCACTAAACGACAAGATAGCGCTTTTTGGGGATCCGCGCTGAGATGGACGCTCAGGATCACGCCACGTAGTTCGGCTGATTCCGAGCCAGCTGCCGAGCCGAGGAGACGAGGAACCGACCCTCGTATACGAAGAAACTATCTGCTGAAGAAGGCAGATTGTCCGATCACCCAGAAAATCGCGCTCGGCGCTGATAGAGGGCCCAGATCGCGCCACGCCATAAATCGGTATTAAAAATTAGTTTTTATTTATTTTAATCGTTTTATTTATTTAAAAATTGCGAAAAAATTACTAAAAATTCGGGAAAATTAACTAGAAATTCTAGAAAATAATTATAAATTCGGGGAAATATTTTTAAGCCCCTGAACGAACAATTATTGCCTAGAATGTGTTGATAAGACCCCCGAACGACTGGTTAACACATCGCAAAATTAAATAAATAATCCGGAAAAATAGATAAAAACTGCCGGATATCCAGAGAAGCTCAAGGACAGCTTACAGCTTGAAAAATCACCTTACTACCCCCTTCGAGACTCAAAACCCTCCGTTTGGACTCCGATACAACTCCACTAGCCATTAAAACAGTAAAACTACTCCTCAAAGGCAGATCAAACTCAGTCTTCGGGAGTGGGGGGCTCGTGATATGGCTAAAAATGGGGTTAAATCGGAACCATCCAAATCGGGCACGAATCTTGAAGTATATGGGTAAAACGGTAATTTCACCTTCCAACGGATCTGAAGCGGGTACTAGTTTTCTTCCTCGAATACCCACTTATCCGCGAACGGATCCGCTTCAACTGGGTGCGGATTTCAACCCGCAGCAAACCCGGTCCAGAAGGGATAGAATTAGGGTTTCTGATTAAATCCTAATCAACGGCCCAGATTCATATCTATCCCTTCACTGGGGATTAGGGATTACATTCCTTATCTAACCACAGGGGGATTACATTCCTAATCTGATCCCAGCGGCGCTTATAAATACCCCCCATCCATCTCCATTAAAAGGTAATCAATCTTTTCCCAGTTTTTGCGCTCTCTCATAATCATTCCTGATTACTGACTTGAGCGTCGGAGGGTGCGTCGCCGGGAACAACCCCGGTGTCTCGCACTTTTGTACGGCCGGAATCAGCGTCAAACCCCGATGGAACAGGTAACAGGTTTGCTATTCAATTTTTCTAAGAATCCACAAATACTATCTGTTTGCCCCCACACCAAATTTAGGGCAACAATTACTAAATTTAAATTTCACACTTTCAATTTTTCCATTATCAAATCTCTTTTCAAAACTCTTGTAAATAATACATTTATTTTTTTCTTTATCTAAAGCATATAAAACTTGAAAACCAATAGTCACGGCAATCGACTGTTAGAACATAATCGGTCGACTGTTCTGCAACGATTTGAAACTCGAAAACCAATGATCGGGGCAGTCGACTGTTAAAATACAGTCAGTCGACTGTTCTGCGAGGATTTAAAACTCAAAAATCATAGTCAGGGCAGTCGACTGTTGAAATACAGTCGGTCGACTGTTCTGCGAGGATTTAAAACTTGAAAAACCATAGTCAGGGCAATCGAATGTTGAAATACAGTCGGGCGACTGTTCAGCGAGGAATTAAAACTCGAAAAACCAAAGTCAGCGTAGTCGACTGTTGAAATACAGTCGGTCGACTGTTCTGCAACTAGAATCCAAAATTTAATACTTGACAGTCAACTGTCAACTATAGTTCGGTCGACTGTTGATTGCACCAGGTTGCAATTTAAAGTAGATCATGGATTTTTTTTTATTTTTTTTTTGACATTTGAGAACAAAATCACAATTTTCGCTTTATTCATAATCGAAGTTTCCACAAAATTACTTTTTCTCTTTGTTAATAAAAATCTATTCTTTTAAATAAATTAGTCCTAATTCACAAATGTTCGTTTCTCTCTTTCCAACAAAACAAACATGCAAATTTGGAATTTTTAGTACTAATCTCAATAACAATAAACATGTATAATATATTAATCAGTTCTACTTTCATAGCATGAAGGTTTCCCATAGTTCACATTTATCCATAAACACATTTCTTCACAATGCATTTTTTCCACAAACATGAACATTTCAACATAGAGATTCATACTTTCTTATTTAACATTCTAATGCACTATCAAGTTATCACACAACATTTCTATTCACATCATTTAATCAATTTTTCTAATGATTTCATGCAATTCCACATGGGCACTTTCTCCTTAATCATGGTAACTAACCATAAAGAAATATTCTCATATTTATTCTAACATGATCACAAACACAAACCTAGCATGGTAACTAATTAGAAGTTTGAGAAAATTGCCCACCTTTTTTCGAGAGAAAAATCAATTAGAACTCCTAAAGACTCTTAGAATGAACAAATGAAGCATTCTCCTCCTAGATCGTGCCACCAAGAATGCGCCTTCTCCTCCTAGACTTAATGAACCAGAGCCTCCCTTGTTCTTGATGAATTGCCGGCCTCAAATGGGGATGGACACACACAAAAGCACACAACTCAATCTTTTTCTCACTCTCTCTTAATCTTTTAACTTACTAATTTGTATCTATTTTTTTTTCTTTCTTTCTTTCAATCTTTTAGGTGTAAGCATGAATAGGGTGGGGGAAAGGGGGGAGCAGGGGTATTTATACAAATTTTGAGTGTAAATGGAAGGCTAGGGTTAGTCCAAATGGTTAGGGATCAAGGGCTATGATGCAATAGGGAGTTGTAGTAACTACCCATGATGAGAGAACCAACTCACCACTACACCCATATCTCCCTCTCTCTTGGTACAATCCAGCCTACTATAGGGTGCAACATGCATGTGCTAATGCAATGCACATGCAACACTAGCACCCCTAGTTGTTAGTTTGTACATGTGAATTAGTTAATTGTCTATTAAACTTGTTGTAACCTGTTCCCGTTAATACGTATTTTTTCATGTATTTTTTCGTATTTCAAATTCTTAGTATCTTGTAACTAATTATTTAAAATGATTATCGATTTTCAACCTAAATTATATTTCATCCTAGTGATTTTGATATGAAACCCAAATGTTGAATCTTTTAATTTTGATCAATTATTTTAAACCAATTTATTTATTCGATTACTTTTCTGTAATTATATATATATAAATATATCCTTTCATTTAATTAGTACTTGAAGTCTAAGCCCAATTGTCTAATTATTTAGTATAAGCCCAATTCTACAATTAAATTATTAGATTGTTCTGAGCCCAACCCAAGCCCATCTCTTATTAGATCTCAAACCCAAACCCATTAACCCAATTTCTCCTTAATCTATGTTGACCAGATCAATTCTACTCCACATTCAAATCCCCAAAATCTCTCCTAATCACTCCCCACATCTGGTAACCCCCAAAAATTTGAAAATTGAATCCCAAGTTTTCAGCCCTATTATCCCTCCTCATTAATATGGCTGTTATAACAATTTTATTAGCTTTTAAATCTCCTCCACACAATCAGCCATTGATCCCCGTAACCCCCTCCTCCCTATAATCTCTCCCCTCTTTATTATTATATTATTATTATGCATTATTTGAATATAACCTCTCTCTCCTCCATCTTCCCCCTCCTCTTTTACAAAACCCAACTCAACCCATCTTCCTCTCGACCTCAAACCCACCTCCGAACCCAACAATTCATCTCGCCACTGTCGACATCTCTGCTGCCCCTCGACCTCGCTCTCCTCATCGTTTTGCCCGTCACCCCAGTGTCGCTCTCCTCTCGAACCACTCTCGACCTCCATCCGCCATTTTCGACTGTGTCTCAACGCTCCGCCCGGTGCGCCGTGCTAATCTCGAAAACACAGTGCCGCTTCTCCCCACGGTGCAGCTTTCCTACGCCGCCGCTCCACAGTCGTCAGCCACCGTGCACACCCCGTCGTCTTCTTCTTCCCCAAAATTTTGTCGAACCCATTATCAGTCGAAGCTCTTCGATCACCCGCGCTTCCATGCCACCGCCAGTTACTGTGCTCCTCCCTTTCCTCCCTGCCGTCGAGCTTCACTCAATAGCTCCCTCATCCCCGCGCTTCCCCCCCCAAGTACCGTCGCCTCAACTCCGTCGCCTACCGCTCGCCTCGTTGCTCTCGCCCTCCTCTGTTTCTTCGAGAAACAGTACGCCGTTGGTTCCCATTGCTGTGTCGCTTCCTGAACACAGCACCGTCGCCGCCAGAGTCCCACCGTCGGCCTCTCGTTCGCGTCGCTCGTAGTCGCCGCCAAACTTTCCCAATCTCTCTCTCTCTGTAGAAGTCGAGAAGAAGAACAGTGGATCTTAGGGTGTTTTCTATTTGGAGAGTAAAAGATCCAGGATTTGGTGACTGCGTTGTTTGGTGTTTCGAAAGTTGGGATTGGTCGGTTCGGTGTTTGCTATTTTTTCCAGAGGAGATCTGAGTTCTCTGTAGATGTTTTGTGGGATCCCGTGTGCTGTTTCGCCTCTTCGCTGTTTGTGTGTATTGTTTTGTTGTTTGGTATTTTGCCGCAACTCGCATGTGTTTTCGGGGATCATCGTTCGGAATTCTGATCCCGTTATTCTCTCGTTCACATTAGAACCATCAAATCAGGCAAGTATCTCTTCTACAAATTCGTTTGTTCTAGTACAAGCTTTTTTTGCAAAAATACTGCAAGTATATTCTTTGACTCTAATTCGCATTCATCGGTCGAATTGAATCTGTTGCTATACTTAATCCGTCGATCGCGTATTTGCATATGATCGCAAATACTTTATTGTCATATGCATTACACAAACACGATGATACAAACATATGTACTTTTAGGGTTACACATGAAGGTGTGAATGATTATTTTACCATGATAATAGTTTGAATGCTGTTGTAATATCTGTTTATTCTTGATTAAGTTTTATACATGTCATCGATCACTTTGTAGTTACAATATTGTTTTATATAACTCGAAAATACTGTTGACCCAGACTTGTAATAGAAATTAGCCCCAGATATGACATTAAAACTGCAGGCTTCGTATCTCATGACTTGGAACATATTTCATACATAATTCCTTGATGTTTCCCTGTCCATGTCTTGACATCGTTCTCATTACATTATGATCATGTTAAATTAAAATAAAAGTAACAAGCCGGGGTATAAGGGAAAAGATTTAAGTAGTGGGCAATATAGAAGAGCGTACTTGGACGGAAGCTCGTGGTTTTCTAATGCAAGTTGCAAGTTTACAAGTTGCAAGTTTGCAAATTACAAGTTTACATATTTCACGTTACAAGTTTACACTCTACATGTTTCACATTGCACTATCTCGATACAATATTGAATGTATATATTTTTCCCGAGTACGTGACCTATAGAATCCACTACTAAGTCTAAACATGACTGATTGTACGTAGCAACTATGTAGTAAAAGTTTGGATGCATGAAGTGCTACCTAGATAGAATCAAACATTAGACTTAAGATTAACACGTGCACTTGCATAATCTAACTACATGTACATGTTCCTGTTGACTTGTTTACTCGCTTACTTGTTTACATGCCACTTGTTCCATAATGCCTTGTTCATAATCATGTTTACATATTGCATTTTTCCTATTTCATGATTCTCGATTCCTTGCTCTTTTTCTTTTTTTTGTTGTTTTGTTTTGTACTTGTCTCCTTAGCCTGTACCACTTGCGGCCTGTGATTTATATTAATGGACGTCTTCTTATTTTTTTTTCTTTTTGTAATAATGTACTTGCAAGCCTAGAAGGAGAGTTACCCAAAGGTGTTGCTGAACAAGTATTTTAGTTTTGTTAATTATCATGTTATCTTAGTTCATGTTTTATTCAAGCTACTCTTTATTGTATTCCGAGCTTGTTTGACCCATTACTACTTGTATTTCCCAGTTGTTGGTTATGTTATGGAATATGTCATGAACTTTCATTATCATATTGTGATTTTACATGCTTGCGTGGTTTATTTTGTGATCTTGTTGTTGAGTTACCTGTACAGCTTATGAATGGTGTATTCGCATCATTCGCTGGGCCTTTGTCATGGACTCGTATTCCTTTATTTTGGAAAGCGGGGCGTGACAGGATTTTTAGTGGTATCAAAGCCAGGTTAGGCTCTAACTATGTTGGAGTTTAGCCAGGTTAACTCAACAACACGTGAACCACGTCGTTCACATGAATAATGAATAACCAACATATAATCTGGATACTAACCATTTAATTTTATTGCAGACCATGACTAGAAAGGGTACTTTTTCTTCCCGTGCTGGAGATGACCAGCCTGATGAGCCCACCATTGCACAGATTATGGAAATGCTTTGGAGAGGTGCTTCTTCTTCCGGCCAACCGGAACGGCCCACTATTGCTCAAGTGATGCAAATGCAACATGAGCAGAATGAGCGACTGATGCAATAGATGATGCAGATGCAGCGGGAGCATGCAGAACTGATGAGGGTAGCTTTGGAAGCCACCAACAGGGAGCCTAGAGTACCTGCGCCCGAGGTACTGCCACCAAGACCTGACAATGTAGCTGACTTCATGAGGCTATGACCAGACAAGTTCTCGGGTACGGAAGGTCCGCTTGAAGCTGAGCAATGGCTTATCCGGACTAAACAGCTATTAATTGCAGTGCAGATAGCAGATGTTGATATTGTGGATGTCGTGAGCATCCAGCTGGTTGACCTCGCCCACATCTGGTGGCGAGCTGAGATGGAACGGCTAGGGCGCCCCATCGCCTGGGCCACCTTCAGAGAGGGCTTTCTCACGAAGTTCTTTTCCGATGTAACAAGGAATGAAATGGAGTAGCAATTTGTCACTCAGGTTCGTCAGATGGTGTTTACTATGCAAATCTTCGTTGTTATTTCATATATATCAACGTTTAGCTAAAACACTGTCTTGAATCAGGAGAATCGAACCGTAGACGAGTATGCTGCAGAATTCACCCGACTGAGCCGCTTTGCCACTTCCATGGTGGCGAATGATGGGGATAAGGGCCATCGTTTCATGTTGGGCTTGGACATTGAGATTCAAGATCGCCTAGCAGCATTACGACTTTGATCCTATGCAGACATCCTGGAGGCAGCCAGAAGCCAGGACCAGACTAGTACGAGGAAGCGTGCTATGCAGCATTCTATTTCGCACCCCGTTACTGCTAAATCCATTGGTGGGCCAATTCGGAGGCCAGCCCCCGCTGCTGCAAGTTCAATGCCTTACCCACCTGCTACTTCGAAGAGGGATGTGATCTGTGACTATTGCCAGAAAGCCGGTCACATACATAAAGACAGCCGGTTGGTAAATCGCCAATGCTTCGCTTGTGGATCACGTGACCATGTACTCTAGGATTGTCCACAGGCAAGAAATGGTCCAGCCGCCGGAGGGCCGATCAGCAGAGAGCACCAGTTCCAGGACCATCGCTCCCACCATGGCAGCAAGACTATGGTCAGAGGTCCGCAACTCCTGGGAGAGGGCAGACCTACAACTTGATTGCAGAGAAAGCAGAGACAGCTGAAGGCATTGCCGCAGGTATATTGCAGTTTGTTATTTTGTCATTATTTCCTGTCTTTTTTCCCTTGCATCACTTATTTCTGCATACTTTCTTGTACATGCACATTTTCGATTGTATTCTTAGACTCAACCATAGAATTATCTTAGCTCACTCTTTTCCTGCTCATGTCTTATTTGATCCCGATGTCATCACCACTCGTTTCTTTTCATTGTTTCCTGCTTCTCAATCTTCTGGGTGTTACACTTACTCTGTCCTATGTACCTCCTAAGCAAATTTCAAGGACGAAATTTTGTTATAAGGTGGGTAGGATTGTAACCCCTATTCCCGTTAATACGTATTTTTTCATGTATTTTTCCGTATTTCAAATTTTTAGTATCTTGTAACTAATTATTCTTAAACGATTATCGATTTTCAACCTAAATTATATTTTATTCTAGTGATTTGGATATGAAACCCAAATGTTGAATCTTTTAATTTTTATCAATTATTTTAAACCAATTTATTTATTCGATTACCATTCTGTAATTATATACATATATCCTTTCATTTAATTAGTACTTGAAGTCTAAGCCCAATTGTCTAATTATTTAGTATAAGCCCAATTCCATAATTAAATTGTTAGATTGTTCTGAGCCCAACCCAAGCCCATCTCTTATTAGATCTCAAACCCAAACTCATTAACCCAATTTCTCCGTAATCTATGTTAACCAGATCAATTCTACTCCACATTCAAATCCCCAAAATCTCTCCTAATCACTCCCCACATCCGGTAACCCCCCAAAAAATTTGAAAATTGAATCCCAAGTTTTCAGCCCTATTATCCCTCCTCATTAATATGGCTGTTATAATAATTTTATTACCTTTTAAATCTCCTCCACACAATCAGCCATTGATTCCTGTAACCCCCTCCTCCATATAATCTCTCCCCTCTTTATTATTATATTATTATTATGCATTATTTGAATATAACCTCTCTCTCCTCCATCTTCCCCCTCCTCTGTTACAAAACCCAACTCAACCCATCATCCTCCCGACCTCAAACCCACCTCCGAACCCAACTATTCATCTCGCCACTATCGACATCTCTGCTACCCCTCAACCTCACTCCTCGTCGTATCGCCCGTCACCCCAGTGTCGCTCTCCTCTCGAACCACTCACGACCACCATCCGTCATTTTCGACTGTGCCTCGACGCTCTGCCCGGTGCACCATGCTCATCTCGACAACACGGCATCGCTTCTACCCGCAGCGCAGCTTCCCTGCGCTGCCGCTCCACAGTCGTTAGCCACCGTGCACACCCCATCATCTTCTTCTACAAATTTTTGTCGAACCCATTATAAGTCGAAGCTCTTTGATCGCCAACGCTACCACGCCACTGCCAATCACTGCGCTCCTCCCCTTCCTCCCTGCTGTCAAGCTTCACTCGATAGCGCCCTCATCCCCGAGCTTCCCCCCCAAGCACTGTCGCTGCCCTCTTCAACTCCGTCGCCTACCACTCGCCTTGTTACTCTTGCCCTCCTCTGTTTCTTCGAGAAACAGAGCACGCTGTTGGTTCCCGACCACAGCTCTGTCGCCGCCAGAGTCCCGCCGTTCGCCCCTCGTTCGCGTCGCTCGCAATCGCCGCCGAACTCTCCCGATCTCTCTATTTCTCTCTGTAGAAGTCGAGAAGAAGAACAGTGGATCTTAGGGTGTTTCCTATTTGGAGAGTAGAAGATCCAAGATTGGGTGACTGTGTTGTTTGGTGTTTTAGAAGTTGGGATTGGTCGGTTCGGTGTTTGCTGTTTTGTCCATAGGAGATCCGAGTTCTGTGTTGCTGTTTTGTGGGATCCTGTGTGCTGTTTCGCGTCTTCGCTGTTTGTCTGTATTGTTTTGTTGTTTGGTATTTTGCCGCGACTCGCATGTGTTTTCGTGGATCATCGTTCGGGATTCTGATCACATTATTCTCTCGTTCACATCAGAACCGTCAAATCAGGCAAGTATCTCTTGTACAAATTCGTTTGTTCTAGTACAAGCTTTCTTTGCAAAAATACCGCAAGTATATTCTTTGACTCTAATTCGCATTCATCGGTCGAATTGAATCTATTGCTATACTTAATCCGTCGATCCCATATTCGCATATGATCGCGAATACTTTATTTTCATATGCATTACACGAACACGATGATACAAACATATGTACTTTTAGGGTTACACATGATGGTATGAATGATTATTTTACCATGATAATAGTTTGAATGTTGTTGTAATATCTTTTTATTCTTGATTAAGTTTTATACATGTCATCGATCACTTTGTAGTTACAATAATGTTTTATGTAACCTGAAAATACTGTTGACCCGGACTTGTAATAGAAATTAGCCCCAGATATGACATTAAAACTGCAGGCTTCGTATCTCATGACTTAGAATGCATAATTCCTTGATGTTTCCCTATCCATATCTTGACATCGTTCTTATTGCATTATGATCATGTTAAATTAAAATAAAAGTAACAAGCCGGGGTATAAGAAAAAAGATTTAAGTAGTGGGCAATATAGAAGAGTGTACTCGGACGGGAGCTCGTGGTTTCCCGATGCAAGTTGCAAGTTTACAAGTTGCAAGTTTGCAAATTACAAGTTTACATATTTCACGTTACAAGTTTACACTCTACATGTTTCACATTGTACTATCTCGATACAATATTGAATGTACATGTTTTTCTCGAGTATGTGACCTATAGAATCCACCACTAAGTCTAAATGTAACTGATTGTACATAGCAACCAAGTAGTAAAAGTATGGATGCTTGAAGTGCTACCTAAATAGAATCAAACAATAGACATAAGATTAACACGTGCACTTGCATAATCCAACTACATGTATATGTTCCTGTTGACTTGTTTACTCACTTACTTGTTTACATGCCACTTGTTCCATAATGTCTTGTTTATAATCATGTTTACATATTGCATTTTCCCTATTTCATGATTCTCGATTCCTTGCTCTTTTCCTGTTTAATTTTTTGTTGTTTTGTTTTGTACTTGTCCCCTTAGCTTGTACCACTTGCAGCCCATGACTTGTATTAACGGGCGTCTTCTTGTTTTTTTTTTTTTTTTGTAATAATGTACTTGCAGGCCTAGAAGGAGAGTTACCCGAAGGTGTTGCTGAACAAATGTTTTAGTTTTGTTAATTATCATGTTATCTTAGTTCATGTTTTATTCATGCTACTCTTTATTGTATTCCGGACTTGTTTGACCCGTAACTACTTGTATTTTCTAGTTGTTAGTTATGTTATGGAATATGTCTTGAACTTTCATTATCATATTGTGATTTTATATGTCTGAGTGGTTTATCTTGTTATCTTGTTATTGAGTTACCTGTACAGCTTATGAATGGTGTATTCGCATCATTCGCTGGGCCTTAGTCATGGACTCGTATTCTTTTAAATAAATTAGTCCTAATTCACAAATGTTCGTTTCTCTCTTTTCAACAAAACAAACATGCAAATTTGGGATTTTTAGTACTAATCTCAATAAAAATAAACATGTATAATATATTAATCAGTTCTACTTTCATAGCATGAAGGTTTCCCATAATTCACATTTATCCATAAACACATTTCTTCACATTGCATTTTTCCACAAACATGAACATTTCAACATAGAGATTCATACTTTCTTATTTAACATGCTAATGCACTATCAAGTTATCACACAACATTTCTATTCACATCATTTAATCAATTTTTCTAATGATTTCATGCAATTCCACATGGGTTCACTTTCTCCTTAATCATGGTAACTAACCATAAAGCAATATTCTCTTATTTATTCTAACATGATCACAAACACAAACCTAGGATGGTAACTAATTAGAAGTTTGAGAAAATTTCCCACCTTATTTGGAGAGAAAAATCGATGAGAACTCCTAAAGACTCTTAGAATGAACAAATGAAGCCTTCTCATCCTAGATCGTACCACCAAGAATGCGCCTTCTCCTCCTAGACTTGATGAACCCGAGCCTCCCTTGTTCTTGATGAATTGCCGGCCTCAAATGGGGATGGACACACACAAAAGCACACAACTCAATCTTTTTCTCACTCTCTCTTAATCTTTTAACTTACTAATTTGTATCTATTTTTTTTTTTCTTTCTTTCTTTCAATCTTTTAGGTGTAAGCATGAATAGGGTGGGTGGGGGGGGGGGGGGTGGTTATTTATATAAATTTTGAGTGTAAATGGAAGGCTATGGTTAGTCTAAATGGTTAGGGATCAAGGGCTATGATGAAATAGGGAGTTGTAGTAACTACCCATGATGAGAGAACCAACTCACCACTACACCCATATCTCCCTCTCTCTTGGTACAATCCAGCCTACTATAGGGTGCAACATGCACGTGCTAGTGCAATGCACATGCAACACTAGCACCCCTAGTTCTTAGTTTGTACATGTGAATTAATTAATTGTCTATTAAACTTGTCTACAATACAAGTCAAGTTAATTAAAAAGGGGATTTTAGTTAATGAGCTCACTAATGGGCCAATAAGCTAAGGGCTCTAATAAATTGATTAAAGTGGGCTAGAAGAGACAATTAGGCCTAGGGTTTTAATTAGGCTTTCTAGATTAAAAGAGAATAAATAGGATCGACTGTTCATGAGAATATTTTAGAGAAATAGGTGCATAAATTTGCACGTGCACAACACGTGAAAATAAACAAACTCTTATTTATTTAATATTTGAAAATCCAGGATGTTACACTACACCCTCATAATGGAAGCTGACGCCCAACACCATCGCCCGTTGTGGCGAGAGAAGAAGGTGATACTTCAATCAGCTGGGTCTTGTATTGGTTTTCTGACTGAGAGAGAGAGTGGGTGAGTGAAGATGTTGCTCCTTACTACTCTATGTTGGTGTTGGTCTGTATTTGTGAGAAATCCCTGGAGAGAGCTAGGGCGTGAAAGATGTGAAGGTATCCTCTTCACGGCTCTCTCCTTGACTACGATTTTTTGGTGAGGGAGTGATTATTGCAAGATTGTGGGAGGATAAAAAGTATAGACAAAGCTTGGCAGTTGTCAAAACTCTGCATGCGGGGCTTGGGCCCAAAGATGGGGTCCCCCCAGCAAGGAGAAAGCAGGGCTCGGTGGGTGATAAAATCCTTCCAGACTTGTTTCAGGTGGGTGTGCATGTGCCGTGGAGACAGTGTACGAAGATAAACTGACGTACATACAATTTTTCTGGAACGAGCTTGTTTGTCGGCCCACCTTCCAGGGTTGTTGGAGGGATTTGTTGTTTGTACGGGTCATGTTGCTTCATGTATGTTTTATTTTCTGTCTGTAGTTTGTAATCTGGCCCAGTACTCTGGGTTTGTTTCGTTAAGTTCTTATTAATGAAACAGGGTGGCCATATTCCACCTTTTCCTTAAAAAAAAAGTGAATTTGTTGGTCTGTTCGCATGTTATTATTATTCTCAGTTATGCATGAAGCTGTCCTAACTTGTTGTGCGTTATATAAGGAGGCTTAACAGATGGATGTTCTGTTTGAAACATTTGATGTGATATTATACATTGTTATTATTCTCAGTATTGTAATATCCAGAATATTTATTATCGATATTGTTAATATTAACTTTGTTTCGTAACTTTTTTTTCTATGGATTTTATTAATAAAGAGATAGAGGGATTAATATATAGTAGAATTCTTATGTAATTTATATATTGACTAGATTTGACCGTGGGCACGTGCCTACGGCACATCTTCGAAATGATACAACATATGAAAGTCTTGTAAACAGTAAAACAATAATTATGTAGCTCAAGTTTGAATAGTAAAATAATAATTAGTTATAAATAAAAGTCCATGTTTCCATTAGTATATGTTAAAAAATAATTATAAATGGGGGTGTAAAATCCAACTTATGAGAACTTTGAGTATGGAAAATGATGAAATTTAACTGTTGATAAGATATTTGCTACTTTCAATGTAACATGAGCAATAAAAAATGCATAAAAAATATGAAAATTTACAAATCTGAAAATATAAATTTATGAGTAAATAGAGAGAGAATGGGAGAAAGAGAGAGAGAAAAATAAATAAATAAATAAATAAATAAATGATTTGTTTTGGGGATATTTGAATTTGAGTTTTTGGGGAAAAATTTTGGGCGGAAAAATATATTTTATGAGGTTAGATCTTGACCATTGATTTCAATCATATTAAATGAGAGCCACTTGATAGCTTTCTCTGTGTTTTATTATATAGATAGGGAACTTAGTTAATAAAAGTACATAAGAGGGCTCATGTGTAAATAAGTTAGGTATTCATTTTATACTTCTCCTTCACCATTCTGACTACAATAAATTATAAGTCTTTCTCGGCATTTTTACCCCGATGCTTTCCAAAAACGTCGGGGTAGTATGTAAAATTTCTCAAGATAACTAAAAAACGTATATGCCACAGCGTTTCGTATACAATGCCGAGGTATAATTATGTACCCTAGCATTTTTCTAAAAAATGCCGGGGTATAGACTAAAATACCTTCCCCCAAAATTTTCACTTTAATTCTTTTCTCTTTTCCTCTCTCTCTCTCTCTCTCTCTCTCTCTCTCTCTCTCTCTCTCTCTCTCTCACCCAACCACCCTCCCCCGCCGTCGTCAACCTCCGGCCTTCATCACCATCCCCCCCCTCTCACGATGTCGTGCCCCCTACCACCAAATCCTAGCCCACACAAACATTTGTCTCACAAACCCTAGCCCCCGACCACCGTGCCCCTACCTTACTGTTGTCGTTTCCATTTCCGTTGCAGTGCCCGTCGCTGTTCCCATGCCATTAGTCTGATCACCATCATCTTCCTCTCTTTCTCAAACCCTAGGTACGAATTTGAGAATATGAGAATTCGTTAATTTGTAAATTTGAAAATTTGGGATTTGGAGAAGAATAATTAGGGTTTGTGGTTGTAGAATAATTAGGGTTTGTGGTATTTTTTAATTTGTGTATTTGATAATTATGTCAGTGCGGATAATAGGGTTATTCGGATTGGGGAAATACGCATTCATGTATATATCTCTCTAAGCTCCCCAAAGACATTTTTTTTCCTCCAAAAGTTTTCCCTCAACACTCAAATTAAAATCTCCCACCCCAAAAAAAACAAATCCTTTATTTATTTAATTATCTCTCTCTCTCTCTCTATCTCTCTCCCTCCGATTCAGATCAGTTTGATCCCTCTATTTCCCAAACCAGAGAGGTCCAATTTCTCTCTCTCACTCCCCTAGGGTTTTTAAGCCGCTAACTCTAAATCTTTAAAACCATTTTCTTAAGCCTTTGCTTCCATTCCATTGGCGAAGCCTCCATCGTCCTCTCAAGTGCGAATCTCAAAGCAAATCTAAATCTAAATCAAGTGTCGAACCCCAATCAAGAGGTCCTCGCCGGTATCTGATCCGCTGCTGATCCATATTGGCGACTCCTCTCCACCAATTCGAGCGCGAATATCAAGCAACTCCGTATCGATGACTCTCATCCACCGAATCAAGAGCCTCTACATGCGATGCGGCGACTCTAATTTCATCTCATTAACCGAATTCACATTCTAATTTTTTATATTGTGTGCAGGGGATTACTCAGTTTTTTGCTAACTCGAATTTTGTGTGTGCATGTGATCTAAGTTGAGAGATGTATGATTATTTTATTTTTGGGTTTAAAAAATTTAATTTGGTGATTTATTTGATGAGTTTTTTTATTTGGTTTTTTTAATTTGGTGGTTTAAGGTGTACGCAAGTGAGAGATTGAATATTTGGTGCCCTCAATTTGGGCTTCCAAACTATAGCAGGACAGGTAAGCTGATTAGCAACCTAAAATAACTTGACAAATATGCAACATTAATTTCTTTACTACAAGAGAATATACTATCATGATGTGTTCCCTTCACTAGTTATTGGAAACCATGAATAAAATAACATATAAGAACTTTTAGTGTATGTTTGGTATATAGGATTGGGATGACTGGAGTTTACCAGTGGAAGGTGCAAACTCTCCACTCAAGAAAGACAACTAAAATAAATTTGTTATTGATCCATTTTTATTTTTTTTATAAAGGTGCAATGGGGAGACAAAGTGGAAATAAAAGAATGATTAGCTTGGATTAGAGTTTTGAGAACTTCATGTATTACATTTTGGTTGAAATAATAATGCGAGGTATTTCAATTGCAAACTGAGTCTTAGACAGACAAATGTTTAGATTATTGGTATTGTAGATACCTTCACACCTGCACTTGGGTTACCATTGTATTTAGACATGCTCATAGTTGTTATGGAATTAGAGTAAGCTCTATAAAATCTATATGATCATGTCCTTGCATAACTATTACAAATATCTAAAAGTGATGTTGGAATTAAAAAAAACTCTATGCAATATTTCTAACAAACTATATGCATTCGGGGTAAGTTCAAGCTAATGATCAAGAAGGCGTTGGTTGAGCTTAAAGGTAGATATGCTGTTTCCTCATATAATATGTTTCCTACTTCAACTAATTTGATGGAGCTCTAAAACTATTTTATATAATCAAACTAGGTGCACCGTTCCGAAGACATGTCGTAGGCACGTGTCAACCGGCAAACCTAGTATATGATATATATATATAGCACACAACAGTTTTTGTTTGTTCGCATAAAATTGGTTTCCTGGTTGACATGTCAATTTTCGAAGTAACTAATGATAGACTTAGGAGATACAAGAATTTCATTTTATTTAGGTTGAGGGTTTAATATGTCGGTTGAGTTACAATATTTGTTTAGAATATTGATCGTTGTTAGTGTCTTTCTGGTTTGAGGGAACAATCTTTGGGTTTTGAAGGTTGAGTTGGGTTAATGGTTTTCATAGGCAAACCAAGTGCAATTTGAAAGAGGATATAAAGCATACATAGAATGGCTTGTTGATTTCCCTGTTATGGTATGTTTATATATTTTTTTGAATGCATATTAAATTTTATAAGGACATCCAAATATGTGGGTTAGAAATCTAGCATTTGTATAGATGAATCATCTATATAATAAACACAAAGAAAGCTATCAAGTGGCTCCCCTTCAATCTCGCCAAAATCATAGGCCTAGATCTAACCTCACAAAACATATTTCCTCCCCAAAAGTTTCCCTTCAAAACTCAAATTCAAATCCCCCCACCCAAAACAACACCTTTATTTATTTAATTATTTCTCTCTATATCTCTCTCTCTCTCTCTCTCTCTCTTTCTCCTATTCACAAAATTAAGAAAAAAAAATTTTAAAACAAAAAAAAAACTTAAAAACTTAAAAACTGAAATTTCACAAACATTAAAAATAATTCAAAAATATCAAAAATATAAAAAATTTATAAAAAAATTTAAAAATTTTAAAAAAAATTAATTTCTAAAATTTCTAAAATTTCTAAAATTTTTAAAATTAACTAAAATTAAAATTTTCAAAAAAAAATTTTAAAATTTAAAATTTTAAAAAATTTTAAAATTTAAAATTTTGAAAATCTCAAAGCAATTCCAAATCCAAATCCAATGTCGAACCACTATCAGGAGGTTGTCGCTGATATCTGACCCGCTGCTGATTCCGTATCGGTGACTCCCATCCACAAAATCGAGCGCGAATATCAAACGACTCTGTATCGGTGAATCCCCTCCACCGAATTGAGAGCTTCTATATGCGATGCGACGACTCTAATTTCATCTCATTAACCGAATTCGCATTCTAATTTTTGATTTTGTGTGTGAAAGGATTACTCAGTTTTTTGCTGACTTGAATTTTGTGTGTGCATGGGATCTAAGTTCAGAGATCTATGATTGTTTTATTTTTTGGGTTTAAAAAATTTTAATTTAGTGATTTATTTGATGAGTTTTTTATTGGTTTTGATTTAAGGTGTGCGCAAGTGAGAGATGAATTATTTGGTGGCCTCAATTTGGGCTTCCAAACCATAACAGGACAGGTAAGCTGACCAACAACCTAAAATAACTTAGCAAATATGCAAAATTAATTTCTTTACTATAAGAGAAAATACTATCGTAAAGTGTTCCTTCACGGGTTATTAGAAACCATGGATAATATAATATATAAGAACTTTTAGTGTATGTTTGGATATATAGGATTGGGATGACTGGAGTTTACAAATGAAGGGTGCAAACTCTCCACTCAAGAAAGACGACTAAATTAAATTTTTTATTTATCCATTTTGATTTTTTTTATAAAGGTGTTATGGGGAGACAAAGTAGAGATAAAAGAAATGATTAGCTTGGATTAGAGTTTTGAGAACTTCATGTATTTCATTTTGGTTGAAATAATAATAAGAGGTATTTTAATTGCAAACTGAGTCTCAGACAAACAAATGTTTAGATTATTGGTATTGTAGATACCTTCACACCTGCACTTGCGTTACCATTGTATTTAGACATGCTCATAGTGTTTATGAGATTAGAGTAAGCTCTATAAAACCTATATGATAATGTCTTTGCATAACGAATACAAGTATCTAAAAGTGATGCTGAAGTTTAAAAAAACTCTATGCAGTGTTTCTAACAAACTATATGCATTCCAAGTAAGTTCAAGCTAATGATCAAGAAGGCGATGGTTGAGCTTAAAGGTAGATATATTGCTTCCTCATATAATATGTTTGCTACTTCAATTAATTTGCTGGACCTCCAAAACTATTTTATATAAACAAACCAGGTGCACCGTACCTAAGACGTGCCGTAGACACGTGTCAATGGGCAAACCAAGTTATAATAAAATGAACATCAAACCACACCTGCAGTTCTCAGCAATGCTTTTCAACCCCACAGATGTAAAGTTTGAGCACCATATTAAACTTAATTTTTCAAGTTGCTTTCACCCAATGGAAAGAGAAGACAGAGAAACATCAGACATATAGAATTGCTCGAATTCACTTTCCAATTAACTGCTATCAATTCGGTGATGGTGCTCCGCAGAAGACTGGGCTGGTCTCTTTCTCTGTTGATGTCCATTGCTTAGGAAATTGATACAAGGAAAAACACTTTATATAGGATAACATGTCTCCGTGGTTAGACAGAAGTGTTCAAGTTCTGATGAAAATATATTAGATAAGCATATTTTACTAATCATCATCAATGTTAAAGTCATTCTGCAAAGTAGTAACTCTAAAATTAAAAGCAGCAGCCAGACGTCATTTTGCAAAGTAGTAAATCTAAAATTAAACGCAGCAGCCAGAGGATCAACTAATTGTGGGCTTGAAGTTGATCTTAAATTCAAGCATTGGTAAGTTGGTGCCAGATTCACAAAGAAACAAGATAAGATGAAGGAGACATATATACTGCAGACCTTCAAGATATGAGAAGGCCATAGATCTTGCACTTATCAAATGTCCAATCTGCAATCCGATTTCTGATATGAAATTTATTTGACAGACCTACCCTGTATTCTGCCCTATAAAAATTTTCCAATGTCCTATATTGAATTAATGGAAAATGTGAATACACTGAAATTCCCATTTCCCCTTCTATACTCCCATTTTATTGTATATATTGGTGGAGATTGAGGGCATTTTGAATTGAACAAAGTGGGATATAAAATGTGATTAACTTTTACACAACTCGTTAATGGAAGTTATCTTTCTTAAAATCCAAGTAAAATTTCACGGGAGTGATACAAAATAGATAATCAAACAAGTTCGTAAGTTCATCCTTGTTTTTTTGAAATTGCCTCAAATGTAATGGAAATTTCTTTTAATTTGGCTTTTATTTTATTTTAAAAAGAATGTCTAGTGAAAGCAAGATGCTGTTGAAGAATCCACCACAACTCGTAGTGCTAATAGCGGAAACACATCACAAGCAATAGAAACTCTCAAGACTTAGATGAACCAAGAACATGACACCACAATATATGCAAGCTCTCACAAGAACACAATCAATATGCAGAGATAACCAATACTTCTTATTCCCCAAGAAATACAAAGATTACAAAAGAGATTACAACTCTCAATCTCTCTCTCTCTCTCACCTTTGTAACACTCGGCACAATCCCCTCCTGAAGTTGAATAATGATAACGGCTCACCAAATTTCTCTAATCTGATCATCAAAGATATCTAAACCCTAGAATCTACAGCCATATATATAGCCTCCAAGTAAACCCTAAAAGATAAACACAAATTCAGCAATTTGGCCTTAAACTCGTAAGCCCAAAAACAATCAGCGACGAAGTCGGTCGACCGTAGCCCCAAGGTCGGTCGACCGCAACTTGTAGAGCCTAATCCGAGACATGACCGGTCGACTGCACGGTTGACCGTCCCCTCTCTGTTTGACCCTGTACACTCGAAGAACTCTCAACAGCTTGGATCGGTCGACCGCACCCCCAGATCGGTCGACCAAAACTCTCCAGACTACACTTCTTCTACTTGCTGTTGTCTTCTCTTGCTGTCTTTGTCTCCTTCTCTTCTTCTCCAACTTCAAGTACTCCGTGCCTACGTGTATTTGAGGCCAACACCCTAACAATCTCCCACTTGGACCAAATACACAATACTTTAAAGTTATTGCAATCTTTACTTCGCATTATCTCTATCAATCTTCCACTTTCATGGAAGACCCAAGTACTCCCCACTCTCATGAAGAGCACCTCCGCCACTCCACCACGTGGAGTGCACCAACCACCTCTCTTCACCTCATGAAGAATGTGCTCCACCAATCGCATAGAGCACGAATACCGGAGAAACAACCTCCCGTATTGGATTCCATGTTATAAGACTCCCCAACTCACAAAATCTCCATCAACACCGGACATGGTTCAAAACCTCTCAATGCACCCTCTGCACTAGAAACTTCCATGGATGACACCTCCATAATATTCGCAGACTATTCAACCCCTACAGTCCCAATTCGGTTACCCTCATCAACATCAACCCGCATATCGATACCAGTGCTCTCCACTACACAAGAGCAACTTGAAGCTTCGACTGCCAATTCGCAAAGTACCCACACCGCAGCAACGTCTTGCCCTCTAGGATCACTTTCATGGCCAGCAGCTCCCACTAAATTAGTAAGCTCCCCTCCACAACTGAAAGAACTTGGTTGCACCCCACACAACCTACTACTCAATTCCGGCTGAGAGTCAACTACAGGAGAAACGGCCATCACGTCTCTAAGCAAATACAGCATTCCTTCACGCTTCCCTTTTACAATCACCCTTGAACCTGTAGCTATACACCACTCTCCACTACCAACTGTAGTAGACAATCCCTATTTGTCTAGCCTTCCAATCGAAATAAGATTTTCCTCCAAGTCTGGAACATGCCTTGTCTCCCGCAAGACAACACTTTGATCATCATTGGCTTTCACGCAAACAATACCAACCCCACATACAGGACACCGGTGACCGTTCCCCACGATCACTTCTCCAAAAGAACCCTCCTTGTGATCATCAAACACCTCTCTCTTTGGAGTGCAATGGAAGCTCCCGAATCAATACACCCTCCTCTCGAGCTGATAAGCATAGATCATCAACAAACCCTACTTGAGCTTCCTTTGGGGTATCTCTCTTCTGTTTCTCTTGCTTTTTCTTCATATAAGTCTTGCAATTGCGCATCATGTGACTCTTCTTGTGACAATACCAACACTCAGATCCATGTCCCCCATCGCTGTCATCAGACCCACTCTCAGATGAACTACTCGGATTCTTTCTTCTTCGACTGCTCTTAGATCTCCCACGTCTCTTCTCAACGTACGTTGCGAAATTGTAACAACCCACAATTTATTTTTAATTTAAAATGCATTTTTTTAATTTTGCACGTATGATGCACGTGCAAATTTTTACTCTCATTTTGTATTCTCATTTACAAACTTTTAGCATGCATAAGTTTTAATTAGTCTTCTTTTGATCAATGGACCTATAGAATAAAATCTAGCCCATTAGGAGAGGTGCCCACTAAATAATTAAATTAATTAATTAAGAAATGAGCCCTTGAAGCAAGCCCACTATTAAAATCACAAATTAAGTTAAACATGTACTAATACATAACAAGTTATAAATGTTAGTACACATTTAGAGTTATAGAAATGTTTTCATATTTGTTTATGCATGTGTGCATGCATACACCAATGTACTTGGCCGGATTTGTGGGCTAGGGGGGTGGCCAGTTTTGGAGAGGGGAGGAGAAGGGTTTGGGGGTTGAGTTTGTGATGAGTGGGGAGGTGGAGAGTTGTAGGTTTTAGGAGTTTAGAACATAAAGATTTGTAAGAATTAATATGGAGAGTTATTAGGTATAAAATTATGCATAATAGATCCTAACCATACCCTATAAATAGAGCCTCATTTCCTACTTTTCCATGGCACAAAATCAAAAGAAAGAAAGAAACAAAGAAAAGAGAGAGAGAGAGTAAGAAAGTTCTATTTTGCTTGGAGAAAATTCTTGCTAGGAGAGCTTGCTAGGAGGAGAGGCCATTGCTAGGAGGAGAAGCCTTGCTAGGAGCTAGGAGTTGTCTTGGAGCTAGAAGTAGTGTTCCATCCTTCCCTTCATTTGTTCAAGCTTCACATAAGGTGGGTGATCTCATTATTTTCTAATGTAGGATATGCATGTTAAAATGAGCATCATAAGAAGAATTGGATGAGAAAATTATAAAATCCATGTTAGTGTAGTATGATACGTATGAAAGTAGTTTTTGTTGTGATTAAGAAATAGATACTATGCTAATTAAAGATAAGAATCCCTTCTTCGTTATAAACCATATTAGTATGTTGCAAATGTTATGCTATTGAAATTTGTGACCACATTATGCTTTAATAACTAAGAAAAGAAGAAAGAAAGAAATCTTAGTTAATGTTTTGTAATGTATTGACATACGTATATCCTAATTGAGAAAAATATAAACTATTGAATGAAAGAGTATTCTTGTTCAAGTGAATACACTAGTATCATTATAAAAATGTAATTTGTGTAAAAATGAGAACAACACTATTGGTTATAAACATTTGGCTTTCTTTTGTAAATTTAAGTTTTTAAAGAAAAAACAAATATATGTGAAAAATAAGAAAGAGAATTATTTAAATGAGTGGAAATAGTGTTTTTAATGAATTTGAAATTGTTGTTCACTGGGTTTTTTTAAAAAAAAATCATTCTCAGTCAAGAGAAAGTTTGTTTCAATATCCTAAAAAGATTGGATTATTGGATAAACGAATTTTTCGAAAAAGAATCAAATTCTTGTTCATAAAAGAGAATGAGATACAATGTCTAAAATATAATTTGGAAATTTGGGAATCTCAGTTTTCAAGTAACTCCGTTTGGAAATAATTTGCACAAATCCAAATACTGCAGTCTATAGGGGGAACAGTCGACTGGTAAGTTTCGACAGTCGACCGTCGCGAACCTAGCTGCAGTGATTTCTAGGGCTTTGGACTTTTCGTACGGGACAGTCGACCGACCCTTTGTCGTAGTCGACTGTCACCACTCAAAATGATGAATTTCTTGAGTTTGGGTTTAACGCGGGACAGTCGACCGATCACCCTATGAAGTCGACTGCTACTGCTCTAACTGATATTTTTCTGAGTTTCTGATACTTCTTTTGAATGAATATTTTGAAGTGAGCCGAGATGTTGTAAGAGTTTGAATTTGTTGATGAAGTTAAGTTCTTGAAATAAATTAATTGCTTATAAAGATTATGAATGAGTAAATAGATCATGAATAGTGACAAGATTTTGATCATTCGTGAATAAGTTGAAAGATGAAATTATCTAGGTTAAGACTTGATTATTAAAGGGTATGTATACCCATGTTTCTTGTACATGAAAAATTATGATTTAAGAGTTAGTAAGACCTCGATTACCGGCATTATTGAAAGAAAGATTTGAGATATGATTTTTTGAGATATTGTTGTGGGGCGATCTCGTATTTTGTGAACAAGTCCGGTAGGAGGTAAAACACATTCATGTCTTGAACTAAATGACTAGGCATATAAGTGAAGATGTAGTAAACTTGGGCAAACGTAAGTGAGTTGCCTCTATATAGTCGGCGGTGGATCTCCGTGGCTATAGACCCAGTCGGCGGACTGAGGTTGCTCTGTGAGAGACGTGTTTTTATATTTAAATCCGGGACTTGGTGAAGTCGGACGGATAGTTTGCCGTCTCCAATGTATATACGTATACCGGGGCTAGGGGGCACTTGTGGGATGATTCGCACGATGAGGAAACCGTTATAATAGCCGTCGGGCTTGGACCCATATTCGTGGAATGATCTAAACCTTATTTTATTACCAGGTAGTTTTCATGATGAGGGATTGAGCCATTTATTGTGGAGTACGTAGGCGCTTGCCCTCGGACCTATGTAGTATGGGATGCATAGAATCCGAACAAGTGTGCATTAGTGTCATCCTAGTATAAAAAATGTGTGTATCAGGCATTAAGGCATGGCATACACTTACATGTTTAGCGTAGTCAAAATTTAACACTTTATTTGTTTATTCAATCTCTTGTGATTTTTGTTAAAATAATGAGATCGTTATATGTACGATATAGAGAGGATAGCCAAGTATAACACTTTCGTCAGTTGTAAGTGACTGACGTGCCCACATGTTGATATGCAGGTAATGGACTTTGCTATGAAGATGTTATGATGAAATCGATAAATCATTTGATGAAGTTGTACAAGTTATATTATTGTTTTCAATGTTGTAATCTTTCATTCTTTCGCTGTGTAAATCAAAGATGTATTTGAACTCTGATGATGTTAAAAAGTTTTAATTTTCTTGTAAAATTGTACGAAGTGAAGTAAAAATCCTGTGAAATCTCGAATTTGACTTTATTTGGAATTCAGGGCATTACAAAAATTCTCTAGAAGATGATGATGGATATCACCCATTTCTCACCCTTCTCACCTCCTCGTTCAGAATGCTACTCACCACAACCTGTAGAGTCATCGAATCTTTCATAGTACCTGTAATAGTCTGTTTCACCATACGGTAACTATCGGGTAAAGTAGATAGAAGTAACAATGACTGCTCCCTCTCTGAAAACTTCAAACTTGCAGCTTCCAACTGGTTATAAACCATAAAGTAATTGTTTACATGCTATGCTATTGAACCCCCTTCCCTCCACTTCATATCTACCAATTTCTTCAGATGAAGAATTTGATTAGATGCCGACGATTTTTCATACATAGCCGTGAGAATCTCCATAGCCTCCTTTGTGGTCTTTGCCTTCGAGATATGAAATAATGTCTTCCTACTCAGCCCCAACTGAATCTGCCTCAGCGCCTTCTGATCCAAACTATTCCAATCCGCCAAGACCTTCGCATCCTTGTCTGCACCTACCGGCTTCTCATCAAACAACAGACCATCAAAATCTTTCTGACGAAGATACGCTATCATCTGAATCTTCCACATTGCGAAGTCACTCCTATGGAATCTCTCGATCTTCGACTTGTTATCGGTCATCCTGAACCTGGTTGCTCTGATACCACTTATTAAAGAATCTACCACAACTCATAGTGCTAATAGCAGAAACACACCACAAGCAATAGAAACTCCCAAGACTTAGATGAACCAAGAACAAGCCACCACAATATATGTAACCCCTGTTTTTCATTGTATGTATTTTGAGTGTATTTTTTTTCTTTTCCCTTGTATTTGATTCAGCTTGTATCTCTTTTGGACCGTATTTTGGATCTTTTCCTCTATATATTCATTTGGTTGATTCATCGTCTCATTTGAGTTCTTGATTTCTATCTGTCTATTCTTCTCTTCTTGATTGGTCGAGCTTTATTTTGATCCCAAAATTTCTTATTTGTTCCATCCTAACTATTATGTTCTTGTCTTATTTTTTTAATATTCATTTTGATGGTATCTTGATTTTTTTTTTGGGTTCCTAATTATTTTTAAACCATTTGTTTTATATCCAGTATACCCATTTTCCTAGCACTGTTACACTTAGACTCAATACCCATTTCACCTAATAACCTATTCACTTAAATACCTATACCCGTTTGCCTAACCCCTACCCACTGCATACCCAAACCTAACCCCCCCTATACTCTGCCGTCATTCATTGAAACCCTAGTGCAATCTCTTCTACCCATATATATATCTTCTCATGTTGTTCATCCTTACCATCTCAAACCATAGACTCCTGAACCCATATCTGTGTTATCCCGATCTCCCGGTGCTCCCACTCTCTTTCCCCCACTTCCTGTGTGCAGACCCCCCGACTGCACCCTCTCCCTCTTCGATCATCTCTGTCTCCCGAGCCTCCCCGTGCTGTCCAGTCACCAACTCCCCGACGTGTTGTGCTCCTCCTGAGCGCCGCACTACTGCGAGCAGTCAGCAGCCAGTCGTCGCCATCGTCCCCGCTGCTCTCTCTTTGTTGCGTGTTTGGGTTCGTTGTGGTTGTGTGCTCGTTATTATGTTCGGCGTTGGGTACGTGTTTTGCTTGTGGTTCATGTGGGTTGTGTTGTTCGTTTGTTTGTGTTCGTTCCCCAGGAATCCGTTCTCGTTATTCTTGCTTTGCATCATTTTCGTCGTCAGTTATAAGGCAAGTAATTAGTAGTCTTTTCTTTGTGTAATACAAGTACTAAATACCGCCTGTAGTGTAGTTGGGTTCTAGAGACAATTTGTGTGTGAATCTCCTTGTTGATCTTGTATCTATTGTGTTGATTTGACCATAGTAGCCTCATGACATACATGACATGAAATAACCTTGGATTGACCACTTATTGTTGTATATATGCGTGTTGTTCATATGATATCATGTTCTTGTTCGTGTTATTCGTAATAGACTTATTGTGGACTTGTAAAATACCCTATACCATATTGTTTGGATATCTAGTACACTATATTTCATGTTTGGATATGATTTGGATGAGTGTTATGTGAACTAGTTGATTTTGTGTTTGAAGGATATTTTCAGTTTTGTTTACCCGTTTTGATCAGTATTTTAGACCGTATTAAGGTCAGTATTTGAAATTATTTTGTGAACATAATTTATAGAGAATTATGTCTATTTTTCAACCCTTCCGACAGATCTCATTTTTGTTTTATGGTTTGTGAGTTATGTCTATTTTACTACACAAGTGTAGAAAGATTTTCAGATTTTATTTTCTATGAATTCTGAAGAGTAATATATTTTTATTATGATGTTAAAAGTATTATCTTGATCCAATATTTTGCACAGTACAACTATACTTGATTGGGATTAACCCAGAATTTTTGTAGATTTATTTGATGAGTTTTACAAACCGTTCTATGTTTCCAAACAATTACTATACATACAGAATTTTCATACTGTTCAGTAAAGAACCTGATTTTCGACCTAATTATACTTGTTGTTTGAAAATATTTGTGAATATAAAAGTTAGCCTACTATATCTATTTTATCACCCTTTTGGCGGATTTGGATTTCGATTTGTGGTTTGTGAGATATTGCTTTTTTCGTATTGCAGTGTTTGTGATTCCAGATTTACGAAACTACTGCATCTTGATATTTTCTGATTTTACTTGACTACTCCATTTATATTAGAAAATTATGAAACTTTATATTCTTATGCTAAACATATAGGGGAATACCCCATATTTTTCGTGGATTTAATTAATGAGTTTTATGCTATTTTCCTGACTTTGAATACAATCTTCTGATTTCTGGCTGAATATATTTTCTGGTTTTAATTTAGTTTTGACTCATGTTTTTGTGAAATACTATATAACTTATATATATTTTTTGGATTCGGCCGGAAGTCTATTTTTCAGATTCTTTGACGGATCCAGGTTTGCATACTTGTAGCAACGGGAATCCCAGTTTTAGTGCAGTACTATCTTGCTGTCCTGAACTAGAATTCTCGTTATCCCACTCTTTTATGAGTTATCGTTCACCTATGCATGCTTATTCTTCATCCTGTACTTTCTACTTGATCATGCCATGTTATTCTTGCCCTATTTTGTACACGCACATGCCTGTTTGATAATAATAATAAATAACCAAGCCGGGGTTTAAGGAAAAAATCTAATAGTGGAAAATACAGAAATGTGTACTCGGAAGGGGATCCACAGATCCTACGTGATGACTTGATACATGATACTTGACATGTGATTACTTGACACTTGCACGCTTGACACGTGATTACTTACCACTTGCACAACTTGACACGTGATACACGATACATGATACATGATACTTGGAGCTTGGAGCTCGATTACTTGATACTTGTCCCTGAGTACACTGCCCTCTATGATCCACTATGAAATCTCAAGTGAAATTATTTGAATGTCGCAACCATGTAGTAAAAACCAGGATGCATGAAGTGCTACCTAAATAGTAATAACTACAAGACTTGACCATGACACTTGAACATGATACTTGATACTTGATTACTTATACATAATACATGATACTTGATACTTGACACTTGATACTTGTTTACTTGCTACTTGATACTTGTTACTCATTTACATGATACTTGTTTTACTTGACACTTAGTACAAGCTACTTACACTTGTTCATCTTGCCATGCTGGTTATTTTATTACCATGTCTATTCCATATTATTTATTTATCTTTTTCCATATACTTGTATCCTGCACTACAAGCGGCCGGTAACTTGCATTGACGGGAGTTTGTTTTCTTTTTTCTCTTCCTGCAATTTATTTAATTGCAGACCAGGATGATCAGCTGCTAGATGGAGTTGGTGAAATGAAATTTTTTTTTTTTTTTGAAATGAAGAATGGCATGAGAAGTGCCATCCGACTCTTATATATATTCATCAAAAGATACCTCCCACATACATCAAAAGATACATCCAAAATACATCAAAAAGTACATGAATAGTTACATCCAAGATATATCATAAACATCAAAATAGTTACACGTAGAATCCCAAATACAAAAGATTTCGGTACAAAAAATGGTATTGATATGGCTAAAAATGGGGTTAAATCGGAACCGTCCAAATTGGGCACGAATCTTGAAGCCTAGGGGTAAAACGGAAATTTCACCTACCAACGGGTTTGAAGAGGGTACTGGTTATCTTCCCGTAAGACCCACTTACCCGCAAACGGATCCACCTCAACTGGGTGCGGGTTTCAACCCGCAGCAAACCCAGTCCAGAAGGGATAGAATTAGGGTTTCTGATTAAATCCTAATCAACGGCCCTGATTCATATCTATCCCTTCACTGGGGATTAGGGATTACATTCCTTATCTAACCACAAGGGGATTACATACTAATCTGATCCCAGCGGCACCTATAAATACCCCCCCATCCATCTCCATTGAGAGGTAATCAATCTTTTTCCAGTTTTCACGCTCTTTCATAATCTTTCCTGATTACTGACTTGAGCGTCGGAGGGTGCGTCGCTGGGAACAACCCCGGTGTCTCGCACTTTTTGCAGGTGTACGGCAGGAGTCGGCGTCAAACTCCGACAGAACAGGTATAAAGGTTTGCTATTTAGTTTTCCTAAGAATCCACAAATTCTATCTGTTTGCCCCCACACCGATTTTAGCGGCAACAGATTGGCACCGTCTGTGGGAAACTAACGAATAGCAACCTCCCCTCTTCCCGTTGGTCAGATCTTCTCCAGCCATGCCTCCTAGGAAAGTCAGATCCAGAGGGTCCAACCGAGGACCCAACCCCGATCAGCAACAAGAAGTTCCCCCTCAACCCGCTCAACAGCAGGGGCAACTTCTTCCTCAGGCGGAGGACCCACTCCAACAGGGCCCGCCTGCTCCTCAGAACCAACAGCCTCCCAAAGGTCTCAATCCGCAGAAACAGCCTCTCCATCCGGACCACGTCTCCATCCATAACGCCTCTTTGGACTTTATGGCCTCTCACCATCCCCGAGCTTCCGATCACCACCACACCGTCCTCAATCGGCAGAAGGATGAGGATCTTCGCCGCCATCTGGATGAAAAGCGGGCCCGAGAGGGAACCTCCCGCCAACACCGTCCGGATGAGCGGTCTCCTCACCGCCGAGAATACAGAAGGTCCCCTACCCGAAGGGGGCAGAGAGAGTCCCCGAGCATTACAGAAGAAGGCCACACTCCCCTGCAGGTCGGCAACAGCCTAGGAACGATGAGGCACCCATCACCCATGCCGAGTTCCAGCAATTCCAAGCGACCGTCCTACAAGCTCTCAATCTCCGTCCCAACACCAATGCACCCAAGATCCCCTCTCCTCCTCCGGTCCGAAGTCCTCACCGACGGTCCCCATCTCCTCCTCCATCTCCCAGCAACTCCCGGCATGTGCAAAGTCCTCGCCGCTCCAGGAGCTACCGTCGTCGTAGCCCCCGCTCTCCCTCGTACGAAGACGAGTCTAGAGGCTCGGCTGATTACCGTCGAAGGGACGACGCTGTGTACCGCCGTCTCCATGAGATGGAGAGGTGCTTGGGTCAGTTAGACCGAGAAGAAGAACTTAGAGGAAGGACTCTTCGTCCTAGTAGACCTCCTTTTTCCCGAACCATAATGGATGCACCTGTACCAATTGGCTTCAAGCCTCCTCAATTTGAGACCTACTCCGGGGAGACTGACCCCGTCGATCACATCGAGAGCTTCAAGACCCTAATGCTCATCCATCAAGCTTCCGATGCTCTGCTCTGTAAAACCTTCCCCGCAACTCTCAAGGGTCCGACTCGAGAATGGTACTCCCGCCTCGCCCCATCCTCAATATTCGCCTTCGAGCAATTCGAGACCCTCTTCGTCACCCATTTTGTAAGTAGCCGTAGAACTGAGAAGACCAGCATCTCACTACTGTACCTCCACCAGAAGAAGGGTGAGAAGTTGAGAGACTATGTGAAGAGGTTCACAGCTGAAGCCAGGTCCATAGCATCCCTCGACCAGTCGATCGCTGCAGCAGCATTTCAATCCAATGTCCTCAATTCCAACCTCCGCTCCTCCCTCGCCAAGAAGCCCCCACAGAACTTCTCTGACCCCTCCTCTGAAGTGAAAAGTACATTCGGGCCGAAGAAGCCGAGCACCGCCCCAACTTGGAGGGGTCTTCCTCCGGGTTTAAGAGAAAGGGAACAGAAGAGGAAGGAGCCAAGAAGCTCCATAAGGATAATGCCGGCCAGCGCCGACCTCCCCCCAGGTTCGAGAAATTTACTCCTCTCACCACCAATGTCTCTACCATTCTGATGGAAGTTGAGAAGGAAGGGATCATACCTCCTGCTCCGAGGATGAACACCCCGGCTAAGAAAACGGATAAAGAGAAGTGGTGCCGTTATCACCGGGACCATGGCCACGACACCAATGATTGTCGGGCCTTGAAGAATGAGATAGAAGCCCTCATCCAGAGGGGGCAGCTGACCAGATTCGTGAGAAAGGACCGAGCCGACCTTCCTCCCCCGCCTCGGGGGGGTAATAAACGCCCGGAACGCGATGAAACGCCCGACTTCGAAGAGGAGCGTGTCCTACACCTCATTCATGGGGGCCCAATGGGGGGCTCCTCAAACTCCTCTCGAAAGGCAATTATAAGATAAGTCAATTCGGTTCGCGCCACCCCTCCTCCCAAAGGCCTCGGAGTGCCCATCACATTCTCAGACGAAGATCTGGAAGGTGTTCCCACCCCTCATTATGACGCACTCGTCATCAGCCTCCACATGGCGAACTTCAAAGTGGAGAGGATCCTAGTGGACAATGGCAGCTCCGTTAACATCCTCTTCCTCACCGCTTTTAAAGGCCTAAAGCTCTCCCGAGACAGACTCAAGCCCGCCGGCTATACGCTCCATGGGTTCACGGGAGTGCCAGTGACTATTGAAGGGGTGATCACCCTCGACGTAACCGCTGGCAAAACTCCTACTACCCGAACGGAGTCGATGGACTTCATGGTCGTGGATGTCCCAGCAGCCTACAACGTCATTTTGGGTTGCCTGGCCTCGCTGCCCTTGAAGCAATCCCATCCGCCTATCACCTCAAGATGAAGTTTCCTACTCGGGCCGGAGTAGGGGAAGTAAGGGGCAACCAGGAAACGGCCCGCAAGTGCTACATGACCTCTACCCTCGGTCCAGTCCTCTCCCTAGAAACTCTGGAAATCCCCCAAGACGCTGCCCGACCGACATTCGAGCCGATGGATGAATTGGAGGAAGTGCTCTTCTCTGAGCAGGATCCAACTCGAAAGTTCTTTGTTAGCAAAACCCTCCCGTCCGCCCTATGCTCAGACATTGTACAGTGCATCCGAAGGAACTGAGACCTCTTTGCTTGGTCAGCCGCAGATATGCCCGGTATTTCCGAAGAACTCTTAGTCCACCACCTCAGTGTTGCCCCGGGGTCCAAACCCGTCCAACAGAAGAGGCGCAAGTTCGCTCCCGAGCGCCAACTAGCTATAAAAGAGGAGGTGGATAAGCTCTTGAAGGCCCGGTTCATACAGGAGGTAAACTATTCCGAGTGGTTGTCAAATGTAGTAATGGTGAAGAAGTCCAATGGAACTTGGAGGATTTGTATCGATTTTACCGATTTCAACAAGGCTTGCCCCAAGGACCCTTTCCCTCTTCCGAGTATAGACACTTTGATTGATGCCACCTCGGGTCATGAACTCCTCAGCTTCATGGATGCCTTCTCAGGCTACAATCAAATCCGGATGTTCCCCCCGGACATCCCGAAGACCTCATTTGTGACCGACCAGGGCCTCTATTGCTACAGGGTTATGCCCTTCGGTTTGAAAAATGCAGGCGCCACATACCAAAGCCTCATCAACAAGGTTTTTCAAGCCCAAATCGGCCGTAATATGGAGGTGTACGTTGATGACATGCTTGTAAAAAGCATCCGAGGTGCCGATCATGTAACTGACCTCCAGGAGGCGTTTGATGTTCTGAGAAAGCACAACATGAGACTCAATCCGAACATGTGTGCGTTCGGAGTATCGTCAGGGAAGTTCCTCGGCTTCATGGTCAGCCAACGCGGAATTGAAGCTAACCCTGAGAAAATCAGGGCCATACTGGACATGGCCCCTCCCAAGAATGTTAAGGAAGCTCAGAGGCTAACAGGCCGCCTAGACGCCATAGGGCACTTTCTCTCGAAGTCCGGGGAGAAATGCCTCCCCTTCTTCAAAGCCCTCAGGGGGGCTAAAGGTTTTGAATGGGGTCAACAGCAACAAGAGTCCTTCGACCAGCTCAAGGCTTACCTCGTCAATCCCCCTCTCCTCAGCAAACCAATTCCTGGTGAACCCCTCTACCTCTACCTGGCAGCCTCCGAGCAGACCCTCAGTGCCATTTTGATAAGGGAAGAAAATCGGGCTCAAACGCACATTTACTACGTGAACAAGGTACTTCGGGATGCTGAGCTCTGCTATCCGAGAATAAAAAAGATGGCTTACGCCCTGGTGATGGCCGCAAGAAAGCTTCGCCCGTATTTTCAGTCCCACTCGGTGGTCGTCCTTACCGACCAACCGCTGAAGCAAGTCCTCCACAAGCCAGAGACCTCGGGTCGCCTTATAAAGTGGTCAATCGAGCTGAGCCAGCATGATATAACCTATCAGCCTCGGACCGCGATCAAGGCCCAGGCCCTAGCAGAATTCATAGTTGAAACTACCATCCCCGAGTCTAGTCAAGCAGTGAAGGGACCACCTATCTGGTCGGTTTATATGGACGGATCCTCCTGTAATGAGGGAAGCGGAGCTGGAGTCATTCTGGCAGGCCCAGATGACTTCGTCCTCCAATACTCCCTCCGTATCAACTTCAAGGCCTCTAACAACGAAGCAGAATACGAGGCACTCATAGCCGGCCTTGGAATGGCTCGCAACGCAGGGGCACAATGCCTCAGGATCTTTAGCGACTCTCAGCTAGTCGTGAATCAGGTCCTCAGCGAATATGAAGCACGTGATGACAGGATGGTTAAATACTTAGCCAAGGTCAGGAGCCTCATGGCACTGTTTGAAGAAGCCTTCATCCAACGCAAACCCCGGGAAGAAAATGCTCAAGCCGACGCCCTCTCCAAACTAGCCTCTTCTTCCCTTCAAGGTCACGAGCAGATCGTCTTGATAGAGGTCCTTCTGAAGCCAAGTATAGTGGACGAAACTCCCGACTCTATGGAGTCGCTACCTGTCCTGCTCGAAGACAACTGGATGAAACCCCTCGTCGAATTCTTAAGGGATGGACTCCTCCCCGAGGATCCCAAGGAAGCTCGAAGAGTGAGAACCCAAGCTGAGCGTTACACACTAATCAGAGGTAACCTATATAAACGCTCCTTCACACAGGTAGACGGCCGGCCTTACCTGAGATGCCTCTCCCCCGGGCAAGCCGACTACGCCCTGCAAGAACTTCATGAGGGCATCGGCGGGGCACATTCGGGGTCCAGAGCTCTAGCACGTAAAGTGTTGAATTACGGATATTTTTGGCCCACTCTCCTACGAGTTGCCGAACGGCACGTTCGGCAATGCAGCTCCTGTCAGAAGTACTCCGACATCCGATGCCTCCCACAAGCTCCACTCACTTCCCTATCAAGTCTGATCCCCTTTGCAATGTGGGGGATGGATTTACTAGGGTCATTTCCACTAGCTCCCGGACAGTTCAAATTCTTAGTCGTGGCGATCGACTACTTCTCGAAATAGATAGAGGCCGAGCCCTTGGCCACGATCACCGAGAACAAGGTTGTTCAGTTCTTTTGGAAGAGCGTGATCTGCCGATTCGGCGTCCCAATGGTCCTGATAACAGACAACGGAACACAGTTCACCAGGGCTGCCTTCCGAGCTCTATGCGAAGACCTTGCCATCCAATGCCGGTTCTCCTCCGTTTCTCATCCCCAGTCGAATGGCCAAGCCAAAAATGCTAACCGACAGATCCTCTCCGGCATTAAGAAGAGGTTAGATAAGTGTTCCAAAGGCTTATGGGTCGATCAGCTTCCCAACGTGCTGTGGAACTACCGCACCACAAAACGGATCCCCACAGGAGAGAGCCCATTTAATCTCACCTTTGGGTCCGAGGCCATCATCCCCCTAGAAGTCGGAATACCCTCTCCTCATCTAATAGCTTATGAAGAAGAGCAAAACGCCAGAGAGCTCCGAGTAAGTCTAGACCTGATAGATGAGATCCGAGAAAGAGATGCCATTCGTCAACAAAGCTACCGAAGAAGGATCGAGTTGGCATACAACAAGAGAGTCCGCCCCACGGACCTCAAATAAGGGGACCTGGTCCTCAGAAAGTTGGCCATCTCATTCCCAGGTCAGAAGAGCAAATTGGCCCCAAATTGGGAGGGACCTTACAAGATCGCCAAAGTAGTCCGCCCCGGCACATACAGACTAGAAGATCTCGAAGGCAGGGAGATCCCCAGGACTTGGAATGGCGACCATCTCTTAAAATACCAAGAGGGAGCACCAATGCCTCTCTGAGTATTTTGAGATGTCGAACCGTTCCTCTCCTATTACTTGTAATAATTTTCTTTTATTTTTTTCTTGTAATAACGGCTCGCAACTTTATAAGCAGTTGGCCATTAGTCATCAATAAAGAAAGTTTTATCATATTTTACTTGTAAAAAGTGCTTACATCTCTCCGCCTTCACTCTTCACTCTACCGATGGTTCGGAGTCCAACACTCGGCTCGATCCTACTTCGCAAGTTCACTCGTAAGCGAGCTAGAAGTAGGTCATCGTTCGGAACTGCTCCCACAACCGTTGAACAACTCTACCGATGGTTCGGAGTCCAACACTCGGCTCGATCCTACTTCGCAAGTTCGCTCGTAAGCGAGCTAGAAGAAGGTCACCGTTCGGAACTGCTCCCACAACCGGTGAACAACTCTACCGATGGTTCGGAGTCCAACACTCGGCTCGATCCTACTTCGCAAGTTCACTCGTAAGCGAGCTAGAAGGTCGCCGTTCGGAACTGCTCCCACAACCGTTGAACAACTCTACCGATGGTTCGGAGTCCAACACTCGGCTCGATCCTACTTCGCAAGTTCGCTCGTAAGTGAGCTAGAAGAAGGTCGCCGTTCGGAACTGCTCCCACAACCGTTGAACAACTCTACCGATGGTTCGGAGTCCAACACTCGGCTCGATCCTACTTCGCAAGTTCGCTCGTAAGTGAGCTAGAAGAAGGTCGCCGTTCGGAACTGCTCCCACAACCGTTGAACAACTCTACCGATGGTTCGGAGTCCAACACTCGGCTCGATACTACTTCGCAAGTTCGCTCGTAAGTGAGCTAGAAGTAGGTCGCCATTCGGAACTGCTCCCACAACCGTTGAACAAATCTACCGATGGTTCGGAGTCCAACACTCGGCTCGATACTACTTCGCAAGTTCGCTCGTAAGTGAGATAGAAGTAGGTCGCCGTTCGGAACTGCTCCCACAACCGTTGAACAACCCTACCGATGGTTCGGAGTCCAACACTCGGCTCGATCCTACTTCGCAAGTTCGCTCGTAAGCGAGCTAGAAGTAGGTCGCCGTTCGAAACTGCTCCCACAACCATTGAACAACTCTACCGATGGTTCGGAGTCCAACACTCGGCTCGATCCTACTTCGCAAGTTCGCTCGTAAGTGAGCTAGAAGAAGGTCGCCGTTCGGAACTGCTCCCACAACCGTTGAACAACTCTACCGATGGTTCGGAGTCCAACACTCGGCTCGATACTACTTCGCAAGTTCGCTCGTAAGTGAGCTAGAAGTAGGTCGCCATTCGGAACTGCTCCCACAACCGTTGAACAAATCTACCGATGGTTCGGAGTCCAACACTCGGCTCGATACTACTTCGCAAGTTCGCTCGTAAGTGAGCTAGAAGTAGGTCGCCGTTCGGAACTGCTCCCACAACCGTTGAACAACCCTACCGATGGTTCGGAGTCCAACACTCGGCTCGATCCTACTTCGCAAGTTCGCTCGTAAGCGAGCTAGAAGTAGGTCGCCGTTCGGAACTGCTCCCACAACCATTGAACAACTCTACCGATGGTTCGGAGTCCAACACTCGGCTCGATCCTACTTCGCAAGTTCGCTCGTAAGCAAGCTAGAAGTAGGTCGCCGTTCGGAACTGCTCCCACAACCGTCGAGCAACTCTAACGATGGTTCGGAGTCCAACACTCGACTCGATCCTACTTCACAAGTTCGCTCGTAAGCGAGCTCGAAGCAGGTCGCCGTTCGGAGCTGCTACCTTAACCGTCGAGCAACTCTAACAGTGGTTCGGAGTCCAGAGTTCGGCTCGACTGCGCTAACCCATATACCCCGAGCCGAGCGGACGAGGGACCGACCCCCACATATGGAGAAAAATTCCGCCGAACAAATTTCACCGTTAGATCATCTCAAAATGTGTGCTAGGACTTGATCAGCGGATCAGATCGTGCCACGTGTCCACAAAACGACAAGATAGTGTTTTCTTGGAACTCGTGCCTCCCACCTCGTGATACGTACCACGATCATGATCGACCGTCTAGATGTTGCCACATGGGCTGAGTCTGATGTCCGAGCTATCGCACCTCGGAAGCGCACAGTTGCCTCCGTATACTCCGAGCAAAAAACTAAAGTTCCGCAGCTAAAACACTCGAAGAAGATAACTAGGGGTCCTTATGGTTCGAGTAGGGCAACGACGGCACAACAAGAGCAAAGCAACATCGATTTTATTGAAACAAAGTGATAAATTTACAAGGCAAAGAGTTACAGCGAAAAAACGACTTGACAAATTTACAAGCTATGTCATTACAACAAGGAGACGATGCAAGAAGTAAAAGGCACGATGCAACTCGTTCAGTGCCTCCTCGGGACAAGGACGTTCCGATTAAGAGACAATCGAGGTTTCCGTCTTTTTATCTCCGAGCTTGTATCTAGGCCGACGAACTGCGAAGCTGCCTCGCCACTAATCCTAACGGTGGCTCCGACCGAGGCTCCACTCGAGCTAACAGCTACTCCGCTTTGTGCGTCGGCTGTTGTCCGACCAATAACTTGGCCACGAGTCGCTAGTTCATAAAAGGTGATCTCCCGTTCTCTCTCCTCGTGAGTGCAAGAAGTGCTGCGGACATTAGCCCTCACAGGCTGAGGCTTCAGTCGAGCCACCTCCTCCTCGAGCTCAACGATCCTATCCTTCAGAGTATCATCCTTAACCATTATCTTGAATCGAGGGAGTTTTGCCGAACCGGGGCACTCAGCGCTGTCGGATATAATACGACGTAAGTTCGTCACCTCGATGCTCTTGTCAACCGTGACCCTCTGCAGCTGTTCGACCTTCCTCGCGAGCTCGTCTCGCTCGGCCCGCACCGAGGCTAGCTCCTCCTCCTTCGTCGAGAACTCCTCCTCGACTATCCGTAGGTGATGAACCTCCTCCAGAAGCTCACTGTACTTCTTCTCTATGTTGAGCGACACTCTTCGGATCAGCTCGATCTCACCCTCGAGTCGAGCCTCGCGAGATTGCCTAAACAGCTCGGCATGACGCCGAGCTGCTACGGTATTGGGGGCATGATCGAGGATCTAAAATTCAAGAACGTCACAATTGGGAGACTATACACCGACCCAAACACTTGGACAAATTTGAAATAAAATTTTCATTCATAAAAAGAAGAAGCGGTGGCCAGTCCGCAAAAAGGCGTTACACTTTTGAAAGGAAAACAAAAAAAGACAAGAAGTTCAGGGATCCACCTGCGTCATCGGCTCGACCACAGGCACTTCGCCGGATGGCCCCTCATTTCTCGCCCCAGCCTGGGGGTTTGTCACCACTACATCGGCGACCACCTCCTCGTTGCCGTCGCCCTCTCCCTCATCACCTTCCTCCTCTTCGCCTTCCCCTTCCTCACCATCTGATGCGGACCCAGGCCATAGCCTGTAGCCGACCCGCTCAAAGCCGGGGACGCGGTCCTGAACGTGGTCGAGCGCCCTCTGGTAGGACTTCTCCATGTTCGAGGCCATGTGCTTCTTCGCCTCGGCCTCGACCTCGGCCTTGATCTTCGTTGCCAAGGCCTCCTTCTCCGCCTTCACCTCGGCCAGAGCCTTGGCTATCGTCGCCAGCTCCTCGGCAGCCTTGGCAGCTTTGGCAGACTCCTCAGTGAGCCGCCCCTTTACTCGCTCCAGGTCAGCCACAAGATCGGCAACCTGGACCTCCAAGCCCTCGGCTCGCCTCTGCTCTGCTTCGAGTTGCCGAACCGCCTTCACCTTGTCCGCCCTATCTTTTTCACTGGCGGCCTTCAACTCCTTCTCCTATTCGGCGAACGCTTCAAGGAGATGGTTGAAGTGACAAGTGGCCTGCCAAAACAAAACAATGGTGAGCACAAGATAAGGGCCGAATGACAGACTTAAAGAAATTCTCAAGAGAAACTTACTGATACGAGCGACCGAGCAACCTCATAGGTGTCGTCGCCGATCGTCCCCGCCTTCAGCGCGACTCGATCTTTCGGGGTCGCCAAGTGTTTGACGACCTGCATCGACATCTGCGAGTTCCTGAGGAATCCATCATGATTTTTGACCCGCCAGTTCGGAACGAACAGCTGCTTGTGCTGCTCGGTCAAGATTACCCGGCCTAAGTAGTCAGTGGCGGAGCCTCAAGCGACAACGCCGCAGAGACGTCGAAGGCCTCACCGACCGGGGTAGAAGCGACAGGAGCCGAGGGCTCTTCGACAACAACCACCGTTGATGAGGGGACCTCAGCAACCGGGGGAGGCGGAGTAATGGTCGAAGCAACCTTGGGGGGCCGGCCTGACAAAGCAGTTGCGCTCGGCCTCTTCCTCTTCCTCGCATCGGCGACCTTACCCCTCTCGTTCATCATGGCCAAAAAATCCATCTTCGGCGCCTCTGTATCGGACAACAAGCAAATTGAGAGTTAGTGAAACGAGCTAAAGACTTAGAAAAAAAATGCGAGATGTCAGGAGCGTACTCGGGTCGATCGGACTAAGGCCTGACCCGTATAGCACCTCCTCGGTCATCTCCCTCCAACTCAACATCGGGAGGGCCACGATCTTCCTCGCCACTTCCTCCTCGGCCGCAGTCAGTTCCGGGTCGGCCCTCGCGAACTTTGGCACCTCTACTTTCCATCGGCTCGGAACTTGCAGCATCGATGGCTCCCTCAATATGAAGAACTTCTCCTTCCAGCCTTTGATCAAGTCCGGGTTTTCTATAATCCGAACGCCTTTCCTCGGCGCCAGGTAGTATCGATGTTCGGTCTTGTGCATCCGGTTTATCCAATACATGCTTCGAAAGACCGTCAGATCCGGCTCGACCTCGGCATTGCGGCACTGCAGCAAGAAGGCATTCACATGGCGCCACGTGTTCGGCATGAATTGGGTCGGTACAAGGCAGTACCACCCGAGGACCAGACAAATGAAGGGGTGCAAGGGAAACCGCAGTCCGGCGTTCAAAGAGTCGTAGTCGAACATGCACATATCCGACGACGACAGCTTGGAGTTCGCTCGCATCCCAGGGCCGGGGAGAATTAGCTTGTACTCCAGAGGGATGGCGAACCCTTTTCTGATCCGGAGCAGGTCCCTCTCGGATAGCACCGATCCAATTTCGTCCACCTTGGTAGTCAGAATCGGGTTGTTCTCTTCGTAAACTTCCGACTGACCGAGGATTGCCTTCTTCATGAGGTCGCCCTCGTACTGCCTAACCCCAGCGTGCCCGGACAGTACACAAGGGTATCGGCCCGTCTCAGGGGCTTGCCTCGGATTCTCCACAATCACCTCGACCACAGGAGATTGGGCCACTACCCTCCTCTTCTTCTTCTCCTTCCTCACCTCGGCCACAGACGGCTCGGCTACTTGCTTCCCCTTCCTTCGGATCTCCATCTGCCTCCTCTCCTCGGCACCACTATCGCCCGAGGACGAGGCCTCACTCCCCGAGTTCACCCTTGACATCTCTATAAAAAGGCTAAGGCAAGTAGACTGACCTTGAAGTGACGTGCCCTTGAAGTGACGTTCACGGTCGGAATAAGCTCGCCGGAAATCGCCTGGCCCATGCGACAGCTAACGCAACCGCCTTGGAGAAAAAATTGCCGCTAGCAGAGAGCACAGAGAGTAAAAGTAAAAGCTTGGAGTGAAAAGTGAGAAATGAGCTTGGGGGTGGGGGAGTAAGAACTTATAACCCCAGTGCGATGTTTGGGCCTCCTTGGGAACTTAAAAGCCCGCTAAGAAGCCAAAGCGCCAAAGCGGAGAGTTGCAACGTTTCAGTTTCACAACAAAGACTCCACAAAGAGCTTAAGTCCACGACTCGGCCACCGGTTCGCCTAGCCGACCTACCGAATAGTCTGGTTAAGCAGCCGAGCTACTGAGTCCGCTTCAACACCGAGCTTCCGAGCCGAGGGGACGAGGAACCGACCCTCATATATGGAGAAAAATTCTTCCGAGGCTTAATCACCGTCAGATCTCTCCAAAATTCGTGTCAAGACACGATGGACGGTTCAGATTGCGCCACGCTCACAAAACGACAAAATAATATTTTCTCGTGATCTGAACCCAGCCCTCGTGATTCACGCAATAATGGACACTCCAGATCTGACCACGTGTACCTTCCGAGCTACGTGCCACTGGTTTGCCTAGCCGAGCTACCGAACAGCCAGGCTGAGCAGCCGAGCTGCCGAGCCGGAGGGCGACGACGATTCAAATCCAGGATGCTTCAAAACGTCCAACTCCATGCCTCGGCTATTAGCACCAAGCTTCCGAGCCGAGGGGACGAGGAACCGACCCTCATATATGGAGAAAAATTCTTCCGAGGCTAAATCACCATCGGATCTCTCCAAAATTCGTGTCGAAACTCGATGAACGGTTCAGATTGCGCCACGCCCACAAAACGACAAGATAACGTTTTCTCGTGATATGAACCCAATCCTCGTGATCCACGCAATGATGGACGCTCAAGATCCGACCACGTGTACATTCTGAGCCTCCTGCCACCGGTCTGCCTAGTCGAGCTACCGAACAGCCTGGCTGAGCAGCCGAGCTACTGAGCCGGAGGGCGCAATGCTCCAGAGCCAAGACTCTTCAAAACGGCCAACTCCATACCTCGGCTAACGACACCGTGCCTCCGAACCGAGGGGACGAGGAACCGACCCTCGTATATGGAGAAAAAATCCGCCGACCCTCCTCAGCCGTCGGATCTTGTCAAAAAACGCGCTCATCATGATGGACGGCTCAGATCTTGCCACGTTCACTAAATGAAAAGATAGCATTTTTTGGGGATACGCGCTGAGATGGACGTACAGGATCACGCCACGTGGTTCGGCTGATTCCGAACTACGTGCCGATCTGCCGAGCCGAGGGGACGAGGAACCGACCCTCGTATATGGAGAAAAAATCCGCCGACCCTCCTCAGCCGTCGGATCTTGTCAAAAAATGCGCTCGTCATGATGGACAGCTCAGATCATGCCGCGTTCACTAAACGACAAGATAGCATTTTTTGGGGATACGCGCTAAGATGGACGTACAGGATCACACCACGTGGTTCGGCTGATTCCGAACTACGTGCCGATCTGCCGAGCCGAGGGGATGAGGAACCGACCCTCGTATATGGAGAAAAAATCCGCCGACCCTCCTCAGCCATCGGATCTTGTCAAAAAACGCGCTCGTTATGATGGACGGCTCAGATCTTGCCACGTTCACTAAACGACAAGATATCGTTTTTTGGGGATACGCGCTGAGATGGATGTCCAGAATCACGCCACATAGTTCGGCTGATTCAGAGCCATGTGCCAACCCGCCGAGCCGAAGGGACGAGGAACCGACCCTCGTATACGAAGAAACTATCTACCGAGGAGCGCGGGTCGTCTGATCGCACAGAAAATCGCGCTCGGCGCTGATCAAGGGCCCAGATCGCGCCACGCCATAAATCGGTATTAAAAATTAGTTTTTATTTATTTTAATCGTTTTATTTATTTAAAAATTGCGAAAAAATTACTAAAAAATCGGAAAAATTAGCAACAAATTCTAGAAAATAATTATAAATTTGGGAGAATATTTTTGAGTCCCTGAACGAACAATTATTACCTAGAATGTGTTGATAAGACCCCCGAACGACTGGTTAACACATCGCGAAACTAAATAAATAATTCGGAAAAATAAATAAAAACCGCTGGATGTCCGGAGAAGCTCAAGAGCAGCTTACAACTTCAAAAATCACCTCACTACCCCCTTCGAGGTTCAAAACCCTCTATTTGGACTCCGATACAACTCCACTAGCCATTAAAACAGTTAAACTACTTCCCAAAGGCTGATCAAACTCAGTCTTTAGGAGTGGGGGGCTCGTGATATGGCTAAAAATGGGGTTAAATCGGAACCGTCCAAATTGGGCACGAATCTTGAAGCCTAGGGGTAAAACGGTAATTTTACCTACCAACGGGTCTGAAGCGGGTACTAGTTATCTTTCCCGAAGACCCACTTACCTGCAAACGGATCCACCTCAACTGGGTGCGGGTTTCAACCCGTAACAAATCCGGTCCAGAAGAGATAGAATTAGGGTTTCTGATTAAATCCTAATCAATGGCCCTGATTCATATCTATCCCTTCACTGGGGATTAGGGATTACATTCCTTATCTAACCACAGGGGGATTACATTCCTAATCTGATCCCAACGGCGCCTATAAATACCCCCCATCCATCTTCATTGAGAAGTAATCAATCTTTTTCCAGTTTTCACGCTCTTTCATAATCTTCCCTGATTACTGACTTATGCGTCGGAGGATGCGTCGCCGGGAACAACCCCGGTGTCTCGCACTTTTTGCAGGTGTACGGCAGGAGTCGGCGTCAAACTCCGACGGAACAGGTATACAGGTTTGCTATTTAGTTTTCCTAAGAATCCACAAATTCTATCTGTTTGCCCCCACACCGATTTTAGCGGCAACAGGTATATATACTAAACCGTCCAGGATCAGAAAACACCTCCAAGTCTACCACCGAACTGACCAAACCCGATCAGTTGTTGACACCATCTCCTGGAAACAAAGGACCAACTCGAACTTTCTTCCTAACACCTGGAATTTTAAACCAAGAAGTGGTAAGAGAAACAATACGATAAACCAATTGCACAAAATCAGAAGAATGGTTTCGAAAGCATAAATCATTTCTATCAAGCCATATGGCCCATAAAAATGCAGCCACAACGCAATCCCATTTCCTCAACTTCTCCTTTGCTACCTCTGAACCTCTAAAATCTCCCCACACCTGGGGGACCTTCCTAGGAACTCTACCGCATCCGAAACCTATTAGGATGAAATCCCAAATACGTTTAGAAACTGTACATTCAAAGAAAAGATGGTCAATAGATTCGTCTAAAGCGTTATATCTCGGATACAAAGCCGACGTGACGAGGCCCTTCTTAAATAAATTAACTCTAGTTAGAACTGCTCCTTTTAGCACTAACCACATGAAAGCCTTAACTTTGTGAGGAGCGATCGTCCTCCAGATTATTCTATTCTCCGCACTTCTCGTACCCCCATCACACAGAGCTCGATACATGGAATTAACAGTGAAATGACCGTTGCAATCCAATCGCCAACTCCTCTTATCTTGAGAGTTCAAGTTAGGAGAATCCGAGGTCTCTAAAAGTGTAAGAAGGGGACCACACAGAATTTGGATGTTAACATCACTTGGAACCACCAAGTTGATTTGCCAAGCTGAACTAATCCAATAGTCGGCAACCAATGCAAATTGGTTACGTGCTAGATTGAAAATCTCCGTGAAGAGAGAACTCAAAGTATTGGGTCCCACCCAAGCGTCTAACCAAAATCGGGTATCGACTCCGCTCCCTACCCTAGTTGGAGCGTTGGCATGAAAGATATCTCCTAATTTGTCAATCCCCTTCCAAACTGGAGAAATACTTCGACGGTGCTGTCCCCCTCCAAAACTGAATCGTCTACGCCCTCGGTAACGAGCCCAAACAAAGCCTTGGTTGGTAGAATAGCGGGAATGAATTTTCCACCACCACTTACAAAGAAGTGCCTGATTCATCTGTCGGAGGTTAATGATGCCCAAACCCCCGAAATCTTTACTTCTACAGACCAAACTCCATTTCACTAAAGGAAGGCCCCTACCATCCTCTCCACTCCCCTTCCAGATATGAAATATTAGTGCTAGGATTTTGCTATTATTATTTCTTGTTGCTTATTTTGAACAATTGTATCTTGTATTTGGATTTATTTGTATTTTGGCAATGTGACCCAGGGATAGGACTTGTTCAGATCTGGATTATTTGAGATTATAATATTTTGGTTTCAAATATTCTTGTTGGTGTTTTGATTCATATATGCATGGTTGGTTGACTTTTCTTGCTTCCGACTCTGATTATTCTTGCAAAATATTGTAAAGATTCCGAACAACTTATGGATGGTGAAAATCATTCGTTGGGCTTAGTCACGTATCCGTATTCTGTATTCTCTTTTTGGAAAGCGGTGCGTGATAATATATGCCAGATCTCACAAGAACACAATCAATATGTAGAGATAACCAATACTTCTTATTCCCCAAGAAATACAAAGATTACAAAAGAGATTACAACTCTCAATCTCACTCTCTCACCTTTGAAACACTCGGCACAATTTCCTCTTGAAGTTGAACAATGATAACGGCTCACCAAATCTCTTTAATCTGATCATCAAAGATATCTTATCTCTAGAGCCTACAGCCATATATATAGCCCCCAAGTAAACCATAAAAGATAAACACAAATCTAGCAATTGGGCCTTAAACTCGTAAGCCCAAAAACAATCAGCGCCGAAGTCAGTCAACCGCACCCCCAAGGTTGGTCGACCGCAACATGTAGAGCCTAACCCGAAACACGACCGGTCGACTGCACGGTCGACCCCCCCCCCCCCCCCCCCCCTTCCCCTCTGTTTGACCCTGTACACTCGAAGAACTCTCAGCAACTTGGATCGGTCGACCGCAACTCTCTAGACTATACTTCTTCTACTTGCTGTTGTCTTCTCTTGCTGTCTTTGTCTGCTCTTTTTTTCCAATTTCAAGTACTCCGTGTTTACGTAAATTTGAGGCCAATACCTTAACAGATGCAACATCACACTTCTTGAAATCTCTACCACTTTTTTATTTTATTTTATTTTATTTTATTTTATTTTCTATGTTCGTTCTAATTGTGTGCTTTTTTACTTTCAGATTATTCATAATGCTCCTTCTAGTCCTGTAGAGAAAAATTATTGGGAAAAGGAAGGCTCCTCTGACTACCTGGCCCACCATATGAAAAACATTATTTTTATTTTTCTTATTTTCATTTTCCTTCGACTACTTAAAATGGTTGTAGTTGTCTTCTGCGATTAGCTTGCTTGGCTAACATTCAGTGTAATGTAGGATGTGGATTTGCTGTGCTTATGATTTGTAGTGCTTCACCGCACGTTACCATCTTAACCCTAAAACTTGTATAGCTATATTATGTATCTCTGTGATATAACTATAGTTATCTATGATAGTTTATGATCGATCGAAGTTAATCTAACCTGTTTACAACTCTTAATATATATATATTTTTTTTGCAGAACCTACACTACAACACAAACAAGCTACTCCGGCATTTCAGAGTTCATCAGTTAATCTCATACATTTTTGATCGTGTGTCTAAGTGTGGAATATTTTACGTGGCATAGGTTTGCATATAAAACACACATAGTAGTATCGCTTCTTAAACTGTCATATTTTCTTTTGTATTCTTGTCATTGCCTAACAATTATTTTTGTACTTATCTTTCCCTACTGTGGATCTAAATCCCCTAACTGGCCTTCATTTTGTGTTAGCTCCTTTGCTTTTCTTTCTACCCTATTTCGTAGATAGGTTAATAAGTTTCTCCATCTCCTTGATTATCATGGTATGCTGATGGAGTTTCTTTCTTTGGTGATGGTTTGCTTTGATAAATTTTGCAGATAAAACTATACATTTGGGTCATCTTTATCTAGCTTTATCATGTGAATTAAGATTTCTATCAAATACGATAATGGTATAACTTGCACACATGCGGTCTTTTGTTGTTCCTCATATTGTTTGTTACATTTCATCTCGTGCATTTACTTTTATTTGAAGTATCTTATGAGTTCATTCATATCCTAGTCTTAGTTTTGTCTAGCATCGCTAATTGAGTTCGATTCTTGAGTCTATTCATGTTGCTCTATTTGCACCCTCCAGGGTTCAACTGAGAGAAGAAAATATACTTTAACTGGAGTGCTAATTAGTATGCTCAAGCTAGCTTGGACTAGGATGAATTAGGGGCTTAGACTATGTATTTTATGATTAGCAATGTAATCTTGAACTAGCAGAAATAATGTATGTGAAAATATTTTTTTATATGTTCATTCATTAAAACAAAAATTAATTTTTAAATTTTTTTTTTTTTGAACTTTTTTTTAAAATGTGTACCTACCCCGGCATTTTTAAAAATGTCGGAGTAGCTTTTTCCCCACAAAAAAAAATAAAAAAAATGAAAAGAAGGATACACTGGCATTTGCCAAACGCTGGTGTATACTAAACCAAGACCGACGTTTTCAAAAGTGTCGGTGTAGGCTGCTAAACAATCCCCGGCAAGCGCTATACTGGTGCTTGTTGTGGCATTTTTCCAAACGCCGGTAGGTTATTCCCCGGTATTTATAAACGCAGAGAAAGGCCAAAAAAAAGTGTCGAGGATGACCTTTTCCTCTGTAGTGTCTTCTTCTTCCCTGATCTCACTCATATCCCCGCCGCCCAAGAAAAAAAAAAGAATTAGAAGAAGATAAGAGAATAAAACAAAGAGAAAAAGACAAAGATATTCATATATTATAATTTCTCTATTAGTAAAATCTAATTAATCTAGTGTTTATATATTGATCAATTTATATTTTGTTAAACCCTAGATTTTATAGAAGATATTTATAAGAAGTCATTTGGATGATCCATAGCCAATTTGTTACTTCGCCGAGTACTGTAAGCAATTGAATATATATACCCTGTAAAATATAATTTTATGAAATACTTATTGTTTGTAGTGTTATGATATTGTCAATATCGCCTGTGATTATTTTATGTGATGTGGTGTGATTAGGGCTGTAAATCGGACCGGACGGGACCGGACAGCCATATGTTAAAGCTCGGACGGAAATTCTACTCAGACGGGCTTATTTCCGGCGTCGAACAATTTTCATATTCCGTGCTCGATTCGTTATAAAAGATATGCTTGTCCGGACTCGGACCGGACTATGCTTCCTACTTCCATGGGCAATTCGGACCGGACTAGTCAGTAACCGAGCTCGAGCTCGGTAAAGCATCGGACCTAATAATTTGATCAAGTTCGGTTCATATAACGGTTCGGACGGTTCACGGCGGGCCATTTGTCGAGCTGGACTTGGACGGAAGACAAATCGTCTTGTTCATTTTACAACCCTAGTTGTGATGATGTGCAATTATTATATTGAGATTAATATATTATTGGCATGTTTGCATAAATACTGAATTTTATATGTTAGTGTTATTAAATGGACATGAGTAATATTGTGACGGTCAATTTTGGTTCATATCATGATGCACTGTCTTATATAGTTTATGTAGAGTTCCATGTACATGAGTGGTCTGTGACGTTAGGTATATCGAGATGATTATAAAAGTTTTATCATATTAATAATTTTATTCCTCATGTATCATGCATCCACGTTGTATACCGGTATATGAGTCGAAAATCTAAGTAACCAATTTGAGCTCTCAATGTGTCCACTCAGTGAGTGTTGAAAAGTAATTGCGTAATTCATTGCTCCAACCACGGACGATAGCGGAGTATGTCTTGTCATCCGGAGTATGAACGGTTGACCGTACTGAGAGATGGTGTGCTTATATTCCCTTGCATTATAGAATGCTTGTATATGATTATTTACGTAGTATAAGATGTGTAAATTATTAGACAAGTACATTCTGCATTGTTTTCTTGTGTGATCATCTTAATTATTGTTACATTTATATGTAATAAGAGCTTTAGTTGTAATCTAGATCTTCTTGTTCTAATACTTGCAGTTATATGATTGTGCATTAACATGTTTAATTATTAATGCAGTATTTTATTAATCACCGTCTACTTATTATATTTATTCAATTACTTCTGAGCATCAACTCATTTTTTGTTAATAAACTTTTTTCAGATTTGTGCATCAATATTGGGTGCTGAAAGAGAATAAATGATCTGTAAGTTTATGTCTCGAGAGTAAATTTTCATAAAGAGTTTTTAAAGCTGATAAATCGTATTTCTGAAATTGTTTTAAATTATTTTATTGAAGTTTTAAGGAGACTCTTTTCTTAAAGAATTTTAGTTATTTTCTTTTGTAATGATTTAAATATTTTTGTTAGCCATTTGAGTTACTTTTATTGACGAATTTTATATCCATGAGATTTGATAAGTATTATGTAGTTGAAATGGTTGTCTTAGTTTGGTGGCGTTACAGAATAGTACCAGAGCTTAGACTGTAGGTCCTAGACTTATTAAGGACATATAACATATATTGCAAAGTTTAGAATCGTGTTTGGGTTTAAATAATATTTAGTATTCTTGGTTGATATTTTGTAAATCGTGATTACTATAGCCTTGACTGTTAGTTGATTCTGAATGATGATTTTATTTCTTGATGTTAGGCTTCTATGGCTTGATGTCAATACTTATTTTATTCTATGTTTGAAGTTTTTTAGAACTTGTAGATAATCTAGTTGTAGTTGATTTTAGAATAGATCGTTTAGGGAGATAAGTTGATGAGTTACAAATAGACATTCCAAATTTTGAGGACAAAACTTTTATAAGGTGGATAATATATCCCAGAATATTTATTATCGATATTGTTACTATTAACTATGTTGCATAACTTGTTTTTTTTCTTTATTTCATGGCTTTTATTAATTAAGAAATAAGGGATTGTATATATAGTAGGATTCTTATGTAATTTATATATTGTTAGGGGACTTAGTTAATAAAAGTATATAAAAGGGCTTATGTATAAATGAGTTAGGTATTCATTTTATACTTCTCCTTCCCCATTCTTCTTCTTCCTTGATCTCACTCGTATCCCCGCTGCCAAAGAAAAAAGAAAAAAAAGAGAAAAGAAAAGAATTAGAAGAAGACGAGAATAAAACAAAGAGAAGAAGACAAAGGTATTCACATATTATAATTTCTCTATTAGTAAAATCTAATTAATCCATTGTTTATATATTGATCAATGTATATTTTGTTAAACTTAGATTTTATAGAAGAGATCTATAAGGAGTCATTTGGAGGATCCGTAGCCAATATGTTATTTCGTCGAGCACTGTAAGTAATTAAATATCTATACCCTGTAGAATATAATTTTATGAAATACTTATTGTTTGTAGTGTTATGATATTGTGAATATCGTCTGTGGTTAATTTATGTGATGTGGTGTGATGATGTACAATTATTATATTGAGATTAATATATTATTGACGTGTTTGCATAAATACTGAATTTTATATGTGAGTGTTATTATATGGACGTTAATAATATTTGTGATGGTCAATTTAGTTCATATCATGATGCACTGTCTTATATAGTTTAGGTAGAGTTCCATGTACATGAGTGGTCTATGACGTTTGGTATATCGAGATGATTATGAGAGTTATTATCATATTTATAATTTTATTCCTCATATGTCATGCATCCATGTTGTATACCGGTATACGAGTCAAAAATCTAAGTAATCAATTTGAGTCCTCAATGTGTCCACTCTATGAGTGTTGAAAAATAATTGCGCAATTCATTGTTCCAACCACGGACGATAGTGGGGTATATCTTGTCAACCAGAGTATGAAGCGTTGACTGTATTGAGAGATGTGTGTGCCTATATTCTCTTGCATTATAGAATGCTTGTATAAAATTATTTACGTAGTATGGGATGCGTAAATTATTAGACAAATACATTATGCATTGTTTGCTTGTGTGATAATCTTAATTATTGTTGCATTATTTATATGTAATAAGAGCTTTAGTTATAATCTAGAAATTCTTGTTCTAATGCTTGCAGTTATATGATTGTGCATTAATATATTTAATTATTAATGTGGTATTTTATGAATTACCGGCTACTTGTTATATTTATTCAATTAGGGGCGTTAGCTCATTTTTTTGTTAATAATTTTTTTTCCAGATTTGTGCATCAAGATCGGGTGTTGAAAGAGAATAAAGGATCTTGATGTTTGTCTCTTGGGAGTAAATTTTCATAGAGAGCTATTAAAGCTGATAAATCGTATTTCTGAAATTGTTTTAAATTATTTTATAAGTTTTAAGCACTATTTTCTTAAGGAATTTTATTTATTTTCTTTTGTAATAAATTAAATACTTTTATTAGCCATTTGAGTTACTTTTTATTGACGAATTTTATACCCATGAGATTTGATTAGCATTATATAATTGAAATGGTTGTTCTTGATTTGAGGACATTACAGTTATACTTGAAGCAGTCATAACTTTTTGTGTGTTAAGGAGGCTTAACAGATGGATGTTCTGTTTGAAACATTTGATGTGATATTATACATTATGTTCTGTTTGAAACATTTGATGTGATATTATACATTGTTATCATAGCTGTATAATTTGTAATATGTTTATTTACCAGAGAAGTTTCCCATAAAAAGAAATCTCCAGCCAAAGACAGATTATTCATTTATTTGATATAAGTGTTGCAAATTTGTAAATCGTCAAAATAACACGATCTATTTCAGTCTTCGAAACATTACTGGGGCACTGCAGTAGTTCGTTTTGTAAAAATTCTTTTTAGAGCAAGCTGTATGTAGAAATTATAACTGGATCAGATTTAGATCGCTGGATATAAGACTTTTGGAGGATACTGGATTGATTGTTGGCGTGACGGTTGAGGAGTTTCTATTATTAATTATTGTGTTTTGTTGTGTTTGGCCTGTAAATGATCCCATGGTAATTTATCTAAGAATACTGTTGAAGACCTGAACCACCTTTCTTCTACTCTCTGTAGGTTCTTTCGCTTGTTTGTTTATTCTTGAAAGTGATAGTAAACTTCAACTATATTTAGTCTAATGAATGAATATTGGTATCTATTTTGTTTATTGTCATTGCTGCACGATCAACACGTGGATATATATTACTAATAACACAAGGATATAAGAAAAACATATTATTATAGGAAAAGTACCGAGGAATTAAATTTTTTTATAAGACACTTTTCAAAAATATTTGCAGAAAAAAGACAGTTGCCTAAGTATTTGTGCTCATGGACTCAACAACTAAACTCGCCGTTCCCAACGGCGAGTTTAGTTGTTTCACCCTTGCTGTTGGGAAACATCATGTTTAGTGCTAATTTTTAGTTCGAAATGATCAAAGAAGACTCGCTGTTCCCAACGGTGAGGACATTTATACTAGACTCGTTGTTGGGAATAGCGAGTTTAGTTCAAAATTTTCAAAGAAGACTCGCGGTTCCCAATGGCGAGGACATTTACATTAGATTCGCTATTGGGAAAAGCGAGTTTAGTTCAAAAAAAAAAATCTATGGAGTTTTTTTCGAAAATTCACTAAGTCCAACAGAATGTTGCATTCTCTGTGAAATTTCCTACATCCTCGTCGTTCCCAACAACGAGTCTAGTCTAGATGTCCTCGACGTTGGGAACAGCGAGTCTTCTTTGGAAAATTTTGAACTAAACTCGTTGTTCCCAACAATGAGTCTATTATAAATGTCCTCGCCGTTGGGAACAGCTAGTCTTCTTTAAAAATTTTGAACTAAAAATTAGTACTAAACATGTTGTTTCCCAATAGCAAGGATAAAACAACTTAACTCGCCGTTGGGAACGGCGAGTTTAGTTGTTGAGTCCATGAGCGCAAATACTTGGGCAACTGTCCTCTTTCTGCAAATATTTTCAAAAATTGTCTTATAAAAAAATTAATATATATATATACTAGGTTTGCCCGTTGACACGTGCCTACGGCACGTCTTCGGAACGGTGCACCTTATTTGATCATATAAAATAGTTTTGGAGATCGAGCAAATTAATTGAAGTAGCAAACATATTATATGAGAAACTTTTGGGGTCCAGCAAAAAACATATTATATGATTTTTTTGATTTTTTTGAACTATTTTTAAAGCTTTTAAATTTTAAATTTTTTTACTTTTTAAATTTTTTATTTTTAAAAAATTTTAAATAATTTTATTTTCTTAATTTTTTGAATAGAAGAGGGAGGGAGAGAGAGAGAGAAAAAAATTTAAATAAATATAGGAGTTGTTTTGGGGTGGGGGATTTGAATTTGAGTTTTGGAGGGAACATTTGGGGGGGAAAATATGTTTTTTGAGGTTAGATCTGGGCCTTTGATTTTTGAGGGAATTGAAGGTGAACCACTTGATAGCTTTCTTTGTGTTTTATTATATAAATATAAATATATATATATATATATATATATATATATATAGAGAGAGAGAGAGAGAGAGAGAGAGAGCTTTCTTCCATTGAAAACGGGTCTGTGTGCACAGACCCGTGCAAACTGAGATCTGGGCCGTTGGATCAACGGCCCAGATATTTCTTTGTAAAATTTTGCCTTAACCCGCTCTTGGAAACGAAGGGTTAAGGCAAAAAAAAATTTACAAAAAAATTGCTTTAACCCGTCATTTCCAAGAACGGATTAAGGCAAAATTATATTTATTTTAGATCTGTATACTTCATCTTCTTCTTTCGACTTCTCCCTACTCTCTCTCTCTCGTTTCTTCCCGAACCCAAACCCACTATCTCCAAAATCGTGAGCTTCTCACTCCGGCAACTCCTCTCTCACTTCCCTCCTTTATCATTCCGGCGACTCTCTCTCTTTTTCGTCTGTTGCTCCCCAAGCCAGAAAACCCTAATCCAAACACATACCTCTCCTCCTCCTCCGTTCGCTTCTCCAACTCCGTCCGCTCCTCATTCTCCTATTACATTCCCATATAATCTCTCTCTCCCAATCTCTACTCCAAACTTTGAAACCCAACTCTCTCATCCCAAAAACAAAACCCTAGTTCGGCCACAAGACCTACATTGGAGAAATTTGCATTTATTTTGTAAGGTAATCACTAAATCTTTGCCTTAGTAGTTGTATTTGTCTTGATTTTTAAATTTGTTTGGTGTCTTTCCAATAATTTACCATATATTAAAATTGCCTAAAAAATTTATAGATACAGAAATTTGTAAGTAGTATTTTGATGAATTTACACGGTGCAATTGTAGTCGTAGTTGTTGTTGATCGCTCGATGATATTGTAGATTGAGTCGTATTTATAATCGTTTCGTATATACTAAATTACTTAGAACTTTTTTAGTGCGGTTAGACTAGAAAACCTTCCAGACGACCTTCAAAAAAATATGAAACTTTGCGAGTAGGTTGGTCTCACGTAGCACAAGCCACCCCAACTTGTAGAAGTGAGTTTCGACTCACTGTTGGAGAGATACGGGCGTGTATCGCTTTTGGTTGAAAAAACCCCAAATAAAGCGATATACGGCCGTGTCTCTCGAACCGTGAGTCGAAACTCACTTCTACAAGTTGGGGTGGCTTTTGCTACGTGAATTCAACCAAGTTGCAAAGTTTTATTAATTTTGGATGTTGTTTTTGCAGTTTTCTAATGTTCCTCGCATGAAGAAGTAATTGACTTAGAACCATTTTAGTGCAGTTATACTAGAAAACTCTTCAAACGACCTCCAAAAAATATGAAACTTTGCAAGTAAGTTGGAGAGATACAGCCGTGTATCGCTTTTGGTTTAAAAAAATCCAAATAAAGCGATACACGACCGTATCTCTCGAACCGTGAGTTGAAACTCATTTCTACAAGTTGAGATGGCTTTTACTACGTGAATTTGACCAAGTTGCAAAGTTTTATAAATTTTAGATGCCGTTTGTGCAGTTTTCTCACGTTCCTCGTATGAAGAAGTAAATAAAGTTAGAAACTTTTCCTCACATTCCGTAATGGTTCGTGGCCCTAATTGTTATTTTTTTTCCCTTAGATATGGACAGTCTTGAAGGAAGTTCCGTTGCCGGAGAAAAATATGTTCGTGCACAAGAAATGAGTGAATTTTGGCCGCATGTTGACGAGCACCTAAAACCGAAGATAGGTATGATGTTTCGTACTTTAGAGGAAACGGAGAAATTTTATTCATCATATTGTAGATGTGCGGATTTTTCTATGCGTAAGGGTAGAAATAAATACAAGGGAACCGATGTAGTAGATAAATCATATGTATGTAATCAAGTCGGGGAGTCACCAAATAATCATAATGATGCTAGACAGGGAACAACTTCCAGAACTGATTACAAAGCTTTCGTTCATGTAAAACTAAACTGACAAAGTAATTCCTAGATTATTTATTCATTTATTGAACCACACAATCACGAATTTATTTCACCCGATAGATGTCACTTGCTTCCTCGAAACCGTGTATTGTTAAATTCAGATAAAAAAGTAATTTGTCAACTTACCAAAGCTAATGTTCTATATGCAAATAAATGCTTTTCTTCGAAGGTGCAAATGGAGGTAATGAGAAAATTGGATTCACTGAAACTGATGTTAGAAATCTAAGGAGAGACGAGATGAAAGGTTTGAAAGGACATAACGGAAAAATGTTAATTGAGTTCTTTAAATCGAAAAAGGAGACAGATCCTTTATTTTTTTATGATTACCAATGTGATCCTGAAGGGTGATTGTCCCATTATATTTGGGTGGATGGTATCGTTAGGAAGAATTATGAAGTATTTGTGAATGTAGTTTGCTTTGATACCACCTACAACACGAACCGATACGGGATGTTATTCGTACCATTTATTGGAGTGAACCATCAATGGCAATCAATCTTCCTAGGTTGTGGATTCACTCCAAATGAGAACGCATCCTCATTTGAGTGGTTCTTTGAAAATTGGCGAGGAGTAATGCCTCACGATCCTTGCAATATCATGACAGATGAGGATTGTGGAATCAGTGCTGCAATTAAGAAAGTTTTCCCAATCACTGAGCATAGATATTGCATTTGGCATATTTTGGATAGGTTACCACATGAGGTGCGTATGTCGAATAACATCGATGAGTTTAGGGATGCCTTGAAGAGTATCATCTATATGACGGAATATAAAACTGAATTTGAAAAGAAGTGAAAATTTTTGATTTCGCAATACAAACTTGAGAATAACAAATGGTTGAATGATAAATTTGAAATTCGCGAGAAATGGGCTCCCGTCTGTGCAAAAGATTCATTTTGGGGCGGCATATTGAGTACCCAACGGAGCGAATCGATACATTCATCCTTGAAGCAACATACCAAGAAGAAGTACTCATTACATGAATTTGCCGTCATCTTTAACAGAGTCCTAGTAAAACAAAGACATGAGGAACTTAAAGAAACTCATTGGAATCGTGAGGAGAGACCAAAATTGAAGACCGAATGGGCGATGGAGGAACGAATGACGGGGACATACACTTTGAAGATTTTCTACAAATTCCAACAATAAGTGAAAAAAATCTTATTACTTAATGTGAATTTCATTGCCACTATGGAGACACTGGATAGTGCAGCTTTTTCTGTGACGCTTTGTAGAAACTCAGAATCGGGGAGGGTGGTTTCTTTTTGCAAACTCCGTCAAATGGCAAAATATCCTTGTTCCATGTATGAATTCGTAGGCATTCCATACAAACATTTATTAGCGGTTCTTCGGTTCACCAATCACACCGCACTACCGGAGCAATATATTTGTAGACGATGAACCTGGGATCAGTTGACAAGAAGCAGTACACCCGTTTTCAATTGTATGGGTGACAATTTTGTCTCTCGTTATTGTGAATTAAGTCAGCACTTAAGACAGCTTGTCGATCTTGGTTGTTCTTCCGAGAGAACGTACAAGTACATGCTCGACCACATGCTTAAGGGCATTGAAGGCATTTCTCACATTCAACCCGGGAATAACACACACCTCAAAGGTAGCGCACAACCGGAGAGTGGTGGACATGCATATGCACCGGTGGGGGATCCTATACAATGCACTACAAAGGAAGGCCTAAAGGGAAGTGGTTGAAGTCCATAAGAGAATCCCAAAAAATGAAGAGACCAAGACTTTGCAGGACATGCCTTCGTGTCGTATGTCACGATTCAGGAAATTACCCAAAAAAATTGGCTAGGTAATATATCTGAGACTAAGTATATATTAATTTGACTCAATCAATCTTAACTTGTTATTGACCAACTCATTCTTCTCATTTATTTAGTGGATCGGTAGTATATGAAGAAGATCCAACCGGTGAAGAGAATGATGACGATGAAGGTGAAAATTCGTGCTAAAGTAATTTTCGTATTATGTAGGTCATATTAAACTTGAATACCTTTATTACTAATTTCAATTGATGAGAAGACAATTATTCATTTCTACAATTCTTTATTTTGTTTTTGTAGGTCTGGGATGAAAGTTGATCGTGCCGATGGAGGGCGTCGATCATTAAAAAGTCTTAAACTTTTGATTGTATATATGCTCTAGTAAATGTATTTGAATTTATAAGTAGATTTTTGGTGTATGTAATTTGCAATTACTTTGGCAAAAATAGTGATTGACCGATGATTATGGTAATGTGATTGTCATATGAATGTTGTTGTTGTAATTGGTTTGAGAATATTTAAATATGATGATATTGGTGAACTTTGTGTATGTATGAATGATATAAAATCTTCATATTTGAAATTTGTGGAATTTGTCAACTGTTTGAGATGTATATATATGTTGTGGGTGTATTTTTTTCCCCACTAATCCCGTTAACGGAAATAACGGGTTAGGTTGATCGACAATATGTACAAAAACTGATCTTTGGAAGATGAAGTGCTGCCAATAACTTACAACTTAATCCGTTATTAGAGATAACAGGTTAAGTACACATATCCCGTTATTTACAATATTGGGTAAAGTTGTAAGTTATTGGCAGTGTGTTTGTCTTTGGGGAAGAAAACTTGTACAAAATTCATCTTGACGAGTTGAAGTTCTGCCAATATCTTCCAACTTAACCCGTTATTGGCGATGACGGGTTAGGCTAACTTAACCTGTCATCTGCAATGACGAGTTATGTTTGAATATTTCCCCAATGTACTTGTATATTTGGATGAAAACTTGTTTGTTCATAGATGAAGTTCTGCCAATTTCCTCCTGTTTAACCCGTTATTGGCGATGACGGGTTAAATTGTAAAGAACGGGTTACGTTAGAATAATTTGACAGTGTATTTGAACAAATAACTCGAATATTTTAAAATAAAAACTATCGTAAAGAAATTTATAAAAAAAACTTTTCAAACAAAGTGAGAACTCCATATATTGTTTATTAATTAAAAATAAATATTCAATATCATTCTTCATAAACTTTGATTTCGGTTTATGAGTTTAGAGTGTTAGACGGTCAGAACTAGGGTTAGTGAGTTATTGGAAGGGGTTAGAGTAGGGATATAGGGTTATTGGAAGGGGTTAGAGTAGGGTTATAGGGTTATTGGAAGGGGCTAGGGCTAGGATTATATTTTACATCATTCTTCATAAACATTTAATTCGGTTTAAGAGTTAGAGGGTCAGAGGGTTAGGGCTAGGGTTAGAGGGTTATAGTAGGGTTAGAGTAGGATTAGAATTTTTCGTAGGGGAAATATATTTTTTATGAACATTTAATGTTTACATTTTTCAACTATATTATTTAGTTTGATAATGTATTTTTCTGATATTTTTACAATATTTAAAACAATTTCATAATATATTTTTTTTTTCAAAAAACTTCTTCAATTTTTTAGAAAATACAATCTCTTCATAAAAAATTATATAATCAACTATCCAAACAAATTGGAAACTATATATGATCTTTTAAAGTAAATAAATAAAGATTTAACATACATCTTCATAAACATTGAATTCGGTCGAAGAGTTATAGTGTCAGAGGGCTAGGGCTAGGGTTAGAGGGTTTTAGTAGGGTTAGAGTTTTTCGTAGGGGCAATATACTTTTTATGAATTTTTAATGTGTACATTTTTCAACTATAATATTTGGTTTGATAATATATTTTTTAAATATTTTTACAAGATTTAAAACAATTTCATAATATTTTTTTTTTCATTTCTACAATTCTTTATTTTTTTTGTAGGTCTTGAATGAAAGTTGATCGTGCCGATGGAGGGCGTCGGTCATCAAAAAGTCTTAAACTTTTGATTGTATATATGCTCTAGTAAATGTATTTAAATTTATAAGTATGTTTTTGGTGTATGTAATTTGCAATTACTGTATCAAATTTGGCAAAAATAGTGATTGGTCGATGATTATGGTAATGTGATTGTCATGTGAATGTTGTTGTTGTAATTGGTTTGAGAATAATTAAATATGATGATATTGGTGAACTTCGTGTATGTTTGAATGATATAAAATCTTCATATTTGAAAATTGTGGAATTTGTCCACTGTTTGAGATGCATATATATGTTGTGGGTGTATTTTTTTTCCCCACTAATCTCGTTAACGGAAATAACGGGTTAGGTTGATCGACAATATGTACAAAAATTGATCTTTGGAAGATGAAGTGCTGCCAATAACTTGCAACTTAACCCGTTATTGGAGATAATGGGTTAAGTACACTTAAACCGTTATTTACAATAACGGGTAAAGTTGTAAGTTATTGGAAATGTGTTTGTCTTTGGGGAAGAAAACTTGTACAAAATTCATCTTGACGAGTTGAAGTTCTGTCAATATCTTCCAACTTAACCCGTTATTGGCGATGACGGGTTAAGCTAACTTAACCCGTCATCTGCAATGACGGGTTATGTTTAAATATTTCCCCAGTGTACTTGTATATTTGGATGAAAACTTGTTCGTTCGTAGATGAAGTTCTGCCAATTTTCTCCTACTTAACCCGTTATTGGCGATGCTTAACCTGTCATTGTAAAGAACGGGTTACGTTAGAATAATTTGATAATGTATTTGAACAAATAACTCGAATATTTTAAAATAAAAACTGTCGTAAAAAAAATTATATAAAAAACTTTTCAAACAAAGTGAGAACTCCATATATTGTTTATTAATTAAAAATAAATATTCAATATCATTCTTCATAAACTTTGATTTCGGTTTATGAATTTAGAGTGATAGACTGTCAGAGCTAAGGTTAGTGGGTTATTGGAAGGGGTTAGAGTAGGGTTATAGGGTTATTGGAAGGGGTTAGGGCTAGGGTTAGATTTTACATCATTCTTCATAAACATTTAATTCGGTTTAAGAGTTAGGGCTAAGGTTAGAGGGTTATAGTAGGGTTAGAGTAGGGCAATATTTTTTTTTATGAACTTTTAATGTTTACATTTTTCAACTATATTTTTTAGTTTGATAATGTATTTTTCTAATATTTTACAATATTTAAAACAATTTCATAATATATATATTTTATTCAAAAAACTTCTTCAATTTTTTGGAAAATACAATCTCTTCATAAAAAATTATATAATCGACTATCCAAACAAATTGGAAACTCCATATGATCATTTAAAGTAAATAAATAAAGATTTAACATAAATCTTCATAAACATTGAATTCGGTTGAAGAGTTATAGTGTCAGAGGGTTAGGGCTAGGGTTAGAGTTTTTTGTAGGGGCAATATATTTTTTATGAACTTTCAATGTGTACATTTTTCAACTATATTATTTGGTTTGATAATGTATTTTTAAAATATTTTTACAAGATTTAAAACAATTTCATAATTTTTTTTCAAAAACCTCTTCAATTTTTCTAGAAAATACAATATCTTCATAAAAAATCATTACAAGTTATGAGGGTTGGCGTAGGGTTACATACAGGGTTCTACCTTTTTTATATATGAACTTTATTGTTTATATTTTCCGAAATATATTATTAGTTTGTTTTAAAAAATTTATTTTTATTTTTTATTTTTTTTCAAGAATGAAGTTATGTTATGTTTTTTTTAAATAACATTAATAACGAGTTATGTGGGAATATTTTTTTGAAAACAAAAACACTTGTATTTTTGAAAATTAATTCTCTGCATAAAAATTATATACTGAATTTTCCAGATAGGGTTAGGGCTAAGGTTAGAGGGTTATGGCAAGGGTTACTGTAGGGTTACAGATATGGCTCGTCTTGGAGCACTAGTTATAATTTGCATATAATTTCTTCACAAATCTAATATTAATATCAAAACTATTACAGTAGATTTTATAATAATTTATTTCTCTTTGTGGTCGAAAATTTGATCTTTCGAAAAGAAGTTCTGCCAATAACTTCCAACTTAACCCGTTATTGGCGTAACCCGTTATTATCTGCAATGACGGGTTAAGTATGAGGATTTTGACAGTGTATTTGTCTAAGTGGAGAATATTTGGTTTGTCGATTATGAAGTTCTGCCGAAATCTTACCACTTAACCTGTTAATGGCGATGACAGGTTAAGGTCACTTAACTCGTCATCTTCAATAACGGGTTAAGTGGTATGATTTTGACAGTGTATTTGTCTTTTTGGATGATTATTTGGTCTGTCGATGATGAACTTCTGCCGATATCTTACTACTTAACACGTCATTGAAGATGACGGTTTAAGATCACATAACCCGTCATCGTCAATAACGGGTTAAATAGGGATATTTTGACAGTGTATTTCTCTTTGTGGATTCTTTACATGATGAAGTACTGTCGATTTCTTCCTACTTTACTCATTATTGGGAATGACGGGTTAAGTAGGGTTTTTTTTTAGGTTAAAGGTGGAATAACGCCACCCTGTTTCATTAATAATAAATTAATAAAACAACCCCGACGTACCGGGGGGAATACAAAAGTAAAGTGCAGAAAATAGAACATAACCCCCCAATACTACCCTGGAGGGTGGGTCTAACCACAAGAACAAAAGTACAACCAAAAGAACAATAGTTAGAAACAAAATATAGCAAGAGCTAGCTGTTTCCACCTGTATCATATTCTAAGTAGGGTTTATTTCCCACTTCTATTTGCTGTTTGTGGATGAAAATTCAACTTCACAAAATGAGTTCAATCACAGCAATTTCCCCGAATTACATATCACACCAATTCATTCACAAAAATAAAAACTAAGATCACAACAAAAATATTCACAACAATATATATAATACGACGGATAATATCATAGCAATTTTAAAGCCTAAATCTCAACAATTTTCACATCAATTTGACAACGCCAAACTTTGCAAATATCAAAACAATTCATTCTACTACATTTTTGGAATTATCTCAAGTAGCAATTACAACATATTCATTACAAAATTTGCATCTCAACAATGAAGCTAAAGTAGCCTTGTCAAGCTCAATACATTTATCTTCATGGTTGATGCCTCTGGTTGCCTGGTTTTTATCTACAACATTTATCAACATAGAAACAATCTTTGCATTAGTTATTTGAGGAATAAAATCATCTACCAAATACTAAACTACTAATAACGAACCCATTGTTAGATACTACCTTTTACGACCATGCGGTTTGCGACCACTTGGTGTGAATTGATCAGGCGGGTTCCTCTTCCGTTGGGGATTTCGCCGTCTACCTTGCATCTCGGGGGATTGAGGTTCATTCAACCACTGCTCCTCCACATCTACTTCCGGTGGTTGCTGTTGTTGGAGTTGTTGTGGTTCGGCAATGTGAATTCCCGCCCTTGTCACGCTCTTTCGTCGAGAACTTGCCACGTTGGCTTTTAAATATGCATTGAGTTTGGGACCTTCACCCACCTCTTCAAGAATACGGCAGCATGGTTTTAGCATCTCCCGCATTATTTCCTTAACGCTCTCGGGTACTTTACGCTTCAAGGTGAGAGAAGCTATCCGAACGGTTTCCCATGTGTTTTCAATCTACATTAGGTTGAAATTTTCAATTTAAACAACATTATCTATATTATCATCTTGTCCTCAAATAACAACACATGCATACTAAATGTATGAAATTGCGTGAAGTTTGACTAACCAAGTTCCGATACGTCAACGCCTTTGGTTGATACATCGGTTGGGAAGAGGAATATGCCAGTGGTGGTTCTTCTTCGGTTGGGGAAATCGAAACCTGAACACCGTCTGGTATAGCGGCTTACGGAGAAACATACAATCTTGTAATGCGCTTGTACCACGTCATGTAAACAAATTGGAACGAGCCATCGTACGGTACAGCGAAGAATATCATATTCGGTGTCATATGATAGCGCAAGGTGTTCCAGTTGGCCACATGGACCCGATGAAAATCCGCCCAATCGAAGTTGGGGACACAACCCGTTCCCTTCTCCCCGTGCAATTTTTTGTCATAACATCGGGCTTCAGGAATCTTCTGCTGATATCCGAATTGCCCCATCACTATATCCGGATACTGAAACTCAACAACAGAAAAGTTCACAAGTGGGGCAGCCGTCAACCAAAGCGCACCAGCCAAACATACCGGTGGAACTCTTTCCAACTTGGCAGTCGAATACGGTACCCAACTGACGAACTCGTCCCGCAAGTTATCTAACTCATCTCTGTAATACGTAAGAGATTGGCGTGGGTTATCGACCCACGTGTGCCGCCCTGCCCAATATACCCCTGAAGGATGTAACAACTCTGGAACCGGTGGTTCGGCCACCCAATCTGGTGTTGGTTCAATAATACGGGGTCGTCCGATGTGGATGCGTTCCCAACTCCATGTTTGCAACAGAACCATGGGGCCACCCATTTGTATGGCACCTAATGAACATGCGCACAAATTCCTATAAAGTAATGCTAAGGCCGCACTCCCCCAACTATAACGATTGGGCCATACAGAAATTTTCCAACAACGGTAAATACATGAGCGGCACGCTCACACTGGATGAGTTAGGGAAGAGAACTCCCCCGATCATACTGAAGATGTTGGCACGAGCATAGTATTGTATAGCTTCCTCGTCCGAATTCTCCGTCAAATATCCCTCGAATTGGAATAAGTAGAAGTAATTTACCATCAAAGATTTCATTCCAAAATTCAGCTTCCACTTTATCTTTTGCATCTTCTATGGCTTGATCTAATAGATCTGGATCATAATCTTCGGGAGTATCTTTGAGGATTTCTTTTTCAACGTCCTCTCTTTTTTTGTTCAACGACTCCTCAACATCGATACCAAGCAAATCATGAACAACTGCTACTCGTTCAAAGTCCATGTTCCCCGTCACGACGACCTCATCTATTGGAAGCCCAGTAATGAGTGCTACATCTTGGAGAGTGACAGTCATCTCACCCACCAGTAGGTGGAATGTGTCGGTCTCCGACCTCCATCGTTCGACCAGAGCTGTAAGTAGAGGTCGGTCAAGCTTCACATCCCCCATAAATCGAGCTCCATAGAAACCGGGTTCAACTAAGTACAGAGTGATACGGGGGTCCATGAGAAGAACCGCATGCTTTCGGAAGTTGCACTTCTTTGCAGACCCATTCCACACGGCTTCGGATCGGTGTATGGATTGCAACGAAAGAAAGCTTGAGTCCAACGGTCCAGGAGGTGTAATGAAAATTGAAGACGACGGATCGGCCTCGGCAGATGTAGATTGACGGCCACCAACCTACACGAACAAAGATAAATGTTGTCATTATTGAGACAATGTTACATATTCGTATTTAAAACCAATAATAATATTCAATGTTACCTCTGTAATTGGTGCAGCACTAGCGCTACCAGAAGGGCTTCTCGGTCGCCTCGTTCTGGCCATTTATCTGTGAACCAAAAATTTAAGCTTAGTTGATACGGGTTACATCCATTTATCTATCATCAATAAACAAAATGAAAATGTGGAAAAAAATGCACAAATGACAACAAAAAATAGCAATACTATGCAACTTGGTCCAATTCACATTACACAAGCCACCCCAACTTGTAGAAGTGAATTTTGAGTCACGGTTTGAGAGATATGGCCATGTATCGCTTTATTTGGTTTTATTTAAACCAAAAGCGATACACGACCGTATCTCTCGAACCGTGAGTCAAAACTGACTTCTACAAGTTGGGGTAGCTTGTGATAGGTGAGACCAACCTACTCGCAAAGTTTCGTATTTTTTGGATGTCGTTTAAAAAGTTTTCTTGTCTAACCGCACTAAAAAAGTTCTAAGTAATTTACTTCTTGTGCGATGAACGTGAGAAAACTGCACAAATGACATCCAAAATTTATAAAACTTTGCAACTTATTCCAATTCACGTAGCACACACCACCCCAACTTGTAGAAGTGAATTTCGACTCACGGTTTGCGAGATACGGCCGTGTACCGCTTTATTTGGTTTTTTAAACCAAAAGCGATAAACGGCCGTATCTCTCGAATCGTGAGTCCAAACTCACTTCTACAAGTTGGAGTAGCTTGTGCTACATGAGATCGACCAACTCGCAAAGTTTCATATTTTTGGAGGTCGTTTGAAGGGTTTTCATGTCCAACTGCAATAAAAAGGTTCTAAGTCATACTTCCTGTGCAATGAACGTGAGAAAACCGCACAAACGGCATCCAAAATTTATAAAACTTTTTAACTTGGTCGAATTCACATAGCACACACCATCCCAACTTGTAGAATCAAATTTTAACTCACGGTTTGCGAGATACGGCCATAAACCGCTTTATTTGGGTTTTTTAAACCAAAAGCGATAAACGTCCGTATCTTGAAACTCACTTCTACAAGTTGGGGTGGCTTTTGCTACATGAGACCAAACTACTCGCAAAGTTTTGTATTTTTTTGGAAATCGTTTGAAGAGTTTTCTAGTCAAACCGCACTAAAAAATTTCTAAGTAATTTACTTCTTGTGCAATTAACATGAGAAAACTGTACAAATGGCATCGAAAATTTATAAAACATTGCAACTTGGTCCAATTCACGTAGTACACGCCACCCCAACTTGTAGAAGCGAATTTTGACTCACGGTTTGCGAGATACAGCCGTGTACTGCTTTATTTGGTTTTTTAAAAAAAATGATACACGGCCGTATCTCTCGAACCGTGAGTCAAAACTCACTTCTAAAAGTTGGGATAGCTTGTGCTACGTGATACCAACCAACTCGCAAAGTTTCGACTTTTTGGAGGTCGTTTGAAGGGTTTTTTAGTCTAACCGCACTAAAAAAATTCTAAGTCATTTACTTTTTGTGCGATGAACGTGAGAAAACCGCACAAACGGCATCCAAAAATTATAAAACTTTGGAACTTGATTAAATTCATGTAACACAAGCCATCCCAACCTGTAGAAGCGAGTTTCGAGTCACGGTTTGCGAATACGGCCGTGTACCGCTTTATTTGGTTTTTTTTAACCAAAAGCGATACACGGCATTATCTCTCGACTCACTTCTACAAGTTGGGGTGACTTGTGCTACATGAGACCAACCTACGCACAAAGTTTTGTATTTTTTGGATGTCGTTTGCAGAGTTTTCAAGTCTAACCGCACTAAAAAATTTCTAAGTCATTTACTTCTTGTGCGATAAACGTGAGATAACCGCACATACGGCATCCAAAAATTATAAAACTTTGCAACTTGGTCGAATTCACGTAACACAAGCCACCCCAACTTGTAGAAGCGAGTTTCGAGTCACAGTTTCCGAGATACGTCCGTGTACCGCTTAATTTGGTTTTTTTAACCAAAAGCGATACACAGCTGTATCTCTCGAACCGTGAGTCGAAACTCACTTCTACAAGTTATGGTGGATTTTGCTACGTGAGACCAACCTACTCGCAAAGTTTCGTATTTTTTGGAGGTCGTTTGTACGATTTCTAGTCTAACCGTACTAAGTAACTTTCTAAGTAATTTAGTATATACGGAACGATTATAAGTACGACTCAATCTACAATATCGCCGAGCGATCAACAAGAACTACGGCTACAATTGCACAGTGTAAATTCATCACAACAACTACGACTACAAAGTTCTACATCTACAAATTTTTAAGGAAATTTTAATATATTCTAAATTATTGGAAAGAGACCAAAACAAAATTAAAAATCAACACAAATACAACTACTAAGGCAAAGATTTAGTCGTTACCTTACTAAATAACTGTGAATTTCGGCAATGTAGATCTTGTGGCCAAACTAGGGTTTCGATTTGGGATGAAAGAGTTGGGTTTCGATGTTTGGAGTAGAGTTTGGAAGAGAGAGATTATATAGGAATGGAAGAGGAGGAGGAGGAGCGGACGACGGTGGAGGAGCGAACGGAGGAGGAGGAGAGGTTTGTGGGTTAGGGTTTTCTGGCTTGGGAGCAACAGAAGGAAGATAGAGAGAGAATAGCCAGAATGATAGAGGTGGGAAGTGAGAGAGAAGTTGCCGGAGTTAGAAGCTCATGATTTCGGAGAGAGTGGGTTTGGGTTCGGAAGGAAACGAGAGAGAGGGTAGGGAGAAATCGAATGAAGAAGATGGAGTATAAAGATCTGAAACAAAAGGAATTTTTGCCTTAACCCGTTCTTGGAAATGACGGGTTAAGGCAATTTTTTTAAAAAAAAATTGCCTTAACCCGTCATTTCCAAGAATGGGTTAAGGCAAAATTTCTCAAAAAAAGATCTGGGGCCCAGATCTCAGTTCGCACGGGTCTGTGCACACAAGACCCGTTTGCAACGGAAGAAAGTTCTATATATATATATATATATATATATATATATATATATATATATATATATATATATATATATATATATATATATTACTAATAACACAATGATATAAGAAAAATATATGATTACAGGGAAGTACTGAGTAGGATAGCATAACTAAAAGAGTCTACACATTAATTCTACAATTTTCTTGGTTGAAAAACTAAGAATCTGATAACAACACAATTTAATCATACCCCCTCCATTTGGTATCAAAGCCCATAAAATAGATCCTTACTCAAAGTTTGACTATTTAGACTTAGAAGTAGGGTCTAAAACCAGGACTATTGCTAGTTTAGACGGCCATAAAATTAAGTGCAATTTTGATACATCATAACAATTTGAGTAATGCTTCATCCACTACCAATTTCACTACCATTTGGTTTACTACCTTAGGTGGCATACTCTTATTGGAGAGTTCTCCCACCTATTCTATCTCCCCCTACCTATTGGAGTGTGCTACCTAAGGTAGTGAACCAAATGGTAGTGAAATTGGTAGTGGATGTAGCATTACTCTAAGAATTTAGGCACTTGTTTTATAATAAAGACTTAGCCCAGAATACAATAGTAGGCCTAGTCATAAATTTAGGGCAAATTCTAGAATATAAATATAATAAGACTATCACTTTTGGGAGACTCTAGTAAATACTATAAAAGAAAAGAGTCAACTATTAAAAGAAAAATCAAAATAAGTTAGATTATATTAAAAACCAAAACCAAGTACGTATAGTTAGTAAAAACCTGTCAACGTGAAAATTTGAGCCAAAAAAGCCTTTGTTCTCCTCCCCTCTTCGACTCCACTCCTCGTCTAGATCCACACCGCTACTCGTCTCAAACCCCCCTCTCCCCTTTTTTAAAGTTTCTCATCCTCTCTTCCTCTAAAAACCCATATCCTTTTTTCCCCATCTCCTCCATTTCTCCACACTGTGCCTTCCGTGTCTCTACCGATTTGGAACTTCTCTAAGTGTTCGACTTCGGTGCTCTTGTATCGTCCCTATCTAGAACTTCTTCGACCTCCTCATCCTTCTACGCTTTCCTGTTTGTTGCAGCGTGGCAACAATTTATAGTTTTATCATTCAGAGAGACTGCGCAGGTGCCAGATCTCTACTCGGGCTCGCTATTTTTTTATTCGGTGCTTCCTAGCTCCGTTGTAAAGACGGTCGCTCCCCCACCCCCCTTTCTTCCGTTCGTCTGGCGTGAAGCTGCCCGCTGGGGTGCTTTTGCCCAGTGAGTTGAGTAGAGTTCCGACCTGTGCTTCCCCCCCCCCCCCCAGTCATTTCAGTTGGTGTTTGCTTTGGGGTCGCGATCCCTGGGATTTGGTGCTTATTGCTTTGGGCTCAGTGGTGGTGTCTTCCCATTTGTGGTCCGTTTTCTTCTAGCAGGTGTTTCCTCTCCCTGTCATGTTTCGCCTGGCGCGTTTCTCTTGGCCTTGATCAGAGCTGCTTTCCAATCCTATTGCTGTAAGTTTTTAATTATTGTTTATTTCTTGTTTAGTTCGTTGTGGTGCGTATTAGAGGTACAATTCATCTCGTCGATCCGTGTGATCGCTCTTATTATCGTTCTCTTCGCTCCCTTGCGTTCACTTTTCTCGTGTTCCTCCTCCCTCCTCACCTTTTCGAGGTTTCGACTGATCACCTGTCAGTGGTGATCCTGTGGTAAGTCATCTATATTTGGTGGCTTGGGTCCTTCCGATCCCCTGGTGCATGTATTAGGGTTTGTCTTTACATTGAATTGCATTGTTGTTTTTTGTCCTGGATCTGTAGCGATCCGTTATCCTCTTTTTTCTAGCCCTTTTGTCAGTAACTGATCTCTACAATATCAGTTTCCACAACCCAGCTCGGGTATCCTCTTTCTCTCTCCCTTTTCTAGTTTTGGGCCATGGCCTCTTTAAGCCCGTCTTGGGTTGAGATCGTTAAAAAAATAGGCCCATTAATCATTTTCACTCTCGTTGCTCTCCCATCTTCCTTATTCCCCCTTCCTCTCATAGGTCCGACCCTCATCTGGTTTGTTTCAGGCGACTCCTTCCTGGGCATTTTAAATGAGTGTGCGTGAATAAAATGAAGTGCATCTTCTGTGACAAGTTTGGTCACTCGCACAGTCGATGTTTTTCCCTTCATAAACTCCTGGGATTTCCCAGAGGCAAACCCTTACCGGCCAAACTCCTCTTGTTTCTTAACTATCCACTCTTAAAGTGGAAGCTTAATGCATGCTTTGTGAAGAAGATTAGTTTTGAGTCTGAAAAGGATTTTGACTCCTCTGCAGTTGTTCTTTATCCATTTATAAACTCCATTACTTCTTCCACTGCTTATGGTGACTCTCTTGCTACTCTTCAGCATCCTAATATTGCTAACCTGTTTAAGGAGCGAATAGTTTATTCGAAACTTGTTGCCTTTTCTCAGTTGAGTTCTTATCAGGCTCGTCCCCATTCTAAAGCTGTGGTGCCTACGTTGAGTACGAGTCTGGATAAGAATTCTGTTTTGATTAAATCCTTACCGGTCAAACTTCTCTCCTTTCTTAGCTATCCCCTCTTAAACTGCAGGCTTAATGCATGCTTGGCGAGGAAGATTAGTTTTGAGTCTGAAAAGGATTTGGACTCCTCTGCAGTTGTTCCTTACCCATTTAAGAACTCCATTACTTCTTCCACTGCTTATGGTGTTTCTCTTGCTAGTCTTCTGCATCCTAATATTTCTATCCTGTTTAAGGATCGAACGATTTATACGAAACTTGTTTCCTTTCCACGGTTGGGTACTTATCAGGCCCGTCCCCATTCTACAGCTGTGGTGCTTTCGTTGAGTATGAGTTTGGATAAGAGTCCTATTTTGTTTAAATCCTTAGTCTCTTGTCATTCTTGGTTTCGAAGTGCGGTGGGGCACGCTCATCAACGCCTCGTTTTACATTCGCAGGTACCTCCTGCTAATACTAATGCTTATTTTAAGACACCTTCTCTATTTTATAATTTCCCTTATTCTATGATGATCACTTCTCCCAACCATTCTACGTTCTCTTTTCATTTTCCTAACTGCATCTTCTCGATTTATCAATATTTAGGGGTTCATTCATGTCTCAATCATCTCCTGATGGAGGTTAGGCATATCCTTCATTCTTTCCCCTTCAAGTTTTCACCGATTCTTGGTGACTCTTCTTTTTCCCGTTATTCCTATCATACTAATTCCATTCCAATATCATCATCAGGTTCTTCCAGTTTCCTCTTACCCTCTTCTTACCTCAACAAAGACGAGGCTAGCATGTCTGACCTTGTTGTCGCTTTGCCCCCTTTGGTGGAGGTTGATCCTCCCCCTGCTAAGCGTAAATACAATAAGAAACTCTATAATAATTTGCAGATTCGCATGAGTACGCGTATTTTAGCTAAGAAAGCAGCTACAGTGTCGGGAAATCATCTTGTGCACAGCTGATTTTTTGCTTAATTCTTTCCTCCTCTGAGTTGGCAGTCTGTTTAGTCTTTTCTGTGCTGATAGCATGTTCACGGGCTGCTGGGTCTGTTTTCTTCTCGTTAAGCCATTTCATTAGCTATCTTGTGGTGTGCTTTCTCTCCTCTTATCGTTTCATTCTGTATATGCATACACGTGAATGTATGCATACACTATTTCCTTAGCTATTTAGTGGTGTGCCTTGTTTCCTCCTATCTCTTTCATTGTGTTTAGTTCTTTTTTGCGTTGTATGTTTCTTCTTATTCTGTGTATGTTTCTTTTCCATCGACGAGTTTCCTAGAGAGAGTGTGCCTTTCTTTCATCCTATCTTCTTATTAATTGTATCTTTCTTCTAGGCGTTGGTTGTTATCTTCTCTTTTTTTTCGTGGTTGCTCCCTTTGAATTGTACACTCTCTATTTGCTACTTTGTTTCAATTTTCTTGCATTTTCTCTCTTTTCTTTTCTGTGCAGGTTGTGCTTTGTGACTTTGTGTGGAGCTGTTTTGCCTCCTGTCACTTGGTTCAGTCACATGGATCTGTTACGCATTTTTCGCTCATGTCATCGAGGTTTGTGTATTTCTGGATCTGTCTTCATGATTGTTGCAGTTCCTTTTGCCTTGCGGATGTTAGCCTTAGTGGGTGTATTCCCTCCTCTTTGGTGCGGCAGGGTTGTTTGCTCCTTTAGTTGCTTTGTATTCCTGGCTGATTGCTCCATCTCCCTGCTCGGTGTAGTTATACATTTGGTTCGCAGATCTCTTATTTGCGTGCGACTCATCCGATTTTCGTATTCATTTTTGTAATTTCCTTTCTGTTTTACAGCTTGTAAACTTTGTTTTACAGCTTGTAATTTTTTTTTCTGTTTTACAGCTTGTAAACTTTGTATATATTTCTGTATCTTAACTGTTTTTATATATCTATTTGATGGCTGGAGCCGTTTGGCTCTATTCGGAGTATCAAAAAAGTTGTGCGTATAGTTAGAAAAACTCTCCAAACTAGAACATTTACCGAGTAAGAGAGATATTTTAGATCTAAAAGACTCACTAGATCATAATAAGCCTAAAGATATAGAAAGGGAAACCAAAAACATATTAGAACAAATCAAATAATACGTACAAGACGTGTCTAATGAGAACAGACGAATTTTACAGGAAATAAAACTGATTTCTTTAAGTTGATGTCTGGGCACTATACTGAAGCATTAGAGTATAGTAAGGCATTTCAAGAAGCAGAAGGTTATAGTACTTATCGTCCACAAGCACATTCCGATAAGGTAATTATTCGACAAAATAATATGATAATAAGATTGCTTATTTAGCTACATGAGAGGCTTGATAAGATCGAAGTCCCAAAATCTTTAAATATCCAAGAAGAACTTAGTAAACTCACAGAAAGTCTAGGAAGGATTTCATTAGAACCAACTGGGAAAGAAAAGGTAACCCGTAAACCAGTAACAGAATTCAGATTTCCATCACAAAATTCAAATTGACTAGTAATCAAACAAATAACCAAACTTTTACAGGATTGTCTACAACACTTAGGTCAAAACAAGGATCTACAAGTAGAACTAGACCCCTTTTAGGTTTATTAGTAAGAAATAGATCGAGAAGAAATTATGATGTTCAGTTAGATGAACTCATAGATCCAGAACAAAGATTATGAAAGATTCCAAAGAGAATGACTAAGTGTTCTCAACCCGAGAACCTTATACCAAACAGGAAGATTCGAGTTTAGAACAGAATTTTTTAGGCACAGTAGAAAACATGCAGTCAGTTGTTTAGAGAATCAGGCTTGCAATCTACCATTAATTAGTAAGACCGCAAGAGAAGAATTAAAAAGTCAAGATATACACTAACGCATTTTGGATTAATAGTTATAGGATTAAAAGGATTAATGAGAAAAAAAATTAGGTTGTAAGGTGTTAATAACCCTATATGATGATAGATGGACAAACATAGTCAAAGGAATGTATAGATGGACAAACATAGTCAAAGGAATGATAGCAAGTATAGAGGTACATATGAATAATAATTCCGGAATATTTTATTATAGCCCAGATTTTATGATAACCATAAAAGACTTTATAAAACATATTCATATAGGAATACAAACTAAAGGCTATGAAGAAGTCCATGTAGGAGATAATTTATTGATGCATATAGCAATCCTAGGAAGATGCACCACTAATTCTAGAACAAAATACAAAGTTCAGGTAGACGAAGTAATAAGTTTACTCAGTAGTAGAGGAATAAAAATGGTCAAACTTTTAGAATATAATTCAGAAGTGCTAGCAGGTTTAGATTTGAACTTAGAAAAGTTTACAGAACCAATTACAACTATAATACCGCAAGACTCATTAATATATCAAGATACTAAAGGGTGTACTAGTATAAGATTCACAGATTATGTGCCACAAACAAATAGGAATATAGAGGATATAGAGATGGATTTGGAATCAAAATTAGTACATATAAAATGTTTAGTAAATATAGAATGCCCTAGCAACGATATTATCCTCTACCTGAAGGAATTAGGATTAATAGAATTAACAAAACAAGAGTAGTTAGAACTAGAAGAAACCCATTATAGAAATAAGACAATTGGTGAAGACGACTATTTATACTATGATCAAGATAAAAATATAAGAGTAGGTAAATTAGTAGAATTTGACAAAGAAGAGATACAGTCTTACACTACAGACATATCGTATCAAAAGGAACTAGCAGATACAGTAGAAACTAGTACAGCAACATCACCATCCCCCTTTCATAGAACTGTTCCATTATCTAATAAGATATATACAGCAGGAAATGCCCCAAAAATTGCTTATTCAGAATATAGAGAACCTGAAGGTAGCTATAGAAATAAAGGTAAAATACAACCAATAGAACAACCGATTAAGTTTCAAGCTAAAGGAAAACCACAAATTCTTAATTTAGCAGCCCATGACCCACAGACATGGTCAAATGTATTAGACGTATAGAAATACACGTTAGTAGGAGATTATTATAGAAAAACTCAGAATATGCAGGCAAAAGAAATGTATAAATATCTAGAAACATATTTAGGAGAAAGTGTAAGAGCCATGTGGGAAGCCTACATGGCTACACAAGTAGAAGAATATAATACGTTACTATCCCTAGGACCCAATCCATATAACTTTGTTAATAAGATCCAAAGCCTAGTAACTGGTGAAGACCCTAACTCAGGCCATCTAGGATTACAAAAAGATGTTATTATAATCTTAGAACAGTTAAGCTTATATAACTAGAAATATATTAAATAAATTTTAAACTACTATTTCTGTTATGTTTGTATATTAGGAAATGCTTTTAATCAAAGAACTTGTAGATAAATTATTTAGAAAACTCTCTGGTGCTTTAGTAATAGAAATAGCAGAGAAATGGCGAAATTAACCAGGAATAAAAGAGAATCCTAATTATCCTTGGTCTATATGACAAAAGATACAACATATAATAAAAATATTAAAAGAAAAGTGTACTGAGATCGAGATACAGAAACAATTAAAACACTCAGACTAAGGGTTTTGTAAAGAAATATATATACTCCACAGATTATGGTATTATAGTAAAAACCTAGCGATGGCATCAGGGCCGGGCCCCCCTCCAACTCGGGCTGGCCCCTGAACCGGCCCTCACCCAACCGGTTAAGGTCCGGTCCCCTTTTTGGCAAGGAAAGCTCGGTCTAGCCCGGCCCGCTCGAGGCCCGGGACCGGTTGAACCGGCCCGTCCGGGCTCGGGCCGGGCCGGGCCGACCGTTGGCTGCCTTTTTTTTCCAGGAAAAAAAAATTAAATTACGAAACTACCCCCCAACGGATTTATAACGGCTAGTTTTGGGGGGTACTTTAGGAAATCAAAAAAATTGCATTTTCTATAAATACAATACCATTCCTTTCATTTCTCTTCACCAATTCACTCAACTATCTCTTTCTCTCTACTATTTCTTTCTCCAATCAAGTAATCAACTACCACAATTTGGTGAACAACATTCTTTCAAGTGATCAAGATTAAATTTTGTACATTTTGAAGGAAGGAAATCAACAACAATCAAAGTGATCAACTCATCAACATTCAACAACAACAACTCAAGTCTCTACTTTCTTACGGTATTTTAGTATAATTTTAATTTGTAGAATTAACATAGCATACTACTTCATTATTCTCATATAATTTGTATTTTCTTGATCTTCTTTCTCTCATTTTTTTTAGATTTTATTTTTAATTTTGGTAAAGTGGTAAAAAAACATACACTACTCACTCACTACTTCATTTTTATTTTTTCATAGTTAAATGACCTCTAATCGATCATGCGGTGGTGGTAGGCATAGTAGTCAAGAATCTACTAGTCATCACATTCCTTCCATTCCTAACCAACATATAGATAGTGAAAAAACATTTATTAATTATGATAGTATTCCCGATTTGAATGAAACACACTCAAATCCTATAGAAATAGAAGATCATGTAGAACCACAACCATCGGAACAAGGTCCTTCTCTAAACTCAAGGAAAACGAGAGGGACTACTTCGGAAGTACACAATTTTTTCAATTTTGTCCCTTCACAAAATGATAAGAGTGTAGGACTTAAAATATGTAAGAAGTTTCAAACCTAGGATCGGGCATGGGTACACTTCAATGTCACTTAAATAAATATCAACCACAATTTTCGAAATATAATCTCACACAACAAAAAATACATCCTAAAACCGGTCAAGTAGATAGTCATATATATGATCACGATCACGTTCGTAAGGGAATCGCTAAATTAGTAAATAGGGGTGAATTGCCATATTCGTTTGGTGAACAAAAATATGTAGAGGATTTTGTACAAACCACCTTCAACCCCCATTTTAAAAAAATTACTAGGAATGTTGTTAAGGGTGATTTTAAATTAGTTTACAATGAGAGTAAGGATTTTTTGATAGCAACACTAAAATCACTAAACACTAGAGTTTCATTGACATCGGATGGGTGGGTAGGAGTAAACGGGGTTCCAATGATGTGTGTAACATGTCATTGGATAGATTCAGATTGGTTACTTCAAAAGAGAATAATTTCTTTTGGATATGTTAGGTACCCACATAAAGGTGAAATTATAGCCACACACATTATGGAAGCATGCAATAATTTTTTTATTCAGGATAAAGTGTTTGCTATTGGTTTTGATAATGCATCCAATAACACTAGGGCAATTGAGAGTTTAAAAATTACTTTAGATCCTGTGGAACCCGAAATTTTTCATGTTAAGTGTGCTTGTCACATTTTAAATCTTTGTGTGCAAGATGCACTAAAATATGGAAATGATAAACTAGAAGCTATGAGAGATTGTGTTCATTATATTACATTGAGTGGTCCAATTTATCAAGCTTTTCATAATTGGTGTAAACTTAGGGGCATTGTATGTAGACGTTTTCCTAAAAATGTACGACATCGTTGGAATTCTACCTTTGAATTATTAGGTGTTGTTCTTCATTATCGTTTTAATCTTAGAGATTTTTGTGTCGTAATGGGTATGCAAAATTGTATATTAGATGATGATTTTTGGTTTTTTGCCGATAGTTTATATAAATTTTTACAACCTTTTAACGATGCAACTTTGCAATTTTCGAAAACATATACATCTACATCTAGTGGTATTTTACTTGAAATTGTGACTATGATGACAACAATTAAAGATTTGCAAAATGACCCTTTTATTGGAGATATGGTTAATGCGGCATATGTTAAGTTTTTGAAATATTTTCATCCAATTCCTATGTTATATTGTGTAGCTAGTGTAATGAATCCTACGATTAAATTAGAAGGTACAAAAAATTTAATTGAAATTTTCTACACTTATGCCCCACACGATGCAATGCTAGATTTTGATCATGTTGCTTTTACTCGTAAATTTAAGAATGTTTTGACTAGGTTATATGATTCTTATGATAGGATTTATTCAACTAACACTATTCAAACACAAACACAAAATGTTCAATCTTCTTCTTCTTCTTCCTCCATATTAGCAAAAGGAATGAGTCAAGCTAGTATTGGTATTTTAAATCTTATTAAATCAAAAAAGGCAAGAACCAATTCACCTAATGAGTTGAATTGGTATAATGCACAAAGTGCAGTTGAAGATGTAGAAGATGTGTTACAATTTTGGAAGACTAATGAAGCAATTTTTAATATTCTTTCTCGTATGGCTAAAGATCTGCTAACAACACCGGTGTCAACTGTTGCATCGGAAAGTGCTTTTTCTCTCGGTGGCATGATAATGAGCCCGAGCAGGAACCGATTAACAGCCAAAAATTTGGAGATGCTAGTATGCGCCGAAGATTGGATGAAAGCGGAAGAGAGGACCCAAGACTTACTTGAAGCACAAGCTGGAGGTGAATCAACAGGTAGCGATGAATGAACGATTACATTTAGTTAATTTACATTAAAATGTTGTTCAATTAATTGTAATTAATTGGGAAATTTTGAGTGATGAGATTCTATATTTAGGTTAAGTTGAAGTGCACGACAATAGTCCAATGCCTTCTCTTCAATCTAAGTAAAGGCCATCTCAATCTTTAAATTCAAGTAATTCCCTTGATTTGTAATTTGATGATTTGAGCTAAATAGACAAATTTGTATGAATTTTATTCATATAGTTAATTTTATTCAAGAAGTTCAAATTTATTTAATCATGTACTTTATTTATTCATGTACTTCAATTATTTATGAAATTTTATTCTTTGCAATTGTTATACAATTACAAATCCATATACTTGTTCTTTAACAATGCTAAAAAAAAACCTTTATACACGAGCCAGGCCCGGCCCGGCCCGGCCCGGACCCCACACTAGGGGCTAGGGGCCAGGTCCGGGCCAAGGTTTCTTACCTTGAGCCCGGCCCGGCCCGGCCCGCGTTGGGAGGAGCTCGGCCCGGGTAAGCCCGGGACCGGTCAAAACCCGATCAAACCCGGCCCGGCCCGGCCCGAATGGCCCGAATGCCATCCCTATAAAAACCCTAGGAGCCGTAAATATAGAGATTCTGATAAAGAAGCTAAGTATAATAAAAAGAGGTATTACTCAAGAAAGTCCAATAGAAGAAAACCATACCTAGACCCTCAAAAGCATGTGAGAAAGTTTAAACCAAATAGATTATAAAAAAATAAGTTAGCATGTTATGCATGTGGTAGTCCAGAACACATGAGTATAATTAGTCCTAAAATGATTAATAAACATGACAAAAAGAGTGTCATAGTAGAATGCACTAATGAAGATTTAATAAATTTAGAGGAGACAGTATCAGATACTGAATCTATTTACTCAATAGTAACAATAAATGATTAAGATGGAAATTTAGACGAACTTGAAGAACATACACCTAATGAATTTATCGATAGTTTTTCTCCATCAGAACTACATTTCCCAGATTTAAATGCTTCTGATCTAGAAGATATAGATATGATGAATATCACAGAAACCAATTCATGTGACCATGGTTAGAAGACTAACATGGGTATGGATAATATACCATGTTTCAATTGTAAATGGTATTCCTCTATACAAAATAGAACTAAACGTATAAAATGTTATTTAAAAGGATGTAGCAAATGTATAGAACAATATTATAAAATTAAACTAAATAAAATTTTAAATAATTCTTCAATGAGTATTAACGAAATAAGAATATTAAGAAATTGAATAGAAAATCTAGAAGATAGGCAAAAATTACTACATGAAAAAAATAGAAGCAATAGAAAGTAAAATATACACAAAGGAAAAGCTATAGAACATCCTTTAGAACCTCTCGAACCTAATAAAAATGAATTAGTACAGATTTGTAATAGTGAAGATTTGAAGACCTTAAAATTAAGATGTATGATAAGAATTAAAGATTACGAAATAAAATGTTTAACCTTGACGAATACTGGTTGTAGTAATTGTATTATAAATAAAGACATAATACCTGGTCATTATATAATAAAAGCTCAGAATCTCATAGGAGCCCAACAAATGGAGGGGCAAATATATGTCTATGATAGTCCTAGCTTAGTAGTCCTAAAAGACTTTAAAGTTCTTTTAGTGTAGTAAGATTTTAGGGAAATCTTTTATTTTAGTATAAATATGTTGTTGTAATTCTATTTTTCTTTGCTTGATATATTTCCTAAGAATTCGATTTATGTTTTAAATAGTTCTATTTTCTTAGGAGTGAGATTAATTCCATGTTGTAGTAGTAATTGAACTACTTTTAATAAATGTTGTTTTTGTTCTTCGAGAATACTAATATGTCATCAATATATACTACAACAAAGGGAAAATGTCCAAAAATAGAATTTATCCATTTTTGAAATATTTGTGGTGCATTTTTAAAACTAAATGGCATGAAAAGCCATTCAAAGTGTTCTTGAGGGCAACTGAAAGCAGTTAGCTCTATGGAAGATGTGTCTGCTAACTTAATTTGACAAAAACCCGATTTAGCATCAAATTTACTATAATGTTTTGCCCTTTTGATATGCTTAACTAGATGTTCTGCAGAAGGGATAAAATATCCATCGAATTTAGTACACCTATTTAGCTTTCTATAATTAATAACCATTCTAGATTTTCCTTTTTTTATCTCAACATGATTCCTTACTAGCAATGCTGGAGAAGAATGAGGACTATAGCTTTTTTGTATTAAATTAAGATCTAATAGGTCTTTTATTTGTTTTGCAAATTCTATTTTGTCAGTTGGTGAGACCATGATACTATTGACTTGAACTTTTGAATATTCATATTGAACCATAAGTTCTATTTTACAGTATCTTGGACTTTTGTCAAATCATTTTAAAGGATTATCAGAATATAATGGTTCAAGCATGTTATATATCAATTTTTCAAAATCATTTGCGGTTGGAATATTATATGTACAAATTTTAGTATTGTTATTCTAAATGAGTGTGACTAAATTTTCACCATGTTGTGCTGCAGGTGTATAATGTGTTGAGATAAATGCAGGTAAAGGAACTCGAGGAACCAGACTTCCATCAAGTTAAATATAATGTTTATCATATGGAGAAAGATTTCTTAGATTATCCATGCTGACAATGAAGTATGTTTCGAATTCTTTTGGTAGTAAAGCAAAATCGAAAGAATAATGTTTTATATGATTATGAATATCTGGAATTTGAATTTGTAATCCTTTAACTTTATGGGTTACAGGAATATGTTTTCCCATAAAATCATTTAAGACTCCTTTTTTTATCTAAAGGTGTCCTAAAATATGGCGAATAAATATTTCTTGAAGTAAACTAGCTTCTGCGTTGGAATCAACTAGGGCATGTATTGTGAATTCCTTTATTTCAGGAATCTAAATTATTATGGGGAAAAAATACGTAATTGAGATTTTTTTTTATGCTCAATAACTTGATTCATTTGCCTTAATGTTTGCTGAAGGTATTTTTATGACTTTCTAATCTTCTTTTTTATCAGATTCTATGTCTTTTTGTTTTTGGATTAGTTTCATCGTTCTGCCTTCTACAGGAGTAGTCTATTAAAAACTATAACGATGAGGTAATAAATCTTCTGGAAGATTGGTATCTTGTTGTACAAAATAGGATCGAGCAAGAGTATTTAATGAAGATGATGTTGCAGGGATTTCATCATTTCTTATAATTGTAGAAATAGTATTTCCTTATGTTGTAAAATATTCAATTGGTACTTGTACCTTTGGTTTTAAAGATCTAACAAATACTTGCATTTCGTGATCAAATTTTAGATGTTTGATATCTACTAATCTTGGTTGAATAGTTTTACCCATTCCAACCTCTAATAGTTTTATGAATTGTGCTGGAGTAATTGTTTTGAATATAGATGTATCATTCAAAGCCATACAATGTTCCCATTGTATACTAAGTACTTTAGAATCTGGTAAAATTTATATTCCTTGAAGATTTAAAGATAATGTACAAGTCTTTTCGATGTTTTTGTCTTCGAGACTTATAAAAAAACCAGGGTGTATATTAATTGAAAACATATTTGGGAAAAATCATTTTTTTTTTCTTATTATTTTCTTCTAATGTGTACCGCTTTATATATTCATTACATTCTTGGAAAATGGTACAGTATGTTGAGGAGAAGATTAAGGAGATGATAGATCTGAAGGAATTTGTTTCCTAATCTATAGGAAACATAATATATAGATTTATTCTTACTATATTTCAATACTCCCCTTCAAGTTGATGCATAGATATTGAACATGCCCAACTTGTCCATAAATTTCAAGAAGAACCGATTCGAAACTGCATTGGTAAGAATATCCGCGAGTTGATCTTCTGACTTTATCTTAGAGATCTCAATAATTTTCTCATCTAATTTCTCCTTAATGAATAATCCATCCACCTCTACATATTTCTTCCTATCATGTTGAACTGGATTGGCAGCAATATCGCACGCCGCTTGACTATCACAATACACCTTAATAGGCTCATTCGACCACAACATAAATCCTGTAACAAGAGTTTTAACTATAAAACTTCAATTATACTTAATGCTACTCTGCGATACTCAGCCTCTGCATTAGAGCGTGCAAAGACATTTTACTTTTTGTTTCTCCATGTAACTAAATTTCCTACAACAAAGGTAAAGTATCCTGAAGTGGAGTGCCTATCAACAACAGATCCTGCTCAATTGGCATCAGTATATGCCTCGACCTTCAAGTAATCATATTTCGCAAACAAGACCCCTATTACTGGAGCAAACTTTTTATATCTTAGAATGCTCATCACAGTATCCATGTGTTGTTCACGAGGTGCATGCATAAACTGACTCACCACACTTAAGGCATATGATAAATTCGGCCGCGCATGCGCAAGATACATCAGCCGTCCTACCAATCTCTGATATCTTTCCTTATCACACGGTACCTGATCTGTATCATTGCAAAGTTTCAGTCCATCTTTTAACGGTATATCAATAGGCTGACAAGCAGACATTCATGTTTCCTTCAACAAATCAAGAGTATACTTTCTTTGAGACAGAAATATACCCTTTCTAGAGCAAGAACGTCAATACTAAGGAAATATCTCAAAGGGCCAAGATCCTTCATTTCGAAGTCTTGTGACAAGTAACTTTGTAGTGCCTTTCTCTCCTCAAAATCATCTCTAGTTACTATCATATCATCTACATATATAATTAGAGCAGTAATCTTACCTTCTTTCTTTATTAAGAACAAGGTATAATCTGAATTACTTTGACAATATCCTAATGTCCTCATTGATTTTGTAAATCTTCCAAACCAAGCTTTTGGCGACTTCTTGAAACCATACAGTGCTTTCTTCAAACGATACACTTTACTAGTATGTTGGACGGGTCTGTTTGATCCTGGTGGTAGATCCATATAAACATCTTTTGGCAATTCTCCATGCAAAAATACATTCTTCACATCAAATTGTTGTAACAGCTAGTTAAGATTTGCAGCAAGTGACAACAGAACTCGAACTATATTAAACTTTGCCACATGTGCAAACGTTTCATCATAATCAATTCCATAAGTTTGGGTGCACCCTTTGGCAACCAACATTGCCTTGTATCGCTCTATTGAACCATCTGACTTATACTTCATCGTATAATTCCATCTGCATCCTATCGGCTTCTTTCCAGCTGGCAGTTCTGACTATTTCCCAAGTATCATTCTTCTTCAAGGACTTCATCTTCTCATCCATAGCTGCTTTCCACCTTGGGTTGGCTAAGGCTTCCTGCACACTGTTAGAAATAGATACAATAGATAATTGATTCACAAATGACTTATTCAGACAATCGTGAGTGGACACATAATGACTCTTGAGATACTTTGTTAGAAATCTGCTATTAGAAACTGAAAATGGCTCATTTACTTTTAGAAACTGAAAATGGCTCATTTACTTTTAGAAGCTGAAAATGGCTCATTTACTTTTAACGTTATGTAGTTTCTAATATTAATGTGACCCGATTAATTAAGTCATAAATGGATCGTTCTATAATTAGAGCATTAGATCTGTGATTAATCTTAAGCGTTGAATTGGTATATGATGGACGTACCAGATTTAGAGTTAAACGTTATATAAAGGATTGGGTCCTCTCTCTCCCTGATATAGAGTCGCATTCTTCTCCATCAAGAAACGCATAAAGAAATAGGGTTAGAGAGAGAAACCGAATTCTGAGAAGAAGAGTAATCGTCAGGAGTCAGAAGAAAGAAGATGGCAGCCATTACATCTTCCACTGTTAATCAAGGTATGTCATCTTAAACAATAGATCATATTAAGCTTTGTTTGTGAAATATTCGGTATTGGTGATCTTTGGGCCATTAATTGAATTGTTCATATTAATCATGAAAGATCGAATAGATAAGAATAGTTTTTTTTTACATTTGAAAAGATCGAATAGATAAGAATATTTTTTACATTTGGTATCAGAGCCCGCCAATCAATAACTGAATATTTTCTATAATTGCCATTGATCTGTTCTATGCTTTACTTATGATGGTTAATCTAGTCCTGCACATACTAAGGGGCATAACTTTTGATCCGTCCGTCGGATCGGGCTGAAATTTTGACACAAGCTCCCCAGCCCCAAATCCAAGCTAACTTATTTTCCAGCCCGATCCGACCGTCGGATATGGATTTTTCGAATTTTCTTTACAATTTCAGAGTTTTTTAGGGTCTTTTCGTGCATCATTTACTGTTTTGACTTTGCACGATTAAAGTAATTGTTTTGTGACTGATTATTTTGCATAAAGTATGTGTTGTCAGTCATTTATGCACATGAGATTTATGATTTTGTTAATCACCAAAGTGGTCAAAATCAGAATAATCATTTAGTGCATAAGTGACATAATGATTATTGATAGAAATTGCCAGTTATTATAATACCAATTAAAACTGGCGTCACTAATGATAGAACCTGAGAACTTACCCAAAGGAAAGTCTTGTTCTATAACTAGTTGACATGATGAGGTTTAATAGATATTTTGATTAAATAAATATTGATCATCCAAAGATGTCAGTTCTATTTAATTGAATGTATTTATTACCTACTTATGTTTTGGTATTTAATTATGTTAAGTATAAGATAGTATCTACCCAAAGGAGTGCTATATTATACTATTATGTATATATCTGAATCGTGTTAGTTATGAGCTAATAGTTATTTCATTTTTAATTTGCAGTAGTTCCCATGAATACACATGCTTCATCTGTTACATTGTTCACTGGTGTTAATTTTTCTGAATGGAGAGAACAAGTCAATTTCCATTTATGTATTCAGGATCTTGACTTGGCACTCCTTAAGGATAAACCTACTGCTCTTACAGCAGCTAGTACTGAGGCAGAAAAATCACACCATACAGCATGGGAACGCAGTAACAGATTGAGCCTTATGTTTATTAAGATGACTGTTGCTAACAACATCAAGTCAACAATTCCACAAACAGAAAGTGCTAAGGAATATATGAAGTTTGTGGAAGAGCATTTTTGTTCGGCTGATAAGTCACTCGCTGGTACTCTTATGGCAGAACTCACGACCATGAAGTTTGATGGGTCGCGAACTATGCAAGAGCACATTATAGAGATGACTAATCTTGCAGCAAGGTTAAACTCCCTGGGACTTACAGTAGAGGATTCTTTTCTTGTCCAGTTTATCCTGAACTCGCTACCTTCTGAATATGGACCTTTTCAGATTAACTATAACACTATAAAGGATAAGTGGAATGTTAATGAATTGGCTAGTAGACTTGTTCAGGAAGAAGGACGTTTGAAAAATCAAGTGAATCACTCAGTAAGTTTTGTGAGTAATAAAGCTGGTAAAGAAAAGAAACGAAAATCAAGTCATTTCAAGAAGAAAAAGGCACCTGCTAAGAATGGGCAGAATAAGGAAAAGAAGGAACTGAAGGATGTTCAATGTCATTTCTGTAAAAAGAAAGGACATTATCAAAGTGACTGTCTGAAAAGGATAGCTTGGTTCGAAAAGAAAGGTAATTATCTATCTTTCGTATGTTTTGAATCAAATTTAGTTGAAGTTCCTATTAATACATGGTGGCTTGATACTGGTGCTACAACTCATGTTTCCAATAATATGCAGGGATTTCTTATGATCCGAACTATAAATCCAAATGAAGATCGTTTTCTCTTTATGGGAAACGGAATGAAATCCACAATTGAAGGCATTGGGACTTATCGTCTAATTCTAGAAAGTGGATATGTATTAGACTTATACAGTACCCTTTATGTACCTTCATTATCTAGAAACCTTATTTCCGTAAGTAAGTTGGATATTTCTGGTTTTAGATGTATGTTTGGATCTGGTTGTTTTGATTTATATAAGAATACTGATAATGTTGGTTTTGGTATTCTAATTGATGGTTTATATAAATTGAAACTGAATGAAACTTATGCGAATTCCTTGCTGAATGTAGTAAATAATGTTGGATGCAAACGTAGCATGTTGAATGAAAATTCTGCTTTCTTGTGGCATAAAAGACTAGGTCATATATCCAAAGAAAGAATGATGAGATTAGTAAGTAATGAAATTTTGTCAAATTTGGACTTTAGTGATCTAGAATTATGTGTGGATTGTATTAAAGGTAAACAAACCAAACATAATAAGAAAGGAGCCACTAGAAGCAGCCAGCTTCTTGAAATAATACACACTGATATTTGCGGACCTATGGACACTCCAGCCTTTAATGGAGAAAAGTATTTCATCATTATTGACGATTTTTCCCGTTATGGTTATGTCTATTTGCTTCATGAAAAATCTCAATCTGTGAATGTCCTTGAGACGTTTGTAAAGGAAGTTGAGAGGCAATTAGATAAAAAGGTGAAAATCATAAGGTCTGATAGAGGTGGTGAATATTATGGCAAATATAATGAGTCAGGCCAGCGTCCAGGTCCATTTGCAAAATTCCTCGAAAGTCATGGCATATGTGCACAATACACAATGCCGGGTACACCACAGCAAAATGGTGTAGCAGAAAGGCGCAATAGGACGTTAATAGATATGATTAGGAGTATGATGTCAGATTCTACACTACCTAAGAATTTGTGGTCGTATGCTCTCAAAACCGCTAATTATTTGTTGGATAGGGTTCCTAGTAAAGCTGTTCAAAAGACTCCTTTTGAGTTATGGACTAACAGGAAACCTAGCTTAAGACACCTGCATGTTTGGGGTTGTCCAGCGGAAGCGAGAATTTATAATCCACATGAAAAGAAATTAGATTCTCGAACGATCAGTGGGTACTTTTTAGGTTACCCTGAGAAATCTAAAGGGTATGTGTTTTACTGTCCTAATCATAGTCCAAGAATTGTAGAAACTGGTAATGCAAGATTCATTGAGATTGGTGAAGTCAGTGGGAGTACTAGAAAAGAAATAGTAGAAATAAAGGAAACAAGGGTAAATGTTACATTGCCTAGAATAGTTCCTCCATCTACTATTACTCCAAATGTTGTTCCAGCTGTTGTAGAACAGCATGATGATAATGAACAACATATAAATGAAGAAGTACTTCCTGAAGGAAATGACTTACATAATGCTGATATGCATGAACCACAACAAGTAGCATTAAGAAGATCTCAGAGAGATCGTAGGTCAGCTATTTCTAATGATTATGTGGTTTATATGCAAGAATCAGATTATGATATAGGAATCAATAAGGATCCAGTTTCGTTTTCACATGCTGTAGAAAGTAAAGAGTCAAAGGAATGGATTAATGCCATGAAAGAAGAATTGAAATCCATGCAACAGAATGAAGTTTGGGATCTCGTTGAGTTACCACATGGCTGTAAAAGAGTCGGATGCAAATGGGTTTTTAAAACCAAACACGACTCTAGTGGTAATATCGAACGGTATAAAGCTAGACTTGTTGCTAAGGGTTACACTCAAAAAGATGGTGTTGATTACAAGGAGACATTTTCTCCTGTTTCGAAAAAGGACTCACTAAGAATAATAATAGCATTAGTAGCTCATTATGATTTAGAGTTGCATCAAATGGATGTGAAAACAGCCTTTCTGAATGGAGATCTTGATGAGGATGTTTATATGGATCAACCTGAGGGTTTTTCTGTAGAAGGTAAAGAACAATTGGTGTGTAAAATTAAGAAGTCAATATATGGGCTTAAACAAGCATCCCGGCAACGGTATATTAAGTTCAATACCATTATTATATCTTTTGGTTTTAAGGAATATACGGTTGATCACTGTATATACCAAAAGATCAGTGGGAGCAAGTTTATTTATCTGGTCCTTTATGTTGATGACATCTTGCTTGCTGCAAATAATTTAAGCATATTACATGAGACTAAGGAATTTCTCTCAACGAACTTTGAAATGAAAGATATGAGAGAGGCATCCTATGTGATTGGAATAAAAATATTCCGTGATCGATCACAAGGAATATTGGGATTGTCTCAGAAAGGATATATCGATAGGATTCTAGAGTGATTTGGAATGAGTAAGTGTTCACCTGGGACAATTCCTGTACAGAAAGGTGATAAATTCAATCTCATGCAATGTCCTAAGAATAATGTTGAACGAAAGGAAATGGAATCAATTCCATATGCATCTGTTGTTGGTAGCCTAATGTATGCTCAAACCTGTACTAGACCGGATATCAGTTTTGCGGTCGGTATGTTAGGGAGGTATCAAAGTAATCCAGGAAGGGAACATTGGCAAGCTGCAAAGAAAGTTTTGAGGTACTTACAAGGCACAAAAGATTACATGCTCATGTATAGAAGATCCAATGAATTGGAGGTGATTGGATATAGCGATTCAGATTTTGCTGGATGCATCGATACTAGAAAATCGACTTTTGGTTACCTGTTTAAGTTTGCTCAAGGTGCCATATCATGAAAAAGTGCAAAACAGACTATCGTTGCTTCATCTACTATGGAGGCAGAATTTGTGGCATGTTTTGAAGCCACAATTCATGCATTATGGTTGCGGAACTTTATTTCAGGACTTGCGGTTGTCGACACCATTAGCAAGCCGTTGAAAATTTATTGGGATAACTCTGCAGCAGTGTTTTTCTCAAAGAACGACAAGTACTCTAAAGGTGCCAAACATATGGAACTGAAGTATCTTGTTGTGAAAGATGAGGTTCAGAAACAAAGAGTGTCAATCATGCACATCAGGACAGAACTTATGATTGCAGACCCTTTGACGAAAGGGTTACAGCAAAGACAATTTAAGGAACATGTTCAAAGAATGGGTCTTGGTTGTATTAATAATAATTAATGTGTGACATTCTGAGCTCTTTTATGTGTTTCTGATATACAATTATGTGTCTCTTGTTTTAATGTAGTAGTACGTATTTTATGTAATTTTAAACAAGAAACAGTCTTATAAAGATATTATGTTTAATCATTATGATATAAGACATTATGTGGACCATTATGCTGTTTTATATAAATTATGAGTATGAATTGATGGATTGCTGGTATTGTAGTATATGGAAGGGAATGCATTGAATTAATAATGCACAACTGCCATAACTCTCAGAAATTTATCATAGTATGATATTCAACACTTGATATTATGAATAATCGGGTCAAGTGGGAGAATGTTAGAAATCTGCTATTAGAAACTGAAAATGGCTCATTTACTTTTAGAAACTGAAAATGGCTCATTTACTTTTAGAAACTGAAAATGGCTCATTTACTTTTAATGTTATGCAGTTTCTAATATTAATGTGACCCGATTAATTAAGTCATAAATAGATCGTTCTATAATTAGAGCATTAGATCTGTGATTAATCTTAAGCGTTGAATTGGTATATGATGGACGTACCAGATTTAGAGTTAAACGTTATATAAAGGATTGGGTCCTCTCTCTCCCTGATATAGAGTCGCATTCTTCTCCATCAAGAAACGCATAAAGAAATAGGGTTAGAGAGAGAAACCGAATTCTGAGAAGAAGAGTAATCGTCAGGAGTCAGAAGAAAGAAGATGGCAGCCATTACATCTTCCGCTGTTAATCAAGGTATGTCATCTTAAACAATAGATCATATTAAGCTTTGTTTGTGAAATATTCGGTATTGGTGATCTTTGGGCCATTAATTGAATTGTTCATATTAATCATGAAAGATCGAATAGATAAGAATAGTTTTTTTTTTACATTTGAAAAGATCGAATAGATAAGAATATTTTTTACATACTTAACATTACTAGTGGGATTAGACTCATAAGTAGGTTTTGGGATACTTCTAGTAGCATGATTCGGGAGTTTTCTTCTTGGAGATTCGAAAAACGATGACGATTGGTTTTGGGTTCTGATGGTGCTGGTGGTGGATAAGACACTAGTGATGGCATGGATCCCGACATCTCATCTTCGAGGAGGTTCGGCACCAATTGCAGTTCCTCGTGGAGGTCTTCTCCCTCAACCAAATCTTCATTCAAGTGATCGTCACTACTTACATCCACATTTTCACCTCTTATATCCAATTATTCACTCTGAATCGTAATCATTTCATCATACGTAAGAGTCTGAGCTTCACTTCGGTAATCCCCCTGCAGTTCATCCTCAAAGAAAAAATACATCTCATTCTCATGGAACACAACAGCCATTGTCTCAAATATCCTTCGAGTTGGTGGGTGATAACACTATACCCTTTCTTATTCTTTGCATATCCCACGAAAATAAATCACACATCTCGAGGAGTTAACTTATTTCACTCGTGTTGATGAATGTAGACAAATGCGACACTCCCAAATACAGGAGGTGGCAAGTTGACGACTGTTGGTGCATTCACAGCTTCAGTTAATGCTTAAAATGGCATGATAAAATTTAGGTTACTAGAGAGAACTCGGTTGATTAAGTATGCAGCAGAAGCAAGAGCTTCCCCCCAAATACATGAGTGGCATAGCTCTGAATAAAGGAAGCACGAACCACCTTTAACAAGTGTCTATTTTTTTCTTTCTGCAACCCCATTCTGTTGAGGTGTATACGAGCATGTGGTCGGTGAACAATTCCGTGTTCCACCAAATATTGTTGCAGATCTGAACTCAAGTACTCTCTGCCATTATTACTCCTAAGAACTTGAATCTGCACTTTATACTGTGTCATAACCCACTTGTGAAATTTATGAAATAAACCACTAACTTCACTTTTAGACTTCATCAAATAAATCCAAGTCATACGTGTACAGTTATTAATAAATGTTACAAACCATTTTGCTCCTCCAAAAGTAATATTTTTGGATGGACCCCAAACATCAGAATGAACAATCATAAATGGGAGAGAAATTTTGCTTAGATTTGGAGGAAAAGAGATAGTGACATTGTGCGAGTTCACACACATCACACTGAAAGGTAGAAATATCCATATTTGAAAATAAACTTGGAAATAATTTATTCAAATAACCAAAAGAAGCATGCCCTAGATGTCAATGTCATAGAAAAATCTTTCGTTACTTCTTCTCCCCCTCGGATCCTTCGACAGATAGAGCTTGAGTCAACGTGCTTGAACTTTCAGATTCTAAATCCAGGTAATCAAGCTTCCCATGTCTAGCCCCATAACCAATCGTCTTGTGAGTCTGAATATCCTTAAACACACAATGGGAGGGCCAAAAAATCACAATACAATGTAAGGTAGTAGTTATTTGGGCAACATATAAAAGATTAAAATTCAAGGATGACACAATTAGCGCAGTATCTAAGGTTAGGTTTCTTGTGAGAGATATGGGAGCTTCTCTAGTAACGGTGGCAGGAACACCATTGGTAGTAGACACACTTGATTTGGTGGATGGTTGTAAGGTTTAGACTTGTCTAGGATCGAAAGTCATATGGTCTGTAGCACCTGAAATCAATTATCCATGCATTATTCATAATGGAGGAAGAAATATTAAAAACCTTAGCATCATTACCTGCAGCTGTAACTAAAGTAGAGGCATGTCCAACACTCTTCTCAGCTCCATCGACAACTCTAATGGCGACCGTGGGTTGATTGTAATTCTTCTTTCGAGTATCCATGCTATGATCCCAGTTCTCCGAGTAGCCAATAATCTCATAACAACGAGCTCGCATGTGATCGATCTTGCCACAATTAGTACACTTCCTTAACTCATATGGCAGTTTTGATCCCATGGTGTTGTTAGAAATCACTTCATGAGGGAGAAGGTATTTACGACGGGGTGGTTTGGGTGCTAGTGGTCTGCAACGATGTTATCGACGGCGGCGGTGGTGGCAGAAGTCGGACACGACAACGGATTCTGGCGAAATCACTTCGAAGATCGATCTCTCTTGTTGTAACCCCTGTTTTCATAAATCCGTAATTTTTGTGTATTTTTCTGTATAAATTTTTTGTAAATTAATTTTTAGCTGTATGTATTTTTCTATGATTTTTGTATTATAATATAATTCTTATTATTGTTATTACTACTTTTATTTGTTACTATAACTGTTATTATTATTACTATTATTTTTTTTGTCATTTTTCTTATTATTATGATTGTTATTAGTATTATTTTACTTATTGATATTTTTGACTGACTATCCACTTTTATTTACTAACTGTATTTGTAGTATTTTAAATAAATTCTATTTTGTAATGCAAATTACATCTTAATTCATATTTTATTGGTTATTTCACATATTCTATTGGATCTTTTTATATAAACCATATACTCTTTTATTTAACCCTATTTCTTATTTAATAAAACCCAATTACCCTAGCTAAACCCAAACCCAATAAGCCCCCAACCCATACCCGTTTACCCCCAGTACAACCTAACCCTGATACCTACTCCACCCTATTTATATTTACCCATTTATTATGTTTTCACCCTAAACCCATGCAGCCGCCTATTCCCCATCAGCCTATTCATCTTCCATCTCCTAAACCCTAGCCGGGCCTTCATCTTTCCATCCCTGTGATCCCAACTTCTCACCTCTCTCCCGATCAACCCCCTCCCTGTGTGCCTCATCTCGAGTGCCAGACTATGTCGCGACGCCCTACAGACCGCAATGACACTCCAGCCGCCCTGCACCCTCCAGCGCACTACCGCCAGCCGCAGACCACTTCCGGTGCTGTTTCCGCTACTGTGCCACGCCGCCCTCTTATCGAGACAGCGGCCAGTCAGACTCCTTGTTGCCTCCTCCTGCAGCGCCACCTGCTGCAACCCTATGTACTGCCCTGCTCCTCCCGAGCGCATCACCACAGTGACAACAGCCCCCAACTCCATGCCAAGAGCCATTGATCTGGTTGCTGTTTGTTTGAGTTTGGGTCTTCTTTGAATGTGGGCCATCTGTTTGACCTCTTAATCCTGATTTTGATGGTTTGATTCTGGCCGTCCGTTGGATCTTGATCAACATGCTTGATTGGATGTGGGTCGTCGATCTCCTCTTGATCATCTGATTAGATCCTAGCCGTCCGATCTCTTCTTGATCATCACAATCATGATGATCATCAATTTCCTTTGATCGTAGCCATTCGATCGATCGATCTTGATCTTCATCATTATCGTCATCATCGGGGAGATCTGGCCGTCCGATCTGATATGATCATCTTGATCTTGATCTTCGATCTCAGCCGTCTGATTGTGTTCGTGATCATCGTTTTCATCGTGCTCGCAATCGTTCGTTCGTTGTGTTGTGTTCGTGCCCCGGGATTTCGATCCGGTTATTCTTCGTCTACACTCCAAGGCAAGTATCTTCTTGTACATTTTGTTTTCTAGTACAAGCTTTTCCTTGAAAATACTGCAAGTAGATTGTAAATGTGACTCCTCTTTGTTTATCGTTGATGATCTCATGTTTCACCTTATCTATTACATGATATAAGAGTCACAACCCTTCGTTGATATACTTGCTCACAACTAGTATAATTATGATACATTTCATGCAAAAAGTGTCTTATTTGGTTTCTGTCATGTCTTGGCTTGCTGTTTCGACCCCGATAACACTAGAATCTGAACTTGAGTCCTGAATATGAAATGTATCCCTAAGTATCTAGTTACCAATAACAACCAGAATTTTCGAATTCCAAGTTACGCTTTGAGAGATATCGCAGTTTTACTGCTGCTGTGTCGGTAATCACAGGTTCATAAAAACTGCTGCACCTCTTTGGTTTATAATTATTTTAACTATGCTACCAGTAAGTAAATGTCTTGAAATTTTTCATGCTGATACAGGACACCCTAGAGAACATTTCCTAAATTTCTTAGAATTAATTATTGAAGTTTCAAACCTGATTCATATGCATAAACTCATTTTTACAAATTCTGGCTGAACACAAATGTTGTATAGTTTGCTGTTTTGACATCAATTGCTAAAAATTTTATGTGTCTTAATTATATGCATTGGAACCGGACAGGAGTCTAGTTTCTAGGCCTTCTGACAGATCCACATTTGCTATCTTGTAGCAACGGGAATCATAGTTTTGGTCAGCAACGTCATGCTGTCCAAAACTGAAATTCTCGTAGTTCTTGATAATCTTAATTTGTGTTGACCCTTGAGTATGCTTTATAATTACCTTAAACTTTTTCCATGTTCTTGATCATGTTTACTTGACCTGTTTCGCACACTTTCATGCTTGTTTGATGATAATAATAAATAATAAGCCGGGGTTTAAGGGAAAGACCATAGTAGTGGACAATATAGGTAAGTATACTCGGAAGGGGGCCCGTGTTTTCCACTTGAGACATGCTTCATGAACTAGTTATATTATTATTCGATTCATGAACTAGTATATTATTTGATTCGACTCATGAACTAGTATATTGTAGCGCCCCGGATCCCCGTTACCGGACATCCGTGACACTTACCAGAATCTTTGCCTTCAAATGCATCTCAACACAATAATAACAAGGAAATTTAAAAACTTTTTATTGCCAAATAAGTCATTACATCATTGATTACAACCAATGTATCGTTCTTGACAAGAATACAAATTATATAAACTTAGTACATCTTATTACAAACATACATCACTCCTTTTGTAAAGTTAACAACTTTCTCTCGGACTGGCAGTCGACGGCTCACTACCGAAGCTCTGCTGAACAGTCAATCTACCTCCCTAGGACTTGCTCCTTGGCTTGAGTCTTCTGCTGCGCGACTCTGATATCTCGGCACCTGCTCGAAAGGTAGAACTGGTACCTAAAAGGTGGGGAACGTCAGTACTTCGACTGATGCAATACTGATAATAACAGCGATCCTCCAAACTGGCAATCACAAACCATCTTGAATGGAAAGAGAAACGTGCATCCTAAATTATGTAGTGCTCGTGTATGCCATGATCTAACAACTAAATGCATCAATCACAAGCCTATTCTAAGGCAAGCAAGACTCGAGAATCTGGATCCGCATGCATCCCATACTACATACGTTCCAGACCCAAGCATAGCCTAATCTAATGCGCAAAATAAGAATGCACACGATGCACCTACTCTAATGCAATTCAGTTGGGAACGTATGCATCCCATACTACATACTTTCCCAAAATCAACTTCTATGGAAACGTATGCATCCCATACTGCATACTATCCAAGGAGTTCGCCTCTTTTGATTGTAGGGTTCAATCCCTCGCCATGCATCCTACCCTTGTACTCATCCAATTCCCAATAGATTGTTCGTCGCCCAAGGAGGTTGCAGTCGATCGGTCTTGTTCCGCCACTGCAGTGCCTAAGTGGTGGTCGTGGCTGCCACTTGGTACCCACGTACGGAGCTCTTCAGAAAGCCGCGTTGAATCCGGTTCCCAGACCGTATGATTCCCATGTCCACCCCTTACCCGGGCTATGGACTGACCCATGCGTGTTCACCCCTGAACGGGTTATGAACTTATATACACACCAAAGGGACGTGAGCGCCTCGAGAGGTCAAATCCTCCTAGCCTCTGTACCTTAACAGGTACGTGAGCGCCTCGGGAGGTCAAATCCTCCTATCCTCCGTACCTTAACAAAAAAACCCATGTGCACAGGGACGTGAGCACCTCGGGAGGTCAAATCCTCCTAGCCTCCCGTACTTTACTCCGGCAAAGCTTTGGGAATTAACAAATCAAGATACGAGCCGAGGACTCATTCATGAGTGCCGAAAATGTATCCCTACGATTGGAAGGTACAACACCGACTATGGTCTGCTAGGACTAATGCAATTACCCAAACCCCTTAATATGTCACCCTAACCCCAGCCTTACTCTATTACTTTGGGTAAAAGATAAAATTGCTTCCACACTTGCCTATCAACCTCTGGCTCTGGCGATACCGGTCTGGTTTGCCACTTTCCCGGCTTGGAATTGTCCAGCATTACGGCCTACATTCGCCGCTACCCCGACTGTGAATGTATGTTCACCCCTGAACCGGGCTATGAACTTATACTAATGGCACGGCTCGGATGTCCTATGCTTCGGCGGAAGTTTATAATATAGGGTTGACAGGTGCAGGGTATCCCTTACCCTAGTGACTATCCTGAGTCACGCATCCCACTATGGGAGTCAACAACATCACGAACAGACACCAGACGTCCCCATTCAAGAATTTATCAACACTGTAGTACATCGGGGAACGAGTCCATACAATACCTAGTCAACACTCCAGACTAAGCAAACTAACGGGTTTCTGCTCGAAACTTAAAATGGTCATAACTCTCTCGATACAACTCCGATTGGAGTGTACGAGCTCAATCCGGAAAGGTAAGATCCTAGGCTACAACTTCCTAATTGATCATAAACTCAAATTCAATCATCTTGATCCCTAAATTAGCCTCTCAAGCCTCAGCCTGTGTATTTCCTGTACACGGGTTGCACCTTACCGGTAGCACAAAACAGTACTCGTTCATCAGAACGTCACAAACCCAAGTTCTATAGAAAGGTGTGGGTGTCCTCAACAACTCTGTAGTTGGTCATGAGTCCAAATTATACCCATAAATCACCCTAACACACACATCTCTCACAATTGTACCAAGTCACACACTAGGTCTTTCTAAATCAGAGCACTCAGAACCATTCTTGGTCTCTGTCCAGTATTACAAAAATCACAGTAAATCAACCCTTTACTGGAAATGCCTCAAATTGGTCTTGTTGGAAAGATCTAGATGTCTACTACAAATCTCTAATGAATCAGATTCTCAAATTGTTCTTTTAATGAGCCTCAAATGTCCAATCTCTACAGGGTATCAAAAATGGCTGAAACCAGTATAGCACATGCTAATAAAATCATATTAAATTCCTTAATCATCACAATGACACAAAATTTACATTGATGAAACTAGAGATCATTGTGAACAATATGAAAAACATCTCATATCAAAACTCCAAGTATACGGTGAGTTCTCTCTATTTCAATTAAGCACAGAAAGTCATCATGTTCTTCAGTTCAGCTTCAGCTACTGATTAAATGTCAATTTTTATCGAGCCTATAAATTCATCCAAACATTTTCCTTATTTTTGTATAGAATCTAAATGAATTTAGAAATACAGGGTAAAAATCTCAGATCAAGAACATGCTCCAATAAATTAGGAAAATTCCAACATCAGTCATCCTGTTAACTAATTGCTGATTTTGCCTTACGACACAGTTCTACTATTTGATTTTATTAAAATATCAAACCTCCTCAGAAAAATCCGAAATAAATCATGAACTATCTATACATATATATGAATAATCCCTGAAAATTGTAAGGCCTAATTGTTTGTGATTTGCTCTCAGAAAAATCTACAAAATAGCATTCTGAATAAGTTTCTAGTTTCAGTTTCTGATTTCATCTTTCAACTTCTTAGATAATCATCCTAGCACTTCCTATCATACATGCATGCAAGAAAATCAATTAAGAGACATAAAGTAAAGTTTAGAGTAACTCCCCACCCTTGGTTGCTGTAGAGGAATTGATCTCCTTGAGCTTCCTTCCTTTGAAAATCCTTCCTTGAGTCTTCTTCTTCACTCTCTCTTCTTCCTCTCTTTTTTTCTCTTGGAGGAGTTCTGAAATTCTAGAGCAAAGGAGGTGGAATGGGGGGGTTTTGATGGAGAAATGAAGGAGAAGAGAGGAGAGAAGAAGTGGGCCGGATCTTAGGGGTAGTAGGATAGGTGGTAAGGTGGTTTTGAGCCAAAACCATGGCTTTAGCCAATGGTTTGTGGTGGGATGCATTGGCTGCCCATTTTATCTTAAATGGGTTCTTTTGAATGCGAGACGAGGGTTTTATCGTGCGTACGCAATGTATATCCATCGTAGTATCGTACGATGTTATATTTGCATATGTGTCGTATCGAAAACTAATATTTATACCAGTATCGGTCCTCCCTTCATTCTCGTGCATCTTTTAGAACGCAATCCGCTCTCATAAACCGTCCTGCAAACATGAACTCACTCCAACATTCGTATACTCAAACAAAACATTAAGCACGCATACATACCATATATATATATATATACATATAGAAGGGTCGTTCAATCCGGGGTATTATATATATTGTTTGATTCATGAACTAGTATATATTTAATTCATGACTTGTCTTGTTATGACTTGACACATAAACTAGTTATATGATTACTCGATTCATGAGTATGGCTTGCTTGATACTTGATACCTGAGTACACCGCCCTATAAACTCCACCACTAGGCCTAAACGTAACTAATTATTTGTAGCAACCATGTAGTAAAAGTATGGATGCATGAAGTGCTACCTAAATAGAATTAAATATTAGACTTAAGATTTACTTGGCACTTGTACACACTTGATACCCTACTTGATGCTCATTACTTGAGGCTCGTTACTTGTTACTCGACACTTATACGTGATACTTGTTACTTGATGCTTGATAGCATTACATGTTCACTTGCCACTTGCTCTACTAGTAGTACTTGTTACCCAATCTTGTCATTTGAGTTGTCTTTCTTGCTAGTTAGTTTCTTGAATCCCACTACTTGTTGCGTCCATATTATATTATGTTATACATTCTTGATTCCAAATCTTGTTCCATATTTCTTGTACTAGTTTTCATACCCTTACTTGTACTATTTGCGGCCCTAACTTGCACTAAGGGCATTTGTCTTGTTTTCTTTATTTTTTTTCCTTTTATATTTATATATACAGACTTTGGAGATGAATTGCCTGCTGGAATTGGCGAGCAGACGTTCTAGGCTTCGCTTGGAGAAAAAACTTGCTTTAAATATTTTGTTTTCTTTTGAGTTATTTATTTCTTTTGCTACTTGAATCTTATAACGGGCTTATAGTCCCGAGTTTTATCTTTTGATCCAGATTTGAAAACTATTTGGGATATTATTATTTTGTTTCAAATTTTTTCTGTGGATTAATAAATTATTCATGCATGCATGGTTGTCTATATTTTGTTATATTCTTGTTATGGTGTTGAGTCGATCCTACAGCTTATGAATGATGAAAATAATTCGTTGGGCTTTGTCACGCACTCGTATTCCGTATTTTTGGGAAGCGGAGCGTGATAAGTGTCGACGGCCAGGAGTATCGGTGGCGGCGGCATGATGAAGCAATAATGGGAGGGCAGTGTTGGCGGCGGGTCGGTGCAAGGACAGTAATGAAGGTCTCGACTACAACAGGTGTCGTCTTGAACGAAAAAGGGTGGAATTGGGATCGGGAGGATGATGGGGATCGGGATAGACGGGAGTTGGGTCTACAATAGGATCGGGATCTTCGACAGGGATCGGGATCGTTGGTGGGGGTTTCGGAATCAACAGGAAGAAGAAGATCGATCTTTTTCTTCTTTTTCTTCTTCTTCTTCTTCACTTAGCCTGAGATATTTTTGGGCTCTGAGACCAAATTGAAAACATATTTGGGAAAAATCTTTTTTTTTCTTATTGTTTTCTTCTACTGTGTATCTCTTTATATATTCATTACATTCTTGGAGAAGGGGTACAATAAGTTGAGGAGAAGATTAAGGAGATGAGAGATTTGAGGGAATTTGTTTCCTAATTTATAGAAAACAGAATATACAGATTTATTCTTACTATATTTCTACAATATTGACTCCAAATAATCTATTTGCTAGATTGGATTTAGCACCACCAATAATACTATTTAAAGGATTATTGACGATCCTTTCATCCATGCAAACAATCATTATCGGTGTGTCGATTCCAGGTCTAAATAGATCGGTTATTTTTAACTGTATTAAACCGGTATGTGGGTATTAAAAGATAATGGTAGCATGTTTTTCAGTAAAGATTATTTACAATTACAAATACATACATTGTTTACTCCAATATACATAAATGACGAAGAAACCATGACTAGAAGAATTGACAAACCTATAGTTGAAGAAGAATGCAAATGTAACAAAGAAAGAGAATGTCAATTACATGAAACAGATTATCAAGATATAGAGTCCCTAGATGGAATAGAAATTACTAAAGAATTTATCAATTTACAACATTTATATTATACTCTCGTAAGTGAACAAGATATAGAACAGTTAATCTCTAAAATATAAAAGTTAGGAATAATAGGAGATGTAAAATAAAATATTGTGAAAAAGATAGAGTTGTCTCTAAACTGAATATTATTAATCTAGAATATAAAATTAGAACCGCTAAGATTAATGCTACTAATCAAAACCTTGAAGATTTTAAAATGAATATTTCCGAATTATTAAAAGTAGGTGTAATAAGAAGATCAGAAATTCCACATATCAGCAACCTTTATAGTAAGAAACCACAGTGAAGAAACTCTAAAAGACTAAATGATAACACAGTAGATGATGGTTACGATATACCAGATAAAACAAGATTAATCAATCAGATACAAGGATGCACTATTTTTAGCAAGTTTGATCTCCGGATTTTGGAAAATAAAATGCATCCAAAAAGTATAGAATGGACAACCTTTACTTGTCCAGAAGGTCATTTTGAATGGCTAGTCATGTCATTCAGCCTTTAAAACGCACCATCTATTTTTCAACGAAAAATGGATAATATATTTTAAAACATAAGAAGTTTGCTATAGTTTACATAGATGACATTTTGGTCTTCAGTAAAACTAGACAAGAACATAGAGCTCATTTGCAAATAATTATCTCAGAATTTATTAATCATGACATTATAATTAGTAAAAAGAAGATGCTGTTATTAAAACCTCAAATAAATTTTTTTGGAGTAATCATAGGCCAAGGAAAGGTCAACCTTCAACCTCATATAGCTCAAAAGACCTTAGATTTTCCAGACAAGCTAGAAAGCTTGCAACAAATTCAACAGTTTTTAGGCCTAGTAAATTATGCTAGACCATTTATTAAAGATTTAGGGGAAATAGTTGGCTCATTATATGCCAAGACTTCTCAAAAAGGACGGAGACATTTTAACCAAGAAGATATAAAACTCGTTCAGCATATCAAAACGTTGATTAAAAACCTTCCAGAGTTAGATTTACCCATAGATACCGATTATTTGATCATAGAAAACTATGGTTGTAATACTGGGTGGGGATCCACCCTTATTTCAAAACCCAATAAATATGCTGATAACTATACTGAAAAAGTATGTAGATATGATAGTGGCAAGTATAAAGAAAAATGAAATATTAGTAGTCTAGAAGCAGAACTTTTAGCAATTTCCTATGCATTAGAAAGTTCTGAACTTTTTATTATTTCTAAAAAAGAAATCACTATTCGAACAGAATGCGGAGCAATCATCTCTTTTCATACAAAAATGAACTTAGATAGTAAGCAAAGTTCTCGCAGACAATGGTTAAATTTCTCGATCGCTAGTTGTTTACTCCATCAGAGTATGCCTAGAAGCGTGGTGGACCTAGTAAACACACAAGTAGACACACACTATGAAGACCCTCAATTTTCTCTGTTTGAATTTCTTCAGATTTGTTCCATAAAATCCTTTACCCAGGCCCTTAGTCATATGACTGACAAAAGTTTTTTTTATATAACTTGGCACAAACATTTGACATTGGCACTCGAGGAGGACAAATTCGACGACTTATGACAACTTTGCGATTAAAAGAGCTTACACCAAGATTTATCTCTAGTAGAACACTAACTAACTTTGATTTAATGGATTTACAGATGGACCGGCCTCCTCAACCAGGTTTAATGCCAACAAACAACTTTGCCTCTAATTAGAACATCATAACTAGACCAAGGCAAGAAAGACTGAGATTTGGTAATCAGGAACTAATTTTTTTTTCCTAATAGCAATATTTCTTTTAAGACGTTTTCCCATATCTCGATTAGTAAAGAACAAAAATGTATTTTAGATAATCTATGGATAGCTTTCAATAATAACGACCAAAAATATTTTTCTAGCCCACCTAAACGCTTTATCAGAATATTTCAACTAGAACAAAAAGAATTTCAAATTTTATATTATTTTAAAAGGTAATCTAGTAGGAGTTTTTCATACTTGGATTGAAGTAGTAGATAGTATTAAAAAATTTAAATATCCCTTTACATAGGTTTTAATACTCTTTCTGAAGCACTAGATGTCTCGATGTCTCCTGAAAACATTTTAAAGTAAATTATTTGTTTCTCCTTCTCTTAGAACAATCTATGAATCTCCATTAGAATATTCAGTAGCTAGTGATAGTCTAGCCAAGATCATTTTCTGTGATCATCGTGAAGCAATAGAAAAAATTATTAGAAAGCTTAATGAGAATATCAATAGTTTAATTCAAGAATAATAGAAACTTCTTGTTAATTAGCAGAATTATAAAAAATAGTTATTTCAGACAAAATTTCCACAAAAGACTGCTCCTACAGTCTATAATCCCAAGGATGAGATTGGTATGCATTCCCATCTGAATGCTGTAAAAGATATCATTGGGTCTCAAATTCCAGTGACTAGTTCGGAGCAAACGGCTACCGGTAAAGACTTCTCAAATCTGTTAATGGTTTTGGCTTTGCCAAAAAGCCAAGATAAAGGGAAGGTGCCCTTAATAGAACCAGAGTTTACTCAACAGACACAATATCTAGAAGAATGTGAACAAATTTATCAAATGCTACATCAAATAGAAGGTCTCCAGAATCAACCAAAAGCTAAAGATAAAAAGGAAAAAGAAAGAATCACTAAAGCATCTGATTGCAGAACAGGTGGCTAGCACACTAAAGGATGCTTTAACAAAGAAGGCTCTGGAAGACGAACAAAAAGAAAAAAGAGAAGATAAGAATAACCAAAAGGAAGACACCACACCAGAAGAATCTGTTAATGGAGATAATAATCCAGATTCTTCCTTATCTCTTGATTATGTGGCATTGCACAACTTGGACACGTAAAAGGAAAGAAGACTCAAGAAAGATGCCTAATTAAAGAAACCAAGAACTTAGCTATAAAAGGAGAAGAACACCAACAAACAGGACAAAGATCTCTCAGCTTTACTCCTCCTTCCTCCACCCTCCTCCAAACAATCTTGTATAAATATATGTAATATAACTCCAGTAAGGCATGTAAGGATTAAAAGTAGAGTTGGTATCAAGTCCTATCAGGCCGGGTCCTCCACTACCCGGACCTGGACCCGATACCTCACAGGTCCAAGAATTGGACCCGGACTCGGACTTGCAAGAACCGGGTTCGGGTCCGGGTCCTAGTTAAAAAAAGTCTACCTGTCGGGTCCGGTAGCGGAGAATAAATATTTGCACGTATGTATTTTGCACCAGATATCCTACTGTTCGAATAATTTTTTCACTTAAGTACATAAATAAATATTATATTTACACATATATATTTAACAATTACTATTTATATGTATATCTCAATAACAAAATTATTCAAATTTCATATTTTTGAGGTATTTTTTAATGAGTCCGGGTCGGTTCTATTTTAAGTGGACCTGAAAGTGCATCGGGTCTTATTTTAGGATCCAGACCCAGATCCGGACCCATATAGATAGTGTCACGCCCCGCTTTCCACTATACGAAAGTACGGGCATGCAATTGAGGTCCAGTAAATGATATAAGTATTCCAACTCATATCATCAATAAGTTGTACAATATTAGTAAGCTCAACAACACGGGTAACAATAATAATCACAAGAACAATGCTAGAATACAATAACCAATATCTTATATACAAGAAATTCAGGTCAAAATTTCTGAGAATAAACAATGTACTTAATAGTTTATTACAGTGAGATGATAGAGAAATAGCTGCGCTACGCACATCTTGCTATTCCATGAAAGACGTCTTAGTAATTTCATCTAGAGAGTCTAATCATCAAGTTCCTTCGGTAAATCATCGTCTGTCCTGTATAAATATTAACTCAAAGAAAATGGAAAAGTACCCGTCAGAGAAAGCTTCGGACAACATGTAGCAACAAGCAGTAAAATGGTAAGATAACAAGATATAACAAGAAAGGAACAAGAAGTAGCAGTGCAATTACTGAAAAATAGTACAATACAGTATAGGAGGAAGATAGGAACTGGAACAATATGATCATGTAAGCAACAACTATGAACAAGGTGTATTCAAGACTTCAAAGTATAATCAATTGGTAACCCAGGATCAGTTAATCAATAATCATGTAATCAAGAATCAATAATCATGTAATCAAGAATCAAGAATCATGCTTAATGTCAATTTCGAGTTTATCGGTTTTATTAACTTATCCAATACACACAATCCTGTGTTCCATACCACAAGTTCGGGTGCATATCAATCATGTGACGTTTAGACTTAAGTAGTGAATTCTATAGGATTATGTACTCGGGTGTTCCAGTGACAGTATCAATAATCAAGACATGTAATCAAGAATCATGTAATCAAGAATCGTGTAATCAAGAATCACTTTTCTAGGAAACACAGGCTCTATTCCTAGTATACTCTCCTATATTGTCCATTACAAAGCTGTACCCTTATAACCCCGACTTGTTATTCTTTTACAATAATTAATCAAGAACATGCAGTGGGTACGACTAGTGGAACGGTAGTATCAAGACATTTAGAATCAAGGAAAATATCAAAGGCGGTAATCATGGTATTATCAAGTGGTATGAAATGCATTATATAAGAAAATTTACCAATCTATTATATGGGTATAAGTTATTATTACAAGAACAACAATACATATGGTTAAATTCATTAAATATGGACAATAATGGGTTTATATGCAAAAACGTGAAGATGAATTTTTAGACAGCAGCACCTATCTGCATTCAAATTTACTTTACCGTGGCTACAAGAAAGAAAATCAAATCCCGTCGGAGATTCTAGAAAGTAGACTTCCTTCCGGTTCCAACGCATTTTCACACGATACATTATAAGGACAGTATCTATGCGTAAAAGTTCATTCTTTATTGGTTTCGATGTTTCGTGCATAATTCTGTTATAGAAATCCAGGAGTCACCGTACTAAAATGTTAATAACTTACAGTCTATAAATCTGATTGAGAAACCGTAAGATGTTATGGATTCTAGACTCGGTGGGCTATGATTTTCATGTATAAAGTTCTTGGATCAAGTATCGAAAACTGGGTCAAATTCTCCGTGCAAGAGACAAGACAGTAGGTTTTGTGCACAGTTTCAGTTCTAGAATTTACAATATTACAGTACTAAAATCATGAAATCTCACAATCTATACATCAGATTGTGAAACCGTATTCTAGATTCTAGACTCAGAGGGCTACAATTCATATGTACAAAGTTCTTGGATTCAGTATCGGGAACTAGGTCGAATTTCCAGTACAAAATTAGGAAAACGACAGGGTAGAAATGTGAATATTTGATAACACAATACGAAGTGTGTTAACGGTTCAAGATTTGAATCAACAGCATGAAATGAGTAACTAGACAAGAAAATATGATGATAACTAGGATACTTGCTGGGAGTTCAAGAAAACGCTTGCCTTTATAACGATGGTTTTGCTTGCAACAAGAATCACGGGATGAAGATGGAGATTACACAAGCTCGATAACATGAAATGGAAGGCCAACAGTTTGAACTTACAACCGCAGCGATGGGGTTCGTCTTTGAGCGTTGGGCTGCAATTCAACGGTAGCAAGAGCAACAACAACTACGGCGGTGAGCGAAGGAAGTAGCAACAAAAACACGGTGAGTGGGACGGCACCGTCGGCAAGCAATGACAACAAGAGGAGTGCGGAAATGGAGTGGAGCTCAGGAAAGAAGAAGATGGTGGAGGGCTTCGGTGGTGGTGATGAGGAGCTTCGGGTGAGGGATGAAGAAGAGGCAGTGGAGCGTGGGTCGGGTTGGAGAACGAAGAAGAAGAAGAGAATGAGGTGGTATGAGTTGAGTTTAAAAATGAGAGAAAGAGTTGGCTGATGAATGTGTGCATGCATATAGTTATATAGGAGAGAGACTATATATATATATATATATATATATAGAGAGAGAGAGAGAGAGAGACAGTATGCATGCGTATATTATATACAGTCTTATCGGGAACTCGGGGGATTGAAGAAGAGACAGTATGCATATATACTCGGGGGATTGAAGAAGAGACAGTATGCATATATATATATATATATATATATATATATATATATATATATATATATATATATATGGGTAAAAGGGATATGAGCAACTTGCTCATTTAGTAAATGAGCAATTGATTATGTGGCATGCATGTGATGCATTGGACAACTAACCCTTTTAAGGCTTTTCCAATCACATGTATGCCACATCATCAATTGCTTATTTACTAAATGAGCAAGTTGCTCATACCCCTTTTTCCCTATATATATATATATATAATAAAGCACAAAGAAAGCTATCAAGTGGCTCTCCTTCAATCTCCCCAAAATCAAAGGCCTAGATCTAACCTCACAAAACACATTTTCCCTCCAAAAGATTCCCTCCAAAACTCAAATTCAAATCCCCCCCCCCCCACCCAAAACAACACCTTTATTTATTTAATTATTTCTCTCTCTCTCTCTCTCTCTCTCTCTCTCCTATTCAAAAAATTAAGAAAATAAGATTTTAAAAATAAAAAAAAAAAAAAAAACTTTAAAACATAAAAACTAAAAAAATTAAAAATTTACACACTTTAAAAATAATTCAAAATTTTCAAAAATATCAAAAATATCAAAAAAGTTATTAAAAAATTTAAAAATTCTAAAAAATTTTTAAAATAAATTTTTTAAAAAAATTAAAATAAAAATTTAAAATTTTAAAATTTTCAAAATTTTCAAAATTTTCAAAATTTTCAAAATAATAAAAAAAAGTAATAAAAAATTTTAAATTTTAAATTTTAAAAATTTTAAAAATTTAAAAATTTAAAATTTGAAAATCTCAAAGCAATTCCAAATCAAAATCCAATGTCGAACCACAATCAAGAGGTCGTCACCGATATCTGATCCGCTGCTGATTCCGTATCGGTGACTTCCCTCCCAAAAATCGAGCGCGAATATCAAGCGACTCCGTATCGGCGACTCCCCTCCACCGAATTAAGAGCCTTTATATGTGATGCGACGACTCTAATTTCATCTCATTAACCGAATTCTCATTCTAATTTTTAATTTTGTGTGTGCATGGGATTACTCAGTTTTTTGCTGACTCGAATTTTGTCTGTGCATGGGATCTAAGTTCAGAGATGTATGATTGTTTTATTATTGGTTTTAAAATTTTTTAATTTAGTGATTTATTTGATGAGTTTTTTATTGGTTTTGATTTAAGGTATACACAAGTGAGAGATGGATTATTTAGTGGCCTCAATTTGGGCTTCCAAACCATAACAGGACAGGTAAGCTGACCAGCAATCTAAAATAACTTGGAAAATATGCAACATTAATTTCTTTACTACAAGAGAAAATACTATCGTGAAGTGTTCCTTCACTGGTTATTAGAAACCATGGATAATATAATATATAAGAACTTTTAGTGTATGTTTGGATATATAGGATTGGGATGACTGGAGTTTACAAGTGAAGGGTGAAAACTCTCCACTCAAGAAAGACAGCTAAAGTAAATTTGTTATTTATCCATTTTGATTTTTTTTTTTATAAAGGAGCAATGGGGAGACAAAGTGGAGATAAAAGAAATGATTAGCTTGGATTAAAGTTTTGAGAACTTCATGTATTTCATTTTGGTTGAAATAATAATAAGAGGTATTTTAATTGCAAACTGAGTCTCAGACAAATAAATGTTTAGCTTATTGGTATTGTAGATACCTTCACACCTGCACTTGCGTTACCATTGTATTTAGACATGCTCATAGTGGTTATGAGATTAGAGTAATCTCTATAAAACCTATATGATAATGTCCTTACATAACGATTACAAGCATCTAAAAGTGATGCTGATGTTAAAAAAAAACTCTATGCAGGGTTTCTAACAAACTATATGCATTCCAAGTAAGTTCAAGCTAATGATCAAGAAGGCGATTGTTGAGCTTAAAGGTAGATATACTGCTTCCACATATAATATGTTTGCTACTTCAATTAATTTGCTGGACCTCCAAAGCTATTTTATATAATCAAACCAGGTGCACCGTTCCTAAGACGTGCCGTAGGTACGTGTTAACGGGCAAACCTAGTATATATATAAGGGTTGAGGTAGTAGTGTAGGAGTAGGAGTAGTAGGAGGATGTGATAAATATCGTAAACAGAAGTTGTGGGTTAGGAGTTGGCTATTGGATTAAGAAATCAGATTAGGATTAGAATTATGATTAGGATGAATCAGGGTTTAAATTTAAACTCCAATGGAAAAATTCACAAAAATTTTGAATGGTTCTGAAAAATATTTTAGTTCTAATAAGAATGAAATAATGTCCGATAAAGAGTCCAAAGAGAAGAAAAAAAATTGATCTGAAAATTAAAATACAAAAAATCACTTAATAAAATACGTACAACTGGAACAAGGGGTTACAATCCTACCCATCTTACAAAAAAAATTTCGTCCTCAAAATTTACTCAGGCGGGATATAGGATAGCAAATAGTGAGTGCAATAATGTTCAATCATGAGTACAACAAAAGATAAAAAGAATCAAAGAGTACAAATGCACGACCAGACAAATTGTGCACCTTCAACTGAAGAACTCATCAAATTGATGTCTGGGCTCAGAATCTGAACCACCGACATCGCTACCAGGCACCTCAACATCCCAGTTCAGCTGAGTCGAAAGCTCATCTTGGTCTGGCACATACTCTTCTAATTTTCTGAGTAGTTTCTTGGGTGATGGAGCTGAAATGAAGATGCACCTGGACTTACTGGATATAAACTCCTCAGCCACAGCTGAATCTATGAAGGACAGAAGTGAATCGTAATATCCATCAACATTTAAAAGACCCACTGGCTTACTGTGGATCCCCAGTTGAGCCCATGTGATCACCTCAAACAATTCCTCAAGTGTTCTGTAACCTCTGGGCAAGGCTATGAAAGCATCAGCGGCGCGAGCCATCTCAACCTTCTTCTCGTGCATGTTAGAGACAACTCTAACATCTCCCACAGTTCCCCCAATAATCGCCTTTTGCATTAGAGACTTGAGGATCACTCCCAAAACGTGTCGGCCACCAGCACGAAGGACATCAGAAACAAGACCCATCAATTCTATGCTCCCACATCCGTAAACGAGATCGATATTCCTCTGTACTAGCTCCTTGCCGAGCTCAATCGCAGCCTCTCTGTAGCTAGCTCTCTTGCCAGAGCTACTGCTACAAAATACAAAGATCCTACTCAATCTCGATGAAGATGATGAAGATGAAGAAAGCTTCATCTTTCTCTCCGCTTTACTTTCTTCTTCCACCGATTTTCTCTTCATCCCTGCCACCGATTCTTGATCTCTCCTTTCCATTTGCCAAGAAAATTCGAGCTCCCCTACAGATCTTCCTTTCTTCTTACTTCCACCTTCGCTACTGGCTTCTCGCTATTCCTCTTCTTCAAATCTTGCTCCCAAGTTCTCTTCTTCTTTCTCTTCTTCCTTTCTTCCCCGACTTCTCTCCCTCTTTCTTTCTTCTCCGACTTCTCTCTCCTCTCTCCTCTCTCCTCTTTCTTCTTTCTTCTTTCTTTGACTTCTCTCCTCCTTTCTCTTCTTTTTTTTTCTTCTTCTTCTTGTCGTTTTCTTCTTTATGCATCGCCCCCTACAATTAACCTATATCAAACAATTACTCTTCAGCCGCTATTCATTCTAAATGTTACATCAAACTCTGAGTTGTTGATGATGAAGAGGACTGCTTAAAATCCATGCCACAAATCAATATGGGATTCTGCTTGCACTCTTCAGAACAAAGGCCTGTGGTGATCTTCCAAGCCATTTACATGATGTAGCAAAAATGGGATGCCGATCGATGAAGCGAGCAAAAATAAAAGAATGGTTAATAACAAAATCGAAGCGAATATGGGTATGAAAAGTATGAATCAATGAATGAAGAAGAGTGTAAAAGACAGATGGAAATAATCAATGAAAGAATGAAATATGAAGGGATAAAAAATGAATCGAATAAGTTTAATATTTGAGTTCAAAAGATGGTTATCAATGTTCATGTGATCATGCGGTGTGTATACTTGTTGAGCTTAACATGGTTCGAGGTTGGGCTCTGATCGAGCTTGGGCTCTGATACCACTAAAAACCTGTCAAGCCCCGCTTCCCACTATACGGAAGTACGGGCATGCAATTGAGGCCCAGCAAATGATATCTGTATACCAACTCATATCATCCAAAAGGTGTACAATACCAGTAAGCTCAGCAACATGGGTAACAATAATAATCACAAGAACAATGCTAGAATTCAGCAACCAATATCTTATATACAAGAAATTCGGGACAAAATTTTGGAGAATAAATAATGTACTAAACAGTTTATTACAATGAGGTGGTAGAGAAATAACTGTAGTAATTCCGTCTAGAGAGTGTGATAATCAAGTTCCTTCTGTAAATCGTCATCTGTTTTGTATAAACATTGACTCAAAGAAAATGAAAATGTACCTGTTAGAGCAAGCTTCGGGCAGCAGGTAGCAACAAGTAGTAAAATGGTAAGTGATATGGCTAAAAATAGGGTTAATTCGGAACCATCCAAATTGGGCACAAATCTTATAGCTCGGGGGTAAAATGGTAATTTCACCTACAGATGGACCTGAAATGGGTACTGGGTCTTTTCTCCAAAGACCCAATAGCCCACGAACGGATCTGCCTTAACTGGGTGCGGGTTCGAACCCGCAAAGAACCCAGTCTAGCTGGATAGAATTAGGGTTTATGATTATACTTAATCAATGGCCCTGATTCACTCTATCCATTCACTGGGAAGTAGGGATTTGATCTTATCCCGAAACTGAACCCTAAGGCGGCTATAAATACCCCCCATCCCCCACTGTTAACAGGTAATCAATCTTTTGCCAGTAAAAGCTCATTCATAATCTTTCTGATTACTGACTTGAGCATTGGAGGGTGCATCACCGGGATCAACCCCGGTGTTTTGTACTTTTTGCAGGTGAATGGCGGGAGATCACGGTCAAACTCCAGCAGAAAGGTTTCAGGTTTGACTATTCAACATCCCAAAGAATCCACAAATTCTATTTGTTTGTCCCCATACCAGATTTAGCGGTAACAGAGTGGCACTGTCTATGAAAAACCACGAATATCAGTCCTTCCTCTTCTCTTGGTTAAGATCACCTCCAGCCATGCCTCCCCAAAAACTGAGATCCAAAGGGTCCAATCGTGGACCCACTCCTCCTCAACCACAACAGGAGGTCCCCCTCCAAACCGTCCAGCAGCAGGGGCAACTCCCTCCTCAGCCTGTTCAGCCCCTGCAGCAGGAGCAACGTCCTCTTCAGAACCTTCAAACCCAAAGGGCTCCGCTCGGGCCCCAGAATGCCGGCGCAGGGGCCTCTCGTCCCAACCCTCAGAAGTAACCTCCTCATCGAGACCGCATCTCCGTACACAACCCTTCTACCAATTCAATGGCATCTCACAACCCCCGGCCTTCCGAAGACCTCCACAATACCCTCCTTAACCGGCAAAAAGAAGAGGACCTTCGCCACCATTTGGATGAAAGGCGAGCCCATGAGGGAGCCTCCCGCCCAGAACGTCCAAATGAGCGATCTCCTCGTCGCCGCGACCACAGGAGGTCCCCTCCTCGCAGGGGGTGGAGAGAGTCCCCTGAGTACCATCGAAGAAGACATCGTTCTCCCGCTGGTCGGCAACCCCCGAGGGACGATAACAGACTTATCACCCGAGCCAAATTCCAAGAGTTCCAGGCTACAATCTTGCAGGCCCTCAACCTCCGGCCGAACAACAACAATGCTCAGAGGGTCCCCACTCCTCCTCCGGTCCAAAGTCCTCGTCATCGGTCCCTAACCCCTCCTCAAGCTCCGAGTCACCGCCATCATAGTCCTCGTCATTCCCCTAGCTACCATCGCCGAAATCCGCGCTCCCCTTCTTACGAAGACGAGTCCAGAGACTCGCTTGGCTACCGTCGAAGGGACGATGCGGTCTACCGCCGTCTCCACGAGATGGAGAGGCACCTCGGATAACTGGATAAAGAGGAAGAGCTGAGAGGAAGGACCCTCCGTCCAAGCCGACCCCCCTTCTTTCGAACAATCATGGAGGTGCTCATTCCAATAGGCTTCAAGCCCCCGTAGTTTGAGACTTACTCTGGGGAGTCAGACCCCGTGGACCACATCGAAAGCTTCAAGACCCTCATGTTGATCTACCAAGCTTCCGATGCTCTACTGTGCAAAACCTTCCCAGCTACTCTCAAGGGTCCAGTCCGAGAATGGTACTCTCGTCTTACCCCATGTCCATATTCGCCTTTGAACAATTTGAGACCTTCTTCGTCACCCACTTCGTGAGTAACCGCCGCACCGAGAAGACTAGTATTTTGCTACTCTACCTCAGTCAGAAGAAGGGTGAGAAGCTGAGAGATTATGTGAAGCGGTTTACCGTGGAAGCTAGGTCCATTGCCTCCCTCAACCAATCGGTCGCCAATGCAGCCTTCCAGTCAAACGTCCTCAACTCAAGCCTTCGGTCCCCCTAGCCAAGAAGCCCCCGTAAAACTTCTCCGACCTTCTTCTCAGAAGCGAGAAGTATATCCGGGCTCAGAAAGCTGAACATCGCCCCACTTGTAAGGGGTCTTCCTCCGGGACCATGAGAAAGGCAGCTGAAGAAGAGGGAGCTAAGAAGCTCCAGAAGAACAACGGGGGCCAGCGCCGCCCGCCTCCCAGATTTGAGAAGTTTACCCCTCTTAATGCCAACATTTCTACCATTCTCATGGAGGTCGAGAAGGAAGGAGTTTTGCCTCCTGCCCCGAAGATGAATACCCCCGACAAGAAAAAGGACAAGGAAAAGTGGTGCCGATATCATCGAGACCACGGCCACGACACCAATGACTATCGGGCCTTGAAGAATGAAATTGAGGCCCTCATCCAGAGAGGGCAGCTGTCTAAGTTTGTGAGAAAGGACCGAATTGATCTTCCTCCTCCCCCCAGGGGGGCTAACAAGCGTCCCGAGCGGTGCGACGAGACTCCCGAGTTTGAAGAGGAACGCATCTTGCATCTCATTCATGGAGGTCCCATGGGAGGAACCTCCAACTCTTCCCGGAATGCTTTCATACGAGAAATCATTTCGGTTCACAGCATACCCCCTCCCAAAGGCCTCGGAGTCCCGGTCAGTTTCTCGGATGAAGACCTGGAGGGTGTCCGAACCCCCCATTGTGATGCACTGGTAATCAACCTCCACATGGACAACTTCAAAGTGAAAAGGATTCTTGTAGACAATGGTAGCTCTGTTAACATCCTCTTCCTGGCAGCCTTCCGAGGACTCAAGTTATCACGGGACAGGATCAAACCTGCCGGCTACACGCTCCATGGGTCTCACAGGAGTGCCAGTGACTATCGAAGGGGTAATAACCCTCGACATAACCGCTGGCAAAACTCCTACTACCCGGACGGAGCCAATGGATTATATGGTCGTCGACATCCCAGCTACTTACAATGTGATTCTAGGCGGACCTGGCCTAGCTGCTTTAGAGGCCGTCCTGTCGGCTTATCATCTTAAAATGAAGTTCCCCACCAAGTCAGGTGTAGGGAAAGTAAGGGGTAGCTAAGAGATGGCCCGCAAGTGTTACATGACCTCCACCGGGGGACCTGTCCTCTCCCTTGAGACTTGAGATTCCCCATGGGAACACCCAACCTATGTCCGAACCTGTGGACGAGTTAGAAGAAGTGCTCTTTTTCGAGCAAGATCCGAACCGCAAGTTCTTCATCAGCAAAACCCTCCCCTCTGCCCTTTGTTCCGACATAGTCCAATGCATCAGGAAGAACCATGACCTCTTCGCCTGGTCTGCTGCCGATATGCTAGGCATTTTCGAGGAGGTCCTCGTCCACCACCTAAGCGTTGCTCTAGGGTCCAAACCAGTCTAGCAGAAAAGGCGCAAATTTGCCCCCAAGCGCCAGCAAGCCATAAAGGAAGAAGTGGACAAGCTCCTCAAAGCCCGGTTCATACAAGAAGTCAACTATCCCGAATGGCTCTCTAATGTTGTTATGGTTAAGAAGGCCAACGGAAGTTGGAGAATTTGTATCGACTTCACGGACCTGAACAAAGCCTGCCCTAAAGCTCCATTCCCTCTCCCCAGCATCGACAACTTAATCGACACTACTTCGGGCCATGAGTTGCTGAGCTTCATGGATGCCTTCTCCGGATATAACCAGATCAAAATGTTCCCCCCGGATATCCCGAAGACCTCCTTCGTCACCGATCAAGGACTCTATTGCTACAGGGTAATGCCCTTCAGGCTGAAGAATGCCGGTGCAACCTACCAGCGCCTCGTCAATAAGGTCTTCCAGAATCAGATCGGCCGAAACATGGAAGTGTATGTTGATGATATGCTAGTTAAAAGCATCCATGGGGCCGACCAGGTTGCCAATCTCCAAGAAGCATTCGATGTGTTGAGGAAGCATGATATGAGGCTCAACCCGAACAAGTGTGTGTTCGGAGTCTCGTCAGGAAAGTTCCTAGGCTTCATGGTCAGCCAAAGAGGAATCGAAGCCAACCCCGAGAAGATCAAAGCCATACTGGACATGGCACCCCCTACAAGTGTGAAAGAGGTTCAGAAGCTCACGGGGCACCTCACGGCCATAGGGCGCTTCCTGTCTAAGTCGGGAGAAAAGTGTCTTCCTTTCTTCAAGGCCCTCAGGGGGGCTAAGGGCTTCGAGTAGGCCAACAGCAGCAAGAATCGTTCGATCAGCTAAAGGCCTACCTGGTCAATCCCTCTCTCCTCAGCAAGCATATCCCCAGGGAAACACTACCTCTACCTAGCTGCCTCCGAGCAAACCCTCAGCGTTGTAGCAGTGAGGAAAGAAGACAAGGCTCAGAAGCCTATCTATTACGTGGGCAAGGTACTTCGGGATGCCGAGCTCCGCTATCCAAGATTGGAGAAGATAGCATACGCCTTGGTTATGGCAACCAGGAAGCTCCAACCTTATTTCCAATCCACTCGGTGGTCGTTCTTACCGACCAGCCACTTAAGAAAGTCCTGCACAAACTCGAGACCTCAGGCCGTCTGATGAAATGGTCGATCGAGCTGAGTCAGGCATGACATATCTTACCAGCCTCGGACCACAATCAAGGCTCAAGCCTTAGCTGAATTTATTGTTAAAAGCACCATCCCAAAGGTCAGTCAAGCAGCGAACGGGCCTCCCATCTGGACAGGTGTATGTAGACGGGTCCTTTTGCACCGAAGGGAGCGAAGCCGAGGTCATTCTGGCAGGCCCAGATGACTTCGTTCTCCAATACTCCCTCCGCATCAACTTTAAGGCCTCCAACAACGAAGTGGAGTATGAAGCCCTTATAGCCGGCCTCGGTATGGCTCGTAAAGCAGGGCCACAACGTCTTCGGATATACAGTGACTCGCAGCTAGTCGTGAATCAAGTTTTAGGAGAGTACCAGGCGCGAGACGACCGAATGGCTAAGTACCTAGTCAAGGTCCAAAGTCTCATGGCTTCATTCAAAGAGGCACAAATTCAGCGGATCCCTAGAGAAAAAAATTCCCAAGCAGATGCCCTCTCCAAATTGGCCTCCTCCTCCCTTCAAGGTCTCGAGCAAATCGTCCTAATTGAAGTGCTCTAAGACCAAGCATAGAAGAAGAAGCCCCCGACTCGATGGAGTCGCTGCCCGTCCAACTTCAGGATAACTGGATGAAACCTTTGATAGAATTCCTCAGGGATGGGCTCCTCCCTGAAGACCTTAAAGAAGCTCGTCGAGTCCGAACGAGAGCGGAGCGGTACACCCTTGTTGAAGGAGTCTTCTACAAACGCTCCTACACCCAAGTAGACACAGACCCTACTTGAGATGCCTCTCCCCGGAAGAAGCCTCATATGCCTTGCAAGAAATCCACGAAGGTATAGGCAGAGCCCATTCAGGGTCGAGGACCCTCGCCAGGAAAGTGTTGAACTATGGATATTTTTGGCCTACCCTAGTCCAAGACGTCGAGCAACATGTTCGGCGATGCAGCCCTTGTCAGCAGTTCTCCAACATTCGCCGTCTACCCCAAGCACAACTCACATCACTCTCAAGTCCGGTTCCCTTCGCGATGTGGGGGATGGACTTGCTAAGTCCATTTCCACTAGCTCCGGGGTCCGCTCAAGTTCCTAGTCGTGGCGATCGACTACTTCTCTAAGTGGATAGAGGTCGAGCCATTGGCTATGATTACAGAGAACAAAGTGCTGCAGTTCTTCTGAAAATATGTGATCTGCAGATTCGGCGTACCTCGGGTCCTCATAACAGATAACGGAACACAGTTTACAGGGGCAGCTTTTCGATCTTTATGTAAAGACCTCGGTATCCAACAATGTTTCTCCTCCGTCTCCCATCCTCAGTCCAATGGTCAAGTGGAGAATGCCAATAGACAGATTCTCTCCGGCATCAAGAAAAGGCTAGATAAGTCGGCCGAAGGCTTATGGGCAGAACAGCTTCCCAACGTATTATGGAACTACCGCACTATGAAACGGACCCCCATAGGAGATTTGCCATTCAATCTCACCTATGGGTCCGAGGCTGTGATCCCCTTGGAAGTCGGTCTACCATCTCCTCGCTTTATGGCCCATGAAGAAGAGCAGAATGCCAGAGAACTCCGAGCAAATTTGGACCTGATTGATGAGCTCCGTGAAAGAGCTTCTATTCACCAGCAAAATTATCGAAGAAGGATTAAGCAGGCCTACAAAAAAGGGTTCGTCCCACAGATCTCAAGGAAGGGGACTTGGTCCTCAGAAAGCTAGCTATCTCGTTCCCTAATCAAAAGAGTAAGCTAGCTCCGAATTAGGAAGGACCGTACAAAGTTTCCAAGGTAGTCCGTCCCGGAGCGTATCGTCTAGAGGACCTTGAAGGCAGAGAGATACCCAGAACTTGGAATGCCGACCATTTACTGAAGTACCAAGAGAGCGCCTGAACGCCTCTCCGAGTACCTTCAAATGTCGAGCCATTCCTATCATTTTATTTGTATTTGCTTCTTTACTTTCTCATTGTAATAACGGCTTGCAACTTAGAAGCAGCCGATTAGCAGTTATCAATAAAGAACTTCTTTTCTCCCATATTTTTCTTGTGATTATTTGTATCACCCTATTTAAGGCCTTTAATCGCTCTTACTCAAACGACATGTTCGGAGTCCAAAACTTGGCTCGATTCCGCTTCGCAAGCTCGCTATTAAACGAGCTAGAAGAGGTTCGTCATTCGGAACTGCTCCCACAACCATTGAAACTTACTCAAACGACGTGTTCGGAGTCCAAAACTTGGCTCGATTCTGCTTCGCAAGCTCGCTCTTAAGCGAGCTAGAAGTGGTTCACCATTCGGAACTGCTCCCACAACCGTTGAAACTTACTCAAACGAGATGTTCGGAGTCCGAAACTTAGCTCGATTCCGTTTCGCAAGCTCGCTTATAAGCGAGCTAGAAGTAGTTCGCCATTCGGAACTGCTCCCACAACTGTTGAAATTTACTCAAACGACGTGTTCGGAGTCTAAAACTTGGCTCGATTCCGCTTCGCAAACTCGCTCTTAAGCGAGCTAGAAGTGGTTCGTCATTCGGAACTGCTCCCATAACTGTTGAAACTTTACTCAAACGATGCGTTCGGAATCCAAATCACTTTGCTAGATAACTGGTCGTTTCTATAACTATACTAGACATGAGAGAAGAGTACTTGGAGGAGCTAACCTTTGGTTCTTATGGTTCGTTTAAAGTTGAAGTAATTCTTCAAGAGGCTGCCCCCCACTACAAGAAACTGGATTCTCTCACAATTCGTAGTGGCCCTAATATGAGGGAGGCTACAAAAACCGTAGTGCTGCTTATCAATCTCAAGTTCACGAGGTTGACATTCCGTGCCTATAAGAAGGAAGATTTGCTTCTGATTCTGAGTAGTTGTCAAAAGTTGGAGGAGTTGTACATTCCCCATTGCTTCACCTGACTGGATAACTGATGAAGATATTTAGGCATACATTCTCGAGCGACTCGGGTTCCGAGCTGCGTATTGGGAAAAACAACTTTCTCCCTAAAATTCGTGCAAGATCTTGATCAGACGGCTCAGATTTGGCCATGTCCACAAAACCACAAGATAGCATTTTCTCGTGGTCCACACCGTCTTCTACATCAAGATCCACGCAGAACCTTCTCATAAGCCAGTTACAAGTGGTACCAAACAAATAACAAGTACTAGCAAAACATGCAAACCCACAAGTGCAAGAGAGTAAAACAAGCTTTCACTTTTATAAAGTTTAAAGTACAAGGAAACTCGAGTTACAAGTCCAAGCTACAACGAGCAACAAAAGAGACATAATCACAACAACTTATTCAACGCTTCTTCTGAACAGGGACGTTTCGGTTCAAAGACACACGGGGACGGCGTCGCCTAACCTCGGAGCTCGTCTTTAGACCAACAAACCGAGACGGCTCTTCAGTACTGCTTCTGACCGTGGCCCCAACTGAAGCACCACTAGACGAAGCAGCCACCCCGCTTTGAGCATCAACCGGGCTACGCCTAACGGCAGGTGAGCGAGTCACAAGCTCGTAAAATGAGATCCCTCTCTCACTCTCTTCGCAAGTACACGACGTCCTTCTGACGTTAATCCGTTCAGGCCGAGGTTTGAGTCGAGCCACTTCCTCCTCGAGCTCAACGATTCGATCCTTCAGAGTAGCGTCCTTCACGACTATTTTGAAACGAGGGAGTTGTGTGGATCCTGCGGCTCCAGAGCTATCGGCTATAATTCGACGAAGATGGGTCACTTCGATGCTTTTGTCGACAGTAACCCTCCTCAACTCGTCAACCCTTGCCGTCAGCTCATCGCGCTCGACCATCAACTTACCCACCGCAGAAGCTAACTCCTCTTCCTCCGCCGAAAGTTCTTCTTCTACTATCTTCAGGTGATGAACCTCCGCCAATAGTTCACCTTTCTCCTTCCCAACGTCGAACAGCGTCTTCCTAAGCAACTCCACCTCGCCTTCAAGACGAACCTCACGAGCTCGCTTCCGTAGTTGTTTCAACTCGAAGAAATAATCTTTCAATGTTGCCTTGAGATCCTCTAGTTCCAACTCGCTTTTGAGGAAACACTCTCGGCTGCAGGAGAGACACTCTCGGCTGCAGGAGAGACACTCTCGCTGCTTTCAAGTCAGCACGAAGACGAGTGGTTTCAGTTGCTGGACGCGACTCAACAACCTGAAAAGCGGAAGCATATCAACATGAAGAACAAGAGGCAGTGCTCAACACTTAGTCAAATCTCAAAGACAAAACTATTTTCAGAAATATTCAAAACATACTTCAACACTTAGCGAGTTTGCCAAAAACAAAAATTTTATTGATACCAAAAAGCGGTGGCCAGTCCGCTACAAGGCAGTACATCGAAAAAAAAATTGCAAAAACGAAGAAGATCAAGGGGCCACCTTGAGGGGTAGCTCAGAAGGTAGCTACTCGTCCCCTGCTACTCCGGCTCGGGGGTCAGTCGCTACCTCGTCGTCCCCTTCCTCCACCACCACAATCTCAGGGTCAGCAGGAGCATCGTCACCTTGTCGCTCGTCCCCCTCCTCTTCTTCCTCCGCTCCTTCGACTCCTTCCTCGCCTTCAGGGCCCTCCTCGGCGACCGGGCCCAATAGCCCATAACCCGACCTGTCGAATCCAGGGACTCGAGCCTTGACGTGCTCGAGGGTGGTGGCGTAAGACTGCTCCATATTGGCCGCCATGTGCTTCTTGGCCTCGGCCTCAATCTCTGCCCTCGCCTTCTCCACGGCCTCGGCTTGTTGCAGCTTCACTGCCTCCAAAGCACCTCTTCTCGGCTGCCTTAGCGACCTCCGAAGTGAGCTTCTCCCTCACTTGCGCCAGAGCCACTTCAAAGTCGGCAACTTGGGCCGCCAAAGCATCCGAGCGGCGCTGCTCCGCTTCCAACTGCTTCACGGCCCTCGCCCTTTCTGCTCTGTCTTTGTCACTGAAGGCTTTTAGCTCCCTCTCTTGCTCGGCATATTCCTCGAGAAGGTGGCCAAAATGACAAGTGGCCTACACAGAGATACAGTTAGAACGCGACGAAAGCCGAGCTAAAGACTTAGAAAATTTTCAAGAAAATTTCGATCAACAGCAAAGAAGACTTACCGACATAAGCGACCGAGCTACTTCAAGAGCATCGTCGCCCGTCATCCCCGCCTTCAGTGCAGCCCGGTCCTTTGGGGTCGGAAGGTGCCGAACAGCTTGCATGCTCATCCCCGAGTCCCCCAAGAAGCCGTCATGGTTCTTCACTCGCCAATCGGGGACAAACAGCTTCTTGTGGGCCTCGGTCAGTATGACCTCGGCCTGTTCAGTTAGAGGCGGGGCCTGAAGCGCCAGAGCCGCCGAGACAGAGAAGCTCTCGGGCAGATCCGGCTGAGGAACAATGGCAGCCAGGGTCGATTGTCGAGGAGAAGTGAGGTCGACCATTTCGACCACGGCCGAAGGAGCCTTGGTGGGTCGACCAGACGAGGGACCCGCACTCGTCCTCTTCCTCTTCTTGGCATTCGCTGCCTTGTTTCGCTCGACCATCATTGCCTTGAAGTCCATGTTTGGAGCCTCAGTCGAAGTGAAGGAAAAAACAAGTTAGAAAAAATAATAATACAAGGCATTAAAGAAAAGTAAAGCATAAAGAGAGATGTCAGGAGCGTACTCGGGTCAATCGGACTAAGGCCCGACCCGTGCAGCACCTCCTCGGTCATTTCTCTCCAACTCAACATCGGGAGACCGATCAACTTCGCCGCCACCTCTGCCTCGGCCGGGGTCAACACCGGATCGACCTTTGAGTACTTCAGCACCTCCTCCTTCCACCGGGTCGGGAAGTCCCATGCCGAAGGGCCCTTGATCAGAAAGAATTTCCCCTTCCACGACTTTATCGAGTCGGGGTTTTCTATCAGCTTGACGCCTTTCCGAGGCGACAGATAGTAGCGCGGCTCGAGCTTACTCATTTTGTTAATCCGGTACAAACTCCGGAGGATGACGAGCTGTGGCTCCACCTTCGCCATTTGGCACTGAAGTAGAAACCCGAGCACATGGCACCATGTGTTCGACATGAACTGAACAGGACACAACCCATACCACCGGAGAACCACAGTGACGAAAGGGTGAAAGAGAAAATGCAGGCCGGCGTTCAACGCGTCATAGGCGAAGACGCAAAGGTCCGGCGTAATGGCTGTGTTCGCTCGCACCCCCGGGCCGTAGAGAATCAAGGTGTACTAAGAAGAAACGGCGAAACCCTTCCGAGTCCGGAGTAGGTCCCGCTCGGTTAAAACCGAGGGGATATTGTCCACCTCGGTAACCTCCCTCGGGTCGTTCTCCTCGTAGGTTTCCGAACGACCATAGACAGCCTTAGTCAACATCTCGCCGCTGTACTGCCTTATTCCTCCGTGACCGGATAACACGGTCGGCATCCTACCCAGCTCGCCCACCTGTTTCACTGTCTCGACCATCGTCTCGACGACCGAAGACTGGACCACTTCCTCCCCCTTCTCCTCGGCCGCAGACGACCCTACTATCTCCTTCCCTTTCCTTCAGCTCACCACTTCTCTCCCTTCCTCGGCGCTCCGACCCCCCGAGGAGGATGCCTCACTACCCGATGTTGCTCGTGACATCTCGAAGAATAAATATCTATGGTTAAGTGAACTAACCTAGATGTGATGTTTACGGTCGGAAAAAGTTCGCCGAAAATTGCCTGGCCTTCACGACAGCTAGCACAACCGCCCTTGAGCTCAAATCTCTGCTAGCAGGGCAACTCGAGAGCGAAAGTAAATTTTAAGGGTGAAAAGTGAAAGAATAAGCTAAGGGGTGAGGGGGTTGAGAACTTATAGCCAGTAAGGCAACAGTTGGGCTTTTGCAATGCTTGGGGGCCCATTAGGAGAGACAGAACGACAGAATGGAGAGAGCTGTGACGATTCAGGGGAAGGTCACGATGGTTTACTCGACATGGCAGTACGGCAACCCCTAACTTGCCGAGCCACCGAGATACTCTGCCGAGCTACCGGGGCACCGACCTTCACATTTAGAGAAAAATGCCGCCGAGCCACTTTCACCGTCAAATTGTCTCAAAATTCATGTCAAAACATGATGAGCGGCTTAGATCACGCCACGCCCACAAAACGACAAGATAACGTTTTCTCGTGATCTGAACCTCCAGCCTCGAGATCCACGCCTTAATGGACGCTCCAGATCCAACCGCGTGGCTCGACGACTCGTAACGAGCCGAGCCACCGAGGCACTCTACCAAGCTACCAGGGCACCGACCTCCACATTTGGAAAAAATGCCGCCGAGCCACTTTCACCGTCAGATTGTCTCAAAATTCGTATCGAAACATGATGAGCGGCTCAGATCATGCCACGCCCACAAAATGAAAAGATAACGTTTTCTCATGATCTGAACCTCCAGCCTCGAGATCCACTCCTTGATGGATGCTCCAGATCCAACCACGTGGCTCGACGGCTCGTAACGAGCCGAGCCACCAAGGCACTCTGCCGAGTTACCGGGACATCGACCCACATTTGGAGAAAAATGCCGCCGAGCCACTTTCAACGTCAGATTGTCTCAAAATTCGTGCCGAAATATGATGAATGGCTCAGATTGCGCCACGCCCACAAAACTACAAGATAATAATTTCTCGTGATCTGAGCCACTATCCTCGAGATCCGCGCTGTGATGAACATTCCAGATCCAGCCACGTGGCCCACCAGATCGTCCCGAGCTACCGAGTACCCAGGAGTTAAGTCCGAGCTGCCAAGCAACCGAGCAGCTATAGCCGAGCTGCCGAACAGCTAAGGCCAAGCTGCCAAGCAATCACGGAATAAAGGCCGAGCTGCCGAGCCACCGAGACACTCTACCGAGCTACCGGGGCACCGACCTCCACATTTGGAGAAAAAACACCGCCGAGCCACTCCTGCCGTCAGATTGTCTCAAAATTCGTGTTGCAACATGATGAGCGGCTCAGATCACGCCACGCCCACAAAACGACAAGATAACATTTTCTCATGATCTGAACCCCCATCCTCGTGATTCGCGCCATGATGGATGCTCCAGATCTTGCCACGTAGCTCGGCAGCTCTTAACGCGCCGAGCTACCGAGCTACCGAGGAGGACTGGCCGAGCTACCGGGGCACCGACCTCCGCAAGCGGAGAAAAATGCCGCTGAGCTACTCTGGCCGTCCGATCCTCCATAAATTCGCATTGCTGGCTGATGGAAGGCCCAGATCGTGCCACGTCATAAACCAAAATAAAAATTAATTTTTTATTTATTAAATTCGAATTATTTATCTAAAATTGCGAAAAAAATGATTAAAAATTTAGGAAAATTAATTAAAAATTCTAAAAAATAAGTATAAATTTGGGGAAATATTTTTGAGCCTCTGGGTAAATAGTTATTGCTTAAAATAATTAATTAAGGCCCCCGAACAACAAATCACCGCTTCGCAAAATTAAATAAATTGTCCGAAAAATAGATAAAAATCAAGAAAAATCACCAAAGGTTCAGGAGAGCTCAAGAATAACCTTGAGCATGTAACTAGCTCTGAAAATCACCATAATACCTCATACAAAGACTCGATACCCCTTATTTGGACTCCGATACAATTCCGCAAGCCATTAAAACAGTAAAACTACTTCTCAAAGACTGATCAAACTCAGTCTTCGGGAGTGGGGGGCTCGTGATATGGCTAAAAATAGGGTTAAATCGGAACCATCCAAATTGGGCACAAATCTTATAGCTCGGGGGTAAAATGGTAATTTCACCTACAAACGGGCCTGAAATGGGTACTGGGTCTTTTCTCCAAAGACCCAATAGCCCACGAACGGATCCGCCTTAACTGGGTGCGGGTTCGAACCCGCAAAGAACCCAGTCCAGCTGGATAGAATTAGGGTTTATGATTATACTTAATCAACTGCCCTGATTCACTCTATCCATTCACTGGGAAGTAGGGATTTGATCTTATCCTGAAATTAGTCCCTAAGGCGGCTATAAATACCCCCCCCCCCCCCATCCCCCACTGTTAACAGGTAATTAATATTTTGCTAGTAAAAGCTCAATAATAATCTTTCTGATTACTGACTTGAGCGTCGGAGGGTGCGTCGCTCGGATCAACCCCGGTGTTTCGCACTTTTTGCAAGTGAACGGCGGGAAATCACGGTCAAACTCCGGCAAAAAGGTTTCAGGTTTGACTATTCAACATCCCAAAGAATCCACAAATTCTATCGGTTTGCCCCCACACCAGATTTAGCGGTAATAGTAAGATAACAAGATATAACAAGGAAAGAATAAGAAGTAGCAGTGCAATTACTGAAAATAGTACAATACAATATAGAAGGAAGCAAGGAACTGGAATAATATGATCATGTAAGCAACAACTATAAACAAGTGTATTCAAGACTTCAAAGTATAATCAATTGGTAACCTAGGACCAGTTAATCAATAATCATGTAATCAAAATCAAGAATCATATAATCAAGAATCAAGAATCATGCTTAGTGTCAATTTTGAGTTTATCGGTTTTATTGACTTATCGAATGCACGCAATCCTGTATCCCATACCACAAGTTCGGGTGCATATCAATCATGTGACGTTTAGACATAAGTAGTGAATTCTATAGAATTATGTACTCGAGTCTTCCAGTGATAGTATCAATAATCAAGACATGTAATCAAGAATCATGTAATCAAGAATCGTGTAATTAAGAATAAAGAATCAAGAATCGAATCACTATTCCGGGAAATACGGGCCCCCTTCCGAGTATATTCTCCTATATTGTCTATTACTAAGCCGTACCCTTATAACCCAGCTTGTTATTCTTTTACAATAACTAATCAGGAACATGCAGTAGGTACGACTAGTAAAACGGTAGTATCAAGATATTTAATCAAGAATCAAGAAAAATATCAAAGACAGTAATCATAGTATTATCAAGTGGTATAAAATGCATTATATGAGAAAATCTACCAATCTATTATATGAGTACAAGTTATTATTACAAGAAAAACAATACATATGGTTAAATTCATTAAATATGGAAAATAATAGGTTTATATGCAAAAACATAGTGATGGATTTTTTAGACGGCAACACCTATCTGCATTCAAATTTACTTTACCGTTGCTACAGGAAAGAAAATCCAATTCCGTCAGAGATTCTAGTTCTAGAAAGTAGACTCCCTTCCAATTCCAATGCATATTCACACGATACATTATAGGGACAGAATCTATGCATAAAAGTTCATTCTTTACTGGTTTCGATGTTTCGTGCACAATTATGTTCTGGAAATCCAGGAGTCACAGTACTAAAATGTTAATAACTTATAATCTATAAATCTGATTGAAAAACCATAAGATGTTATGGATTCTAGACTTGATGGGCTATGCTTTTCATGTATAAAGTTATTGGATCCAGTATCGGAAACTGGGTCAAATGCTTCGTGCAAGAGACAATACAGTAGGTTTTGTGCACAGATTTGGTTTTGGAATTTACAATATTACAGTACTAAAATCATGATATCTCACAATCTATACATTGGATTGTGAAACTGTAAAGTGTTCTGCTAGATTCAGAGGGCTATAATTCATATGTACAAAGTTCTTAGATTCAGTATCGGGAACTAGGTTGAATTCCCAGTACAATTGGGAAAACGACAGAGCAAAAATGTGAATATTCGATAACACGATACGAAGTGTGTTAACGATTCAAGATTTGAATCAATAGCATGAAATGAGTAACTAGACAAGAAAATATGACGATAACTAGGCTACTTGCTAAGAGTTCAAGAAAACGCTTTCCTTCATAACGACGGTTTTGCGTGCAACGAGAATCACGGGATGAAGATGGAGATTACACAAGCTCGATAACGTGAAATGGAAGGTCAACAGTTTGAACTTTCAACCACAGTGATGGGGTTTGGCTTCAAGTGTTGGGCTACAATTCAATGGCAGCAAGAGCAATGACAACGACGACGGTGAGCGAAGGCAGTAACAACAACAACACGTGAGTGGGACGACACCTTCAGCGAGCAACGATAGCAAGAGGAGTGTGGAAATGGAGTGGTGCTCGGGAAAGAAGAAGATGGTGGAGGGCTTCGGTGGTGGAGATGAGGAGCTTCGGGTGAGGGATGAAGAAGAGGCAGTGGAGCTTGGGTCGGGTTGGAGAACGAGGAAGAAGAAGAGAATGTTGGGTCGGGTTGGAGAACGAGGAAGAAGAAGAGAATGAGGTGGTGTGAGTTGAGTTGGAAAATGAGAGAAAGAGTTGGCTGATGAATGTGTGCATGCATATAGTTTTATAAGAGAGAGACTATATATATATATATAGAGAGAGGGGGGGGGGTGGAGGCAGTAGTGTAGGAGTAGGAGTAGTAGGAGGATGTGTTAAATATCGTAAAAAGAAGTTGGGGTTTGGGAGTTGGCTGTTGGATTAAGAAATCAGATTAGGATTAGAATTATGATTAAGATTAATTAGAATTAATCAGGGTTTAAATTTAAACTCCAATGGAAAAATTCACAAAAATTTAGAATGGTTCCGAAAAATATTTGAGTTCTAATAAGAATGAAATAATACCCGATAAAGAGTCCAAAGAGAAGGAAAAAAAATGATCTGAAAATTAAAATACAAAAAATCTCGTAGTAAAATACGTACAACTGGAACATGGGGTTACAGATCGGGTCGGTTCCGGTCCAATGCCGGGTCCGGGTATCAGGTAAATGTAACAATGCTAATTAAAAAGCTTGCTTAACGATCTCTCTTTTAAGTTTCTCTTGTATCTTTAAGGGAATTCCCGATATCTATGTATTTCTTATATCCCTCTATCTAGCCATGTAAGATATTATTGTAAATTATAATGAAGTTGTAAGCAAAGCTATGAAAAATATAACAATTATTTTGACTTATGTGAACCATACTAGCATAACCCGTTCTTCAAAATCCATGGGTGACCTTATAGGCAAGTATAGCCAAAGAGGATGAGAGAAAGGCCAGGATAGTGCCAGAAGAAGAAAATGGATGATTTCGACTGAAAAGTTCGAAAGGAACTGGACTCACCTGTAGGGGTGGGCATCGGTCGGTATCCGACCTAATATGGACCATCCACCACCGATCTAAAGAATATCGGTTTTTTAATTTTTTCATCAGCAACCAATCCAAACCTTAATTGGATCGGTTTCCATCCAAGCAGATTAAGCTCGGTTTGGATTGGATTGGATGGTCGGTTTGGCGTGCTACTTTTCACCTTCAACATTATTCATAATTTTGTTGAAATTTAAAAGATCAACTTCAATTAAACTTAAGAAACAACCTGCTATTTGTTATTCAGAAATGAATTTAAAATGAAGATTCATAAAATCACAAGTTGTTAATGAATTTTGCACTAATTGTTTGAGATGATGACGTTTAAATGAGTGAGATAAACTGCTTTTTCACTTGCATACTTCTGTAATCTTAGTTTATTATCATAAAAGAAACATCAATAACCATAGCTAATTGAATTTCAGGTGCAATAAAAAAAGATTTAGAAAATAATTTCTGCTTGACTTGATTAAAGTAACTACTAAATGTTACATTAACTTTATGATTCTATTAAGTTGGGTCACACTGTAAATCAAGCATTTCTCAACAACATAACACATAGGATTATGGAGAAACATAACTGATATGGCTAAAAATGGGGTTAAATCGGAACCGTCCAGATTGGACACGAATCTTGAAGCTCGGGGGTAAAAAGGTAATTTCACATACAAGCGGATCCAAAGCGGGTACTGGATCTCCTTCTCACAGACCCAATAACCCACGAACGGATCCACTCCAGTTGGGCTCGGGTCCCGACCCGAAGCGAGCCCAGACCAGCAAGAGACAAATCAGGGCCACTGATTTGACCAAGTCAACGGGCCTGATTTGCTCTCACCGGGAATCAAGGGGTTAGTTTCCTAAACAGACTGTGAGGATTTTTCTCCTAGCAGTTATACAGGGAACCAGGCCTCTAATCACTCCCCGGGCGACTATAAATACTTCCCCTCTGCTACTGTGACCAGGTTAATGACTTTTTCACCACTTTAAGCTCTTTCTTAATCTCTTCTGATTACTGACAAGAGCGTCGGAGGGTGCGTCGCCGGAATCAACCCCGGTGTCTCGCACTTCCTTGCAGGTCGCGGCAGGAGCAAGAAGGCTTGAGTCAACTGTTCAGGTTTTTCCACAGACCCACAAATTCTATCTGTTTACCCCCACACCGAAATCAGCGGTAACAGATTGGCGCCGTCTGTGGAAACACCGCACGAACAGCCTCAGCCCCTTCCTTGTCGCCCTCTGCAACCATGCCTCCAAAGAAGGTCAGATCTAGAGGGTCAAACCGTGTGGCCAATCCCGCCGACCCTACGGAGGAAGCCCCTGTCAATCCTATTCCACAGCCCGATCTTCCTCCACCGGCCCAGCAGGGCCAACCTCCTCATCCCAAGCAGCAACCCAACAATGGCCCTTCCGGCCATAACGGTCGGAAGCAGAAGCAGCCACTCAACCCGGACCATGTCTCGGTCCATAACGGGTCCTCGGACTCGATGGCCTCTCATCATCCCGACCTCCGCAACACACTCCTGAACCGCCAGAAAGAGGAGGACCTCCGCACTCACCTCGATGAGAGGCGGGCCCGAGAGGGAGCCTCCCGCCAGCATCGTGGTGAGCGGTCGCCTCACCGCCGAGAAGGCAGACGGTCTCCAGACCGAAGGGGCCGAGCGGCATCACCCGACCGCCGAAGGAGGGGGCCACAGTCCCCCGTGGGTCGGCATCATCGCAGGAACAATGACGCACCCATCACCCGCGCCGAGTTCCTGCAATTCCAAGACACCGTACTGCAGGCTCTCAACCTTCGGCAGAACGTCCAAAATGCTCAGAGGGCTCCAACGCCCCCGAGGGATCCCAATCCTCGCCGCCGAACCCGAAGCCCTTCCCCGGCTCCCAGCCGCGAGCAGCGGCAATACAGTCCTCGCCGATCCCAGGGCTACCGGCACCGCAGTCCACGCTCCCCTTCCTATGAAGAAGAGTCCGGGGGGTCGTATGATTACCAGCGGAGGGACGACGCCCTCATCTGCCGCCTCCATGAGGTGAAAAGGCGTATTGGCCGCATGGACAGAGAGGAGGAGTCCCGAGCAGGAACGGTCCGTCCCAGCAGACCCCCTTTCTCTCGGTCGATCATGGAGGCCCACATACCGAGGGGTTTCAAACCTCCGCAGTTTGAAACGTACTCAGGGGAATCCGACCCAGTTGATCAAGTCGAAAGCTTCAAGACCCTGATGCTGATCCATCAAGCTTCCGACGCCGTGCTCTGCAGGACCTTCCCTGCCACCCTCAGGGGGTCGGCTCGGGAATGGTATTCCAGACTCGCTCCCTCCTCCATCTTCTCGTTCGAGCAGTTTGAAACACTGTTCATAACTCACTTCGTGAGTAGCAGGCAAGCTGAGAAGACAAGCCTCTCCCTACTGAACCTGCGGCAGGAAAGGGAAGAGAAGCTGCGGGACTATGTGAAGAGATTCACCGCAGAGGTCAGGTCTATCGCCTCCTTAGACCAGTCAGTGGCGACCGTGGCGTTCCAGTCGAACGACCTTAACGCCAACCTCCGATCGTCCCTAGCCAAGAAGCCCCCGCATGACTTCGCCGACCTCCTCCTAAGGTGCGAGAAGTATATCCGAGCAGAGAAGGCTGAGGCCCTCCCGAGCTTCGGAGGGTCCTCCTCAGGGTCGAAGAGGAAGGCGACGGGGGAAGAGGGGTCCAAGAAGGCGCAGAAGGACAACGGCGGTCAGCGTCGCCCTCCCCCCAGGTTCGAGAAGTTCACTCCCCTCACCACTAACGTCTCCACCATTCTAATGGAAGTGGAGAAGGAGGGAGTCATCCCTCTGGCTCCGAGAATGCACACCCCGGCGAAAAGGAGGAACAAAGATAAGTGGTGTCGTTACCATCGGGATCACGGCCACGACACGAACGACTGCCGGGCCCTGAGAGATGAGATCGAAGCCCTCATCCGGAGGGGGCAGTTGGCCAAATTCGTGAAGGCTAACGATCGGGCGGATCGCAATTCTCCTCCGCCTCGGGGGGCTAACAAGCGCTCCGAGCGACGCGAAGAGACACCCGAGTTCGAGGAGGAACGGATTCTGCACCTGATCCACGGAGGCCCCATGGGAGGCTCCTCTAATTCCTCTCGGAAGGCCTTCGTCCAAGAGGTCAACTCGGTTCACAGCGCCCCTCCTCCCAAAGGTCTCGGCGTCCCTGTGTCTTTCTCCGACGCAGACCTCGAAGGGGTCCGAACCCCACACTGCGACGCCCTCGTCATCGACCTCCGCATGGCCAACTTCAAGGTGCAGAGGATCTTAGTAGACAATGGGAGTTCGGTCAATATTCTCTTCCTCTCGGCCTTCCGAGGCCTGCAGCTGTCCCGGGACCGTCTCAAGCCGGCCGGTTACACACTCCACGGGTTCACGGGGGTCCCGGTAACCGTCGAGGGGGTGATAACCCTAGACGTTACCGCGGGAAGCACCCCTACTACCCGGACCGAGCCGATGGACTTCATGGTCGTCGACGTCCCGACAGCGTATAATGTCATTCTAGGCCGACCCGGCCTAGCCGCCTTGGAGGCTGTCCCCTCGGCGTACCATTTGAAAATGAAGTTCCCTACTCGGTCGGGAGTAGGGGAAGTCAGGGGAAGCCAAGAAACAGCCCGGAAGTGCTACATGACTTCCACTGGGGGACCAGTGCTCTCGCTCGAGACACTAGAAATCCCTGAGCCGAAAGCTCGGCCAACGTCCGAGCCGGCGGACGAGTTAGAAGAAGTGCTCTTCTCGGACGAGGATCCGAGCCGGAAGTTCCTCATCAGCAAATCCTTGCCGACCGCACTGTGCTCGGACCTGATTAAATGCATCCGGGATAACCGTGACTTGTTTGCATGGTCGGCCGCGGACATGCCCTGCATTTCCAAGGAGCTGCTCGTCCATCGCCTAAGTGTCGAACCGGGGTGCAAACCGGTTCAGCAGAAGAGGCGAAAGTTCGCTCCCGAGCGACAGCAGGCCATCAAGGAGGAGGTGGATAAACTGCTGAAGGCCAAGTTCATACAGGAGGTAAATTACCCTGAGTGGCTCTCCAATGTTGTAATGGTCAAGAAGTCGAACGGCTCCTGGAGAATATGCATTGACTTCACCGACCTGAATAAGGCGTGTCCGAAGGACCCATTCCCTCTTCCAAACATCGACACCCTCATTGACGCCACCTCGGGCCATGAGCTCCTCAGCTTCATGGATGCCTTCTCGGGCTATAACCAAATCCGAATGTTCCCTCCGGACATTCCGAAGACGTCCTTCATCACCGACCAGGGCCTCTACTGCTATCGGGTCATGCCGTTCGGCTTGAAGAACGCGGGCGCCACCTATCAGCGCCTCGTCAATAAGGTTTTCCAAAACCAGATAGGCCGGAATATGGAGGTGTACGTTGACGACATGCTCGTCAAGAGCATCCGAGGCACAGATCACGTGGCCGACCTCTAGGAGGCCTTCGGCGTGTTGAGAAGGCACAGCATGCGGCTGAACCCGAACAAGTGTGCGTTCGGGGTCTCCTCGGAAAAATTCCTCGGCTTCATGGTAAGCCAACGAGGGATCGAAGCTAATCCCGAGAAGATTAAGGCCATATTAGACATGGCCCCACCTCGGAACATCAAGGAGGTGCAGAAGCTTACCGGTCGGCTCGCCGCTATCGGTCGGTTCCTCTCGAAGTCGGGGGAAAAGTGCCTCCCCTTCTTCAAAGCACTCAGGGGGGCTAAGAGTTTTGAATGGGGCCAACCACAACAGGAATCGTTCGACCAACTGAAGGCATACTTGGTGAACCCCCCTCTGCTCAGCAAACCGGTCCCGGGCGAGACTCTCTTCGTCTACTTGGCTGCTTCCGAGCAGACCCTAAGTGCTGTCCTAGTAAGAGAGGAGGACCGGTCCCAAAGGCCCATCTACTACGTGAGCAAGGTGCTTCGGGACGCCGAGCTCCGCTATCCGAAGATAGAGAAGATGGCTTACGCCCTAGTCACAGCGGCGAGGAAGCTTCGGCCGTACTTTCAGTCCCACTCGATCGTCGTCCTCACCGACCAACCCCTAAAGCAGATCCTCCACAATCCTGAGACCTCGGGCCGGCTGATGAAGTGGTCCATAGAGCTAAGCCAACATGACATCTCTTACCAGCCTTGGACGGCAATTAAGGCGCAGGCACTCGCCGACTTCATCGTAGAGTCCACTATCCCTGAGGTCGGCCACGTCCCGAATGGACCCCCCATTTGGACAGTCTTTGTGGATGGATCCTCTTATAATGAAGGAAGCGGCGCCGACATCATTTTAAACGGCCCTGATGACTTCGTCCTCCAGTACGCGATCCGCATGAACTTCAAGGCCTCGAACAATGAGGCAGAGTACGAAGCGCTCATTGCTGGCCTCGGACTTGCACGAAGTGCTGGGGCGCAGCGCCTCCGAATCCACAGCGATTCCCAGCTCGTCGCAAACCAGGTCTTGGGCGAGTACGAGGCCCGAGACGAGCGGATGGCGAAGTACCTTGCTAAGGTTCGGGCCCTCATGAGCCGGTTCGAGGAGGCGCTCATCCAGCGGGTCCCTCGTAAAGAGAACTCCCAGGCTGATGCCCTCTCCAAATTGGCCTCGTCCTTACTGTAAGGTCTCGAACAGACCGTACTGATCGAAGTCCTCTCTAAGCCGAGCATCGAAGACGAGACACCTGGCTCGACGGAATCGTTGCCAGTCATGTTACAAGATAATTGGATGAAGCCTTTAGTGGAGTTCTTAAGGGACGGGCTCCTACCCGAAGACCCCAAAGAGGCTCGCCGAGTCAGAACCCGGGCCGAGCGGTATGTCTTGATCGAGGGCATCCTATACAAACGCTCTTTCTCTCAAATAGACGGCCGACCGTACCTAAGGTGCCTCTCTCCGGATCAAGCCGAATACGCCCTACAAGAGCTCCACGAAGGCATCGGAGGAGCACACTCAGGATTTAGGTCCTTGGCCCGAAAAGCTTTGAATTATGGGTACTTCTGGCTGACCCTCCTTCAAGACGCCGAGCGACACGTTCGGCAATGCAGCTCTTGTCAGAGACACTCTAGCATCCGACGCCTCCCTCAGGCCCACCTCGCCTCCCTATCAAGTCTCATCCCCTTTGCAATGTGGGGGATGGATTTACTAGGGCCTTTCCCTCCGGCTCTGAGTCAGTTCAGGTTCTTGGTCGTAGCCATCGACTACTTCTCGAAGTGGGTCGAGGCCGAGCCCCTCGCCACTATAACCGAGAACAAGGTGGTACAGTTCTTCTGGAAAAGCATCATCTGTAGGTTCGGCGTCCCCCGTGTCCTCGTGACGGACAACGGGACTCAGTTCACTGGCGCAGCATTCCGAGCTCTGTGCGACGACCTTGCCATCCAGCAGCATTTCTCGTCCGTTTCCCACCCTCAGTCGAACGGACAGGCAGAAAATGCTAATCGGCAGATCCTCGCAGGCATCAAGAAAAGGCTGGACAAAAGTTCCAAGGGCTTATGGGTCGACCAACTCCCCAACGTCCTATGGAACTACCGCACGAGCAAGCGGACCCCCACAGGCGAGTCCCCTTTCAACCTCACCTATGGGTCCGAGGCCGTGATACCTCTCGAGGTCGGAATACCTTCCCCTCGGCTCACAGCCTATGACGAAGCACAGAATGCCAGGGACCTTAGAGCAAACTTAGACCTGATAGATGAACTGAGGGAAAGAGCGTCGATTCGGCAGCAGAATTACCGAAGAAGGGTTAAGCTAGCGTACAACAAAAAGGTTCGACCCGCCAACCTTAAGCAAGGAGATTTGGTCTTGAGAAAGCTAGCCATATCCTTCCCCAGTCAGAAGAGCAAGCTGGCTCCAAACTGGGAAGGGCCGTACAGAATCACAAAGGTAGTTCGGCCTGGAACATATCGTCTTGAAAACCTAGAGGGCAGAGAGCTTCCGAGGACCTGGATGCCGACCACCTCCTAAAATACCAAGAAAGCGCTCCGGCGCCACTCTGAGTATCATAGGATATCGAGCCATTCCCGTCCTCCGACTTGTAACCTATTTTCATAAATTGTACTATGTAAAACGGTTCGCCATCGATTATCAATAAAGAAAGCTCTTTCGTATTTGAGAATTCGCATGCTTCTCTCTCCTCTTATCATCTGCTTTTTAAAATTGTGATTTCAACCAATGGTTCGGAGTCCACGTTCGGCTCGACCTCACCCCCTCGGCTCGTCCCTGGACGAGCCAGGGGTAGATCGCCGTTCGGAATTGCTCCCACAACCGTTGAACTACACCGATGGTTCGGAGTCCAACACTCGGGTTGACTTTACCTCCTCGGCTCGCCTCCGGACGAGCCAGGGGTAGATCGCCGTTCGGAATTGCTCCCACAACCGTTGAACTACACCGATGGTTCGGAGTCCAACACTCGGCTCGACTTTACCGCCTCGGCTCGCCTCCGGACGAGCCAGGGGTAGATCGCCGTTCGGAATTGCTCCCACAACCGTTGAACTACACCGATGGTTCGGAGTCCAACACTCGGCTCGACTTTACCTCCTCGGCTCGCCTCCGGACGAGCCAGGGGTAGATCGCCGTTCGGAATTGCTCCCACAACCGTTGAACTACACCGATGGTTCGGAGTCCAACACTCGGCTCGACTTTACCTCCTCGGCTCGCCTCTGGACGAGCCAAGGGTAGATCGCCGTTCGGAATTGCTCCTACAGCCGTCGAGCTACACCGATGGTCCCGGAGTCAAGCACTTAGCTCCCAGTCCCCCCAAACTTGCTTCGCGGCAAGACGAGGGTGGTCCACCCCTCTGCTCCGTTAGTGGAGGGGCACCAAAGCTACGTTTGGCCACATAATCCGAGCACACTTGCCTCACAGCCGAAGCCCGAAGCCCTACGCTCTCGGTCGGCTACCGAGCAAGTGCCTTCCCGAGCCCGCAAACGGAGAAAACTCACTTTCTTCTCAACTTTCGTGCATGATCTCGATCAGACGGCTCAGATCTTGCCACCTACGCTAAACGACAAGATAACGTTTTCTTGGGAACTGAGCCGCCTCGAGATTCGTGCCTGCGTTCGACGGCTCAGATCTCGCCGAGGACACTAAATGACGAGATAGTGTTTTCTTGAGAAATGCGCCCGTCTCGAGATGCGAGCCACCATCCAACGGTTCAAATTGTGCCAACTCGCTCGGATTGCCTACACCTCCTCCATACCTCACCTCTGTCTGAAGAAACCAGAAAAAGTTTTGATCCTCCATGTTCTGGAGCATGTGCTGTGCGGCCTCCTCCTGCACGGCTTTCCTCACCTTCTTCACCTTCTTCTGGTGCTTGGCCATGATCCTCTCGGCCCTCTTCCGAGCCTTCTCCGCTTCCGACCGAGCGTTGGCCAGCTCCTCCTTAAGCTCGGCTGCCTCCTTCTCCGACATCTCAAGCTTGGCCGCCGTGTCCTTCGACAGCTGAATGGCGTCGGCCAGCTGCTTCTCCAACCCCGCCACTTCGGCAGCTCCTCTCGGCATCAAGCAGCTGCGTAGCCTTGACGCGCTCCGCCCTCTCCTGCTCCTTCTCCTGTTCCTTGCTCGCAAACTCCTCGAGCAGGAAATTGAAGTGGCAGAGGGTCTGAAAAAGAACAGCACATTAAAATCCGAACCCAAGGACTTGGAAAAATTCTAAGAAAGAAATTTTGATGAGGGAGAGCTCGGCCTACTTACCGACATAGTATTCCGAGCAATCTGCATCACGGCGTCCCCTGCTAGCCCGACCTTCAGGGTCGCTCGATCCTTTGGGGTCGGTAGGTGCCTCACCGCCTCCATGCAGATGTTGCCGTCGCCCAAGAAGCCGTCGACGTTCATCACCTGCCAGTCAGGGATGAAGATCTGCTTATGACGCTCGGTCAAGATCTTCTCCGCCTCGGCAGTGAGGGGCGGAACTTGGAGGGACAACACCTCCTTCACGCCGAACGCACCGTTCGACGAACCGGGAGCGTCCCCCTTCGGGGTTGGTGTCGGCGCACCCGAGGCAGGAGAGTCGAGGACCCTGATCTCCCCCTGCTCGAGGACCGCGACCTTCGGTTGGTCGGCAGCCTTCTCGACCAAAGGCTTCTTCGAGGCTCGGCTGTCCTGAGGCCCTGCCGAAGGCCTCTTCTTCTTCGCCTCCTATTCCGACCGGCCCTTTGCCACCAGAGCTTTATAATCCAGCTTCATCGTCTCTGCACAAGCCGAATGAAAAAACTTAGAAAAATTTTCATGAACTTTAAGCAAAGAGTATAAATACCAGAAGCATACTAGGGTCGATCGGACTGAGACCCCCTCGGAACAGATCCCCCTCGGTAATTTCTTTCCAGCTTAGCGCTGGCAGGGCGAGGAGCTTCTTCTGGACCTCCGCCTCCTCATCACTCAGCGCCGCCTCCTTCTTGGTCCGCTTGGGCAGACCTTCCTTTGCCCAAACCGTCGGTATCACCCACGGCGCAGGGGCTCGGATGAGGAAGTACTTCTCCTTCCAATGTTCGGGATTCTCAATCAGCTTCACGCCCGTTCGGGATGAAAGATAGAACCTTTGTTCGTCTCGCCTTGGCTGACAAGGTCGGTAGAGGCTCCGAAATAGGAACATACTCGGTTTGGCACCAACCTCTTGGCATCAGAGGACGAATGCCATGACGTGCCTCCATGTGTTCGGCATCAGCTGGGCGGGACTCAAACCGTACCATATCAAGACATCAACCACGAACGGGTAGAGGGGAAAGCGGAGTCTGGCAATAAGGGAGTCGACCGGAAAGACGCACATGTCCGACGAGGACTTTGTGTTGGCTCGGAAACCCGGCCCGGGGAGGAGCAGTCCATAGTCGGCAGGGATCCGGAAGCCCTCTCGGATCAGGTGAAGGTCACCCTCGGTGAGAGACGAGATGGTATGGTCCACCTCGGACAGCTCCCTCGGCTCGTTCTCTTCCACCAACTTAGCCGTGCCTTGGGTCACTCTCTCCAAGGTGTCCTCGGCGTAGTCCCGTACGCCTCCCACGCTCGACAGAGAAATGGGCTGCCGACCGAATGCTCCCGCCGTCTTCGGCGTTTCCACGATCGTGACCACGGCCTTGCCTTCCCGGGACACCGCCGCAACCTCCTTAGGCACCTCGGCCACTTCGCCCTCTCTGTCCGGACGAACGACATTCTGATCGCTCGGCTCCACTACCTCCTTCCCTTTATCCCCTTGGCCAACGGCTTGCTCCGAGGCGGGGGTCTCATCCGTGATCTTAACCATTTTTTCTAAAAGAGAAGGGAAAGAGACTGACCTTGAAGTGATAGGTACGGTCGGAAAGTTCACCGGAGACAAGGAACGCTACCGCGACAGCTAGCACCGCCACCAGAGAGCTGAAAACTTCGAAGGCAAAGTGAGAACTGAAGAGAGAGAGTAAAAGTAAAAAATGAGACTTGGTCTAAGGGGGGTGAAGATTTATAGTAAAATGGAACGTCCTTTGGACTTCCAGACGAAAGAGCGTGACTTTTGGGCTGCTCTCGAAACGTCGCGAAGGCCCAACACAACTGCCTTCCTCACCAAGTCAACTGGCTCGGCGCAATGGGATCTGAATCCGAGCTACACGCAATCCGAGCCAGATTGCACAGACTCCGGTCGGTCTCCGAGCAAGGGCCTTTCCGAACCTGCAAACGGAGAAAACGCACTCTCTCCCCAACTTTCGTGCATGATCTCAATCAGACGGCCCAGATCTCGCCGAGGACACTAAACGACGAGATAGTGTTTTCTTGAGAAATGCGCCCGTCTCGAGATGCGAGCCACCATCCAACGGTTCAAATTGCGCCAACTCGCTCGGATTGCCTACACCTCCTCCATACCTCACCTCTGTCTGAAGAAACCAGAAAAAGTTTTGATTCAGTTTTAAGGCACCGCCCTCGGCGAGCACCCCCCAGACCCCGGGTCTCGGTCGGTATTCCGCCGACCCACGGGCCCCGGTCGAAAGCAGATCAACACTCAGAGATCGGGAGAAACGCACCATTCCGAGCTAGTTGATTGCAACTGTGAAGGTTCGGCCTAGTAGAGGACTCTGGCAACAGAGCCTTCACAGTTGCAAACAACAAGCTCGGAACGCCCTCTGTTTCTTCCCCATCAATCTCACCGATGGTCCTGAAGTCCGAGCCATGATCTCCCCCGGGTCCGAATTTGGATCGTCACCTCTTCCACCATGATCTCCTCCGACCCCGCCACCCACCTCGGGGCAGCCGGAGTCGGCAGAAGACCTTGGTGGGAGAACGACCACCCATCATCCCGGAGCGACTCATACCTCGGGCTCGGATCACAGACGTCACTACTCCTGCCTCATTCTCCCTCGACCCTGACACCCACAATGGGGGCCGTCAGGAACGGGAGAAGAAGAAGACAGTAGAGTGACCACCCCTCCGAACCTATCAAGGTTAAGACTCCACAAAACTGGCGTCCGCCAGAGGCAGACACCACCGAGGTCTAAAACTCAACATTGCTGCGACTGAAATAACAAGGGGAATGGAGTACTTATAAGCTCCCCTCCAAGGCCTCACCATTATGACCCTCGGAAGTTGAAACGCCACGCATTCATTGAAGGAGTTATCCTTAATGACCTGGGGAAGGTGGAACGCTGCACAAACCCCGGGGCACCATTAATGTCCTTGGGAACAGAATCATCTCGAGACAGTCCGCACCACGTCGCCCGTCTTGCCGAGACCCCCTGTCTTCGGTCGGATGCCGAGCAAGTGCCTTTCCGAGCCCGCAAACGGAGAAAACTCACTTTCTCCTAAAAAATCGCGCCTGATCTCGATCAGACGGCCCAGATCTCGCCGAGGACACTAAACGACAAGATAGTGTTTTCTTAAAGAATGTGCCCGTCCCGAGATGCGCGTCGCCATCCGACGGCTCAGATTGCGCCACGTCGCTCGGATTTGCCGAGACCCCCTGTCTTCGGTCGGATGCCGAGCAAGTGCCTTTCCGAGCTCGCAAACGGAGAAAACTCACTTTCTCCTCAAAAATCGTGCCTGATCTCGATCAGACGGCCCAGATCTCGCCGAGGACACTAAACGACAAGATAATGTTTTCTTGAAGAATGTGCCCGTCCCGAGATGCGCGTCGCCATCCGACGGCTCAGATTGCGCCACGTCGCTCGGATTCGCCGAGACCCCCTCCCTCCGGTCGGCGGACGAGCAAGTGCCTTTCCGAGCTCGCAAACGGAGAAAACTCACTTTCTCCTCAAAAATCGCACCTGATCTCGATCAGACGGCCCAGATCTCGCCAAGGACACTAAACGACAAGATAGTATTTTCTTGAAGAATGTGCCCGTCTCGAGATGTGCGTCGCCATCCGACGGCTCAGACTGCGCCACGTCGCTCGGACTTGCCGAGACCCCCTCTCTCTGGTCGGCGGCCGAGCTAGTGCCTTTTCGAGCTCGCAAACGGAGAAAAAAGACACCGAGCTACTACGACCGTTGGATCTCCCAGAAATTCGTGCTCTTGATGACGAACGGCCCAGATTGTGCCGCGTGCACTAAAAGACAAGATAGCATTTTCTTGGGATTCACACCATCATCCGACGGCTCAGATTGTGCCACGTCGCTCGGCCTGCCGAGACCCCCTGTCTTCGGTCGGCGGCCGAGCTAGTGCCTTTCCGAGCCCGTAAACGGAGAAAAAAGCTTCCGAGCGATAACAGCCAATGGATCTCTCAGAAATTCGAGCTCGACCATGACCAACGGCTCAGATCGAACCACGCCATAAATCGGTATTAAAAATCGTTTTTTATTTATTTAAATCGTTTATTTATTTAAAAATTGCGAAAAAATTGCTAAAAATTCGGAAAAATTAACTAAAAATTCTAGAAAATAATTAAAAATTCGGGGGTATATTTTTGAGCCCCTGAACGGACAATTATCGCCTAGAATGCACTGTTAAGGCCCCCGAACGATTAGTCTACACATCGCAAAATTAAGTAAATAATCCAAAAAAATAAATAAGAGCCGTCAGATACTCGATATGGCTAGAAAACAGTACATGACGTCAAAAAGTTACCTCACTACCCCCTTTCGAAATTCTAAGTCCTCCATATGGACTCCGATACAACTCCGCTAGCCACCAAAACAGTCAAACTACTTCTCAAAGGCTGATCACGCTCAGTCTTTAGGAGTGGGGGGCTCGTGATATGGCTAAAAATGAGGTTAAATCGGAACTGTCCAGATTGGGCACGAATCTTGAAGCTCGGGGGTAAAAAGGTAATTTCACATACAAGCGGATCCAAAGCGGGTCTTGGATCTCCTTCTCACAGACCCAATAATCCACGAACGGATCCACTCCAGTTGGGCTCGGGTCCCGACCCGAAGCGAGCCCAGACCAGCAAGAGACAAATCAGGGCCACTGATTTGACCAAGTCAACGGGCCTGATTTGCTCTCACCGGGAATCAAGGGGTTAGTTTCCTAAACAGACTGTGAGGATTTTTCTCCTAGCAGTTATACAGGGAACCAGGCCTCTAATCACTCCCCGTGCGACTATAAATACTTCCCCTCTGCCACTGTGACCAGGTTAATGACTTTTTCACCACTTTAAGCTCTTTCTTAATCTCTTCTGATTACTGACAAGAGCGTCGGAGGGTGCGTCGCCAGAATCAACCCCGGTGTCTCGCACTTCCTTGCAGGTCGCGGCAGGAGCAAGAAGGCTTGAGTCAACTGTTCAGGTTTTTCCACGGACCCACAAATTCTATCTGTTTATCCCCACACCGAAATCAGCGGTAACAATAACATAGGTAGAACAACTGCTCGGTTTGTATTAAAGAAATTAAAAAAGACTGTTTGTATCTTAAGGAAAATGAGAAATGTCTATTTGTATATTCAAGAAATTAAAGGAGAACTATATTTTTTATGGACTTATGCGTAGAGGTATGGTCGGTTCGATTTCATCGGTTATTTGAAAGCCTCATCCAACAACCGAACCGGTCCAATTGGTTATTGAAGATCAAGAACCGATCCAATCCAAACTCCCAATTGGTTCGGTTAAAAACCGGTCGGTTCGGATTGGATTTGTTCGGATTGGTCGGTTCGGATAATAGTTGTCCACCCCAACTCACCTGGGTGTCTTAGGTTATATAAATAGTATTATACACGTGCGTTGCACGTGGGGAAAATGGGGAGGGGAAATGAAAAGGACAAAAAAAATCTAGTATTATACACGTGCATTGCACGTGGGAAAAATGGGAAGGGGAAATGAAAAGGACAAAAAAAATCTAGTATTATACACGTGCATTGCACGTGGAAAAAATGGGGAGGGAAATGAAAAGGACAAAAAAATACCAAAACGTGCGCTGCACGTGTTGACAAAATGACACAATGACAAATGACACTAAGCCCTTCTCCCATTATAATATTACTAGTATCATACACGTGCACACGTGCACGTGGAAAAAATTGTAGGGATAATACACGTGCACACGTGCACGGGAAAAAATTGAAGGATAATGAAAAGGGTAAAAAGAAAATAATTTCCAAACTGATCCACTGTGGAAAATATTTACCAAACTGGTCCACATTCGAAAATATTTATCAAAGTTAGTCCATAACTGGTCCACTTTCGAAAATATTTGGGTTGAAAATATTTACCAAAGTTAGTCCATAACCGGTCCACTTTCGAAAATATTTGGGTTGAAAATATTTACCAAATTAGTTCATAACTGGTCCACTTTTGAAAATATTTGGGTTGAGGACAAATTAAGAAGTTCTCCCATTATAGTAGTAGAGATTAGAGATTAGAGATAAAAAAAAATTTTAAAAGGAAAGAAAAGAAAAAAGCGTGCTCACTCCATCCAACGGCCCAAAACCATCTCTTTCCGTTATAGATACACTCCGTACTCTTAAACGTCAATGCATAAAAATAACAAAGATTCATCAATCTTTCAGGATTTTGCGAGTGCCTAGATCTATCTACCTACAGCCTGGACCAATAGTAGAGCCAATTTTCACAGAAGAAGGAAGCATAAAAATGGCACTTTTGGATTCCATCTTCTTCTTCTTCATTTCATGTCTTCTTCTCCTTCAACCCTCTCATGCCATTTACTGCGACGAAGACGACTGCTACGATCTTCTCGGGGTTTCTCAGAACGCCAATGGCTCAGAAATCAAGAAGGCTTATTACAAGCTCTCCCTCAAATAGTAATCAGTTTATCTTTTTGCCCTCCCCCATTTTGATCAATTCAAGATTTGCATTTTGTTGTTAGATTGAGGTATTGTTTTCTTTTTTGTTGCAGCCATCCTGATAAAAATCCTGACCCTGAAGCCCGAAAATTGTTCCCCAGAATTGCTACTGCATATGAGGTATGCCAGTTTTTTGTTATGTCTAGCTCTATTTTGAGGGGTTTTTTTTTTTTTTTTTGGGAGAAAAAATAATAATATTGAGCTGCAATATGGTAATTTTGATGACCGAATTTTTTGGGATGTAAGGGCTTACTTGCAATATAGGAATATATTGCGCAAAAGAGTTAAGTAGTATGAGAAGGGAGGAGCTCGATAATTCCGTTGGTTGAAGTGAGCATTTCGAGGTATTTCTCGATTTTGCCTGGGCACTTTAGTACTGCTTTAGCTTGGAAAAAGCGGCACGTGGAAGGTTTACTAGGAGCTTGCTGCCCTTCTAACTTGTAACCTACACGAATGCTCATGTATTTCTTGTCACAGACTTGGTCCAACAATGACTCTGAAATGCATACATTGCCCCCATTTACATGCTAGTTACCCTAATTCTCGTTTTTAGGATAAGATGAGGCAAACAATTAAGGCAATAGATTAATGTAGAGAGTTTTTATGAAGATACTTGTTGTATGCAAGTGGTTAGGGAGTCTTATGTTATATAAACCTTCTAGGGAGGGGTTCTAGATATGTAAGTTATGCTAGTACAGTTAGCCCATGAAAGGCAGAGTTTTGAATTGTAGTTCATGAGTTCTATAAGTTTCTAAATGAAGTTTTCATCTCAGAACTTGACATTTTAAAACTTAACAGCTTAAAGAAGATATAGGAAACTTGTGGTGTGTCTTCAATTCTTCATATCTAGCTACTTATGTTGTTACTGCCAGATAAATTTCGCTACATGTGCACACTGTGTCTGTGATGATTTGTAAAATGAATGACGACAATATATTCTCTTTCAACCAAAAGGTCAAATATTGTCATTAAATTTCACTACATTAACAGGGGAGATTGTTCAAGTATTAGGTCCGTCTGTGGATTTTCTTAGTTTCCACTCCATGTGACAATGGGCATCAAAGGAAAACCCTTGAGGTTTTTTCATGCGCAACTGCTCTTGAAGATTTGCAGTTAAGTAGGCTGTTTTCACATCCATTTGATGTACCTCTAAATTTAAATGAGTGACTAGAGCAATGGCTATTCTAATTTTTCTTTTAATGAAATCAGAGAAATTTGTTTTGTTATTATTCTGTTTTTCCTTTTCCAGTCTAGCCTTATATTTTTTCTCTTTACCTTTAAAGGTCATTTTCAGTCTTAAATTTCCCTTGAGAAGAAAATGTTATTGCTAAATAGCATATAGTGAAGTCATATGTTGTAGCACATACTGTAGATGAAGTAGATGTATGTAGTCAGTTCCTTGTTTTCTAAGTTATGATGCTATTGAATGTCTTTTTCAGATTTTAAAGGATGAAGCTACAAGGGAGCAGTATGATTATGCAATTGCACATCCAGATGAGGTACTGTTATAATTTATTTATATGAAAAATTTGTGTAGTTGACAATGTGCTTTTGGTGAAAAATTGCACATCCAGAGGAGGTACTGATAACCTAACCGTGCTTTTGGATAAATTTTCTACGAGTTTTGTATTCTTCATATGAAGATTTGCAAGTGACAATGTGACATGTTCTCTCCATTCACTCATCTCAGTAGCTCCAAGCGTTCTTTTGCATTCATTCTGTTTACTCATGTCAGAAATTCCAATGATAAATCTAAATTTATATGAAAGATGATTGACTAAGCAATTGCACTCTTCTCATATCAATATGATCTTTTCTCTCTCTTAGTTGTCATGACTCATAACACTAATTGTGTTCACTTGTACCTTGAGTGTACTATGGTATTTGAAGTTATATCAGTTTTCCAGAAATGAATATATAGTTTTCTATTGTTTCAGGTTTTTTACAATACAGCCCGATACTATCATGCATACTATGGGCACAAAACAGTAAGAAAATTTTGCAAATTGGGATGTATTTAATATTTGTATTTTGGAAGGTGATCAATAGTTCCGTCTAGACACTGAACAGTTTTTTCCCTATTAATGATAGGATCCTCGTGCAGTACTGGTGGGTCTTCTTTTGGTTGTTTCTGCGTTGCAATATGTGAACCAATGGACAAGATATACTCAGGTTTGAGATTCTTACAAACTTATATTCTTTATCTTAATTGATGCTTTTTTGCTTGGGATCTTATACCTAGGGAGACCCTACTCGCAGTGCCAGCTCATGGACTTATAATTATTGAGTGGTTAAATGTGACTGTCTGGCTGTTGATAATGTTCATTGGTTCTTCCTTAATTATTAACTTCTACTGAAAACTTCTTGTTGGAGACTATCAGGATATACTGATTAAGGTTGGTTTATGAATGGTGAAAAAAAGAAATTACATCTGTAAGTTTGTAATAAGTAGGGAGCACTTCCCCTAACTCTACATTGTTGTGGAGTAAAAGAAGGGAAGCATTAAATTTACTGGTGGCTGAAGGCAAGGTGTCTTTTGTTTACAGATCTTACTTGTTACCTTAATGAACCTTCATTACTGCATAAAATACATGATTATCATCTTAAACTATCTGATTTTTATGACTAAACTGATTTCCATCACCTGTTTGCAGATGTCATTTTAATTCTTAGAACCATTCTATACTGTAGGAAAGCTATGTAGCCGGTAGAAAAAGGACATTATGTACAACACTAATCAAAATACTAGATCCCATCCCACCCACTGACCATGAATTCTGTTAGTGGTAAACAAATTGTTAGCGGATTAGGTTCACTTTGCCAAAAATTGAGATCTGACTGAAACAATAAATATCACAATTGAAATGCCTTGTTATCTTCCGATATGAACATCTTATTGTCTTTTGTCTTATAACATCTTCTAGATTCTTGTTTATCACTAAATTTCTTCTTTTTCATTGAATGGTGGGAGAAAAACAATTGAAGTCCTACTACTCATGAGCTTAAACCTTTAGGTAACATGGTAGGAGAAGAGAAACAGTAACTTGACTTGTGTTCAAATCCCACTACAAATATTAGTAAAGAAAAAATTTATCCTAGATATATCTGTTGTTTTCCATGTAATATGCATACTGCTTCCACTTGATTAAACATTTATTGGCGTACACTCCAGATTTCAGAACCCGACATTCACTCCGGCATATCGGACCCCCCCAGTCCCCATGCGCCACGACGATCCATATCTGAGGTCCGGGATTGGACGTCGCCCTGTGTACAGTGAAGAAGACCTTTTCAGTGAAGTGTTTGTCACCACTCTTATGACCTAGCACCTTCGGAACAAATTGAGACAGATGGGAATTATCTTAATTTATTGAAGTATTACTGAAGAATCTTTTTCCTTGCCATAGTACTAGAGAAATTTAGTGGAAGATATTAGTAGTACAGATTTATTAAGCTCTCTATTTATTACATGCGATGATACCCTCAAGCACTATCCAGTTATGTTGAGCCTTATTTTATGAAATGTACTTATTCATTTTTTAAAAAAAGAGTATTGACTTGACATGGTTTAAATCATTGTTTTCTTCTTGTATCTTTCACCCTTTCAATCATTCAACTGAACTCTAGTAGTAAATTTCATATCTACATATGCTCAAGGCAAATGTTATTTGCTATTATCATCGTCAATCTTTGATGGTTTTTAGTCAAATATGGTGGTTTGTTAGTGGAAATGCAAATAGTATGTCCCATTCAAATTATTGGTATTTTTCATCCACATATCTGTAGGATAAATTAATTAATGAGTCATACGATGAAAATTTGGGAGAGAGTACATAGACTGAAACTAGAAACTACAGTGTCTGAGAATCTGTTTACATTTATGTCTGGGAAGTCAACAATGGAAACAATTTATGTACCGAGGAGACTTATGGAAAAATATAGGGAAAATAAGAAATATCTACATATGGTTTTTATAGATCTAGAAAAAACATATAATAAAGTTACTAGAGACATAGTATAGCGGACATTAAATAATAAAAGAGTAACTATTCTGTATATTGAGGTAATTAAGGATATGTATGAAGAGGGAAAGACCACAATTAGAACAACCACATGTGAGACCAGTGATTTTTACCTGTTATAGTAGGTTTACACAAAGGTTCGACTTTAAGCCCTTACATCTTTGCTTTTGTTATGGATGAATTGACGCGAGGAATACAAGATGAGATACCTTGGTTATGCTTTTTGCCGATGACATCTTAGTGGATGAGACTATAGCATGAATCATTGCTAATTTAGAATTGTGAAGAAAAACTTTGGAAGCTAGAGACTTTAGAATAAGCAGAACTAAAACAGAGTATATGAAGTGTAATTTTAGTGATATTTCGAACACAAATGAGAAAGTAGTGACGCTTGATGGTCAAGAGATACCTAAGAGAGACCGTTTCGATATTTAAGCTCGATTATACAATGAGATGGAGAGATTTGTGCAGATGTTATATATATGATCCAAGTAGGGTGGCTCCAGTGGAGAAGTGCCAGTGGTGTTTTGTGTGACATACTTATACCCCTGAAGTTGAAGAAATTTTTTTATAGTGCGGTTGTTAGACCATCAATGATGTATGGAATAGAGTGTTGGACAACAAAGAAACAACATGTCCAAAAAATGTGTGTAGCGGAGGTGAGGATGTTAAGATGGATGTATGGTAAAACTAGGAAGGATAGAATTAGATACAAGTATATAAGAGACATGGTAAAAGTAGCTCATGTCCAAGATAAATCAAGAGAGAATCATCTCAGGTAGTTTGGACATGTCACAGACCTGGTAGTGCCCCCATTAGAAAGAGTGATTTGATAAGTATTGAGGGTAGAGTTAGATGTAGGGGAAGATCTAAACTTTGGTGGAAACGGTAAGTAAAGATACGATAGCTTGTGGTTTTACAGAAGATATTGCGTTAAACCGAGCGGAATGTAAAACCAATATTCATGTAGCCGACCCCAACTAGTTGGGAAAAGGCTTTGTTGTTGTTGTTGTTGTATATCTACAGGATAAATTCTGCTTTACTTTCTGGTAATTTGTCAACAACTACAATTTGAAAAGGATGAAACTGTCTTTCTGTTGATTTTATAAATTAAACAATTATTAGAATTGCATCTTACTTTCCTTTACTAGAGATTCAATCTTATGCTGCAGGCTATAAACTTTGTCAAGAAGTCACCAGCTTATAAAAATAAGTTGAAAGCACTGGAGTTTGAACGCACAGGGGGTGGGACAAACAAAAAAAAGGGTCATAAACAGGTGGACAAGTAAGTTCCTTTATATGCTTGCAGGTTGTCAGAATGTCCTTAGAATCTTATGAGAATCCCTACTTAGCTGTGCATTTTATCTGATTAGGTGTAGTACTCTTTTGGTGGTTAAAGAAATGGAAGTTTATACCATGGCAGAAATAACTTGATCATGCTGTCTTCTTCACACTTTCTGGAATTTGATGCTTCCCAACTTGAAAAATAGAAGGAACTTCTACAGCTTATCTGTTGTTGATTATTCTTGATGATATATGTTCTTTTGATGGACCCTTTTTTTCTTTGCATTTTTGTTCATATTTTTATACAATTTTTTATTCAAACTTGTTTCTATTATCCAACTTCATAATACTCATCCTTTCCGGGTTGTTAATTTACTTTTCTTGTACATGACAACTTTGAAATTTTTATGGATTTTCTTAGCAGTTTGAGTGTCATTCATATATCTAATTATTTTTAGAGTTCTTTATAAACTGGGACTTGTTTCTAAAATGTTGTTTTCCAACCACATCATTTAATTATGAAGATAGTGAACCTTAGAACAAAAGGTTTTGAAAAAGACTATAGTTGATGATAGAATACACTCCTTATTATCATTTACATGATACAGAAAAAGAAACTAAATATGATGTAGAAGAGAGTACAATAGGGAATGCAGCTGAAATTAGTGAATGGAGGGTCAGAAAAACCTTTAGCTGTTGTAAAGAAGAGATCATTCTTAGAAAACAATCTAAGAAAAAGATTAACCAACATTTTCTCCAAATTCCTTGTGACAAACTTAGTGAATCCAAAATCTTTTATTAGTTCTGTGATAAGAAAAATATGTTGAAGTTTATCGACCCATCCTTTAAGAAGCGTATATTACTAAAACCAAATGGTGGGAGAGAAGTTAGCCACTTTGTCCTCACTGAGTGAAGTTGGGATGACTCTTTTCAATGAGGCAAAGTGATACTTGGGCTGGTGGTGTTGCAGATGGTGGGGATGAGCAGATGGTGGGATTTGGTGATGGTCGTAGACAGGAGAGGGCAGCTAGGAACAGGAAGAGGTCGGCGCATCTCAAGAATTTCGACTGCAGCAGCTGAAGAAAGGGTGTATCAGAATATCAGTAGTTTACGTGCAGTGCACGTGTAGTTCGAAAGGAATAAATGGGGGAAACGAATGCGGAGGTGTAACAAACTATGTGTGTATAGAGTTTATAAATACTAAGGGGAATGTAATAGAAGCTTCAAGCAATCAATAAAGATTCTTCTCTTCCATTCTAATCTTGATTCTCCTTCAACTGTTCTTCCCCAAATTTACTCTGTTTTTCCCAAATCTCCATTCTCTGACCCAAATTCGTCAGAAATTCCTCCCAAATCTCCATTCTCTGACCCAAATTCGTCAGAAATTCCTGCTCGATTCTTGATACTTGGTATCAACTGGTGCTTTCACTGATTTGGATTCAGAAATTGGATTGGTGATTCATCGAATTGTAATCGGTTATGGCTGATAATCCAATAACTCGTTCAAATTCGATCGCATCGTTGGAGGAGGCAATTTTGGGATTGAAGGAGTTAACGGCGACGCAAGGCCAACAACTCCATGATCAACAAGGGATGCTAGCTGAGATGATGCATCGCTTTACGATGATGGATGCGAAGATGGATCAGCATTTTAGCTGATCGCAGCTTGCTTTGGATTCTCCTACCAATGTAAGGCAATCTTAACTTAATCCTGAGTACTTTATCAAGAACCCTAGGTTAGATTTTTTTAGATTTGAAGGAAAAAATCCTACGAGGTGGCTCGTTAAAGAAAATCAAAATTTCCAATATCACATGACTCCTACAAATCAGAAAATCAGTATAGCATCTTTTCACATGGATGGGAGAGCTTTGGCATGGTTCCAACACAAGTTTGATAATGGGGAATTTCGGAATTAGGAAGATTTGGTGCAACAAATTGACATTTGATTTGGGGCTTCGGCTTATGTCGATTATGCATGGTTGTTATTCAAACTCAGTCAGACGTCGTCTCTATCATAGCTATCAGGATGAGTTTGATGTCCTTGTTAACAAGACTAGGGCATTATCAGAAGCTATAATTCTCAGTTGCTATATTTCTGGTTTAAAACCTGAAATAAGAAGAGGTGTTAGCTCATAAGCCGTCGTCATTGGCTGATTCTACTGGCTTAGCAAGGTTGCAGGATGAGAAATTCAAAGATAGTTGTAGTGTGAATTGTAGAGGTGGGGGATATGGACCGCCGTGGCAACCACAACCCAGTACACTACCTCCTTTATTACCAACTCCACCTAGCTTGCCAATCCGTCTTCGAATCTGGTGGGACTAGGGTACAGACTAGTAGAATGCCAGTACGCAAGATTCCTCATGCTGAGTGGGTAGCTAGAAAGGAGAAGGGTTTGTGTTTTAATTGTGATGAGAAATTTGTTCCAGGCCATAGATGTGCGAGGCAATTTTTTTTTACTTTTATGTGACAGTGAAGAGGGAGATGACCGTGTTTCTACTGCTGTGTCTGAAGATCAAGCTGCACACTATACACTAGAGGGTGATTCTACTCCTAAGATATCCGTACAAGCTCTGTCAGGACAATCCTCATTGCAGACTTTGAGAGTACAAGGTACTATAGGTGGTACTCAGGTTCAAGTGTTTATTGATGGGGGAAGTACGAATAATTTCATACAGGAGAGATTAGTTATGTTTTTAAACTTGAAAATCTTTCCTTCTCAACATTTCAATGTCAGAGTGGGGAATGGTGAGGTATTGAAGTGTGAAGGAGTGTGTTCAGCTGTGCTAATTAAGCTCTGCAGGATTACCCTGTTGCTATTGATTGTTATGTCTTGCCATTGTATGGTGCCAATATTGTGCTCGGGCCCTGTTGCTATTGATTGTTATGTCTTGCCATTGTATGGTGTTGATATTGTGCTCGGGGTGCAGTGGCTCAAGCTGTTAGGTCATATTTTGACTGATTATAACACAATGACTGAGTTTCAATTTCAACAATCAAAGGGTGGTATGTACGGGGGGAAATGAAGCAACTCCGGAGCAAATTAAGTTGCATTGCCCTCGCAGACTATCAACCAAGACAGTATGTGAGTTCCTTCATTTAGTTCTTGAAAATGAACTTGTTGAAGAGCAGGGGAATGAGGAGTTGCAGTCTGTCTTGAGGCAGTATTCTTGTGTGTTTGATGAACCAGTGGGCCTGCCACCAAACAGAGAATTTGACCACCCTCTTTACCTACTGCCAGGGCAGCCACCTACCAATGTGAATCCTTATCATTACCATCACTTTCAGAAGGAAGAAATTGAGAAGCAAGTTTCAAAAATGTTGAAAGAGGGAATAATACAACCAAGTAAAAGCAATGAATGTTATCTTTAAGCCGTTTTGAGGAAATTTGTGTTGGTTTTCTTCGATGATATCTTGGTCTATAGCAAGGATTTGAGTTCACACTTAAAGCATGTTGCTGAGGTCTTGAGAATATTGGAATTTGGAACAAAATTATTTCTTTGTGAAATTGTCCAAGCGTTCTTTTGGACGATCATCAATTGATTATTTGGCGCATGTGATATCTGCAAAAGGTTTGCAGGTAGATGGGGATAAAGTCCAAGCGATCAAGAATTGGCCTCAGCCGAAGTGTGTTAAGCATGTGAGAGCTTTCTTAGGCCTCACAGGATATTATAGAAGGTTTGTTAAGAATTATGCCTCAATTGCTAGTCCATTAACTAATTTGTTAAAAAAGGAGAAATTTGGGTGGAATAAGGAGGCAGAGGAAGCTTTTGAAGAGTTGAAAGAGGTGTTGCAACAAACACCTATCTTGGCATTGCCAGATTTTTCAAAAACCTTCATCGTTGAGACAGATGCATCTGGTGAGGGTATCGGAGCTGTGTTGCAGCAAGAAGGGCACCCTGTAGCCTATTTTAGCAAGAAAATGAACAAGAGAATGCAAGCTTCATCTTCGTATGTGAGGGAGATGTTTGCAATTACGGAGGCTGTGAAGAAGTGGCGTCAGTATCTTTTGGCTAAATCAAACTATGCAAACACCAGAGCAACATAAGTGGCTATATAAGTTGGCGGGGTACCGGTTTAAAATAATATACAAGCCTGGTAATAAGAATGTGGTAGCTGATGGTTTATCCAGGATACATCATGAAGATAGCTCATTACTTGTGTTACTGTCTGCTCCGAAAATGGTATGGATGGATAAGTTGTAGGATGAATCAATGAAGGATGAGGAGTGCAGGAAATTGATTGCGGAGATAGCAGATTTTCCTCTCAACAGACCTGACTACAAGCTTAGGAATGATGTTTTGTTTTATAAGGGCAAAATTGTTCCCCCAAGGTTGCAGCATGAGATTTTGTATGAAATGCATTCAACACCACTTGGGGGACATGCTGGAGTAGCAAAAATTTTGGCAAGGTTGAGAACTTCATTTTATTGGAGGGGAATACTTCAATTAGTTGAAGATTATGATCGAAAGTGTGTGGTGTGTCAACAAACCAAATATGAGACTTTGAAGCCAGCAGGGTGGTTGCAACCATTGTCAATACCACTGCAGATATAGGAGGATGTGGCTATGGATTTTGTGAGCGGATTACCAAAGTCTCAGGGCAAGTCGGTCATCATGGTAGTTGGCGATAGATTAACAAAGTATGCTCATTTTGTGCCGTTGGCAAGTGGTATGACAACAATTAAGGTGGCTGATGCCTTCACTGCAAACATTTTGAAGCTCCATGGCATACCCAAATCCATTATTTCCGATCGAGATCCTATTTTTTTAGCCAGTTTTGGCAGCAATTGTTCAACAATCAAGGTACTTCGTTGAAAATGAGTATTGCGTATCACCCGCAAACAGATGGCCAAACGGAGGTAACAAATAGAATTCTTGAGCAGTATTTGCGTTCATTTGTTAGTGAGGAACCAAAGCAATGGTGTAGATATCTGTCACTGGCAGAGTTATGGTATAATACTTCCTAGCATTCATCTATAAAAACCACTCCATTCGAAGCAGTATATGGCAGACAACCTTCTACTATGCCAGATTATGTGAAAGGAAATGCCAGCAATAATGAGGTGGATATGGAATTATCAAAGGGAAATGAACTTTTGAAGAGTTTGAAGAGAAACTTAATGGAAGAGAAACTTAATAGAAGCCCAAAGTAGAATGAAGAATAAAGTTGATGCAAATAGAAGAGAGGAGTATCAGGTAGCAGATTGGGTGTTTTTGAAATTAAAACCCTATCGGCAGAATTCATTGATAAATAGGCACAATCAGAAACTGTCAAAAAGTTTTGATGGACCTTTTAGGTTTTGAAGAGAGTGGGAGTGGTAGCTTATAAACTGCAATTGCCCCAAAATGCTAGAATCCATCATGTGTTTCATGTGTCATTGTTAAAAAAGTGCACAACAGTCCCATCGCCGGAGGAATTGCAGAGTCTACCTCAAGTGAATGATGCACATCAGTGGGTATTTCAGCCATCAGAAGTTGTAGGGAAAAGAAGAGTTAAAGTAGGTGGTCGTATTATTAATGAGCTTCTGATTAAAGTGGGAAGGGTTGCCTGAGGAGGAAGCAACGTGGGAGAACGAAGCAACTATTGTGTAGTCGTTTCCAGACTTGACCTCGAGGACAAGGTCCATGTTAAGAGGGGAAGTATTGATACTCAGGCCGGTGGTGTTGCAGATGGTAAGGATGAGCAGATTGTGGGATTCGGTGATGGTCGTAGACAGGAGAGGGCAGCTTGGAACACGAGGAGGTCGGCACATCTCAAGGATTTCGATTGCAGCAGCTGAAGAAAAGGTGTATCAGAATATCAGTAGTTTACGTGCGGCGCACGTGTAGTTCGAAAGGAATAAATGGCGGGAAACGAATGCGGAGGTGTAACAAACTATGTGTGTATAGAGTTTATAAATACTAAGGGGATGTAATAGAAGTTTCAAGCAATCAATAAAGATTCTTTTCTCTTCCAATCTAATCTTGATTCTCCTTCAACCGTTCTTCCCCAAATTTACTCTGTTTTTCCCAAATCTCCGTTCTCTGACCCAAATTCGTTAGAAATTCATGCTCGATTCTTGATACTTGGTATCACAAAGTGTGGGAGTTGGGACTTTGGATAGAGTCAACAACACCAGCTGGGCAATATCAAGACTCCCACTTCAGTGCACCTACTAATACCTTTAGACGAGGAATATTTATATCTATGCAAAGTTCAGTTGACATAAAGGAAAAGTCAAAATCAAGGTTCAAAAATTTCTTGTCAGTTTTGATAGTCACTTTTGGTATGGTATACCCACAATATCATAAATATTTGTAGATGTTAGAATGCAAAATCCTATACAATTTATGCCTTAGGTAATAGTCGATGCTTCAGCCGGGGGCATATTCCAAAGCTATGATTTCTGAACTGAAATAGAAGTTGGACTTATTTTCGTGAACTTGATGACAATTTATCATACCAAAGCATTGTCAAATCAAGAACTGAGTTCAGTTTCCAAGGACATGCAAAGAAAGTACTTTGAAAGTAAAAACTAACAAAGCAAACTGATATGGGTAAAATCAGAGCCACTAGATTTTGACATGAATTTAAAAGCTTCCAAGGGTAGTATAGTAATTTTACCTCAACATAGGTCTTCAAGAAGAACATGAGCCGTCTTCAGGCCCATCAGACTCAATCATGCCAGCAATTAAGGCTTACTTACACCTAAAAAAGCGACTTTTAGCTAATTAAGACTATCAGTCAAATCTCCTATTTAAAATAGGATTTTTAACTAATTCTATCCCATCACCATATGAATCTCCAGTTTAAACTTAAAAAGATACATTTTCAGGTCTATCTTTTAGAACTAACTCCTAGCCTATAAATATACCCCCCCCCTCCCTTCCTCAATCAGTCAAAGATAATCAATTTTTTTTCCCTACAACCATAATCTCCTTTCTGAGTTACTGACTTAAGCATCAGAGGGTCTTTCGCCGGGGCCAAACGTAGTGTTTAAACTTTGTGTAGGTTCGCCGAACATTTTTCAAATCCAAGTCCAGACATTCTCAACCATTCAGATTCAAATCGAGGAACCTTTAGCCTTCCAATTTTAGATATTGATCAACGGTCTAGATTGTAAGTTCCCCCTCAAAATAAGAACTCACCAATGTGATTGCTCTCACCGAAAAAAGCAACAGATTGCCATTCTTTGTGGAAAACTACATATCTGCCTCTCCGATCCGATCCATCCACCGACAAGCACTTTCAGCTATGGCTGCAAAGAGAAATGGGAAGGTGGCGGCCACTAGCTGTCAAGTCAGTTTACGAGAAGGGCAGAGAAAAGGAGGCACTCATCACCCGAGCTGAGTTTCGCGACTTCAAAGACCAAGTTCTCAAAGTCCTCCCTGTTGCCCCAAACAGTGATCGTCAAACAAGCAATTATCACTCTAGAACTGTGCAAGAAGAAGAGTCCCACTGTTCAACTTGATCCAAGGGGTGACAAGATGCAGTCCTCCACTGCCTTCATAAGATGGAGGACCGACCGCCTTGCTGAGATCAACCACGAGAAGGGTTGCCACGGTAGAGGATTTTGCCCCTCCAACCCCTCTTCGTTAGATATATTCTTGAAGCCCATGTTCTAGAGAACTTGAAGCCTCCCTCCTTCGAGTCATACGACGGTGAGTCCGACCCGGCAGATCACATCGAGAGTTTCAAAATTCTCATGATGATCCACAGAGCCTCCGCTGCACTCCTTTGCAGGACTTTTCCAGCAACCTTGAAGAGATTAACACAAGAATGGTACCCCCGTCTCTCTCCATGGTCTATCTTCTCATTCGATCAACTCGAGGAGCTCTTCCTCATACACTTCGTCACCAGTCGCAAAACCGAGAAGATGAGTGCCTCTTTGCTCGAGTTGAAGAAAAGGGCAGGGGAGCTGCTCAATGAATTTGTCAGACGCTTCACAGCCGAGTCTTGGTCCATCCCTACCCTTGACTTGATAATAGCAGCTGCCACCTTCTAACACAACTTCAGCCATGCTGCCCTCAAATCATCTCTTATTAAGAAATGTCCTCGGGACTTTTCCGAACTTCTGCAAAGGAGTGAGATGTACATCCGGGCTGAAGAGGCTCTTCATCCCTAGGGCCAAGGAAAGCCCTCATCCGGGAACAAAAGGAAGAATATAGATGAAGAAGGGCCCAAGAAGTCCCAAAATGATGGGTCTGGCCAATGTCGTCCTCCGGTCACTTGCTTCGACAAATTCACTATACTCAACACCGACATTTCAAATGTCTTCATGAAAATCAAGAGAGACGGTTTGCTCACCCTCTCCTCGGATGAACCCAACAAGTAACAGGAGAAGGGATAAGAACTGATAGTGCTGGTTCCACAGGGACCATGGCCATAACATGGATGAGTGTCGAACCCTTAAAGAAGAAATCAAAGCTTTTATCAGTTGTGGTCACCTCTCCAAGTATACTCAGAAGGACAACGTCGAGCCTCCTCAGGCTCGGGGAGCAAACAAGTGTGCAGAGAAAGATCCCGAGTTCCAAGATTAGGACCCATGGCTGTCTTCCACTCCATCCACGGAGGGCCTATGGGAGCGGAGTCTAACAACTTCCGAAATGCGTTCGTCCGAGAAGTAAACTCAAGTGCACAACTTCTCTCCCACCAAGAGCTTGAGAGTTCAATAATTTTCTCGGACAAAGATCTAGAGGGAGCCCGGACACCTCATTGCAAGGTAATAGTAATCAACCTCTGCATGGCAAATCACAAAGTGCATCGCATCTTGGTGGACAATGTAGCTCGGTGAGCATCCTCTTCTTAGAAGCTTTCGAAGGCCTCAAGCTCCTCAGGTACTGTCTGAAACCCATAGGGTACACTCTTAATGGGTTCTCTGAGGTTCTGGTTCAAATCGAAGGAATAGTCATTCTCGATGTAACTGCAAGAAAAGCCCCGGCTACCCAAACTGAGGCCATGAACTTCATGGTTGTCAATGTAAAGGCCGCCTACAATGTCATTCTCGGTCTTTCTGGCCTAGCAGCTTTTTACGCTGTAGCTTCAGCCTTCCACTCGAAGATGAAGTTTCGCACATCAGCAGGGGCAAAAGAGGTTAAGGAACTTGAGGCCATCGGCCTTCCGCTCCGGCTAAGAAGCGGCTTGGGCATGTTACACAGCCATAATGGGGGCTCGGTCCTCCCCGTTGATGCCGTAGAACTCCCTCAAGGGAGGAGTCTTGACTCCGAGCCCGTGGATGAACTAAAGGATGTCCCCTTTTCCAAAGAAGATCAGACCATGTGTTTCGGAGTAAGTCAAGCTCTCCCCCACCAAGTCAAAGAACAACTTGTTAATTGCATCAGGGAGAATCAGGACTTGTTCGCTTGGAATGTTGCTGATATGTCTTGCATCTCAGAAGACTGATCATGCACCGCCTAAGTGTGAATCTAGATATCAAGTCAGTCCAGCAAAAGTATTGTAAGTTTGCCCCTGACTGACAATGAGCAGTCAAGGAAGAGGTCAATAAACTCCTAGCCGCTCGCTTCATCCAAAAAGTTAGCTACCGCGAGTGGCAAGCTAACGTAGTCATGGTTTAAAAGGCTTATGGCAAGTGGATGATTTGCATCGATTTCACCGATCTGAATAAAAAATGTTGAAAGAACCCTTTTTCTCTTCCTAGCATTGATGCCTTTATCGATTCCATGAGCCCCTCAACTCCATGGACGCCTTCTCAGGATATAATTAGATCCGAATGTTCCCTACTGACATCCCAAAGACATCATTCATCACTGAACCAGGCATCTACTGTTATCGAGTCATGTCCATCAAGCTAAAAAATGCATAGACCACTTATCAGCGGTTTATGAACAAAGTCTTCAAGGAAAAGTTTTCAAAGAGCAGATCGTCCAAAATATGGAAGTCTATGTGGATGATATGCTTGTGAAAAGTCTTAAGAAGGAAGACCATGTTGCTGACCTCCAAGAAGCATTCAACGTCCTACAAAGCACAACATGAGGTTGAACCCCTCAAAGTGCACTTTCAGGGTCTCTTTGGGGAAGTTCTTGTGAAACATGGTTAGCCATAGTAGAATTGAAGCTAACCCATCCTCGATATGTCTCTCATTCCAATATCAAAAAAGTCCAGAAACTCAGGGCACCTTGCCGCCATTGGGCACATCCTCTCCAAGTCCAGGGAAAAGTGCCTCCCATTCTTCAAAGCTTTCTGAGGGTCAAAGGGCTTTGAGTGGGGACAAGCGCAACAAGAAGCATCTGAATAGCTCAAGACATTTCACCAATCCTCCACTCCTAAGCAGGCCCGAGTCAGGAGAGGTGCTCTAAATCTATCTGGCCACTTCAGATCATACCCTCAGTGCTGTCTTGGTAAGGGAAGAAGACATGGTCAAAAGCCGATCTACTATGTGAGTAAAGTGCTTTATGATGTCGGCCTTCGTTATTCTAAAATGGAGAAGGTAGCATACGCTCTGATCGCGGCTGCCTGTACGCTTCGCCAATACTTCCAACCAAGCACACTCCATCTTATTCCTTACCAACCAACCCTTCAAACAAGTACTTCACAAGCCATAAAACTCCGGGTGACTCATGAAGTGGTCTATTTAGTTAAGCCAACATGACATCAACTACTGACCGAGGACGGCTATCAAGACCCAAGCCTCAGCCGAATTTATCGTAGAGAGCATTACCCCCGACCCCCCCAAAGATGACGAGGATCCTCCATTATGGAGTATACGTCGATGGCTCCACTTGCATTGAAAGAAGCGGGACCGATGTCATCTTGCTTGGGCAAGACAAGTTCTTCCTCCAGTATTCACTTTGCCTTAACTTTCACGCCTCCAATAACGAGGCCAACTATGAGGGGCTGATTGCTGGACTTCTTTTAGCTCGAAAGGCGGGAGCTGAAAAGTCGGAGTGTTCAGTGACTCCCAGCTAGTAGTGAATCAAATCCAAGGAGAATATGAAGTCAGGGATGACCGCATGGTCAAACACTTAACTTGCGTGAACGAACACTTAGCTACATTCAAAAAGGCCAAGGTCACTCGCATCTCCTGCGAGGAAAACATGCAAGCAGACGCCCTTTCTAAGTTAGCCTCATGTTCCTTCGAAGGACTTGACCACACCATGGTTATTGAGGTCCTACTCAAGTCGAGCATCGAAGATGACATTTTTCAAGCTCATATTAATAACCCCTCGGACACTCGGGGATAATTGAATGAAACCCTTATTAGATTTTCTCGATTAGGGGATCCTTCACACAGATCCGAGAAAAGCAAGAAAGATCCGGGTAAGAGCAAAAAGGTACACACTTGTCGAAGGAGTCTTGTACAAGCGCTCCTACACCTCATGTTTGACAAACCTTATTTGCGATGCCTCTCCCTCGAGGAGGGTAATTATGCTCTTAGAGAAGTACATGAAGGAATCGTTGGTGGCCACATGGGCTCGAGGTCCCTTGTACTGAATGTTCTTAATCATCGGTACTATTGACTTTCACTCCTTGACGAAGCCCAATAATATGTTCGTCGATGCACCTTTTGCCATAAGTTCTCCCCAATTAAGCAGATGCACCAAGCCAACCTTAGCTCCATGTCACGTCTGATCCCCTTCGCCATGTGGGGAATGAAATTGCTTGGGTTGTTTCCCCCCGTGGCTAGACAGAGGAACTTCTTACTGGTAGCTATCGACTATTTCACAAAGTGGATCAAAGTAGGACCACTAGCCTCCATTACCGAACATAAGATTGATCAATTCTTTCTGAAGAACATTGTTTGCAGATTCGGGATCCCTCGGATTCTCGTCAATGGCAACAGAACCCAATTCGCTGCCAAGGGATTCCTCAAATTTTGTGCCGATCTGAGGATCGAACAACGTTTCTCTTCCTTCTCGCACCTCCAGTTCAACAGTCAAGCCGGAGAATGCCAACACAGATCCTTGATGGCTGTAAGAAGAGGCTCGATGAAGCTCCAAATGGACCATGTGTCGAATAGCTTCTGAGTGCATTTTGGTCATACAGGACCACGAAGAGAACCCGACGAGAGAATCCCCCTTCAACCTTACTTTCGGGTCTGAAGCCCTGACCTCATTAGAGGTCAGACTATCTTCTCCTTGCCTCATATCCTTCAATGAAGAACATAACTCAAACGACCTCCGAAGCAACCTTGATTTCGTTGAAGAAGTCCACAAAAAAGCCGCCCTGTGGAGAAATCTATCCCCAGAGGTCGGAGAAGTTCTACAACAAGAAGGTTCGGCCAGCAAAACTCGAGGGAGACCTCATCCTGCGAAAGTCCGAAATGTGTGACCCGTGTAAGAAGGGAAAGCTTCCTCTTAAATGGGATACAATGTTTTCAAAATCGTCCGTCTAGGAGTTTACCGACTTGAAGACCTTGGGAGCAAGAAAATATCAAAGACCTGGATTGCCGAGCATTTTATTGAAGTTCAATGAGGGTGCTAAACGTTCTCCGATAGAATTTTTAGAGTTGTAATAAGACCGAGCTTTATAACGGTTAGAGCATGTAATAAAGGCTAGCCACCAAGGCAACTACTTAGATTTCAATAAAACTTAGCATTTGATGAAGTTCAACGAGGGTGCTTAACGTTCTCTGATTGAGTTTTTAGAGTTATAATAAGACCGAGCTTTATAACAGTCAGAGCATGTAATAAAGGCTAGCCACTAAGACAACCATTTAGATTTATTTTTCAATAAAACAACATTTTATTACACAAAATTTTGGTACTACTCTCCTTTTGCAAGAAATGAGTTCAGTGCTTGGCCCCTCTCCCAAACTATACCCACAACTTGCTAACACTCAAACAACAAGTTCGGAGTCCATACTCGTGGTTCGGAGCTCGGCTTGTCACTCGTACCTTCCCACAACTCCCCAACTCTTTAAACAGAAAGTTCAGAGTCCAAACTCGTGGCTCGTTGCAGCTCCCACAACCCGCTAACATGCAAGTTCGGAGCTTGGCTCGTCACTCGAACCGCTCCTGCAATTCGCTAACTCTCCACCATCAAGTTCGGAGTTCAAATTCGTGGCACAGATCCCGCTCCCGCAACTCGCAAACAAGCAAGTTCGGACATCGGCTCGTCACTCGAATTGCTCTTGCAACTTTCTAACTCTTCAAACAGCAAGTTCAGAGTTCAAACACGGGCTCAGAGCGGTTCCCGCAACTCTCTAATATGCAAGTTCGGAGCTCGGCTCGTTACTCGAACCGCTCCCGCAGTTTGCTAACTCCCCAACATAAAGTGTGGAGTCCAAATTCGTGGCTCAGAGCTGCTCTCGCAACACGCTAACAAGCAAGTTCGGACATTGGCTCGTCACTCACTACTCTTGCAACTTTCTAACTCTTCAAACAGCAAGTTCAGAGTCCAAACTCGGGCTCAAAGCGCTCCCGCAACTTGCTAATGTGCAAGTTCGGAGCTCGGCTCGTCACTCGAACCACTCCCGTAATTCGCAAACTCTCCAACAACAAGTTTGGAGTCCAACTCTTTCCTAGAGCTGCTCCCACAACTTGCTAATTCAAAGTTTTCAAACACATTGAGTCCAGAGTCCAGCTTGCCCCTAGAGCTTCTCCCGCAGCTCGTCGACTCTAGACAATGAGTCATAACTCAAAGAAGACGAGTCAACACAGGAGCACTTAGAAGATCTTCATTTCGTATCAACATCTTATTACAAGCTCAACAGTACATGAGAGACCTTTATTCCTACAAGTCTGAAAGGTTTGAGTATATTAGGTTGGTTTTCAATTTCCCTCAACTCCAATCACTTGAATCTACAAAAGAGAGGAATATTTCGATTAAGAGGCACAGTCTGCTTGAGATGCCTCCTTTCCAAAGAAGTTCCACGACCACCCGAGCTGCCCGAGAAAAGGTTCCAACCTGACAGATTGGGTCTGATCCTCGCAGCCACGGGCGTGCGTTGCCCCCTTAATTGAAGGCGTGCTTGATGAGCTGGCTCCCCCGCTTTGGGCATCACCAGGGTTCCTCGATGCCGCTTAGGAGCTCAAAGCTAGATCATGGAACCTCCCTCGATTATACGCGTCACGAGACCACAAGAGGTACTTTGCATTCCTTGTCTCCCAAGTAACATCTTCAGCTGATGAATCCACCTCTTCCTCGATGAGCATGTCCTTAAGGTGAGCAACCTGGACCGAATCTTCCACTAAATCTTACGGGTGCATGCCGAGCTATAGGGATGAACCTCAGCCGAGCAATTAGAGCTATCACGTCCTTCTCATGTCCTTAAGTCTGCGAGCTCCGAGCTCCTATCGAGAAGCACGTTCTTTAGCTGATCCCTTTCGGTCATAGCTGTAAGCAGTTGTAGCGAAGATGTTCAATCTCGGCATCTCGATGATCCCCTCCAGTCTACACAATTATCTATCAACATTGAAGAAAGTGGAGTTACTACAACTTTAGTAGAGAAGCAAGGGACTTAACTTCGATATTTAGACGCAAGAAATCCAACCAAACATACCAAAAGTGCATGCTCAAAGTAAAAGACTAGTGTTGGGCACCAAAACCATTTTCATTAATAAAGAGCAAGTATACATGAGCGGTGGCCAATCCGCTATTAGGCGTTTTACAAAATCAAGATAGGAGAAATTGAAGACATAAGGGGAAAGATCAGGGGTCCACCTTGATCGACGAAACCACGGGGGTAGAAGTCTTAGCTACTTCCTTTCCTTTTCCCCCCGCATCTTCCTCTGGGCTCTCCTCCTTTCCTCCCACTGACTCCTTCCGAACCTCCTCGTCGCCATCCTCCTCCTTGGCAAGTCCATCCCCACGCATGAGAAAGACGTGATACCTCTTCCCGTTGCCACCGGGAACACGCTCGGCCATATGTGCTAGTCTTTGCGTACGACTTGTCCATCACACTCTGGAGCCTGCTCTTCGCCTTGGCCTCCTCCACCTCGGCCACCGCTTTAGCCACCGTAGCCTCCATCTCCCTCTGCCACCTTCCGATCCTTCTCCCGCTCGGACTCGAGAGCGGCAATCTTCTTATCTGCCGCATCAAGCTCTTGAAGGTGACCTTCCCCCTTCTATGCCGCCTCAAGCTCCTGGCGACCCCTCTCTCTCTCTCTCTCTCTCTCTCTCTCTCTCTTCTCGCTGTCGGCCCGATAGGCTTGGAGCTTCAAAGCTTTCTCTTTAGCCTCCTACTAGTCGATCAGGTTGCTGAAGTGGTAAGTGATCTGTGAAGAACTTCAGGATTTTGAATCATATGAAGGAATATAAAGCTATACTACGAGGTTCAATACATACCGACATATTGGCTTAGGAATCTCCATGATGGAAGAGGCTATCGTCTCGTTCTTCAACCTGTTGTGATCCTGCGGGGTCGGGAGATTCTTGATCGCATCAATGCAACTCACGAAGTCACTGAATTAGGCCTACAGGAAGAATATGGCCATTTCCAGGCTTATGAGGCTCACTTAGGCTAGCAATTAAGGCTTGCTTACAACCAAAGAAAGAGGGACTTCCAGCTAATTAAGGCTATCAGTCAATCCCCTATTTAAAACATGATTATTTACTAATTCTTTCTCATCGCCATGGGATTCTCCATTTTAAACTTTTAAGATACCTTTTCAGGTCTATCTCTTGGAACTAGCTCCTAGCCTATAAATACTCTCCCCCCTGAAAGAGTCAAAGATAATCAATCTTTTTCTACTAAAACCCTAGTCTCCTTTATGGGTTATTGACTTAAGCGTCGGAGGGTTTTTTGTCGGGGCCTATGCTGGTGTTTGGACTTTGTGTAGGTTCGCCAGACGTTTTCAACCGTTCAGATCCAAGTCCAAACGTTCTCAACCATTCAAATCCAGGTCAAGGAGCCTCCAGCCATCCAACTTCAGATCCCGATCGATGGTCCATATCGTAAGTTTCCCCCCTCAAAATAAGAACTCATCGTGTGATTACTCCCACGCTGAAAAAAACAGCAACATGAACTTTGGTAAGACTTGCATAGATAAACCAGGAAAAAAATGTGTTAATGGATTCTAGTTGGAAGCTTGAAGAACAGCTTACAGCGGAAGCTCACTTTAGATTGTCAAGCCTTCACAATATAACACAAAAACTAAAATGTCCAACAGTTTCTCATGTTATGGATTATCTTTTTAAAACTATTACTAGGACAAGTATATTCACCAAAACTTTAATAAACCTTAAAAGAAAATTCTTTTTTGAGACATGAACTAAATAGTAAGCTCATATTTACCAATTCAAGAAAAAAAAAAACATTTAGGAACTGTTCTAATTTTTAAGACCTCCTTATCAATAAATGGATTAAAAAAATCCACATTTGATCATGAAGATTTAAGATACTAGTTTCCTTGTTTTTATTGAATATTATCAAAGCAAATGCTTTCATTACTTCAAGCGAAGAACAAAACTATCTGTCATGTTCCTAACACACTCACAAAGAGTTCAAGAAATAATTAGCTCCCACTTTATAAGATTGGGATAATCTCCTCAATGACCATCATCAAACAAAAAATATATCCTGTCTTCTTGTTTATACCTTTTGTCGAATATTAACTCCTACCACTTTACATTTATGCCAGGAAAATGGAGAAGGACCTTAGCGACGAACTAGAGTTGAAGATCCAAGGATCTGAGAAACCATCTATGTGGAATCTTTTTGCTGTTCAATTTTTGCTTCTACCTTACACTCTGGGCAAGGTATTTTTCTCCTCTCTTGACAAGTGAATCATAGTATAAGTGAATTCACTCTATGGCTGTCTGTTTCTAGTACACCGTCACTAACTTTTCGGATGATTCACTCTTCAGATATTATTCTGGAATCTCAGTTGGCTATGGAGATATCGTATAAAGAAATCACCATACACGTGGCATGATGCTTGTTACTTGACTCGATCTTACCTCAGAGTACCTCTAGATGCATGGTTGAATTTAGGTAAAAAAAAATTTGCGAAGTATACCTGGTCAGATATTAGACAGAGTACTGAATAAATATACTATCTTGTACTGGTTGATCAGGTATTTGACAGAGTACTGAAGATCTGTACTATCTTCTAGTGGCATTAGAGAGTATAATGTTACTGAACTGATGCTAAGATTTGCTGTCTGTTGAAAGCAGATGGCAAAATGAGAAATAGTTCCACTATCAATTTTTATTAAACTATAAATGAGTTATAGTTGATTAGTTTCCACTATCAATCTTTTTAAAAGTATATCAAAAGTTTGTAGTAGGACACATAATGATGCACTCACAAAATGCATATACATCAATTAAGGAAAGGGTTTACCCAGATTGCTATGGTGTCATTGGATCCTTTAAGTTCTTTTTCAAGCCTCCTTGAGTCTCGTTTAGAGAAAGAACAAGGAAGGTCCAACATCAATGTACATAGCCTTTATTCTGTTGGGGGGTATGCACACATTATGAGATGTCTATGCTGCAGCAAGCTTGCAGTACGCTGGATGGAGAGGCACAGTAGTCCCATATTGTAATTCAGCTCCAACAAATCATGATAGATATAACTTCCAATCTCAGGGAGCATGTTTGCTGACATTCCACATTGTGCGCATGAGTTACATACTACGTGATAAAATGATATCACAAAAAATGCATCATGTCAACACTTAGCAACATTTCTAAGTATTCCATATTTTTTTGTAAATAATGATCTGAAATGACATTATTCTATACAAATTTAACAAATCCAATTTGACCCAAATACCTCTTCATAGATATTGTAACCATAGCCCTACCTATCCACTCCCCTTGACTTCTGGCATTCTATCAAGTGGCCACTTCTCCTAAAAAAGCAAAAATAAAAATAAGGTATGTGAAGGCAATGGAAGGGTAGGGAGAGGCGAAATCAAATTTTCGTATGAAAAACGTGTGTATTATATTCAAGGCCGGCCCTGAGTTCCTGGGAGCCCTAGGCAAACTTCCGACATGGGGGCCCCTAATAACATTTTTTTTTACGCGCAAAATACGTACCTATATTTACAAGGGAAGTTCAAATTTGGGGCCCCTAAAATCGCGAAATCTCCGGAGGCCCAAGGCGGCCGCCTTACCCGCCTCTAGGGTAGGGCCGGCCCTGATTATATTAAGATCTGTATCCTCTCCCATCTTCTCCATATTCTTTGTCCTCTTAAAGTCTCAAACTATGGTTAATAAGACCGAATAATAATAGTAGACATAGTGCTTTTCTATTTTTCCTTGAAAACATGTTATATAAAGATTATAAATAAGCCTCTAATTTATAGTCTGAGAGTACAACTGAAAATTTTCTATCTGAATTGTGGGTTCTTTGCATGAAAACACGACTCCTAACATATGTAGACATTTTGTTGTCAAATTGTCATCAATAATGGTTCCCTCTTCTATTCTTTGCTATTAATGGCTATTTCAAGGTCTTTTTTCTGAATGTCAGCTTCTGACATAAAATATCAGGAAAACTTCTATTATAAGGTTATGTCATATCATATAGTTCACCTGTCAGACACATGTACCAAATATCACTTTTCCCTATGCCATTGTCCTTCATTACTAATATTAGAACTTGTGATGTTGGTAATTTCTCATTTTGCATTATTTCTTGGTCGGCTTGTCTGGCTTGTCTTTATTCATGCTTATTAGTCTACATACACCTTCCAGACATGTTTCTCTTATCATTCTGTGCACGCACTTATTCCTCTCCTTTTGCTCATCATTTTACCTGTGCTGGTCTGCATGGCTGAATGCTCACCCGCTGCCAAACCCCCAGCAAACACCACGGAGTCCATTCACAGATTCAGTCATAACCACCTATATTGGGCATTCATTACTGATGAGTGTGCACATGCACAAAGCACCCCTTGACACTCGTCTTTTCGTTCCGTGATTCGTGCACTCTTTCGAATCAGAAGACAGTTGATTGCAATCTTAAGAACTATATCCATCTTATTCAACGTTCTGTACCCTTAAGTGCATGCTTAAGGACGAGATTTGTTGCGAGCTATGCATGCTAGAATTTCTGTTTTCCGGAGTGCTCTATCATGTCTAGTATATGGGAAAATATTTATGTTGTTAAGCCTAAGAATTATCCTGTATTTGCAAAGAAAGTTTTTCATCGCTTTCTTTAGTGTTTTTTTTTTAAAGAATCCATACATGAAGTCCTTGTTTGTTGTGATTCTTATCACTGAAGTAATTGGTGAACTACACCTATTAGTCTCTTTGTTTTTTGTAGTAGTTGTTGCAATAATGATATCCTGTACTGTCTGATGTTTACAATCTCTGTTGCAGATGAACAAAGAAAGCATGATCTTGTCCTTAGACGTTTATGGGAGAAAGATAACATGGAGAATTATCTAGCCGAGATGAGAAAAGATTCAAAGCGTCGAAGATAGCATGTAGCATTTTTGTTATACTAAAATTTTCTTTTCTGCCTGTTCCACCTTCGGGTGGAAGATAGAGATGAGAGAGCGAGACAGAGATAACTGAGAGAGAAGAAGGGAGGGCGGGGAGGGGAGAGAGAGAGAGAGAGAGAGTTTAATTTATACTTAAACATGAATAATTATTTTGTTCACATTTACTAAGTTAACAAAACAATACAAACCCTTGTATTTTGCTATAAGCTTTTAATATCTAGCTGGGTTGATCATAAGTAGCTGAGGAAAACTGCCGGTTGCCTTGATTGGTGAAAATCATAAATGTTTTGCTGTTCGTTCATTACAAGCATCGGAGGATGCAAAACCTGAGGCCCTAAATGCTCATTACAATCAACCCATCGAGTTCGTTACAAAATTGGAGGTTGCAGCAACGCCGGCCCTGGGTCTGTGCGACTAGAGTAATGTTCCGTTGTGTTCTAGGCCTTCGTGTGCACTCGGCCTTCCTGCCTTTATATTGACTATTCGAACACTCACGTGCCCATCCATTGACTATAAAAAACAACGATTTTCAGTCATAGAATTTTATAACACTTCAATAGATGGGCAAATGAATTTTAAATGATTTGATTTTACATATTTAGACTAATTTAGATGTGTAGATCAATGTGAAAGGTTCGGATCGTCGATACGAAGACGGGAAGGCCGAGTGCACACAGAGGCCTAGTGCACAGCGGAACATTGCTCTCTCTCTCTTTCTCTATCTCTCTCTCTCTCTGTCTCTTTATATATATATATACTAGGTATGCCCGTGGCACGTGCCTACGGCACGTGATCGGAACTGCATATAAATTTTGATACTGTTTGTTCTGGGTTTGTTCTGTTTGTTCTGGGTTTACCAAATTTGATACTACATGCTCTGTTTGTGTTTGTTATGAGCTTACAAAACTTTGACACTACATGCTCTGTTTGTGTTTTGTTCTGAGCTTACAAAATTTGATACTTCAGACTGCAAGGCACATTATAGGGAACCAACTAATCTCAATTCTGATCCTCCACTCTGAGAAACTGAGATCCAAGCCCAGAACCTACGACTAACTTTCCATTACCTTGAAATTGCGACAAACTATTTATGATATTCACTGATGGCCTCCAAGGAACAATTTTATGAAGTCCGACAATCCTTACATACAAAATGGTAGGGAATCAGAGCGAATTCATAATTTTCTTAAGTACTCAAAGAAGAGAAAAATATCCATCATAAAGCTAAAGTTAACATGAGTTAGAGAAACCATTACATTTAGGATAACCTTTACCAATAAGTTCGCAAACAGACAATATCCAAAGTTAAAAATTAAAAAAAATTAAAAAAAATTAAATGATACTTCAATTTGATAGATACAGCCCAGCCCAGTCCAATCCAACACCATGTTGGATAATAGTAAGTAAGACAGTGTAGCCTTTAAGATGTATGGGTTGGTTTGAGGTGACCAACTGACCATCAACAATTTGTAAAATAGATGAGATGATTATTGATCACAATCAGGCAAGAGCCTTCGTATATATAGGCAAAGTGTACAACTCATGCATACACACCCACATATACAACCATACATACACCCAATATCTAACTCATTCAACAACTTACAATGACATTTAGGCCTTAGCCAACAAAATTTGGAGTAGTTTACTTATGATTAACCATCATGTGGTACTTTCATTAGGCAAACATTGTAAATAAACTTAAGTAATTACTCCAAATACAGTTACTTACATCATCTCCCAAAATGCTAAATATTACAATTATTACAACTATTACATCCTCCACCAAAATTATTACAACTATTTATAACATAGATCTTATTTATAACCCAATAAGATCAAGCAATAAACCACCACCCCATGATGAAGTCAGTAATCCGGTTTGATCTGTGGACATTAAGATTGCAAAGAAGGTGCCTTCAATTCCTAGTGGGCAAAGCTTTGCGCTTAGTACTAACATAGGCATCCTCTGATTCGCCCAATCATTTGAGAGACACTCTCATCCTCCACAGCAAAGATGTGATCAGGTTTTCCAAATGGAGAGAATGAAGCTAATTGTTCCTTGCAAGTCATAAAGTAAGAAAAGAATTGATGGTATATATAGAAAGTTAATTGTCAAAATTAAAAGTTGTACCTGAGAGAAAGATGGGCCAAATTTTGTGTCAGTATACCAATAAAACATTGCTTCTTGGATGTTTAAACTGAGTGCAAGCGATGTCTACATGAATACACATGGCCTCCACACTTGAGGGTATTTCATTGTTGTCCACATTGTGCGATTGGCTTGAGATACATTACGATGAACCTGATTTGAGTAATGGAAGGCAGGGATATAATGTGAGATGATCTTTTAATTTTGATCTTTTAATTTTGAAGCCTTAATTAAGGTGATTATAGTTATAATTTGCAATAAATAAGCATTTATCATCTCTGATTACATTTGGGGAATTTTTTGTGTTGCTTTATCTGGTAATTTCAGCTAATTGATTTTTGTTTGTGTTTTATGGTTTTTGGGTTTGTATAACTATACCTATTGTTTTTGGCAATTTTAGATTATTTAGTAGTTGCTTTTGAATTTTCCTGAGCCTTCCATTATGGAATATATAATCTATTCTCTTCTTAGTTCCATTAGTCATATAAAGATGTCATTTTTTGGGCTGCCTATTTGGTTAGAAAAGTTGAAAACAGTGAATGTAGAAAAAAATGGGCAACTTCATTTAGAAGTCTGGTTTAGCTCTACCTTGTACTAATTACTTCATTTAGGAAACATCATTTAGTTTATTCCAACTGAAAACACCAATGCAGCAGGTATGCTCAGTAATCCTAGCACCTCCTTTTGAACATTAATTAAGAAATGGAATTACAAAAAAGTTGAATAAATAAATATGTGTTAAGTTGTTTTAATCTCCTTAGTTGAGACTGTGATCTTTAATTCTTTAGCCTCGCCATCTTTCATTTATGCATTGAACCTACAACTCTTATTAATTAGCTTATCCCAAAAGCTAACCTTAGATCCAAATGCGTGCAATAGAAAACTACTCATGGAGAAACCTACATCACTCTAGAAATGTTCCGCAATGGCCAAATTTTTACACAACTGAAATGTACCTTTAACTTTTTCAATCCCTATTCACTCACCAAAGAAACCAAAAAAGATATTGTCAAACTCAACATTGTTTTAAACATTATAATCAGCTCAAACTAAAGAGCAATCGCTATAAAAGACTAATAAATCAATTAACCATGTTTAAATGACAAAATAGCTTAGAGCAAGTATCAGGAGGTATTTGACATACATCTAGGTATTTTAACTTTCTGTTTCGCATTTACTTCAAAGTTTAGTATATCAAGATAGCTAAACTCCAAATTCCAGTAATCCAGAGTTAATCTAAACTGCACTCCACACTAATAAGTGACAATAAATCAATTAGAATTAAATTTCTGTGTTTCTAACTCTAATCTGTTTAGAGTTCACTGTGGAGACAAAATGCCTCCAGTTTTAAGATATTAAAAGACCAAAAGCTACCCAAACTATAATCCACCTTCAGTTTTTCCTTACCTCCACCCTAACTCTCTTTTTTTCCTCCTCACCTCAACTTAGCATCCAAACACATATGAAAAGATGAAATTCTCCATGAATCTAAAGGTACCCAAATGACGTCCAATCCCAGCTGTTTCAGATTTATCCCAACTGCATGTAAAATATAGGGTTGTGCTGTTTCAGATTTATCCCAGCTGAAGCGTTTGAAGCTTAATCTCCAGCTTCTCGCTTCACTACGCTTCTACTACTTTACATTACAATCTACAATTTCGTCAAATTGGTGTGCATTTGAATTGTCCCAAACAAAGCCTATAAGCTACAATTCTAAACCTATGAGTGAGCATCAAAATTGAGAGTGAGCATCAAAATTGAGAATGAGCAAAATTGAAGGAGCATCAAAATCACTCCCCTATCAAATTATTCCTGTCCGCACTCCTTTAGGACTTGAATTTGTGATCACATATCAGCATATAAATTCGAGGACTTTATTCGCTGATATATGTAATCCTTGCACTTTGTGATATTCATAGAACAATGATGAGTAGTAGTAGTAACCGAACAATCTTAACTCTGAAACCATCAAGTTTAACTAACCCATAAGAACATGAGAATGAGCATCAAAATCATATCTCAAACCATCAAGTTTAACTAACCCATAACTAACCATCATGATGAGTAGTGATGGGTTTTTTCCGTCCAATCTATACACTTGGTAGTTTTCTGCTAGAACAGTGACCTTTATTTGCATCATACGTGCTTATGAAGTAGCTGTATAAAAATTAAGCAAGCAGTTGAATCTGAAATTTAAATGAAAAGTTGGATGTAAGGCTAAGCTAAGCAATTCACAAATCTGCTACCATCTAAATATCTAATCCAGATATCAAAATCTAATCAAAATCTTAATTAACTCAGTCAATCAAGAATTTCGATCAATCAATCAAAGAGCTCATACACCCAAATTCTTCAAAGGAGGTGGAGCTTCGAAGGAGTAAAAAATTTCAATCAATCAAGAATTCATGATCGATATCATATCCCTTACACCCAAATTCAACTTTAATCTTCTAGATCTCAAATTCAATGAAATTCATATTAATTTACTAAGGTGAACTTACAGTGGGGGGTGGGTTGACGGAGCTTCGAGTGCGGGTGGCGCTGAGGTGGAGGTTGGGTTGACGGAGCTGACGGAGCTTCGAAGGAGGTGGAGCTTCGAGAGGAGGTGGGGGTTTCGATGAGGCGGGCTGACAGCAACAATAGTCATCCATTAGTGTTTCTAAAACTCTGACTGTGCTCCTACACACGTACATATCAAGTTATTGCACATGCATCAAAAAGTGATTTTTTTAATAATGTGAATTCATTATTTCTCTTCAAAAGCCTTACTGATCAAGTTGTCAAAAATCCATGGTCACACTCCATCTTCGAAGACTTATCCCTGCAGATATAAAAAAAAGCAAAATCAATCCAGTGTATAAAATTGAAAAATATTCAACAAAAGGTAACCAGCAAAAGTCACAGATCCACTCAAACTTTGTTATACCAGGGAACCTCTTGAACAAAATCAAACAGTTTAGACTTCTCTCCCCTTCTACAAACAGATCTCACAATTTGAGTCAAAAAACAATAAATCCGGGAAAAAATGAAATACAAAATGTTCGGAACGACTTCAAATTTGCCTAGTTAAAATGAAATAAAAAATGAAATAGTGTATGATCTTAATAAGAGAAAATATTAAGAAATGCCTAGCTAAACATTATTGAAGAAACAACTTCAAATTTGTTTGCTTTCTTTATAAGGTCAACTTGGATTGATCTTAACATGTTTTAACTTATTACTTTTAGTCAAAATCAGGCTCAAGAGGACATAATGCTAGCAAGGGAAGACAAATGACAACACTTTGTTTCTCAATTATACATAAAACAACATATGGGATTTAGGGTTAAAATTCTAGGATCAAATCAACGGGTAATAATATTTCTCCAAGTTAGATAGAATTCTTTGGATAGAGTTAATATATATCTTGAGTTGATTATAACTTTTTCAAAATCTTTCATGTAAAGACATCATGTTCAAGCTCAATCTTTGACAAATTGAGCTGCCTAAAACTTGGAATAACGGTAGATATTTGGCACTCACCTTCATGTAGACATCGATATATGGATCTGGCTTAATGTTTGCTTCCTTCTCCCGTTTTGACAATTCAGTGAGCATATCTACAATTCAACACAATTTGACATTAAGTTTTGTACATAATATCTGTGATATTTTCACCTGATTGTCTACCTCTCTAACTTCGTGAATTCGCTTACCATATCGAGTTCCAACACCTTGGCATCTTGCAGAGAAATCCAAAGTTTCTCTCACCGTCATCTCTCCGATATGAACATCATGCTGACCTATATAAGCCGAGGTTGTTTGAGGGACGAACTCATTCAGCTCATGGCCATTGTAACTAACCCTCCCTTCTACCTGATTAAACAGTTGCAAAATCCTTCGTATGAATTATCATTTCAACTGGGTAAGTTTGAAATTTCCAGCCAAAGCCAATAAGAAAGTAGTCTTCTTTTTTTATGTTTTAAATACCTTTAGTGTCGAATCGAGCTTTCCAACCAAAGCCAATAAGAAAGTAGTCTTCCCAGACCCTGGAGGGCCTAGAAGCAAAGTCATTCTGCACACAACATACAACAATGTTCAAATTTAGTGAACTTATATTTTCTCCAAAAATTTAATATTTTTACAAAAAGTTCTATCTAGGATTTGCTTCTTAGAAATTTAATGTAACAATTTCATTCGAATTCCGCTTCTATGCTCACCTGCAAGGCCTGATAATTCCACTGATACCATGAATGACCGAAATTGGCCTCTTCCCACTTGGTAAAATGTGAAGGGAACTCAAAAACCTCTGAAACAATCAATTTTTGTTTAGATATTCAGATCAAAACATTCCCTGATCAAAACATAACATGCTATAGTAATAAAAAAAACCTCTTACAGTGAGCTTGTTAAAGAAGAAGTTGAGGAAGGTCGGAAATCCCTTGTCACCAACATAAGCCTCTCCATCTATGTTCAAATTCTCATATCTCACTTCAATCGTCGGGTTATCAATTCCAACACTGTAAAAAACAAACACAGAATTAACCCAAATTCTCAATCAAACACGAACCAATTTAAAAAGAAAGAAAAAAAAAATTTAAGACCCAATATTCATACCGTTCCATTCTGTTCCTAGTCAATAAGAAAGTAGTCTAGTCTCCTAGAAGCAAAGTCATTCTGCACACAACATACAACAATGTTCATATTTAGTGAACTTATATTTTCTCCAAAAATTTAATATTTTTACAAAAAGTTCTATCTAGGATTTGCTTCTTAGAAATTTAATGTAACAATTTCATTCGAGTTCCGCTTCTATGCTCACCTGCAAGGCCTGATAATTCCACTGATACCATGAATGACCGAAATTGGCCTCTTCCCACTTGGTAAAATGTGAAGGAAACTCAAAAACCTCTGAAACAATCAATTTTGGTTTAGATATTCAGATCAAAACATTCACTGATCAAAACTTAACATGCTATAGCAATAAAAAAAACCCTCTTACAGTGAGCTTGTTAAAGAAAAAGTTGAGGAAGGTCGGAAATCCCCTGTCACCAATATAAGCCTCTGCATCTATGTTCAAATTCTCATATCTCACTTCAATCGTCGGGTTATCAATTCCAACACTGTAAAAAACAAACACAGAATTAACCCAAATTCTCAATCAAACACGAACCAATTTAAAAAGAAAGAAAAAAAAATCAAGAACCAGTATTCATACCGTTCCATTCTATTCATAAGCTTAAGAAAAAGTGGGTCGGATCGATGAGAGAGAGAGAGAGAGCAAGGGTGCAGACTTAAGTATACCTGAGATGTAGAGACGGTGAAATTTGTGATGGTGGTCGGCGATCGAAACAGGGAGGGGTTTGGCTCTGGGGGGTCGCGACTGGAGGAAACAGGGAGGGGATTGGCGAGCGGAAAGGAGGAGCAGGGGATTTGCGGCGTCGGGGTCGGCTGGGTGGGGTCGCGATTGGCGGCGAGCGGAAAGGAGGAAACATGGAGGGGGTTGGCGCTAGGGAGTCGCGATTGGAGGTGGGGGGGTCGCGACGGGAGGTTGGGGGACGCGGAAGAGGCGTCGGGGTCGGCTGGGTGGGGTCGCGATTGGCGGCGAGCGGAAAAGAGGAAACATGGAGGGGGTTGGCGCTGGGGAGTCGCGACTGGAGGTGGGGGGGGTCGCGACGGGAGGTTGGGGGGGCGCGGAAGAGGCGTCGGAGGTGGGGGGCGCTGAAGAGGCGCCGGAGGTGGGGGGCGCTGAAGAGAGAGAGGTAAGAGAGAGGGAGACAGTGAGAGAGGGAGACAGATGAGAGAGACTCAGAGACAGTGTGAGAAAGAGAGAGAGTAGGGGGTATTTTGGGAAATAGAGGGGGAGATTGTGTGGGTTTTGAAATTTTTGGGTTTGAAATTTTGTGCGGGAAAATATGTTTTGTGAGAGTAGATCTGGTCCATTGATTTTGGGATAGATTGAATGTGAGCCACTTGATAGCTTTCTTTGTGTTTTATCTCTTTATATATATATATATATATATATATGGGAAATGCTCCATTGAAAACGCAAATGTCTGTGAAAACGTGGAAAACCACTAAGTTATAATGCATTATAACCTAGGCCGTTGTCTCCAACAACGGCCTAGGGTCGTTTTCACAGACATTTGCGTTTTCAGCTGAGCATTTCCCTATATATATATATATATATATATATATATATATATATATATAATAAAACACAAAGAAAGCTATCAAGTGGCTCTCCTTCAATCTCGCCAAAATCAAAGGCCTAGATCTAACCTCACAAAACATATTTTTCCCCCAAAAGTTTTCCTCCAAAACTCAAATTCAAATCCCCCCACCCAAAACAACACCTTTATTTATTTAATTATTTCTCTCTCTCTCTCTCTCTCTCTCTCTCTCTCTCTCTTTCTCCTATTCAAAAAATTACTCTCTTTCTCCTATTCAAAAAATTAAGAATTTTTTTTTAAAAAAAAACAAAAATAAAACTAAAAAACTAAAAAAATTAAAAATCACAAACTTTAAAAATAATTCAAAAATATCAAAAATATCAAAAACTTGTTAAAAAATTTAAAAATTTTAAAAAGTTTTAAAAAAATTTAAATAAAAAAATTTAAATTTCTAAAATTTCTAAAATTTTTAAAATTAACTAAAATTAACTAAAATTAAAATTTTCAAAATTTTCAAAAAAATAAAAAAAAAATTTAAATTTTAAAAAATTAAAAAATTTAAAATTTTCAAAATCTCAATGCAATTCCAAATCCAAATCCAATGTCGAACCACAATCAAGAGGTCGTCGCCGATATCTGATCCGCTGCTGATTCCGTATCGGTGACTCTCATCCACAAAATCGAGCGCGAATATCAAGCAACTCCGTATCGCTGACTCCCCTCCACCGAATTGAGAGCCTCTATATGCGATGCGACGACTCTAATTTCATCTCATTAACCAAATTCTCATTCTAATTTTTAATTTTGTGTGTGCAGGGGATTACTCAGTTTTTTTGCTGACTCGAATTTTGTGTGTGCATGGGATCTAAGTCCAGAGATGTATGATTGTTTTATTTTTGGGTTTAAAAAAATTTAATTTAGTGATTTATTTGATGAGTTTTTTTATTGGTTTTGATTTAAGGTGTACGCAAGTGAGAGATGGATTATTTGGTGGCCTCAATTTGGGCATCCAAACCATAACAGAACAGGAAAGCTGACCAGCAACCTAAAATAACTTAGCAAATATGCAAAATTAATTTCTTTACTACAAGAGAAAATACTATCGTAAAGTGTTCCTTCACTGATTATTAGAAACCATGGATAATATAATATATAAGAACTTTTAGTGTATGTTAACTATGTTTGGATATACAGGATTGGGATGACTGGAGTTTACAAATGAATGGTGCAAACTCTCTACTCAAGAAAGATAGCTAAAGTAAATTTTTTTATTTATCCATTTTAATTTTTTTTATAAAGGTGCAATGGGGAGACAAAGTGGAGATAAAAGAAATGATTAGCTTGGATTAGAGTTTTGAGAACTTCATGTATTTCATTTTGGTTGAAATAATAATAAGAGGTATTTTAATTGCAAACTGAGTCTCAGACAAACAAATGTTTAGATTATTGGTATTGTAGATACCTTCACACCCGCACTTGCGTTACCATTGTATTTAGACATGCTCATAGTGGTTATGATATTAGAGTAAGCTCTATAAAACCTATATGATAATGTCCTTGCATAACGAATACAAGCATCTAAAAGTGATGCTGAAGTTATAAAAAAAAACTCTATGCAGTGTTTCTAACAAACTATATGCATTCCAAGTAAGTTCAAGCTAATGATCAAGAAGGCGATGGTTGAGCTTAAAGGTAGATATACTGCTTCCTCTTATAATATGTTTGCTACTTCAATTAATTTGCTGGACCTCCAAAACTATTTTACATAATCAAACCAGGTGCACCGTTTCTAAGACGTGCCGTAGACACGTGTCAACGGGCAAACCTAGTGTGTGTGTGTGTGTGTGTGTGTGTGTGTGTGTGTGTGTGTGTGTGTATATATATATATATATATAGTTTTTAAATTATTTTTATGTTTATTTCGTTAATTATTGAGACTGACTTAATATTTTTGATCATGTATTTCCTACGTTGCAAGGATATGAAGATCCTTAACCACACTTATACTATTTCATTTTAATTGATGAGATAACTAGTTCAAGATGTTGAATTCTCCAGTTCTCTCTTATTTTTTAGTGCAAAAATACTCTCTTGCAAATTTGGTGTTGTATTTTTCTTCTCGCTAAGTTTCAAGCTTTCAAAGGTCTAACGTTAAGCAATTTTTAAATGAAACATTTTGTTGTAGTTTGATTTATAAGTTAATATATTATGTATAACTAATTCAAGATATTGAATTCTCAAGTTCTCTTTTGTTTTATTATGCAAAAATATTTTCTCTTGCAAATTTGGTGCTCTATTTTCTTCTCACTAAGTTTCAAGCTTTTATAGTGCTAACGTAAAACAACTTTTAAATGAAACATTTTGTTGTTGTTGGATTTATCAGTTAATATATTATGTATTTCTTCTGCTCGTATGCACCGAAACCACTGATTTTTATTTTTTTAATTTTTTTTATTAAGCTTTCCTCATGGAATTCCTACAAGATGTTGGAGTTTTAGAGAGACTGAAGATTTATGAAGATACTAAAAGGTTTTGCAACTTTGAAAGGTATTTTTCAAATGAATTTATATTAAAATTTAAAGATATAGAATGTACCATACTCATATATTTTCAATTGTCTTTGTATAATAAATATAAGGCTAAATTTGAAGGAAAAAAACCCTTGAACTATGGCCTTTATGCAGAAAACCCCCATGATCTTTTTTTTATGCAGAAAACCCCCCTGAAGTATGGTTGTTGCAAAAAACCCTCCTGAAGTATTTCAAAAAACCACATCTAACTTTTTTACTTGTATACCTCATTCATCTTTGCAAGTTATTTCAAAAAACATCATACAGCTTTCTCATTATTGTCAAAAACCTCCCTCAACTTTGGCTGAAGTCTCACGCTGGCATGGTTAGTTTTTTGCAACAATACTTCAGGAGGATTTTCTGCATAAGAAAAAGATTGTGGGGATTTTCTTTAGGGGTGGACAACTATTATCCGAACCGACCAATCTGAACCAATCCAATCCGAACCGACCGGATTTTAACCGAACCAATTGGGGGTTTGGATTGGTCCGGTTCTTGATCTTCAATAACCGACTGGACGGGTTCGGTTGTTGGATGGAGCTTTCAAATAACCGATGAAACCGAACCGACCGTACCTTTATGCATAAGTCCATAAAAAATCTAGTTCTTCTTTAATTTCTTGAATATACAAATAGTCATTTCTCATTTTCTTGGAGATACAAACAACATTCTTTAATTTCTTTAATACAAACCGAGCAGTTGTTCTACCTATGTTTTGATTCTTCATAATCCTGTCTGTTATTTTGTTGGGAAATGCTTGATTTACAGTATGGCCCAGCTTAATAGAATCATGAAGTTGATATAGCATTTAGTAGTTACTTTAATCAAGTCAAGCAGAAATTGTTTTCTAAATCTTTTTTTATTGTACCTGAAATTCAATTGGCTATGGTTATTGATGTTTCTTTTATGATGAAAAACTAAGATTACAGAAATATGCAAGTGAAAAGGCAGTTTATCTCACCCATTTAAATGTCATCATCTCAAACATTTAATGCAAAATTCATTAACAACTTGTGGTTTTATGAATGTTCATTTTAAATTCATTTCTGAATAACAAATAGCAGGTTGTTTCTTAAGTTTGATTGAAGCTGATCTTTTAAATTTCAACAAAATTATGAATGATGTTGAAGGTGAAAAATAACACATCAAACCGACCATTCAATCTAATCCAAACCGAGCTTAATCGGCTTGGATGGAAACCAATCCAATTAAGGTTTGGATTGGTTGCGGATGAGAAAATTAAAAAACCGATTTCTTTGGATCGGAGATGGATGTTCCATATTAGGTCGGATACCAACTGTGCCCCCCCCCCCCCCCCCCCCCCCCCCCCTAATTTTCTTCATAAAGGCTATAGTTCAAAGGGGTTTTTTCAAATTTAGCCTTCTTTTCATATATAGATTACGTTATAATCAAAATAAAGTAAAATTAATATTAGAATATATTAAAAAAGCCTTCTTTTCCGTACAAGGCCCTACAAATTTCAGGACCGGCCCTGGGTTGCAGTATGAAGCTAAATACTCAATTTGAAGTTCAGCCAAATATTTGTTTAATGCTTGTATTATCAGCCTTCAAAAAGTTTTTTTTTTAATTTTTCCCCGGAAAAAGAGAATAGAATAGTTGCAGAAAAAGAGAATAGAATAGTTGCAGATTATAGGCTAAATTTAACAAAAAACTCACTGAAGTATTAGTCAATTAAAAAAAAAACACTGAATTTATTATTTTTTTTAAAAACCTCACTGAACTATATTTTTCAGGCATGGATAAATGGGTTTTTTTTTTTAAAAAAATTGTGTTAAAAACATAGTTGGGTGAGGTTTTTAAAATAAAATAAAAATCAGTGGGGTTCCTTTTTAAAATGACTTGTACTTTAGTGTGGATTTTTTTAAATTTAGCCCAGATTATAATACAGAAACAGTTGAGCTGATTTATGGATAGTTTTCTCATCGATGGAGCTTCACTATAAGGTTTGAGCGCAGTTTCCAGACATAGTTACTGCGCTCTCTTCCAGTATGGGACATTATTTCAACTTCAACTTTTTCCTCTGTATTTTTCGTAAAAGCATAAAGCTTCAGTACAGAGCTTAAACTGCCTTAGTCAGCTTCTTCAATTGTGATCTATGGATAGATTTGTGTGACTAAACGAGGCAAGAAACATGATCATATGACGAACAGGATCACATTCCAAAGTCAAATAGTCAAAACAGATATATAGTTATACATTAATAAAGTCTAGAGATAGAAAGAAAGACAACTTCGATCATAGGCATCGGTTGCAGTGAGGAGTCTGTTGCATCATTCAGAAAACACAAAAAAGATCTGAAACAGCATCCGTGAGATACAAAGCATACAACCCAAAAGAAAACATCATATGTTCCGACTCCAATGGTAAGCAGCACATAGTAAACCTGAGCTTTTCATACCCATAAACCTACACAGAAGTAGATCATAAGGTCAGTTATGCCAAATTAGAAGGGGCGTTGAAAAGAAGAGAAACCATGGTTCACTGGCAGTCCGGGAGTGAATTAATGGATGAATAATTCACAGATACAGATGCAATCAATACATATATACACATCATATGATGTTAATCCTTCAAGTAGAGATGCAATCATATACCATATTCAGCTGTAAGCAAAGATACAATCATATACCATATTCATTTGTAAACAACACGTATATTACAAGCCATGATTGTCTAATTACTGACCATACCCAATTACATCTTGTCCACTTAATCTGAAGTTATCTAACTAGAGTGTACATGCCAAAAAGTGTTACATTTATCCAGATATCTGCAGCCCAATTATAAATTTCAAATGCACTTTTGCCATATAAGAGGGTTTTAATCTCATGATCCATCATTATTAACAATATAAAGTACGATGCTGTGTGGCGCATGATCAAGTTACAGAATTTATGTTAGGTCTGGATATTATTTGTTCAGCCTTCTCTAAAATTGGATGATTGGGCAGGCCTCGATTGTAGCTTTGCTCGTTAAACTAGAGAAAGTTCACACTGCAGTTTTCAAACAGTAGTATCGAGAAACTAGTGATTGCATCCATCTCAAAGCTTGAAAATAGTACTTTGAAATCATATCCCCCCTCCCAATTCTCTCTCTCTTTACCATTGAAAAAGTGACATACTAACATACTACCATCCTAGAGTTTTTGCCTGAAATGCTCACTTAACTGGCTGCCTGCAAAAGCATTACTTCCTTCAGAAGGTATCAAATCTGAAACAACCAAAGCCTTGAACCTAACCCTATTATCAACCTCAACTGTGTATATATGAGGTGAGGTCGTAGAGTACCTTACATCCATTAGTTTCAGCTGTGTATCTGATCCTGAACAACAATAGAAAATCCAAAATGGATATTCCTTTGAAGTATGAAAGAGTACGCGAGTTCAAGCTGTTAGCGGTTCAGAGTGAAAACAATGAGTAAATGGGTATTTGGTTGAAATGTTGAATAGAAAAAGATGTGGACCAAGGGCTGGTTATGTAGTCACTTGAAGGGGACATAAATTTTGAGAAAATTTCAGTAAAATAAGTATACAGGATTAGAAAACAAAAAACTGAGAAGCAATAGGAAACTTGGGGATTCACACTACCAGGAATAGAATTTCACATCTATTATGCATCACACATCAAATTCAGATTAAAAATGCTTCATTTATCAAGTACTTAATGCAGAAAAGCTAACTAATCTTCATTCATATAAACTTCTATTTTAGTTATGCCCTAGAAAGATTTTTGATAGAAGAAATAATGATCCCCGGTCATTGCACTATTATCATTCTAACAAGTCACTCATGGTAGCTGCCAATAAATGTTGGTTTTGTTTCTTACAATAAAAGGGTTCATATGAACCCTGAAATATGCTAGACAGTCTAAATTTTCATTTTGCTTCTACTCGCAGGCTTGCTGAATCTAATCATGCTTCCACTTTGTCCCCTATTTTGATTTTCAAGTTTATGCAAACAGTTCTTACTCATTGTGGTAAAACCAACCCTAAAATAGAGAATTTCCAAGAATTTTAATAGGTTAATTTTACCAACATGAAAGTGCGAATGCAAGTTGGAAATTTTTAACAGTTAACAGGTTCGATGGGTTTTCAAGAATTGAATATGTGTAACAGTTCCAATTAATAAATCAACCTTACAATCAATTAAATCCCTACGTGTTTTAGCAAGTAAGAAATTCAATACCGATTCGTACTCTATTCAAGCATGTGGAACACTCAATCTCAATTATTTTGTGGTCGACAGGTAAATCAGATAATAGACTAGATGATAAGGCAGTAGAACACAAATATTAAGAATGGAAAGCGTATACCGAATGCGAAGAACAATTGCAGCAATCGAAGTGGCGACTACTCGAGCTGCTGGTGGCTGTCGGGCTGCAATCGGGCCGACGAGGGCAGTGCTGCCGTTGGTTGCTGACTGGCGACGAGGGGGGGACCAGGGTATTGGATGCAGGCGAGGTGGAGGACGGAGAAGGGGAGGATGACGGCGAAATCGATGAGGGGAAGGGTCGGAGGTCGACGACGATGGGGGATTTCGACGGAGTAAGGATGAAGGGGCGACGGCGTTTGGGTGAGGGATTTGGTCGCGGTGACGGGGCGTGGGCGAAAGCGGTGGTAGGGAGGGTCGGGGGCGACGAAACTGGGGGATGGGTGCTTTGGAGCTCTGGCTGTTGGTCGAGGAAGAGTAGCGGGAGGAGATGAGGAAGGTGACGATGAAGAAGGGGGATGTGGCGGCTGGGTGTTAGGGTTTGGATATTTGGGGATTAGGGGAAATTAATGTTAGGGATTTGTATTTTGGATTTTTTTTTTAATTGGGGTAGATTTTAGAGTTTATCACAAACCCTAAAATTTGATTAGGATTTATCACAAACCCTAATGTAGATCTCAGTTGTATCAGACAAAAGAGAAAGAGGAAGAGCAAAACTCAACACAGATTTTTTTAATCAATAATGGCATATCTTCTCATTCATCTCAAGGCCTTTAAATAGGCTCAAAATACATCTTGATACACATCTCCCAAAATATTTCAAAATCTAAAAAATACAAAAAAATTACATATGGCTATAATTGCCAGAAACAAAAATGGTAATGAAATAAATTAAACAGGAAAGATGTCCTAATCATTCTCTCCGGGTGGGAGAGAGCTCGACCCAGTCGAGTCAAAACCAGTGATCCTGCCATGGTGCTCCAAAAGATCTGGATCCAGTTGCGGGAGCCCCTCACGATCACTGCAAGTGTCATCCGACTTCGGCTTATTTTTCCACCTTACCAAATACTTGTGCATACCACCATCTCTAATAGAGATTATCTGATCATCTAAAATATTATCCAATTCTTCTGTCGATGGGTAAGTAATATCTGGTAGTGGAGGTAATGGAAAAATCTCACCATTAGGCTGCAGGGTAGGCTCATCTATAAAAAAATTTCTACGATTGAATTTTGAGCCTTCATAAAGTACTAGATCCTCAATATTGAAAGTTTTACTGATGCCAAAGCCTTCAGGAAGGTCAACGACATAGGTACTATTATTGATTGCATGTAGAATCTTAAATGGGCCTGCAGCACGTATGTTCAAGTTCTTAACGGGTCCAACAGGAAATCGTTTCGGATGAATCCGAACCATCACTTCGTCACCAATATCAAAAGTTAAAAATTTCCTTCTAGTATCTGCTATTAACTTGTAGTTAAAATTATTCTCAATAAGTTCCTTGAAAATTTCTGTATGCAAGTCATGAATGTTATATGCAAATGTGAGTGCAGACTCTGTGACTTTGTGATGTTCTAATACATGAATAAAATCTATGGGTTGCCAAGTGACTTGGGAATGAATGGGTGTCTCAGGTATACTCAATGGAGGTGACTGGATAGGCTGGATACAATTGAGAGACTGATCATCCTCTTTTTCATCAAAGTCATCACTTATATTAGGTTCATAGGTAAACTCATTGTCGGGCTCATCAGCGATGACTGCGGTACCCTCTACTATATTGATCCTACTTGGACTAGGACAGTTGCCAGCAACATAGCCGTATCCCTTATACTTATAGCACTTAGTGAGAGGATCAACCTTAGAATAGTCTCTTTCAGTGTTCTTACTCGTATTGGCATTTTTAAGTGGATAGGAATTTGAAGTATGTTTATTTGGGTAAGACTTATTAGGGTACTGAGGAGATGAGTGCTCAGGTCTAGAGGGGTCAGGAGGATTCATTCTAGAGAAATAATCCATCGAATCGCAGGACTTGTAATGGAAACTAGCTTTAAGGGAATCCATATCGAGGACTAGAGCGTAGGCTGCCGCTATTGAATCCACATTTCTATAGATTAGCTCGTTCCTAAGGTCAGCTTGTAGTCCAGCTCTGAACCTAGAGAGAGTTTGTCCTTCACTCTCTTTACCTAAAGCATTGCACCGAATAAGGGAATGTTATCGAATTTATCAACATATTCTTGTGTGGATTTACTTCCTTGATAGAGTTGGTTCCATGAATCTAGCAATCGGGTATGGAACGATAGCGGTACATATCTCTCAGTGAGCTTCTCTTTCATGGCCTCCCAAGTGGCTATGGGTGCCAAGCCTCGGCCTCTGCGGGCATGTTCAAGATTGGTCCAATATTGTTGAGCTTTACCCGTTAATTTCATAGTGGCAAATTTAACTTTCAGGACTTCGCTCATGTCAAACCACACAAAGTAGTGGTCCATGGCACGGATCCAATCGAGGTAAGCTTGGGGTTCCATGTGGCCTTCAAACTGGAGAACGTCAGCCTTAACGTTCTTTTTATATTGTTCGTCAGGGTCACGTTCTTCACGTCGATCGTCATGAACATTCCCTTGAGGGATCTGACGATGGGCATGAAGCTCAGGGACAATGGTTTGATTTAGCTCCACTTTCTCAAGCCTCTGATTGATATTGGCAAGAGTTGCTTGGATGGCAGCTAGGGTAGCGGAGATATCAGGGTTGTCCATTTCAGGTCTGGAAAGTCTAGGGTTCCTAATTGGGTGATTGGGAAGGGCTAGGAAAGGTTCTTCAGGGTCTGTGATGGTGCTGCGAAGACGCATTCACCAAAAGTGGAAACTATGGGGTGTGTCCTAGTGTTTTTTTTTTTTTTTTATAATGATTCTGAAATAAACTAAAAATAATAAAATAAAATAAAAGACTACACAATCCTAAATGAATGCAAAAATGATGCCTACGATGCAAGAACTAAGGTTTTAAGAACCTTCGCTCTGATACCAAAATGATGTAAAACCAACCCTAAAATAGAGAATTTTCAAGAATTTTAATGGGTTAATTTTACCAACATGAAAGTGCGAATGCAAGTTGGAAATTTTTAACAGTTAACAGGTTCGATGGGTTTTCAAGAATTGAATATGTGTAACAGTTCCAATTAATAAATCAACCTTACAATCAATTAAATCCCTACGTGTTTTAGCAAGTAAGAAATTCAATACCGATTCGTACTCTATTCAAGCATGTGGAACACTCAATCTCAATTATTTTGTGGTCGACAGGTAAATCAGATAATAGACTAGATGATAAGGCAGTAGAACACAAATATTAAGAATGGAAAGAGTATACCGAATGCGAAAAACAATTGCAGCAATCAAAGTGGCGACTACTCGAGCTGCTGGTGGCTGTCGGGCTGCAATCGGGCCGACGAGGGCAGTGCTGCCGTTGGTTGCTGACTGGCGACGAGGGGGGGACCAGGGTATTGGATGCAGGCGAGGTGGAGGACGGAGAAGGGGAGGATGACAGCGAAATCGATGAGGGGAAGGGTCGGAGGTCGACGACGATGGGGGATTTCGACGGGGTGAGTAAGGATGAAGGGGCGACGGCGTTTGGGTGAGGGATTTGGTCGCGGTGACGGGGCGTGGGCGAAAGCGGTGGTAGGGAGGGTCGGGGGCGACGGAACTGGGGGATGGGTGCTTTGGAGCTCTGGCTGTTGGTCGAGGAAGAGTAGCGGGAGGAGATGAGGAAGGTGACGATGAAGAAGAAGGGGGATGTGGCGGCTGGGTGTTAGGGTTTGGATATTTGGGGATTAGGGGAAATTAATGTTAGGGATTTGTATTTTGGGATTTTTTTTTTTAATTGGGGTAGATTTTAGAGTTTATCACAAACCCTAAAATTTGATTAGGATTTATCACAAACCCTAATGTAGATCTCAGTTGTATCAGACAAAAGAGAAAGAGGAAGAGCAAAACTCAACACAGATTTTTTTAATCAATAATGGCATATCTTCTCATTCATCTCAAGGCCTTTAAATAGGCTCAAAATACATCTTGATACACATCTCCCAAAATATTCTCAAAATCTAAAAAATACAAAAAAATTACATATGACTATAATTGCCAGAAACAAAAATGGTAATGAAATAAACTAAACAGGAAAGATGTCATCATCACATTGTTGTTAGTGTAATGAAATGTGAGATACAATTGTCATTCTCAACAAGACACGTACTTCAAGTTCGGTTAAGTATAACCTCATTAGCAAGTTATTTGTTGTCTATTAGGTTTTAATACAAAAGCAGAATCATGAAGGCAGGGTCAAAAGACTAGAAACTCTTTGCTGAAGTAGTCAGAGCAGTAATGATGCTGTTATAAACTTTTCTGCAATAGCCAAATTCATTACAATCTGCGCCCTCATCTCTTTATCTGAAAATAACTCTTGGCCTCCTCATCAGTTAGATGATTAGAAAGAGTTTTTGAAAAGTATGCTACAAGACGGTATATATTAGCAGCCGTCAAGTTTTGAACCTTTGGAGGGATTCTTGATGTGTTCTTTAATGAAGTCCGTCCATAGTATCAAAGGTTGGCCTCTCTCACTTTTCCCTCTCTCTCTTTTCCAAGCCCCAGACCATGAATGCCCTTCTAATTAATAACGATGATTTCCGACCAAAAAAAAAAGTTTGCATTTTAATTGCTCATACCTAGTTTGATATTTGTTAGCAAAAGATTTAGGTCTGCTTCGGTTTCCTTGGTAATAAAAGTGGCTTACTAAAAAATAATAGCATCTACATATCCTAGTAGGAGAAATGTTCTTGACTATTGAGATGGGCATGCATGGATGTAAAGTTGTGAATACTCCTACGGATCAAAATACTAAGTTTTCTGCTTCAACCAACAATCCACTAGAACTGGACATTTTTATTTCTTCACTTAGGGCAGTCAGCTTATGAATTCTCATTTTGCTACTTACCAGGATCTCGTTTTTTGTATCATCCATCAACATTTGAAACAATCCCCAAATCAGGAGTAGCTATATCAGTCTTCCTAGACTCTCGAGGATTTTATGATGCTGATAGGTGGCTACCTCTAAAGATAACCTTCTGTAACACCCCACAAAATAGCATATAACTATTTTGCATTATAATCCGTGTACAGTTTAGATTTGCATGCGATTATGTATTTTTCTAATAATAGTTTTATAAACATATTTTCTTATATAAATTCAATATATATATTGTAGTGTTTGCTTGATTGGTTGTGCACGGTTACGTTCATGGTGGAGCACGAGAACGAGAGAATCGGCACTAGTACGTATACTAGTATATACGTGTGGTACATATGCAATTATCAAATTGTATAATACTACACTATATAATATTTTTCTCTCTTTTGCATGCACTCACATCTAACCATTCATCACATCTCATCATGGATCCAATGGCTAGAAAATGAGGCATGCAAAATATCTCCAAAACCATGAGCTAGAGAGCTTGGTTTGGAAAAACCTCCTTGCCCCCTCACCCCCCCGTGACCCCCTAGGCCGGCCACCCCCCATGCACCCCCTCACTCTTCTCACTTCATTTGAAACCCCTCTCTTCACTCTCATTTCAGATTTCTGAAATTTTTTAGAGAAAAAGAGAAGGAGAGTGAAAGAAGTCAAGATAAGGAGGTGATCAAGAGCACTTCGGAGGAGAAATTGGAAGAGGAGGCCAAGCTACTCTAATCTTCTCAACTACACCAAAGGGTGAGGAGTTCTCTAAACTTTTGTTCTTGCTTTCTTGTTTGATTTCTTGCATGGAACAAGTAGTAGTAGCTATGAGGATGATTGTTTTTTTTTTGATTAAAAGATGACCGATGTCATCGTTTCATTAATGATAATTAACGAAACCAAGTAGTACAAAAGTAACTCCAAAACAGGGCCCGCAAGCCCCTACAAAACCTCATCCGACTTACAAAAGTAGTCCGGAAAAACTAACAACATAAAAAACAACAAACAAAAAATACATCACAAGCAAAAACAGTAGCAGCGCATCTATCGGCTACCAGTCATGCTTTCCCATCCACCAATAGATTCTCTACTCCTCTTCGCTCAGCTTCAGCTTCTTCCTAGCTCCCACGTATCCTGCCCAATCATGAATAAGAAGGAAAATTTTATGCATAGAAGTAGAAAATCGGTACTGAATATTCCGAAAGCATAAATCGTTTCGGTCTAGCCATAGACTCCACAGTGTTGCCACTACAGTTATATCCCAAGCCCTAATGTCCTCTCTCCTAATTAGGTTGTCCCTCCAACGTCCCCACACATCTGATATTGAGGTGGGCCAACGTGCACACCCGAATCCCCTACAAATTATTTCCTATGTAAATGCTGCCTTAAGGGCACTTGAAGAAAAGGTGTGTAGTGTCCTCGTCCGCATCTAAGCAAGCATCGCATCTGGACTCTATTTGCATGTTTCTTTTCCTAAGATTGACTTTGGTTAGAATGGCATCATTTACCACCAACAAGCAAAAGACCTTAACTTTTAGTGGCGCCTGTGTCCCCCAGATGACGTTCTCCTCTTTGCATCTGATCCCCCCGTCGTTGAGCCATTTGTACATTGAAGCCACTCAGAATGTTTGTGACTCTTCGATGTTCCACCATATGTCGTCATCTTCGTTCGTCGAATTGCCCCCTTCCGCTTGTACCAGCCTATGAAGCTCTTCGAACTGCCTGGTGCTCTCCAGTGTCAATCGATCTGTTACCGTCATAGAAAGTTTTCCCCCTTTTCCAGACGTCTGTCACTAATGCATCGGGGTTGATTGCAGTTGCTGCGGCTAACGGGAATAGGTTCATTAGTGTTCTGTTTCTGCACCATTTATCCCTCAAAAATCTAGTATTTCTACCGTTACCGATCCTTGCACCTTGTGTTAGTATTAAAAATCTCTCCTTGTTTGGCCACCTCTTTCCATAGGAACGAAACCTTTCCGAACGCACTCCTCCCTCCGAAACGATATTTTTTCCTCTTCCGAAATAGATCGAACGAATAAGACCACCCTCTTCTTCGTTTGTAGATCTTCCACCACCACTTGCTCAGTAGCACTCGGTTCATATCCTGTAAATTGAGGATTTCCCAGCCCTCCGAATTCTCTTCTCTTGCACACTCTACTCCACTTGACAAGGTGAAACCCTTTGTTATCCTCATTGGTTCCTTTCCATAGAAAACGTCTTCTTATCCGATCTATCTTGTTAATCACCCACTTGGGCAGTTCATAGATGGACATGAGATAAAGCGGAATTGCATTAATAACTGAGTTGAGAAGTATAATCCTTCCCCCTAAAGATAGATATCTACTCTTCCACCCTGTCAATCTCTTCGCAATCTTCTCAATCAGAGGTGACCAATCTTCTCTCAGCAATGGGCCCGGTCTAATTGGCATTCCTAAGTATTTAATCAGGAATTTGCCACTCTGGAAACCTAAAATTGCAGTGATAATGTTTGTTGGTAGTGACATCTGTTCACTAATTGGGATAACACAACTCTTCTGCAAGTTTACTTTCAAACCCGACCATCCTTGAAAGCAATCCAATGCCGCTTTAATCGCTACGACTTCTACATTTGCCCTTCCAAATAGCAAAGTGTCATCGGCGTACTGCAAAATAGTCATGGGCTGAACTATTCCTTTGATCTTAATACCTTTAATGACGTTGTTGTCCTGCGCTCGCTTTATCATCTCAGCCAATCCATCAACTATGATAGCGAATAACAGTGACGACAACGGATCTCCTTGCCTAAGACCCCTTTTGCAACAGATCTCCCTGCCTTGCCATCCGTTAACCTGTTTCAACGATTTCCCTCCTTGAACACATTGGTTGATCCATCCTCTCCATTTAGCTCCGAAACCTTTTAGCCTAAGTGCTTCGTCCAAACATTCCCAGTGGACGGAATCATAAGCCTTTTGGAAGTCTATCTTTAGAAGGAAGCCATCCGCTTTTTCTTTGTTTCCTCTAAATACTGTCTCATGGGCAGCCAGCAATACTATCCATGATGTCTTTTCCCCGGATGAATCCGCTTTGCGACGGCGCGACCACTTCCTCTAGACAAGGCGCCAATCTTTGGGGCCAACACTTTGGTGATAATTTTGAATGACCCATTAAGAAGGCTAATAGGTCTAAAATCATCTACCGTGCACACCTCCCGATTCTTCGAGATAAGTATAATAGACGCATAGTTTAACCTGCCCAAGTTTGCGATTCCGTCGAATAACTCTTTGAAGATATTCATTGGGCCCTCCTTGACGATCTGCCAGTAGATCTTGTAAAAGAAGATAGGCAACCCATCCGGCTCCGGAGCCTTGTCCTGTCCCAAATGCTTGATAGCGTCGCAAACTTCCTCTTCTGTAAATATATTTTCGATTCCTTCGCTCCCGTCTATCTTAGAGGAACTCCACATATCTGCCGATAGGGTACATCTACCGGACTTTCTTTTACCCAACTCGTGGAACTTGTTGTCTAAATGTCTTTTAATGGTGTCCTCGTTCTCTGTCCGAACTCCGTCTACGTCCAGACTCACAATACGGTTTTGTCTTATTCCGTTAGCTACCTTGTGAAAGAATTTAGTGTTGGCAACCCCTTCCTTAAGCCAATGAATTCTCGATCTTTGTTTCCAATGAATTTCCTCCATAGAATGTATCTGTTGTAATTCTAACCTCCATTTGCCAACTCCTCCTTTTCTGACCCGATCAGATCCCTTTCCTCTTGATATTTTTCCAGTTCGTGATTCCTATTGCCTAGACTCTCCCTTTTGAGATTGACTAAATGAAATTTATGTTTAGCCCACCACTTTAACTCCCTTCTTAACGTCTAGTCTTTTCCAACCAGATGCCCACAGCTGTGTTTTCCGCGGTTGTTCAACTCCACGAGTCCCGAATAACCTGGCGAGTTTCATCTAAAGTAGTCCAGGACTTCTCAAATCTAACGGGGTAGGACTTAGTCTTATTATCTTGATCGCAGTCAATAACAAGTGGTTGATGGTCTGACGTGAATCGAACCGTGGATCTAACTTTTGCCAAAGGGAAACTATCATCCCAATCATTAGACACCAAGACTATCAAGTTTAGCTTGGATTGGATTTTGTTGCATATTGGACCAACTGAATCTTCTATCCGACACCTCGAGCTCCATCAAGTTTAGATCATCTATAGTAATATTGAACGTCTCTTGCTCAACGCTACTGTGTCCCCTCCCTCTATGCTCATCTTGGAATCTAGTGATGTTGAAGTCCCCTCCTACCACCCAAGGACGTGCCCATCTGTTTCTGATATCTTTAAGCTCTTTCCAAAAATCCTTGCGCAGTCTCGAATCGTAAGGACCGTACACCGTCGTGACGACGTGTTCCCAGTCATCGCTTCTCCTACGTAATCTAACAGACACCGTAAAAATTCCAGTCATCTCCTCTAAGATCTCAAAAACCCTTGAATCTACACCCAACGCTATTCCTCCGGAATATCCCACAGCTGACTTAAATCTCCAATCTAAGTCAGCCGCCCATCTAAGGCCATCGAAATCCCCCCCGAAGTGGTTTTCAATTCTAGTTTCTTGCAACCCACAAATGGTTGGACGAATTTTATTAAGTGTTATAGAAATCAATCTTTTCTTCTTTTTTTTGCCTCATCCCCCTAACGTTCCAAAAGATGTAAACCATTAAAAAAAGATTCAGTGCACCTACCCTCTTTCGCCTCCGACTCAATGTCGGCATTAAACCCAAGACACCCTGGATTCCCCTCTAATGATTGCTACATTTTCTAGTTGTTCTACCCTGTTAGAACCCATGGCTAGACCGTATAGACTAGCAAAATATATAAGCGAATCATCATTTAAAGGATTTAGAATTGAACAATCGGAGAAAGTATACCTCCGCCAGTCGCCTCATTTTCTGTATCTATGAGCACCCCTTTGTTAGTCCCTTCTTGACTGATAATCTGCACTTCCCCTTTGTTTGTTACCTGCTTTCCCTTCCTCTTGTATTCTGTAAATTTTTTGCAATTGCTACTTACCACACTTCCCCTAGTCTCCTTATCTCTGAACTCTGTCTCGCTCTCCGAAATAATATTGACATCTCCAATACCATCTAAAGCTCCAATAATCTCCCCACGAGTTTGGCGATCTGGCGACTGCTGCAACTCATTTTCTAGATCTGGGGGATCTACAATCTTAGTCGGAGCTACCTCTTGTGTAATGTCTTCAGGGACAATCGACATAAGCTTTGGCTCATTAATAAACAACCCAGTAGATCTATTATTTACTAAAGAGCACAAAGCTAGTCTGATAGATTCCTCCACCTCATCTTTAGTAAATGTAGTACCGGCCTCCTCTAGACCCACCCCCTACTAATCTCGAGCCCCCCAACGTCACTATCACCTTTCTTGAGTATCCCCCCCTTAGCACAGATCCTAGTATTGGATGAGCTGTCAACCTTCTCAATCAATTGATTCGAAATGAACCCTGTCTCCAATCCCTTCAGCTTCCTCCGCCACGTCACCTGCGTCTTCTTCGTAGCCACGTCGGCGGGAGCCCCCGCCATCTGCTCATTTTGAAATGAAGGGTTTTGATTGCTTTGATTTCTGATGAGCAGATCTGATGAAACCAAACCCTTAACTCTCGATGACTGGCCTAGATCAAATCCCCCCAGATCCAAGGGCCGCTCTCTATCTTCAACCTCTGGCTCCCGATCTTGGCCGTCGAAAGCGCCGAACTTCGCCACCTCCATTCCTCTAAACAAAACGCTTTTTTTTGCCTCCACGATTACCAGCACTTCATAGGGCTTCGCTGCCGAAGTCGACGATCTTAGATGGGATATCCGCCCTGTTCGCAACCCCGACTCGAAGCCTAGCAAACTTTCGGCATGCATGGGTACTAGTCCCCTTATCTACTTCGATGAGCAATCCGAAATTCCGAACAACGTTTTGGAATGCCGATGTCACCCAACAATGAAAGGGAAGATTAAAAAGACGAATCCAGACTGATGGGAAGCTCTCTGCTTTTAGCGCTCCGATATCTTTCGACCATTGCTTGAGTGTGATGAAGAACTCTAACCCCTGTGAATCCCTACGTTCCAATCCCTTCATCTTGAGCGCGTCGACTATCACCTCATCCTCGTTGCAGTGAAGGAAAAAGTAGTTGTCGGAGATTTGCTGGACAACCCAATTCGCCGATGTCGATACTCCCGCCTGCAGCAGGTCTATGACATCCTGCACCTTTGGGTTCCCCGATTGAGCTTTCACCATGACGTATTTCTTATATCTTCTTTCGAAATCCGCCATTAACGGAGTTGGAGTTATCGTCGCCTTAATCACTCCTTCTCTCGCCGGCGACGCTCTCTTGAGTCCTGCTATCCTCGGAGTTAGGAGTAGCGACGTGAGTTAATGGCGACTCCTTGGATCTTGACGTCGCCGAAGCTCTGTTTTTGGAGCATGCCGTTGAAATGTGACCGGATTCTTTACAGACGTAACAAAACTAGTCGAAGGTGCAGTTGTTGATGGAATGACCGGTTCTAGCACATTTGTGGCAACTCAGTCTCGCTTCGAGCTTTCGTTCGCCGGAGTAACTGTGGCTTTGGATTTTCCTCTGCGATTTCCTCGGTTTAACGAGGATCCACTCGCCGTCTTTGTCTTCCCTCTTCTTCGACGACTCTATCTCCAGCATGGGGGAGCACTGGCAAACTCTATGCTCAGCCACGCCTCTGATGGGACCTCTTATCACCTCTGCAGACGTCCTCTTGAACCCCTCCATCGATCTCTCTCGATGACGACGAATTTCTGGCGATGGACGTCGCGTTCTGTCAACTTTACTAACCACCAAAGCTCGACCTTCGTCCCCTTCCTCCCTCTCATACCCTACACGATACCTTCTTCTCCCCTTGCTCTCCTTCCGATCTCTATGACCAGTGGAAGATCTGGCTTCAGTCCTTCCTTTTGCCTTGCTCCGCGAGTGGGCGTCGTCGATGTATCGCTTCCTGCTGTTGGACTCCCTCTCATCATCCCTCTCGCGCTTAGTCATGGAGGGAGGATAACGGTGGGAGTTCCTGTCTTGCTTGTCGACGATGTGGTAGGATTTTTGATGGTTAGCTGAGGTATGCTGAGTACGGTGGGAGAGGTGATGAGAGCTCTTCATGCTTTTTTACTCTGAGCAAAATGAGGATGATTGTTAGTGGGTAGTTTGTTTAGAATCTGAATTGAAAACAGAAAACACAAACTGCATGCTATGTTCCCGGATGAGATCTTTTGTGCATGCTATACATGATGATGTCTAGTTTCTGAAAATACAAGTTTGATAATCAATAGCTATGCATGTGATTTCTTGTGAGATTTTAAGTGAGTACTGTGCAGAACTTAGTCAGAATTGACACCCTGATAAGATTGTAACTTTATGACTCTGTATGAGCAGAATTTGAGGAAGTGTACAACTAGGAAGTTGTAGTAGACATCCTAAACTTTCCAATAAGCCTTATATCAAGAAATTCTTGTAAGTAGAGTAATAGTTATGATTTTTGCAAGTTGAAACAGAAACCATATTTTGAGCTATAGACTCTGTTTGAGTAGTGCATTATATGTGGTTCTGTACACCTGAGGAAGATGATTGTTTTATGGTAATCAAATGAGACAATTTGGATTGGTGATCAACTAGAAAGTTGTTGAGGACATTCTCAGTTTTCCATAGAACCTGAATGTGTGTTATTCCGATGAGCGAGAAGGTTTTTATGCTATCGGTAAGGTGCAGTCAGTGTACAGGAAGTATACATAGGCTGATGATAGTGAGGCCTCTTAAGGCAATTAGATAGATGAATCTAATGTAATGATCAACTAGAGAGTTGTAGCCTAGATTCATAACTTTCCAGAATGGGCTAGAACACCCAAATCTGTGTTGTAATGTGGGAGTTATAGGCCTTTCTAAGTTTCAGGCAGAAACACCACAGTTGGGTTAGTCATGATTATTGGCTAAGTATTGCAAGTACTTTTCCCCTCTTGTGATTAAGAGTCAATGGACTTGCTATTGGGGATGATTGGTGAATATTACTGGTCTTGATAGTGTTTGACTCCTGTTAAGGATGTTGTGACTCGAGTTAGTCACTAGGGTAAGGGGATACCCTACGATTGTCGACCCTAAGATTAGAACTTCCGCTGAGGCGTTGGACGTCCGATTGGTGCCGTCGAATTGAATTCATGCCAGGAAGGCGAACATGGGCCGTGGTGATGGACAAAATTCAAGCTAGGGGAAGTGGCGAGCAGGACTTGTGTCGTCGGGGCCACCGGTCGAAATGCGGATTTCGGAAGCAACTTTATTAACTGACTCGATTAGAGTGAGTCTTGGATTAGAGAGATGAGTTAGATATCTGTAAATTGCATTAGTACTAGCAGACCATAGTCGGGTATTGTACTTTTCCTGTCGTAAGGATACGGATAGTTTTCTCAGGTTTTGAGACCACGAGTCACATATCTCGATCTGTTAATTCCCAAGGAGTCGGGGTAAAGAACGGGGGAGAAACTCCTATCGGATAGGGGGATTTGACCCTCGAGGCCGTCATGTTCTTATGTGCGTGGATTTTGTTATATATTTATATTTTTGACGTCATGGGTACAAGGGTTTGTACCAGAAGGTTCGTCACCGCATTTGGTGTGATACAGACCGGATTGGGCACTAGAGGAAAACAGGAACACCACTGTGTTTAGCAGTAATAACTGTAGGATTCACCAGCCACGTTGTATCTATTAGGAATAGGATGAGTACAAGAGTAGGATGCATGGCGATGGATTAAACCCTACGTTCAGGAAAGGCAAACTCTTTGGAAAGTATGTAATATGAGATGCATACGTTTTCCATTGAAGTTGATTTTGGGAAAGTATATAGTATGAGATGCATACGTTTCCAAATGAATTGCATTAGAATAAGTACATCGTGCGCATTCCTTGTTTTGTGCATTAGATTAGGCCATGTCATGCATTGATCTAGAACGCATGTAGTATGAGATGCATGTGTATCCAGAGTCTCAAGGTCTTGCTTGCATTACAATAAGGCATATAACTGATGCATTTAGTTGTTAGATCATGGCATACACGGACACTAGAAAATTAGGATGCACGTTTTCCTTTCCCATTCAAGATGGTTTGTAGTTGCCAGTTTGGAAATTGTTGTTTTTTATCAGCATTGCGTCAGTAGAATTACTGACGTTTCCCAACTTTTAGGTACTGGTCCTACCATTCGATCAGGAATAGAAATATCAGAGCCGTGCAGCAGAAGACTCAAGCAGAGGGGCAAGTCCCAGGGAAGCAGATTGACCACTCAGCGGAGCTTCGGCGGTGATCAGTCAATTACCATTCCAGGAGACAGCTGATAGCTTTACAAGAGGAGTTGGTAAATATTTTGTAATAAGATGTAATGAGTTAATAAAATTTGTATTCTTGTTCAAGAACAAGATAATGGTTGTAATCGATGATGTAATGACCTTATTTGGCAATAAAAAGTTTTTAAATTTCCGTGTTACTACTGTGTTGAGATGCATTTGAATGCAAAGATTCTGGGTACGTCACGGATGTCTGGTAACGGGGATCCGGGGCGTTCCCCCTTCGCTTGACTAATTGATACTTAATGTACAATGGTATAAGCCTTGAAACTGGGAAGATACATAAAAAAATGATATTGGCCAGACCCAGTTCCTAACTATGACTCATGCTTTTCCTGAGATCCTGTGGCTTTGATTTATCCTTTATGATCTTGGTATTTATTGTTTTTCTTCACTAGGATAATTACGCATTATTCAAGATGCAACAATCCCCAAATCCCATCTTTCATGAACTAAACATACAATCTGATTGCTTTTCCTCTGAGATGAAATTGTCAACAAAGTTCTCTCTCTTCATTACTTATCCACTGCTACTCAACTTGCAAACATCTTCACCAAAGTTTGGCACCGCGTATGCCCCTCATTCTGTGTCAAGCTAGGCATCTCTAACCTTTAAGCACCAGCTTGAAGGGGAGTAAGGGAGTATTGGAGGAATCAGCACAAGAATATTTTTGAGACTTGTATCTATCATATAAGCAATTAGGAAATTATTCTCTACTTCTGCCAATGTCCTTTCCTATATATACAGCTATCCTGAATGTTCAGTTACAAGCATAGCCATTTTTGTTTCCTGCTATACTAGGATTTTACTTGGCATGTTTACCTCATGTAGGCACATCCCCACTCTCTTCTCACAAACCTCTATTTCAACAAGTAGTGGTAGCACCAAGGAGTAGATAATAAAAAAAACATGCACTCACACAAAACTAGAGCGTGAAGTTGCGCAAGTCATGTATATGTCTAATGTAATCACAAGCATTATTTTCAATCTGAAAGTATCAGAGGAGAGAAACCTAATGACGAAAGTCCCTATTCCATATGCAAAAAGTGAATAGTTCTCACTTTAAAGAATATAAGGTAATAAACCATGGCTCTCCTATTTATCTATTAAATAACTTGAATTGTATAAAAATTGCTTGGTGCAGCAAAGAACAAAAAAGGTGCATGTGGGTAGTTATCTGTATAACACAAATAAATATTGTCAAGAATAACAAAAATGAAACATTTAACAAAAAATGATCAAAAAATTGAGGATCCTATGTTTCAGAAATAATAGTAGAAATGATGAGATTTTGTTACCTTCACGTACTGGCATAACAAAACATTCGACCATATAATAGTTTGCTTGAGTTTAGCCAAAATATCCTCTACACTTTGATGATCCACATAAGCACTTCTTTGCCCTGCCAGAACAACCGTCTCCATCACTCACACCGTAATCATATGTCAGCTCTGTCATAGGAGGAATATGCTTAATTGCATAAAACATAATGTGCGGATATCCTTCATCACCGTGATCATGCAGAACAGGTTGCCAAAAGACATTAGGTGAGCAGCTATGGTTCACAAAACGAGATAAGTTACCCATCTTCTTTGCACTTATGATAATAGGTAATGACCCAATAGTCTCGCTTGAGTGGTCATCACTTGATTCTCCTAACAACTCAGGCCCATAATTCCATTTAAGAGATTTCTCACCAGCTCTATTTACTCGAAAGATATACTCATCATCGTCAGCATTTCCATCATTTAAATTAATTTTATCAAACACTTCTCCAGCATACTCAAATACAAAACTACCGGCCCGAATAGGATCCCACGAACGAACACCCCAACCCCTATCTCTTGTCTTGTAAACCTCAAATTGGTGTCTAACACCCTTTTGTGCTACTCGATTTCGGCAGTTATGAGAACAACCGCAAGAAGCATTGCACTCATAAATGAGAGCCTTTCTGCTAATAAGAATCCCATTTGCACTGTAAGGAAGGTTCCCTCCATTAAGTTTTGCACAAGTGCAGTTTTGATCACCTGGCAGGCACACGCTGTTGCACCTACAAATCCCCAAAGGCTTCATGGAGCTAAGAGGGTGGGAATACTCGACTTTAGTGACATACCTAAATTGCTTTGGTTCCCTCACATTATCAATTTCATTTACAATGCAAACAGGTAAGTTCTCAACACCATAAGATATGTCAGTCAGAGTAATTCTGCTTCTAGTGGATGGATTGTCTTTCCATTGCCTTGTTATTTTCCATGTTGCAAGCCCCTGTGGCTGATCTGGCTCTCGCAACAACTTGTACTTAAAAACATTATGGCCAGACTTCCCCTTCTCAACCCACGAGCTCTCAATCTTATAAAGACCATCGTAGAAGTAAATTTTACCATTAAGGACGGAATAGTCTTTTACACTGCGTATTACTCTAATCGCATTGCCACAATGCAAGCTTCTCTGCAGTCCAAGATTTCCCCTTTCGAGCTTCTGATCAATGTTAGTATTACCCCCCTGCCCAGTATAAATCAAAGCATCCACATCAGTCTCTTCATTCTCATAACCCCCAGCCGACACAACACTAACAGCCACAGTTTCCTCACCATCTCCAAACATTGTCTTCATGCAATCAATCCCACCCATAACCTGTGCGTGCAGTCCAACCAAACACAACTCCATCCTAAAGAAAAAAATGTTCCCAACCTCAACACCTGGAACCGAACCGACCCTTTTCCCTATATTTGCCCGAAGGTCACTACCCATCAAAATAGTCCCTGCTCGCAAATCAGGTCGTTGACACTTCCCTTCCTTTCCATCTTCCAACTGCGACAACCATCGTCTGAGCGCATCATAAGTCATAAGAACAACCTCAACCGAATCCCTAGGGTCAAGAAGCGACGGTATCAATCCAGGGTCACTCCGAGGAACTACTCTTTTAGCATTCTTTTTCTGCAACTTCCCCTTACTACTACTACCACCCCCACCACCACCACTCCCATCATAGTGTTTCGGCTTCTTAATCTTCCTACCAGATGCTGAAGTGTGCCCACTAAGAAAAACCACTTCTTCCTCATCATCTTCTTCATCACTAGCATCATCATCATCCCAACCATCATCATATCCATTGGAATAGGACTGTGGCAGAACCCCATTAGGGGTAGGTGTGTTTTTTGCCGGAATTTGGTTAATGGGCTGAAAGGGCAAGCCCGAAGGCGACACAGAAACAATCGTCGAGGAACTAGATTGGGAGAATGTGTTGAAACCAGGAGTTGTTGGGAACATTGGGGATAGGGTTCTAAGGGGTTTAACATCTAAACCTCCATTAGTACTTTCATGGGCTGAAACTGAACTAGAACCTGAACCTGAACCTGGGGTTATTTGTTGATGCCAATCCATGACAAAAACTAGCATCAAAAGTGAGCAATAATTAGACTACAGCTAAAGAAACTGAAACCCATGCAAGAATTTAAGCAATCTACTAAAACCATACCCAAAAAAAAATCTAACAAAAATTGAGAAGGGTTTGTGTAACATACCCAGGTTGAGATTTTGATGAAAAGGGCACTTTGGATTGTGAAAGTTGAGGGTTTTGAAAAGGGATTTTTGAGGTGGGTTCAGAATTTTTACAGGGGAAAGGGATTTAGCGCAAAAGGTTTTAGTTTTTTGAGATTCTTAAAAATAAAAATGAAAATTTTCTCGTCTAATTATTTTAATTTATTATCATGGGAAGGTCTCTTGAATTTTGCGCCATCTTTCTCTCTCTTTCTTCCATGCATTAAATTATTAGTATTATTTATGAGTGTTGATGGTGGGGCCCATCAGACATGGTATGGTGACTAGGACAAGAAGACACGGGATTTTAGTTCTGGTTTGGGTTTGAGTGATGTCGGGTCGGGTGCTGTTTTTTTTTTTCTTTTTTTCTTTCTTTTTTTTTTTTCATATTTAGGTTAAAGGTGGAATAACGCCACCCTATTTCATTAATAAAAAATTAATAAAACAATCCCGGATACCGGGTGAAATACAAAAGTACAGTACAGAAAATAAATCATAATTTTCCAACAAAATCCTGGTGGGTGGGTCTAATCATCCATACCCAGTACAACCAAAAGTACAGTAGATCGAGACAAAACAAAATACAAAGTAGAGGAATTTGTGGCTAATGGAGATCCAATGTAGCATGTTCCATATAAGTGTGAATGGCGCCTACCCCTCAGTCCAGTGTCGGACCAAACTCTACCTCCTCGTCATCAAATTCCTCCACCTGGAAGACTCTGCCAATCCTCCATCTCGCTCCTGTGGTAGCAGCTGTGGCCCAAAAGAAAATAAGATTCATGATATGAGTAAGGTTCCCAGAAATACTATTACATGAAGCACGAAAATAAAAAATATTTCTGTCTAGCCATAACACCCAAGTCGTTGCCGCAATGGCTATGTACCAAGCCTCCTTCATTTCGTGGCATACCGAGGCAAATTTTGGGCCAATCCACAAGTCCTCGTATTCGTTGGGGTAGTCACCTGTTCCTAAGGCCCGTAATACCTCTGTCATAGTTTTCTTACTCCTTTGGCAGTGAATAAAAAGGTGATTCAGATTCTCCGTATACATGTTGCAGAATCCGCAGTTGGTAGTTATCTGGGGTTGTCTTTTGGCAAGGTTCTCTCTGGTGAGGATTGCATTATTGAGTACTAGCCGAAGGAAGACCCTGACTTTAAGGGAGGTTTTAGCCTTCCATAACACCTGTGCCCAACTAGGTCTGCACCCTCGGTAGTGAATTCGATGATACAGAGATCTAACAGTGAAAGCTCCCTTAGTCTCTAGTCCCCAACGCATCTGATCTGGGCCTTGAGCGCACATCGCACCGGACCGTGTAATGTGTGTTTGCAGTTCAAGCAGTTGCTGATGTAACTCTGCGGAAAGAGTTCCTCGGAAAGGCGGTCTCCAATTGCACTTCTTCCAGGTCTCGGCCACAGTTATATTCGGTTGAATCGTTTTCTCATAAAGCTCTGGGAAAGTCTCTTCAAGGGTATGGGCACCACACCATTTGTCCCACCAGAATCTGATGGACCGTCCATTACCAATAGTAGATGTAACTGCTCAGTTGAAAGGTTCGCTTGCTTTGGTAATTCCTTTCCAGAAGCGAGACACTCTAGACCCTACTCGGAAGCCTAAACTTCTCGTACATTTTCCCCGAAGGTATGATTGAATGAAGTCCTGTCATCCTTCCCCACTGTGGTGAAAGACCTTCCACCACCATTTCCCTAATACGGCAAGGTTCATGTCTCTTAGGTCGATGATGCCTAGCCGTCCATGTTTCTTCTTCATGCATGCAATACTCCACTTGATCAGGTGGTACCCCCCCCCCCCCCCTATTCGAGTCCGCCCCTTTCCAGAGGAAACGTTTTCAGATTCGGTCAATCCTTTGGATAACCCATTTAGGAAGCTCAAAAAACGACATGTAGTAAATGGGAAGATTAGACAACACCGAGTTGATGAGTACCACTCTGCCACCGAGGGACAACGATTTTCCTTTCAGCCCGACAATCTGTCCTCCACCCTGTCTATGATAGGTAGCCAGTCTGTCTTAGTAAGCTTCCCTAGCCTGAGTGGGAGCCCTAAATATTTGATTGGAAACTCGTCTGTCATACAATTTAGTATGGTCGCATGTTCCTGTGCATCTACATCGGAAAGTGCAATTGGAATCAAAGCGCTCTTGTGGAAATTAATCCTGAGACCTGACCAACCTTCAAAACAGTATAGGGCCCCTTTAAAGTACACAGTTTCTTACCTATTCCTCGTTACCAAAGAGTAGGGTGTCATCAGCATACTGAAGAATCATGCACCCTTTGTTAGAGTTGCTGCTAGCCACGAGCGTTATCCAGCCTCTCCTCCTCCAGTTGTCAAGCATGCCCCTCAGCACATCTGCTACGATAGTGAATAGCAGAGGTGACAGCGGATGCCCCCTGCCGGAGTCCCTTCTTGCAAGAAAACGGTAGCCCCGGACGGCCATTAATCGATATTGCCGTTTTACTAGTGTATAAACACTGTTTGATCCACCTAATCCATTTAATCCCGAAGCCCCTCACTTTTAGAGCTTCCAACAAGCACTTCCAGTCGACGGAGTCATATGCTTTTTCAAAGTCCAATTTGAGGAGGAAATTCTTAGACTGGCCCGTATGGCAGTGGTGGATAACTTGTTCTGCGGTAGCCACATAGTACAGGATACATCTTCCCTTGATGAAACCAGTCTGTGTTTTGCTAATTAAACTTTCCATTATGCTCCCCAGGCAGATGGCCAGGACCTTGGTGATGATCTTAACCGAGCATTTTATGAGGCTAATCGGCCTAAAATCCCCCACCCTCGTAGATTCCACCCGCTTATGTATCAGGACAACTTCCGCAAAGTTGAACATGCCTAATCTGAGATTGTTGTGGAAGAATTCATCTATCAGTGCCATAATGTCGTCTTTTATTTCTTCCCAGAACACCTTGAAGAACATCATTGGGAATCCATCTAGCCCAGGCGACTTGTCTGATCCCATTTGACTGATGGCCTCTTCCACTTCCGCTTCCGAGAAAGGTGCCTCCAAATTGGATAGCGTTTGCTCTGACTTGTTTTGACAGGCCTGCCAGAAGTCATCCCTGAGTGGGACCCTGAAGTCATTCTTTTTCCCAAAGGGGCCCTTGTAGTAATCTTGAAAAGTTTTGAAAATCACATTTTCATCTTGCGATGTTCCTGCATCCGTCTATAGTGACAGGATAAGATTGGATCTACGTCTTGCGCTTACCACTCGGTGGAAGTAGACCGTGTTCGCGTCTCCCTCTTTGAGCCATGAAATCCTCGACCTTTGTTGTCATTTGATCTCCTCCAGCTTATAAAGACTGGCGATATTTTGTCGGAGCTCGAGTAGCCTGTTTCTTTCTTCTTGGGACAGGACTCTCATTTCTTCCAATCTCTCTAGCTCATCAATTCCTTCCAAAAAGGAATCTTTAATACGCCAGATGGTCCAGAATCTGGACCGATTCCATCTACGCATCTGCTTTCTCAATCTGCGAACTTTTTCACACCAACGGGATGCTACATCCGAACCAGTAGTTGGGAGTGCCTAGTTTTCCATTACCATGTGGTGAAATCCCTGGACTTTTAACCAAGTCTTCTCAAATCTGAACTTCCTTGGTCTTTGAGATCCCTGTACCCCGGCACCAAGTAGGATCGGGGAATGATCTGACGTAGGCCTAGGGATAAACTTAGCGCTCGCTAATGGGAATTTAGCCTCCCAATCCATCGATACTAGAATCCTATCCAATTTGGCCATAATCGGAATTGCTTGCATATTGGACCATGTAAATAGTCGGTCATTGATTGGGATATCGATCAGCTCTAGTTCCATAATCACCCGATTAAAATCTTCTATGTGTCTGTCACTAGACCCTCTTCCCTTGTGCTCAAAAGCGAATATGGTGATATTGAAGTCCTCCGACTATCCAGGGTCCTGACCATCATTGTCGGATACCGATAAGCTCTTGCCAAAACGCGTCTCAATCTGTCACCACATTTGGCCCATAAACGACAGTGATTGCCTGCATCCAATTATCAGAACATTGCTTTAGTCGGATAGTCAGGGAAAACATTCCACTATACTCGTCAGTGCAGGTGAAGATATCCGGGTTGAACCCAATAGCAATCCCCCCCGATGCTCCTGCGGATGGGCGTAGCACCCATTCCTTGATTCTGTTGCCCCCTACTCTTTTCAGTTTAAACCCGTTCGCGAGTTTGGTTTCCTGTAACCCTACCACTTCTGCCTTGGAGCTCTTAATAACGTCCCGAACCATATCTCTCTTCCCCCTATCCCCTAGCCCCCTAACATTCCAGAATAATGTATTCATTGAGGCACCGAGTCTAGGTTGATCGTGGGTAGGTGACGGGTGTCTTCCTCTAAGACCTCCGTCAACCTAGAGTTGGGTCGTTGGTCTTTCTGAGAGCTTGTCGTAGCTCGTTCAGTTTCCCTAACCCCTAATTTTATTGAGCAGGAGAGTATTACGCTCTAAGTCACAAACTTCTAAGCCACAAGTTTGAGCTAGGATAAAAACATCAGAGTCTAGTATGAAATTTAATATAGACGCTAAAAAACTTTTCGTACCTCCGTCATCGAACTTAGTAGCTTTGGTCGCCACAGCTACCTCTAGATAGTCATCCAGGGACTCCACATGAGCCCGCTTCGGTGTCCGCCGTACCCTGAATCTAGCTGTCCTATCTGACGTACAAGAACTATATCCAGGCACTGATTCTGGCAAGGTGGATAAGACCATCTCTGGAGAGATGTCCCTCTGAGTGTCTGCCACATAATCAAGCTCCTCTGACTCCTTATCCGTAAATGAGAACTCCTCGTCTAAATTTAGGCGCCCTTCAATGTCCTCATCACTATCTGCGTGTGGGGGAGCTTCCATAGCAGACCCCTCTGTGGGCCCGCTATTCGCCCCAAGCCGCTGCTCATTGTGACTAATCGTAGTTTCAGAAGGCCCAATAACAGAAGAATGTATCTTGGACCCATCTTTGGGCCCAATAACATTATAAAATAACCCCCCCCCAACACCCCTGTCATCAATATTGGGGTCGTTTAAGTGCTTTTCTCCTCCGCCAGATATTGTAACCTCCTCCTCGCGCTTTGAGCCTGCCGCTTGCAGTAAGGGGACACGTGGCTCCTATTGTGACGCTGGTTCTGCGGCCGAGGAAGATGGCGTAAAAGCGAGGCACTGACTGCTTCCTTATCCCTTCCTCCTCTTTCGTCTTCGTTGTCTTTACCCACTTCATTTCTTTTCTTTCCTCTTTGAGCTTTCCTCTCTTCGAGCGCAGAGGCATCAGCGCCTGTGCCTCTCCCACTTTAGGGGGAGCCCCTGCCAACCTTCCGCTCTTTGTTCATCGTGTAACCCATCTTGGCAAGCTCCCCTCTCGACCCACAACCCAATACTACCAACTTTTGCTTCTTTGGGTTTCGACTGTGCATATCTTCTTGCATGTCGCTTCCCATGTTGCTTTTGCCCTTTTTGGCCCTTTCGCAGTCTGTCTCCCTTCCCTGCTCCGCTCGCAGTACCTGCTCTTGCTCCTTTGCCGAACGACTTTGCATGTCGTTTTGCAAGTCGACAAGCAGAGTGTTTTTGCCTTTTGCAGCTCTTGCGCAGTCTGTCTCCCCTCTGTGCTCCTCTCGCCTAGCCTCCCTACCTAGCTCCACCAACTTCAAAGTGTAGGCTTCCATTTTTGGGTATCTTTTGACCCTCCTTTTGGTGGGTCGCTTCTGTGACTGCCAACCTTCCCAAATCTGGAGTTGATCGTAGATTTGAATTCCGCGCATCTGGGCCGTTGGATCTGTTGGTCGAAACTCTTTCTCGCCCAACTCTGATCAGAGATCCCTTCATCGGTGCTGATCCCTCCTCCACCCGATCCTAGTGCCGCTCCTTTCCTCTCGCCTCTTTGATGCGTTCTCTATGCGCTCGCTCGATCTCATGAGCCCCATCGATGGTCAAGTCCCTAACTGGAGAGACCACTTAAACGTATGAGCGGCCGTCTCTGAGAGCTTTGGGGGGAGTGGGGGATGTGATGGCCGATCTTTCAGACTCAGACTCTGGTCGTTTGTCGAGCACGAATCGAATGAGGTATGAACCATCGAAGGAGTATACTTTGGCAAATCATGGCATCTGCGATATATCAACGCTCTTGATAAGAACCCTTGCTGATACAATTTCGGAGCGATGCACAGTCTTCTCATCGATTTCTTCAACTGATCCGAAGTTAGCAACTATCTCTTGTAATGCCTCTCTTTTCCAAAAATGCAATGGCACATTATGTATCCATATCCAGAAAAGCTCGCCTTGGGAGAGCCCCGCTCCGAAGCTCGGAGACCATGGAAAGAACTCCATTGTGAAGTGGCCGAAGTCCACTATCCCCATTCCTGTGACCTCACCTACCTTCTCTGTCGAAGGGAAGGAAACCAAGTATTGGAGGTGACACAGTTTCTTTACGACCCAATCTTTGTGTGCCTTCATCGGCCACTAAGCTTCCAGTGCTTGGAGTAGGTGGGTCTCGGAGGGCCTCCCTGATCTTACTCTGGCCACTGCACACCATTGTCGCAGCCACTTCTCCTCATTCTTGATGACATCCAGGCTCTTTGCGAGTCGATCGGAGTGGGGTTGTCAGGTGATCTCCCTCTGTTAACAGGGCGTTCCGCATCAATGTGGGTCTCGACTACATTGGTGCACACATATGAAAGATGAACCCACTTCATACACTTGAGGCATTGCACCTCCTTGGTGCACTCTTTACGGTAATGGCCCAATTCGCCGCAGTTGAAGCATAGTACTGGCTTTCGTTTGCCTTTTCTTTGCTTTTTTTGGTTTTCTTGTTGAGGAGGAGGTGAGGACCTGGCTTTGCTCTTACCTTTTCTTGTTACTTCCTGCCAATTCTCGGTTGAACCTCCAACCACAGCTTGTTCCACTCTCTCTCAAGTCCCTTCTGGCTCCCCTCTCTGGGCCCAAACGACGATGGACTCGAGAGAGTCGGTTGGCTCAGACTGTGGTAGGGGTTGCTCCGGGTGGTGTGAGGAGGAGGCCAAGTGTTTAGTAGGAGGGGGGGTGCTTTGGAGGGAAGCTGTGGTGTGTGGGTGCTCTCGGAGGGGGGGTGGATTGGCTGGGTTGCAAAGTTTAGGGGGGAGGGGGCTCAAAACTGGTATGGCTTCTATAGGCTTGTTGTCCCAGCCCTCTGTGATAATTCTAATTGCTGTGATAACTGTGGTGCCTCTCTGTTTGTGGGTGCTGGTCTTGATGTCTCTGAACAAGGTGATGCCTGTTGGAGTTATGTTGGCGCATCGGGGGGGAGGGGGGGGTGGTTCTTTTACGCCCATAGTGGCTCGTAGGAGGACCCCCTCTATGGGCCCATCCCACCGGCCGCCTTTCCTCCCACTGGCGATGATGATGTTCGGCTCTATCCCCCCGTCGATGATGTGCACTCCGGTGTGCCCGCAGAGGGGAACTAGCCAGTCTGAGCCTAGGGGAATCCCCCTCGGGGGGGGGGGGGGATGACCGTAGGAGGGTTTGGGTGAGTAATAGGGGAAGCCACAGGTGGAGGAGGGGATGGGGGGGGCTCAGTAGCTGGGGGGGGGGGGGGCTGGTGTGTTGACGGTGTGTTATGCCCTCTCATTGGGCCTGACCCTGCTGAGCTCCAACTCTGAGAGCATCGCGGAATGAAGCTGAAGGTCCAAAGGATGAGGAAGGAAAAAGAAGAGGGTACCAGGTGTTGAGGAGGGTGGAAGGAGGCAAGCTTTTGTGGTGGTGGTGGAAGGCGCAAGGGAAGACGGTCAGAGAGGAGGCACTCAGGTACAGGGGAAGAGAGAGATAGGAGGTCAGAGGAGAGGATGGTCCATCTCCTCCGACCGGGGGGAAGAGAGAGAGAGATAGGAGGTCGGGTGCTAGTTTTACCAAGGAATGAATTGGGTTGTATAAGATTCATGGCCGAGACCGACATAAATTGGGAATGTGAAGTGTACTTCTTGCATCCCATAATATAATTCATTCTAAATTTTTATACTCATATTAAGTACTTTCTCTGTGTCAAAATACAAGTTATTATAGGTATTTACACGACTATTAAGAAACAACATAGAATTGAGTAAAAATATTATATATTCTTAATTTTTGAAGCTCATAAATAAGTCATCAATTATACAATATCCTCTATAGTTTTGTCGGGAAAACAATCGCTTTCAAAGGAATTCTCTATAGTTTTGAAGCATGATCCGGCCTCAGGGTTAACTTCCACAAAAGTGCTCTTATTCCCATTGCTCTTACTCCTGAGGAGGCACAGAACCATGCCAAGGATACTAAACTGCTCTATCGATAATTTCCCCCATTAAATACCTGGGGCTCCCGTTGAGACCGAGGAAACTCAAGAAGGTGGATTGGCTACCCATCATTGATCGGGTGGAGAACCGCCTGGCAGATTGGAAAGGTAAAGCGTTGTCCTTGGGAGGGAGAGTCACGCTTATCAATGCAGTCCTCTCCAACCTACCAACATACTATATGTCCTTCTTTGAAATGCCATGATGGGTTATTCAGAGAATCGATCGCATCCGAAAACGTTTTTTATGGAAAGGTGCAAATCCCGATAAAGGTGGCTATCATCTAATCAGATGGAAAAAAGTGTGCATGAAGAAAAGACATGGAGGCCTAGGTATCATTGACCTTCGTGATATGAATATCGCGCTACTAGGTAAGTGGTGGTGGAAAATTTTCCACCCTAATGGAGAAGCGTGGCAGGATTTCTTTCAGACATACATGCATGGGAATGGAATGAGGAAGCTGGGCTTCAGGGTGGGTCCACGCGTTTCCTAGTTTTAGAGAGGAATTGCTAAGGCCTATGAACCTTTCAATAGCTGTGTGACATCCTTTATTGAAAACGACAGACTCACCAGATTCTGGTGGGATAATTGGTGTGGCGATCACACCCTTAGAGGTCTGTTTTCCGATTTATATGATCAAGCATCGCACCCGCACTGCACGGTTGCAGCAACTTGGAAAAGAAACTCTTGGAATCCGGCCTTTAAACAAACTCTGGACTCGGGCTCTCAGTTTAGACTCATGGAGCTTCAGTCCCACATAGCTAGATCCGAAGTTGAGTGCTTTCATGGACTAGATAGGAAATCTTGGGATATCGAGAAGAATGGAACCTTCACTGTTCTCTCCCTATATATCCGTATTCATTTTAAGGGATGTCGCCCTAACTGGCCAGGTATCATCTGGACGGCAAAAACACCGCTGAAAATAAAAATCTTCCTATGGCTGGTTCTGAATGATGCCATCCTAACTAGAGAGAACCTGAGTAAACGTCAACCGAACGCGGACACTATCTGTGGGCTCTGCAATGCGACACCTGAGACTAAAGACCATCTATTCCTGGAGTGCCCCAAAGCAAAGTGGTCCTTGTTGAGGTACTTAGTGCCCTGGGTACAGCAAACTACCCAAGTAAATACGAGGACCTCTGGGTCAGTGCTAAGTTAGCGAACGAGAGACGTTCTATGAGGGAGGCCTGACTTATTGCTATCGCTGCAACGACCTGAGTCCTTTGGCTTGATAGGAATAACTGTTACTTTCGTAGGACTAGTAATAGTATTTTAGGTAATTTGACTCACATTATGCATCTTATTTCATTTTGGGCTTCTGTCGCTACAACAGGTCATCGTGAGAGAATTGTCAGTGTATTCCAGATCGAGGAGTATGACGACGAGGAGATCGAGATCGGAGCGACGATCGACTGAGTGACGTGGTTGTACTGTGGATAGATCCCCACCACCCCAAGGCTTTGTTGGGGGGAGTTTTTTTGTGTTGTGTAGGACTTTTGTTCGGAAGAGTTAGATGTTTTGATGTTCTTCTGTAAAAGCATATATGTACCTTCCTGTTGTCTCACCCCCCATGCTAGGGGAGGATTTATTTTTCTTTCATGTATTGTAGGCTTTGTATTTGGCTCAGCACTCTGAGTTTGTTTTATTAACTCCTTATTAATAAAACAGGGTGGCCATACTCCACCTTTTCCTACAATTTTTTTTATACAATATCCTATTTGCTCTCCTCTATAATTTTTTATTATTTCTCTTACAAAAAATGACAAGGGTAAAATCGAAAATCTCATAAAAATTATTTCATGGACATTTAAGAATGATAAGATATCTCATCGAAAACCTAAAGTGACTTATATTATGAAACAAAAGAAAATACTAGAATGACTTATATTTTAAAACGAAGGGAGTAGTAATATCTTAAATTAATATAAAGGGGGCCCTTTGGTTGAGCACTACTTTCGTGAGTACTCCGTGAGTACTCGTCCTTCCGGCTATCGTATGGATGATCCAAACCGTTCATATTGATCTACATATTTAAATTAGTCTAAATATGTAAAATTAAGTCATTTGAAATTGATTTGCCCATCCATCATGTCATTACAAAAAAAATGATATTCAATCATACAATTTTTGTAATACTTCAATGAATGAGCAAATGAATTTCAAATTACTTGATTTTACATATTTAGACTAATGTGGATGTTTAGATCAATTTGAACGGTTTGGATCATCCATACGATGGCTAGAAGGGCGAGTGCTCACGGAAAGGAGTGCTCAATGGAAGATTTTCCTTAATATAAATATAATAAATATTCTTGATTATTGAATCTCTTAAATGAGCTAGTTATTATAAAATGTCAAACTTGTCATTCTCTTAAATGAACTAGAAATTTTTTTAGTTGAAAAATTAAATAGTTACACAAGATCAAAATTGAAACTCACATAGAAAAAAATATTTATGACTTTTAAAAGGCTAAGACATGTTCCCAAAAAAAACCTAAAGCAACATATATGTAGGACAAAAAAAATGTTAAAATGACTTATATTATGGAACAGAGGGAGTAAATGTTACTATTAAAAATGTAACAACGACAATTTTTCTCTTGCATGTGTTATGCACGTATATTTTATACCATTGGGTATAATGTCTTATATAATACCCCGAATTTTCTGGTAATTGTTGAGAATTCAATATTATGACTTTTCAGTTTTATTTGTAAATATCAATAAATTTTGGGGTTTGGATCTAAATGAAAATTTAGAACTGAAAAGGGACTGAAGTGTAAAATGTTTGACATGTGATAGTTTTAGGCTGGTTGTAGAAAGATGTGGTTAAATGATGTATGAGTAGGTGATTAAATGATAAAAAAAAAGAATGAAAGAAGACAAGAAGAAGAATGTATATGAACTATCTTGTAATTTCTAATTTCTAGGCTAAGCTTATGAGTGTTTGTACATAAAAGTCAAGAATGCCTCTCCTCATTCTCAATCATTTCATCTTTTCTCTTCCACCTAAACTGAAGATTTTTGAAGAGATTAAGGCAGAGAACTAACTAAGAAGCCTCGAGAAGCTATAGGTTGGTAACAACTTTAATACTCTGATTTCAATTATATTATAGGGTGTATGCATGTTAGAGAAGTTATATATATTGTATTGGATGAGTATTCATACTTAGATTGATTGAATCATGTGAGAATTATTGTCAACTAATTGTGAGAAGTTTCGATAGCAGAAGGAATTAGAAATTGTTGAAGTAAAGAGGTTGACTTGGAATTGCTGTATAGTTTGTCCTGAATTTTGGGTTTACTCCCAAAAATCATTTCTCTTTAACTAAATAAAATTTTAGCTAAATTTTGTATATGTGTACCTCGTATATGTCTATAATATATCCACAAAATTTTATGAGGTTTAGATATCGTTTGGTATTTTAAACAAATCCGAACTTAGGACTGTTTTGACAGTTATGCCCTGATTCTGGAAATTGTACACCTTCTGGTTTCACACAATTTTAACCTCTTACATGCAGTGTTTTGAGGAAACTCAAAACTAATATTTTGATGTAGATTCATTAATCTTTATTTCAAGTCTAAGAACTCAAATTTTCATGGAGTATGATATTTTCGGTGATTTTTATAAGTAGCAATAGCTGCAGTTTTCTGAAAACCTGAACCTACTGTTTTGCATGTAGATATAGACAAAACATTTGTGATTAAACTAAGATATTCTTAACTACAATGTTGTAGTAGATTCATTCATGTTTCATATGAAACTATGAAATCCATTTTCTGAGAAGTATTGGAATTTATATGGTTTTTGCAATATTACTATGTTGTCGTCCAAAGACGGAGTTGAACATTCGAACAGTGGATTCTATATATGTGATTGAGGTATGCCCGGTAAATCCACGTGTGTGGGCTTGAGGTAGGCCGGTTGAGGTAGGCCGGTAAGATCCATTAATTCGAGAGAATGACTTGGTCAAATCCAAGAGAATGATTTTCACTTAGGCGAGGCCCGAGTCCAGTAGAGTTAAAGAACTCAGAGGGAGGAGTGGAATAAGGTCGGTGTTACTAGAGTTCCAGTTCGTGTGAAATGTACGTCCGGATTATGGATTTAAGTCTAGATTATATTTTTGCATCAATTAGTAAATAACTTACATTAGAAAAAGATATGACTGAAATAGTGACAGACATGGCTGGTAAAGAGCTGAGGCTCCTAGGAATATTCGGAACCGAGGATATGCCCTGTAAATCCACACGTGTAGGCTAGGGGTAGGTCGGTAATGTCCATAGTTATGGAAGATCGATTCGCTGGGGTTTGCGACTGAGGATATGTCGAAAAATTCAAGTGTGTGGGCTAGGGATAGGCCAGGAAAGTCCATAAAATAGCCGATAAAGAATTGCAGCTCCTAGGAATATTCATGATTGAGGATACGCCCAGTAAATCCGCATGTGCGGGCTAGAGGTAGGCCGGTGGCCCCATGAGGTCCAATATCCTGAGAGTTCGACTTATACATGATTACGCATTAGAGTACTAGTCATTGGGTTTAGCTATACATAGCAAGAGATTGAACCTTATATTAGCTAGTAGTTTGTAATTGTGAACTATGTTGTATGGGTGGCATAACAGTCCAAACAAACATGCATTAGAACAGTACATCCAACATGTGCATATAGAACTTATGAAGTAGTATCTTGTTGGACAACCATTAATGATATAAAAATATTGACATTTCCATATTATGACTGTTTTATTTAGAATTGTCATTACTTATTAACTTACCTTTAATATAATTGAATTGGAATTCAATAAAGTTGCTGGAATTTTTACAGTCAGCCTCACAAGCTGACGATCCCACAGATTATGGATTTGCAGGTAAGTTTGTTCGAGGAGATAGCATACAAGTGTAGCATCCTGAGGGCATGTCACGATATTACTCAATGTGACTTGAACATGTAGTAAGATTCTTTGTATTTTCCTGTATTATATTATGTTTATGTACTCAATTGAAGTAAAAGATTCTGAATGTGTTACGAATTTTCAGTGTATGGAATTCGGGGCGTTACAAAAAAAAACTCTTGCTTTTCTCATTGTTGGATACATAATCTTTAAGGGTCCCCACTTTTTTGCTATTTAAGCTCATATAGGAATGAACTAGTGTTCAGTAATTTTGACTCATGAAATAGGTAAGGACTAAGGAGAGCTATAGCGAAATAGTTGGAAAAAGTTACCGAATATGAATTCAACGATAAACACTCTAAAGTACATGGACCCTACAATTTTGTGGATTTTAATATAAAGGGATATTTTAGCAAATGCCCCCATTCAAAATGTGTAAACTAGCATATACCCCCACTATTTTTAAAAACTAAGAAATACCCCTAGTTTGGATGGAATGGTTAAAATTCCGTTAAGTTAACTTACGTGCATCACATGTAACACAGTAAAATGACCAAAATACCCCAAATAAAATTATTTTAGCAAATACCCCTATTCAAAATCTAAAAACTAGCATATACCCCCACTATTTTAAAAAAGGGATATTTTAGCAAATGCCCCCGTTCAAAATATGGAAACTAGCATATACCCCCACTATTTTTAAAAACTAAGAAATACCCTTAGTTTGGACGGAATCGTTAAAATTCTGTTAAGTTAACTTACGTGCATCACACGTGACACAGTAAAATGACCAAAACACCCACTACATAAAGTAAGGGTTTCTTGAAGCAAATTTGAAAAGAGAATGAACCGTCTCCTTTCCGCTTTGCAAGTCCGTATAATTTATTCTCTGATGGCCATCTACCCCACCTTGTTATATTAGGGTTTTTAAAGAAGAAATGCCCCAACCCTAATCAGTCATTGACTCATTGTAAACATCTTCTCCACCTTGTTATATTAGGGTTTTTGATAGATTATGTTTGTTTGATCGTTTCAACTTGATCAATTTTGTGATGTTTTTTTTCTGAATTCTTTTTTAAGGAAAATTGGTCATCTTTTGAAGGTTCGCATCCGAATAATAAAAATATAAACAAAATAATAGAACAAAGATTCAGATGCGAACCTTCCCGAATTCATGGCTCTTCCTACAACCAATTTTCCTTAAAAAAGAATTCAGAAAAAAAACATCACAAAATTGATCAAGTTGAAACGATCAAACAAACATAATCTATCAAAAACCCTAATATAACAAGGTGGAGAAGATGTTTACAATGAGTCAATGACTGATTAGGGTTGGGGTATTTCTTCTTTAAAAACCCTAATATAACAAGGTGGGGTAGATGGCCATCGGAGAAAAAATCATATGGATCTGCAACGCGGAAAGGAGACGGTTCATTCTCTTTTCAGATTTGCTTCAAGAAACCCTTACTTTATGTAATGGATATTTTGGTTATTTTACCGTGTCACGTGTGATGCACGTAAGTTAACTTAACGGAATTTTAACGATTCCGTCCAAACGAAGGGTATTTCTTAGTTTTTAAAAATAGTGGGGGTATATGCTAGTTTCCATATTTTGAACGGGGGCATTTGCTAAAATATCCATTTTTTTTAAATAGTGGGTGTATATGCTAGTTTTTAGATTCTGAATAGGGGTATTTGCTAAAATAAATTTATTGGGGGTATTTTGGTCATTTTACTATGTTACATGTGATGCACGTAAGTTAACTTAACAGAATTTTAACGATTCCATCCAAACTAGGGGTATTTCTTAGTTTTTAAAAATAGTGGGGGTATATGCTAGATTTCACATTTTAAATGGGGGTATTTGCTAAAATATCCCTAATATAAACGTAATGTACGATCTCCTCATGGAGATTAGCAAAGGAACAAAAAAGAAATTTTGTTTTTTAACAATCTGAGGAAGAGAAGCAGAATTATCCTTAGGGACTGCCCGAAAACAACCTTCTTTTTTTGAACCCATTTTTTAAGAACTCGAAAAAAAAAGAGAGAGAAAAGTTAGAAAACAATTTTTAAAAGTTAGAAAGATTTTCAAAGAAAGGTTTCTCCAAGTTTCAAAAGAAAAAATAAAACACATGGCAAAAATAGTTCTACTTAATTTATGTTTTTGCAACCTGGGAATCCTACATGGCTATATTCTACTTTTTCTCTTGAGAAAAATGTGGGAATGCTAAATTTATTTTTCGAGGATAGACACGCCCAATATATTGTGGTCAAATAGATGATAACCTATCTCGGTAGAGCTCGGAGTTAAGATTTGGTGTAGGGACACCAATATGTTTTTTGAGGATAGACGTGCCCAATATATTTTTGCCTTTTGATTTGGTGTAGGCAATGAACTTAATCCTTTATTTCTTTTTGATTGAAAAATGAAAGGTCTTCGATACAAGTTTTTGTATTCCGAGTTGTGACAATTGTAGCTATCGCGCATCTTGTGATGAACTATGGCGTGTTCTGTCCTCACATTGAAAGAATCGTGCTTTCTTTTAGCTTCTGAATCTCACACCTGAGGGCTGGTAGCATGACGTTCAAACAGAACACCCCTCAGGTTGGACAATGGTGCAGCCCTTCCGTCTTCGGAAGTAGCTTTGTCAAGAATTCTTTTCCTAGGAGGCATGCTGTAGTAGGTTTTCTCGAGTGAGAATTGTCAGATTGATGGGAGGTCTATGACACACGGTGCCACACTGTTGTTGTAAAGTTACGATATGGGCACATAAATCTGAGTTCACAAGAAAATAGATCACAAACAAGAGCAAGTCAAAAGTAAGATCCATGTCAATGTGATGATTTAGAAGAAACAGATCCATGTCAATGTTCCTTGCAATCTTAAGATTCAAGCAAAAAACAACCCCACCACTATCAGAAAGGAAAAGAGTGTTTCTGCTGTTGGTAGCCTATAACCCTTTTGCTTATTAGCCGTTTTTTTTTTTTTCTCTCTTTTTTGTGGTGATGGTAAGATAGAGGGTGGATGCTTCAAAATCACTTGTGCTTTAAGTCTACTACTACATTTGCATTTGCACTAGTTTATGGATGGTCACCACCATGCACCGTCCACAACCAAGATCTCATCGATCTCCTCCTCCATTCATAACCCTTCCAAGCAAAGCCATGTAGTAGTGTTAAGACTCATAGTGCATCTCCAAATCAACAATCGAAGCACTAGATCTCCCTTGATATTCATGCATGGGTGTTTAAGTGTGTATATATACATATACCGTCTAGTTAATGTAAATCACATTGTCCGTTATATATCTGTTTTCATGAGATCAAAGAGAGGAGAGAAATGAATGCAGTTTTGCGCCTCAGCTTGCTCCTTATGATGATGACAATGATGATGATGTTAGGTAAAGTTGAATGTGCTGATCACTCCAGTTCAGGAGTTGAATTCAACATTCTTGCAGTAGATGAGGAAGTAAACGAGGAATTTCAAAACAGGGGAAGTGGTGGGTATGATGAGGAAGATAAACAAGAACAAGCAAAATGGTTCAGCAGGGGAGGAAGAGTCCCCGTCAATGTGGACAGCTTTGGTGCAGTTGGAGATGGTGTCGCAGATGATACTCAGGTTATACCTATTCATCTTTGTTAGAGACTTTCTCCTTTTCCTTTCTTTTCCTCCTTATTTTTCTGGGAGAAATGCACTCCTTACAATTGTGGGATCTGGTTCTCTCTCTGATCAACCAGTGCAGATAATCAAACCTGCAACCAACTTTATAGCTGTTTCATGTATTTTCACTACCCTAGGTCAATATTTTTTCTATTATAGAAGTATCGGAAACGATATATTAATTAGAGATTACAATAAAAACAAAATGAAGGCTGGAAATAAATTTTCCTCAACTGAAATGAGTAGAATGAGAAAGAATAGCTAGAGCTGTTGGAGAGGACGATGAAAGAACTGTTCAAGGATGATAGGATGTTGATTCTCCCCTTGAGATCTGATTATTAACACAAGGATGATATAGTGCAAATTTCACAATGAAGTCCTTTCAAAGCCAAGTTCTGGTCATAATCCATGATTAAGAAGAGTGCATACTTCAATCTGAAATCAGCTCAATGAATTAGTTCTTGTATCTTCTATTTAAAGTGCGTCTTCTATGTATTTATATGAATGTATTAGACATTATACAGGCATTCCTTCAAGCATGGGATAAGGCATGCTCGTTGAAGAATGCAGTTTTCCTAGTTCCAAAAAAGCGACGATATAAAGTTAATGTGACTAAATTCAATGGACCATGCGAAGACAAGTTGATTATCCAGGTACTAACTGCTGACCAGTACTCGTTCATGTAATCATGTTGCTCATAGTGCAACACCGTATATATCTTATCTGACAAGAGCGAAGCGGGGTAAAATTGAACAGATCAGCGGAACAATTGTAGCTCCAGACGATCCCAAGCAATGGGATACAAAGAATCCAAGAATATGGCTCTTCTTCTCAAAGATTTCCGGTGCCATGATACAAGGTGGTGGTGTTATTGACGGATCTGGTACTAATTGGTGGGCTTCTTCCTGCAAGATCAACAAGACAAATGTATGCGAATATTGTAATATATGTTTATGCATATCGGTATCTCATTTTATTCAGTTCTTCCATTCTCAATGTTCTCACCCCCTTGTTTTCTTCCCTTTTGACAGCCATGCAGAGGAGCTCCAACGGTAAACCCTCTGACCTTTCACAAGCGCAACCTACATATATACCTTCTTATCATTCTAAGTGATCTCTAAATATACGATGTTAAAGGGTCTTTCTTACAATTACTGTACCAATTCTATGGTGATGCCAAATAAAGGATGCACTAGCAGTCTAGCATGATACATGACAACAAAAAAAGTTCATTTCTAATAACAAAGTATTCGTTTCATAATGAAGCAAAGTCTTCATGTGAAAATCTTCAGGGTTAGCTATATTAATATGAACCTTGTTTGCATGATCCCTGTTGTAGATGTTTGAGTTTATGCATAATGTTGCATGCAGGCACTGACCATTGATTTAAGCTCGAGCATAAGGGTGAAAGATTTGACCGTTCAGAGCGCGCAGCAGATGCATTTCACTATCTCGCGATCCAATGCTGTAAGACTCTCTAACATCCGTATCAAATCTCCACGGGACAGCCCTAACACAGACGGAATTCATATCAGTGACTCCACCAACGTCGCCATTCAAAACTGCCAAATAGGAACAGGTAACAACTTTGGATGATAAATATATAAGTTCCTATTCCTGGAGGAAAACCATATCCCACGTGATGTAGATGATACATCAATGTCTGTTTTCTGATCCAAGCTGAAGAAAACTTCTATTTGGCTTTTAGGGGATGATTGTATCTCAATTGTGAATGGTAGCTCAAGCATAAAGATGAAAAATATTGTATGCGGACCAGGACATGGAATCAGGTATAAACGTTAATTGATACTGACAAACACTCATTCAAACAAAATATATAAGTTGCAGATCGAATCTAAACCCCGTACCAAATTGAGAGGGCAATTTTGTTGACCGATCAATATAGGGAGTTAATTCAACAAAATTGAAGCTTATTAATTAATATTTATCTGTCTTTTCTCTTTCAAGGGAAAACATGTCCTTACCTTAATTTTGATGTTAGCATAGGAAGCCTTGGCAAGGACAACTCGGCAGCTATTGTAACTGGTATAGTGCTGGATACAGCAACACTCACAGACACCGAAAATGGTCTTAGAATCAAGACCTGGCAAGTAAGTAATCCAATATTCTACAATGCAGTATCCCAAAGTCGATATACATCAGTAATAAGCTACATTCAACTATAAAAATATACACTTTGTAACAACAAATAAAAATGATTGTGCAGGGGGGCTCCGGTTATGTAAAATCAGTACGATTCGAAAATGTCAAGATGAATGATGTGAAGAACCCAATCATCATTGATCAATTTTACTGCGATTCCTCAAAACCTTGCAAGAACCAGGTAAAAGTATATTGCACAACTTAATTTTCAATTCCCCTTTTGATTTGAATTTTGATTTGGTCAATAAGTTTAACTCACCTGTGTTTTTCTCGTTCCTCCTTAATCAGACATCAGCTGTGAAGATAGCTCAGGTCATATACATAAACATTAGCGGTACCTCTAAGACCCCGAACGCAATGAAGTTTGCTTGCAGTGACACAGTACCTTGCAGTGGGATTGTATTAAACAACATTAACCTCGAAAGAGCAAATGGCTCAACAGAAACCTTCTGCAATTCTGCAATGGGGTTCGACTATGGATATGTGCGACCTGCAGCAGAATGCTTACAAAATGACCAGAGTTCAGGCTCGGATGCAACACAAGATGCAATCAAGAAGCATGATCACCATCATCATTTCATTCATACTGAACTATGATTATATTTGTATATGCAAATATCCATGAAAGAGCCAGAAAACCTCCAATATGTTTGATAGATTAACACCATTACTATAGTATATGGTAGATAAGAATTGTACTTTCATTATCGTCTTTAAGAGTAAGCTGCAGAATATCCCCTGATATGTTATAATGTTTTCGCAGATAAATGTATACTAATTCAATAAAATTAGCTGAATGGCCATGCTTAACTTAACCAATGCTTAACCAATGAAATTACAAACAATAACATTGAAGCAACCCATTTAGTCTAGATATCAGTTTCTTCTGTGATCTTATAACCTGAAAATGTACTCAAATACTTGAGATCTATACTGTAAGACAAAGTATATATTAAAAAAATAATAATAGAAATCTATTCAAACTAATATATTATATATGATAAAGTATCTTCAACATTTGCAAACCATATACAATTACTGCCTTAGAGTACTAGCAAAGCAAAGGAAAATTCTTATAAATCCATTAGCAGACATCTTTGAAGCTACTCCAAGGAGCAGCTAGTTACTCCAGAACAAATACTTGAGCATTCAATATATAAATGGAATTGTGAGTAGCACAATTTTGGTGTGTTGATTTGATTTTCCACCAAAAAGGAAGAGCTAGTGTACCCAGCTAAAAAAACTGGCCGAAATCATTGCAGTTCTCCCTCCAAAGCAAAGCAGCCTGCAAGAGACAATCTAGTAAGACATTATCTGTTACCTTTTCCCTTTTATTCTTTTTGGATAATTGTAATGACCAATTGTATAAATATGAAATAACCCACAAAAAAAAAACAGGGACAGGAAGCAAGATGAAAAACGAAACTCTTATATCCTGGTAGCAGATCATTGGATTATGAGAAAGAGAGGTTGCACTTTCCTTCATCTTCCCAAAGATAAAATTCGAAGTTAGGTTGACTAATTTTTAAACCTAAAAAACCTTTTAGTAGGTTCCATTGTACTTCTACAGTGCACAAAGACTTCTTCTGAGAGGATGTACTGTAAAATGTATCGAATTTTTGGTCAGCACTCGTCGGATAGTCCTTTCGATGTATAGTATACAATTATAATGTTTTAGGGATGTATTTTGGGTTCCTAATTAACAATTTATTACTCTAATAATGCACAATAGGATTGACGGTTCGTAATATACATAATATTAATACAATTTACCCACAAAACTGATTAATATTAAGTAAAAGCTTATAGCACATCCTTGCTCTTATGGATCTGGTACCAAGATTTAGTTCCTGCATACAGAAATTCTCATACAATTTGCCCCATGCCAATTTCTATCTGACAATCTGTACAGTACATAATTAGTGCCAAGACATTAACTGGATAACCAGCAAAGCTCAACAACTTGAAGACTTACTAATAAAATAAAAACAGAATTTCAGGCATATCTACGTATACAGTCGGATAATGTCCAATCCAAATGTAACCTGCCTACAATAAATTATGATCTCTACCTTTCTCTTTTTCCTCACACCAGGTGAAAGAAGTCCTCGTTTAAGTTTCCATGAGGTATTCTGTGTAATAATTAAAAAACTTCCACACCTACAACAAATAAAGCTTTCTCAAGCTTGAAACACACCCACACCCACACCCAGGGGCGGAGCTATGTGGGGCCCCCCCAAAATTTTGAAAAACCCCTTAAATTTTTTGAATTTTTTTAAAAAAACCCTTTAATTTTATTTAATTTTATTATTTGGCCCCCCCCCCCTAAAAATTATGAAAAATACCTATATATTTATATATAGTTATAGAATTTTTTCTTGGCCCCCCCTAAAAATTTTGTTATGGCTTCGCCCCTGCCCACACCCACACCCACACCCACTCCCACTCCCACTCCCACTCCACGTCTCACCCCTAAACACACAAAACTAAGGATGCTTTCGGATCGGATATGGAGAGGATATTGATTATCCGTATCCGTTTTTCAAAGACAGTCGGATATGGATAAAGATCTAACTCAGAAATAAAAAATCATATCCGCAAATTTTGGATACTGATTCAAATCGGATACGGTCTATCGAATACGGATACGAATTTGGACATTGTTGCCGCTAAATCTGGTGTGGGGGCAAACAGATAGTATTTGTGGATTCTTGGGAAACTTTTGAATAACGAACCTGTTACCTGTTCCGCCGGAGTTTGACGCAGACTCCCGCCGTGCACCTGCAAAAAGTGCGAGACATCGGGGTTGTTCCCGGCGACGCACCCTCCGACGCTCAAGTCAGTAATCAAGGAAGATTATGAAAGAACGTAAAAACTGGCAAAAGATTGATTACCTCTTAATGGAGATGGATGGAGGGTATTTATAGGCGTCTTGGGGGATCAAATTAGGCATGTAATTCCTGTGTATAGATAAGGAATGTAATCCCTAATTCCCAGTGAAAGGATAGATATGAATCAGGGCCGTTGATTAGGATTAATCAGAAACCCTAATTCTTTCCTAACGGACCGGGTTCGCTGCGGGTTAAAACCCTCACCCAGTTGGGGTGGACCCGTTCGCGGGTTATTGGATCTTTGAGGGAGAGATCCAGTACCCGCTTCAGACCCAACAATAGGTAAAATTACCATTTTACCCCTAAGCTTTAAGATTCGTTCCTGATTTGGACGGTTCTGATTTAACCCCGTTTTTTAGCCATATCACGAGCCCCCCACTCCCGAAGACTGAGCTTGATCAGCCTTTGAGGAGTAGTTTTACTGTTTTAATGGCTAGCGGAGTTGTATCGGAGTCCAAATGGAAGGTTTTGAATCTTTGCAGGGGGTAGTATGGTCATTTTTTGAGTTGGTTGCGTTCCAAGTTGATCTGGAGCTCTTCTGGTTATTTGGTGATTTTTACCTTCTTTTTCGTAATATTTACTTAATTTTTGCGAAGTGTCGATTCGTTGTTCGGGGGTCTTAATAAATGGTCCTAGGCGATAATTATCTACTCGGGGGTTCAAAAATATTTCCCCGATTTTATAATTATTTCCTAGGATTTTTAACTAATTTTCCCGAATTTTTAATCATTTTTTCGCAATTTTTTAAGTAAATAAAACGATTTTGATAAATAAAATACCAAATTATTGCGTGGCGCGATCTGAGCCGTTGATCTCGAGCGAGCGCGAAATTCTGGAAGATCGGACGGACGAAGTCGCTCGACAGTATTTTTCTCGCTTTTGTGGGTCGGATGGGCACTTGCTCGGAATCCGAGCGAAGTGGCTCGGCTCTTCCTCTGCGCAAGTGGCTCGGTTCGCCAGTCGCTCGGCTCGAAATACCGAGCGACGTGGAGCGATCTGGGCCGTTGGATCTTGACACGAATCTTGAGACTGACGCGGTTCCCAAGAAAACACTATCTTGTCGTTTAGTGGACGTGGCGCAATCTGGATCGTCGATCATTTGAGGCGCAAATTTCGTGATGATCCAACGGTCGGGGACGCTCGACAGCAATTTTCTTCACTTTCGAGGGTCGGATTGGCACTTGCTCGGAATCCGAGCGATATAGCTCGGTTTTATCCTCGAGCAAGTGGCTCGGATCGTCTATCACTCAGTTCGGATCGCCGAGCGACGTGGAGCAATCTGAGCCGTCAGATCATGGTGCGAATCTCGATGCAGGCTCAGTTTCCAAGAAAACACTATCTTGTCGTGTAGTGGTGCTGGCAAGATCTGAGCCGTCTGATCGAAATCTAGCGCGAATCTTGAGGAGAAAGTTGTTTTTCTCCATTTCGTAGCTCGGATTGGCACTTGCTCGGAATCCGAGCGATATAGCTCGGTTTTACCCTCGCGCAAGTGGCTCGGATCGCCTGTCACTCAGTTCGGAATGTCGAGCGACGTGGAGCGATCTGAACCGTCGGATCTTGGTGCGAATCTCGATGCGGGCTCAGTTTCCAAGAAAACACTATCTTGTCGTGTAGTGGCGCTAGCAAGATCTGAGCCGTCTGATCGAAATCCAGCGCGAATCTCGAGGAGAAAGTTGTTTTTCTCCATTTCGTAGCTCGGATTAGCACTTGCTCGGAATCCGAGCGATATGGCTCGGATCGCCTGTCGCTCGGCTGTTCAATCCGAGGGACGTGGGGCGATCTCAGCCGTTGGATGTTGGCGCAGATCTCGAGGCAGGCACGGTTCCCAAGAAAACACTCTTGTCGTTTAGTGACGCTGGCATGATCTGGGCCGTCTCATCGAAATCTAGCGCGAATCTTGAGAAGAAAGTGGTTTTTCTCCGTTTCGTAGCTCGGATTGGCACTTGCTCGGAATCCGAGCGATACGGCTCGGATCGCCTGTCGCTCGGCTGTTCGATCCGAGGGACGTGGGGCGATCTCAGCCGTTGGATGTTGGCGCAGATCTCGAGGCAGGCACGGTTCCCAAGAAAATACTATCTTGTCGTTTAGTGATGCTGGCATGATCTGGGCCGTCTGATCAAAATTTAGCACCAATCTTGAGAAGAAAGTGGTTTTTCTCTGTTTCGTAGCTCGGATTGGCACTTGCTCGGAATCCGAGCGATACGACTCGGATCGCCTATCGCTCGGCTGTTCGATCCGAGGGACATGGGGCGATCTCAGCAGTTGGATGTTGGCGCAGATCTCGAGGCAGGCACGGTTCCCAAGAAAACACTCTTGTCGTTTAGTGACGCTGGCATGATCTGGGCCGTCTCATCGAAATCTAGCGCGAATCTTGAGAAGAAAGTGGTTTTTCTCCGTTTCGTAGCTCGGATTGGCACTTGCTCGGAATCCGAGCGATACGGCTCGGATCGCCTGTCGCTCGGCTGTTCGATCCGAGGGACGTGGGGCGATCTCAGCCGTTGGATGTTGGCGCAGATCTCGAGGCAGGCACGGTTCCCAAGAAAACACTATCTTGTCGTTTAGTGACGCTGGCATGATCTGGGCTGTCTGATCGAAATCTAGCGCGAATCTTGAGGAGAAGGTGGTTTTTCTCCATTTCGTGGCTCGGATTGGCACTTGCTCGGAATCCGAGCGATACGGCTCGGATTGCCTATCGCTCGGCTGTTCGATCCGAGGGACGTGGGGCGATCTCAGCCGTTGGATGTGGAGTGCCGAGCAGCCTTACTTAGGGGATCGAAACGTCGCTCCCTTTGCCATCAGTCGTCTCTCTTCATTACTTAGCCGTTTGGGCTTTTGTAACGGTTCAAGGGAGGCCCAAGAGTCGCGCCTTTACGTTACAAAGCCCAAGAGGCGCCGTTTTCAATATAAGTTTTCACCCCCTCAACACCTCACCTCATTTCTCACTTTCACTTTCTCACTCTTGATTTTTACTTGCAAGCGAGGCTGTTAGCTCTCGAGCGACGCTGCTAGCTGTCGCGGCCAGGCGTTTTATTCTCCAGTGATCTTTCCGGCCGTAATAGTCACTTCAAGGTCAGTCCCCTTTCCCCATCTTTGTAAAAATGGTTAAGTTATCTTCCACGGACAAGACCCCCTCCTCGGACATAGGCGTCAGTCGAGTGGTCAGGCCGAGCAAAGATAAAGGGAAGAAGGCCGTGGAGCCGACCGAAGGGACTTTGGTTCGGCCGAACACAGTCGGGGAGGTTGCCGAGCCACTCCAGGAAGTTGAGGCCCGGTCTAACAAGGGCAAGGGTGTGGAAACCATTATTGAGCATCCGAAGAGAGCAGGGGAACTGGGTCGGCAACCGAGCGTTCTGTCCAGCGTCGGCGGTGTGCGGAGCTACACTGGAGAACTGCTGGAGAAGGTGACGCAGGGCACAGCCCAATCAATCGAGGAAAACGAGCCAAGGGAAACCTCCGAGGTGGATCATATCTCTTCGTGCTGACCGAGGCGGATCTGCTTCGGATCCGGAGTGGGTTCCAAATCCCAGCAGAGTACGGACTTTTGATCCCCGGCCCTGGCTTCCGAGTGTGCACCTCGTCCTCAGCCGATATTTGTGTTTTTCCCGCCGACTCACTGAATGCCGGACTTCGTCTGCTGCTGCACCCTTTCGTGGTGTAGGTGCTGCAGTGGTACGGCCTGTGTCCGGCTCAGCTGATGCCGAACACGTGGCGGCATGTGATGGCATTTGTTAGGGGTGGCAACTGGGCCGGGTCAACCGGCGACCCACCCGCGACCCGGCCCACGAACCCGGCCCGGTTAAGACTTTCGCGGGTTCGGGTCGAACCCGGTGAACAGTACCGGGTCGACCCGGATCGCTATTTATGCGAATTGGATTCGCGAAACCCGGCCCACAAACCCGGTCAACCCGCGAATTGGACCCGCCAACCCGCGGGTCGACCCGCGAATTTCGCCCCCCCGACCCGTGAATTGAACCCGCGGGTCGCTAGCCGTTGCTTGCTTCTAGCCGTTGGATTGGTGCCGTTGGGTTTGGGCCGTTTGGCAGCACAGCAGCAGCAAACGGCTCTTAGAGCCGTTGCTTGCTTGCTGTTGTTCTTTTTTTTTTTTTTTTTATTTTTGTTTTTACCCACTTCTAAGTCTATAAATAGCCCCCAAAAATCTCCAAAAAAATCACACCTCCCTCTCTTACTCTCTCTACTATTATACATAAAAAAAAAAAATTTGAACAATTGTAGTAATCATCAAACAAGTGTACAAGGAGGCGTATACACGATCAAATTTCGGTCGTATCGGAGAACAAAATTCAACGTCTTCAACTCTCTTCAACCATCGACTCAAATCTACTTCAACTCTTCAATTGCGAAATCGGCAAAGCGCTCCTCCATCTTTTCTATTATATTCTAATTTTCACGGTTTTTTTTATACGCGTATTCCACGGTGAACGGTATCAAAATATCTCTATCTCTCTTGTTTTTTTTTTCCGTTGTAGTTAATATTATTGTTTGTTTTTTGAACTTCTCTATCTCAACCCTCTTGTTTTTTAGTTATTTTTTGTATAATTCACCGCTTCTACATTGTAGATTTTATTTACATACCACATTACTACACTATGTCTAGATCACGCGGTAGCGGTCGTAGCGGACAAGATTCCTCCTCTTCATGTAGGCCACCAATTGTCCCAATTAGTGAGCCCGCCCAAGATTACATTGATCCTACTATGGAACAATGGGGTACACACGACATGGATGTTGTAGGTGGCATTCAATTAGAAGAAGAAGAACAACAACAACAACCCGAAACCACACAACCCCGTAGTAGTAGAAAAAGTAGAGGAGAAACTAGCGATTGGCACAAGTTTTATGAGTATATCCCGGACGAACATATTCCGGGTGTAGGTTTGAAAGTGTGTAAAACATGTAGCAAAACATACAAATTCAAGAGGGGTGACGGCACCGGTACAATTAGTAGACACATACAACATAATCACAAAGAACTTCTTGATCAAATACAAGGCCAACAAAAAATTAACCCTAGGACCGGTCAAGTAGATAGCCACCCTTATGATCCCGAACTCGTTCGTCGGGAAATGGCCCGATTAGTCATTAAGGAAGAGTTGTCATTTTCCTATCCCGAGAGTAGGAACTTGGAAAGTTTTAATCAAACGGCCTTAAACCCTCATTTTAGAAGAATTCCGAGAAATACTTGCAAATCGGATTGTTTTAAAGTGTATGTTGAAATGAAGGACGCGTTGATTGCAATTTTATGGAGTTTAACTTGTAGGGTTAGTTTAACTTCGGATCGTTGGACGGGTGTCAACAATATTCCAACGATGGGAATAACCTGTCATTGGATCGACAATGATTGGATTCTTCAAAAAAGAATCATATCACTTGCGGCGTTGCCGTATCCCCATAGTGGCGCTGAAATAACAAACCGTATTATAGAAATTTGTGATGTTTTTCATATTCGCGATAAAATTATGGCTATTAGTTTTGATAATGCATCTAACAACAATGTAGCAATTACTACTTTAAAATCTGTATTAAACCCTCCATCTGACAATATTTTTCATGTTAGATGTGCATGTCATATTATAAATTTATGTGTTCAAGATGCATTAAAAATAGTTGATCCATATATAGTTAAAATTAGAAATTGTGTACATTTTATTGCATTAAGTCCAAGCATTTTACAAGAATGGAAAGCTTGGTGTAGGGTTAGAAATGTTCCTTTTAGAAAATTTCCAAAGGATGTTAGACACCGATGGAATTCTACTTTTGATTTATTGAATGTTGTCACCGATTATAAAGCAGTTGTAAATGATTTTTGTATCGCAAAAAATATGCACAATTTTGAAATGACTCCGCCCGATTGGTATTTTGCCGAAGCTTTGTTGAAATTTTTAGAACCTTTTAAAACTGCAACTTTAAAGTTTTCAAAAACATATGAATCTACTTCTAGTAGCATTTTTATTGAATTAGTTAGCATGATGCAAATATTTAACGAAATGTTAAATGATCCCTATATTAGTGACATTGTAATACCTGCATTTCAAAAAATTTTGAAATATTATTTTCCTCCTCCTATGTTGATTTGTGTTGCTACTGTTATGGATCCTCGTATCAAATTAGAAGGTACGAAGAATTTGATAGAAATGTTTTTTGCATGTTTAGATGACAATGTAGAATTAACAATTGATTGCGCTACTTTTTTAGTTCAGTTTGAATCTACATTAAATAACTTGTATGATTATTATGATAGACGTTTTGCTTCTAGTAGTACAACTTCTGTAGTTAGTTCTTCTTCTGGTAGTTCTAAAGGTAAAAGTAAAATTGGTGATAGAACATTTAGTCTACTTGAACAAATTCAGTCTAAAAAACCTAGGACTAATCAACCAAATGAATTAAATTGGTATAACCAACAGGATACTGAGCCTACTCTTTCCCCACTAGATATTTTACAATGGTGGAAAGAACATGAACACACTTTTAGTATTCTGTCTATTATGGCTAAAGATTTGCTAACTCCTCCTGTCTCTACAGTTGCTTCTGAGAGTGCAGTTTCTACAAGTGGCAGGGTTCTATCTGATTACAGAAACCGGTTGAAGCCGGAGTCGTTGGAGATGCTCGTTTGCACAGAAGACTGGCTGAAGGCTGAAGATAGGACGCAAGGGAAAGCACTATCAAGTTCTACAAGTGGGAGCAACTCGCCCGAAGAAGAACAACAACAACAACAATAGCTTTTCATCTTATGTTAAATTAGAAAAATTGTAGTCAATTAAAATTGTACATAAGAAATATGTTATTGTATAAAACTTATTTGTGAATTGAATTCTTCATTTCATTTCGTTATAAATTGTTCAAATTGTATCACTTAAATTCGTATGAATAAAATTTCAAAATTTGTTGTCAATTTCACTCTTTCAATCTTATTATTATTATTATCACGATTTTTTTTGTTTATTAGTATTATTACTTACTTAGTATTATAATTAAACATTATTTGGGGATATTTGATTCAATTTGAAGAATTGTAGTATTATTACTTATTAGTATTATTACAAAATTTAGTGAATTACATACTTAGTATTATAATTAAACATCATTTGGGGATATTTGAAGAATTGTAGTATTATTACTTATTAGTAGTAATGTAGTATTACTTACTTAGTATTATAATTTTAAACTACCAAAAAAAATTACTTACTGAGTATTACTTACTTAGTATTACTTACTAAGTATTACTTACTTACTTAGTATTACTTACTTAGTATTACTTACTTACTAAGTATTACTTACTTAGTATTACTTACTTACTTACTTAGTATTATAATTTTGAAGAATTGTAGTATTATTATTAGCCATTAGTAGTAATGTAGTATTACTTACTTAGTAATGTAGTATTACTCACTTAGTATTATTATTAGTAGTAATGTAGTATTACTTAGCATTACTTCAATTTAAGCTACCACAAAAAAAAAAAAAAAAAAAAAAAAAAAAAAAAAATATATATATATATATATATATATATATATATATATATATATATATATATATATATATATATATATATATATATCAAGGTTGTAAACGGCGTCAGGCGGTGGCGGTTCGGCCAAGGACCGCCTACCGCCTAGGACGCCTAGGCGGTGCCTAGGCGGCGCCTAGGCGTTTTGTTTTTATTTTTTAAATATTCATATATTAACCTTTTAAAAGTTACATTTCTCTATTTTTGCTTGTAGTCTAAATCTTTTAAATGCATCACAATTCACAAGTGATGCTAGGCCAGAATGATTTTAGAAGTTCAACAACGATTATGGTGTAAACTTTAGGTTCATAATGACATAAACAATAATCAGTCATATAAAATTTCAAATATAACGTGAACTAGTAACACCTTAATGTAAAGATGAAGAGGCTTTTTACTGTTGAAGATGAAGAGAGTTTTTTCTGTTGAAGATGAAGAGACTATTTTAAGAATTAAAAAAAAATTTACAAAAAAATCTGTCTGCCGCCTGATCGATTTTGGCCGCCTAGGCGCCGCCTCGACCGCCTAGGCGCCGCCTCGGCGGCGCCTTGTACGCCTAACTGCCATCTCAACGCCTAGAGTACCGCCTATTGCATATGCGGTTCGTTCTCCTCTGTTTGAGCGCCTAGGCGCCGCCTAGGCGTCCGAGGCGGACGCCATTTAGAACACTGATATATATATATATATATATTATTATACGGGCCAACCCGCGGGTCGACCCGGCCCAACCCGGGTTGAGCCCTAATGGGTTCACGGGTTGGGCGGGCCACCCAATTAAGAATCTGACCCGGCCCAGCCCGGCCCGTATAACACCCCAACCCGGCCCGGCCCGCATACCCAAGCGTGCCAACCCGCACGGGTTGGGCCCGGCCCGGCCCGATCGACCCATCTGCCACCCCTAGCATTTGTTCTTCAGTGTCAGGAGGTCGGCGCCGAGCCGAACATATTCGTCCTTCGGAGCCTCTACCGACCTTGCCAACCTAGCAAGAACGAGCAGAGGTTCTACCTCTCGCCGAGGAAGGGCGTAAAGTTGATCGAAAACCCGGACTCGATCAAGCACTGGAAGGAAAAGTACTTCCTCGTCCGAGCTCCTGAGCCGTGGGCGACACCGACGGTGTGGTTGAGGGAAGGTCTTCCGAAACGTGTGAAGAAAGAGCCCGTGCTCAGCAATGAGGAAGCCGAGGTCGTGGAGAAGTTGCTCGGCCTTCCGACCCTCAGCTGGAAGGACATTACGGAGGAGGCATTGTTCCGAGGGGGTCTCAGTCCGATCGACCCCAGTAGGCCTCTTCTGTACTAGTTTTTTCTTTGAAGTTTTTCCTTGAAAATTTTTCTAACTCTCTTCGCCCGGTTTGTGCAGAATCTTCCGGCATGGATTACAAGGGCTTGATGGCGAAGGCCCGAGCGGCAAGGGAGCAGGAGACGCGGAAGAGGAAGAGGACCGTGTCCGGACCTCAAGGCGGCCGAGCGCCCAAGGTACCCTCGGTTTCTCCGACCCCCGAGCGCCCGGCTATTGAGGCTTCCCAGGCCGAGACCGAGAAAGAGCTCGTCGAGTCGACCCCGCCGGCACAAACGGATGCTCCGGGGGCTTCCGGCGGAGCATTCAACATCGGTGCGCTGTTGGCTCTCGACGTTCCGCCACTTACTGCCGAGGCGGAGCGGATTTTGACCGAGCACAAGCGCATCTTCGTCCCCGACTGGAGGGTGATGAAGGTCGACGGGTTCTTGGGGACGGAAACATTTGTATGCAGGCGGTGAAACACCTGCCGACCCCCAAAGACCGAGCGGCGTTGAAGGCTCGTGAAGTTGGTGACGCTGCGATGCAGATCGCTCGGAATACTATGTCGGTAAGTTTTTGTGCTCGTTTTTGACAGCTTCACATATTGCCTGTAGACCCTCTGCCACTTCAACCACTTGCTCAAGGAATTTGAGAGCAAGGAGAAGGAGATGACAATTCTGAACGACCATGAACGGTCGGAACGGTCCAGAGCGGTGAGGGAGCTGGAGGTCGAGCAGCTGCGTTCTACATTGCTCGAGGCCGAAGTCGGCAGCTTGAAAGCTCAGCTTGCCGAGGCGCTAAGGAGCTCGGCTGCCGAAGCCTCCAAGGTCGAGGCCCTTGAAAATGAGAGGGCTCGGCTTGAAGGGGAACTGTCTGAGGCTCGGAAGGCGACGGAGGAAGCCCTGAACGAGCAAGCTTTAAAGGTGGCAGCCGCAGAGAAGGCGGTCCAGGACGAGGCCGAAGCTCACATGCTGTCAAACATGGAGGAGGCCTATGGCCGAGCCCTGAAGCACATCGTCGCTCGGAACCCCGGGTTTGACGTCTCGGACTACTATTTCTACGACTCCGTGGAGGGCGAGGAAGAGATGCCCTTGTCCATGCTCGCGCCAAGGCCGGAGGGCGAGAATGCCGAGGACGAGGATGGTGCTGGTCGTGCAATTGTAACCGTGCCGACCGTTGACGAGGTCGACCCTTGACTTTGTCGTCTTCTGCTTTGTTTTTCTTTTCTTCTTTTTCTTTGTAACGCCTAATTGCGGACTGGCCACCGCCTTTTGTAAACTCTTGGATTTCAATGCAAACTTTTGTGGGATTTTGGCTGAGGATTATGAAACTTTCACAAAAATGTTTAACTCTTTTTGCTCGGATTGCGTCCTCAAATGTCGAAGATTTCTCTTGATATTTCTCCGCTTTTTAGGTTGAGTTTGGTCCAATTACTGAGGTCTCCTACCTCCGCACTGAGTTAGAGAAAACGAAGAAGGCTCTTTCTCGCAACCGGAACAAAGCGTTTTATGACTTCTTGAATTTGGAAGAAATCAAAGCAACAGCGAGAGGGTATTTAAGTGAGTTAAAGCAACTGCGAAAGCAGTCACGAAAGACGCCTCTCGAAGGCGAGGTAGAGCTGATCCGTAAGGGCCTCTTTGATGTCGAAGCGAGAAATAGTGAACTGCTGGCGGAGATCCGTCAATTGGAGGTGACAATAAAAGAACACTCAGCCGAAGAAGAGGAGTTAGCTTCGAAAGTGGGGATGTTGATGTCCGAGCGCGACGAGTTATTGGCCAGAATCGACAAATTAAGACGGATCACGATCGATAGAGGTATCGAAGTGACTCATCTTCGTCGCGTAGTGGCTGATAATACTAACGTTGCGGGCTCGTCTAAACTTCCTCGTCTCAAAACATCGGAGGCGGACGAGATCCTGAGAGATAGGATCATCGAGCTGGAGGAGGAGATTGCTTCGCTAAAACCTCAGCCTATAAGGGCCAATGTTCGCAGCACGTCATGCACTCGCGAGGAGAGCGAAAGAGGGATCACTTTTTACGAACTTGAGACTCGCTTGCCTGCTGTTAGGCGAAGCCCAGCAGATGCTCAGAGTGTCGTAGCTATTTCGTCCAGTGGGGCCTCGGTTGGGGCCACCGCTAGAACTAGTGACGAAGGGGGATCTCGCTTCGTAGGTCTAGAGTCGAGCTCAGGAGCGAGGCGACGTCGCCCTCGCGTGTCTCTGAACCGAAGCGTTCCCCTTCCGAAGAAGCACTGAATAAGTCGTATTATGCTTTTCAAATTATTGTAAAAAAAATCCCATTGTAGTGTCGGCTCGGTCCGGGCCCTTAATAAGAAAAGTTTGTTTTGTTCCCGATGTTTGAGTGCTGTGATGGTTGACAAATTGATAAGTATAACTTTTCCAACTTTTGACAACAACTCAAAATCAGAAGCAAATCTTCCTTCATATGGGTGACCCACCCCTAGCTCGTTTAAGAGCGAGCTTTGCGGAGCTGAGCCGAACCACGTGTTTGGACTCCATTAGAGTAGTTCAACGGTTGTGGGAGCAATTCCGAATGGCGAACTACTTCTAGCTCGCTTAGGAGCGAACTTGCGAAGTAGAATCGAGCCAAGTGTTGGACTCCGAACCATCGTTAGAGTAGTTCAACGGTTGTGGGAGCAATTCCGAATGGCGAACTACTTCTAGCTCGCTTAGGAGCGGACTTGCGAAGTAGAATCGAGCCAAGTGTTGGACTCCGAACCATCGTTAGAGTAGTTCAACGGTTGTGGGAGCAATTCCGAATGGCGAACTACTTCTAGCTCGCTTAGGAGCGAACTTGCAAAGTAGAATCGAGCCAAGTGTTGGATTCCGAACCATCGTTAGAGTAGTTCAACGGTTGTGGGAGCAATTCCGAATGGCGAACTACTTCTAGCTCGCTTAGGAGCGATCTTGCGAAGTAGAATCGAGCCAAGTGTTGGACTCCGAACCATCGTTAGGGTGAAGAATAAAAGCAGAGAGATGTAAACAATTTTTACAAGAGTAAAATATGAAAAAGCTTTCTTTATTGATGACTAGTGGTCGGCTGCTTCTAAAGTTGCAAGCCGTTATTACAAGAGAGAAATAAAAAAAACAGTACAAGTGATAGGAGAGGAATGGTTTGACATCCTAAAAATACTTAGAGAGGCGTTGGTGCTCTCTCTTGGTATTTTAGAAGATGGTCGGCATTCCAGGTCCTGGGGATCTCTCTGCCCTCGAGGTCTTCTAGTCTGTATGTCCCGGGCCGAACTTCTTTGGCGATCTTATAGGGTCCCTCCCAATTTGGAGCCAATTTGCTTTTCTGTCCTGGGAACGAGATAGCTAACTTTCTGAGGACAAGGTCCCCTTCTTTGAGGTCGGTAGGACGGACTCTCTTATTGTATGCCAACTCTATCCTCCTTCGGTAGCTTTGCTGTCGGATGGCAGCTCTTTCCCGGATCTCATCTATCAGGTCTAGATTTGCTCGAAGCTCTCTGGCATTTTGTTCTTCTTCATAGGCCATTAGACGAGGAGAGGGTATACAGACTTCTAGGGGAATCATAGCCTCGGACCCATAGGTGAGATTGAAGGGAGACTCTCCTGTGGAGGTCCGTTTTGTGGTGCGGTAGTTCCACAGCACGTTGGGGAGCTGATCGACCCATAAGCCTTTGGAACATTTATCCAACCTCTTCTTTATGCCGGAGAGGATCTGTCGGTTAGCATTTTCGACTTGGCCATTCGATTGGGGATGGGAAATGGAGGAGAATCGGTGTTGGATGGCTAGGTCTTTCACATTGAGCTCGGAAGGCAGCCCCAGTGAACTGGGTTCCGTTGTCTGTTATGAGGACCCGAGGGACGCCGAATCGGCAGATTACGCTCTTCCAAAAGAACTGGACTACCTTGTTCTCGGTGATCGTGGCCAAGGGCTCAGCCTCTATCCATTTTGAGAAGTAGTCGATTGCCACGACTAAGAATTTAAACTGGCCGGGAGCTGGTGGGAATGGCCCAAGTAAATCCATCCCCCACATTGCGAAGGGGATTGGACTTGATAGGGAAGTGAGTGGAGCTTGTGGGAGGCATCGGATGTTGGAGTACTTTTGGCAAGAGACGCATTGCCGAACTGTAGTTCGGCGTCTTGCAAGAGAGTGGGCCAGAAATATCCGTAGTTCAACACTTTGCGGGCCAGGGATCTGGACCCCGAATGTGCCCCGCCGATGCCCTCGTGAAACTCTTGCAGGGCATATTTGGCTTGCTCTGGGGAAAGGCATCTCAGATAAGGCCTTGCCGTCTACCTGGGTGAAGGAACGCTTGTAAAGGATACCCCTGATGAGTGTGTATCGCTCTGCTCGGGTTCTTACTCTCCGTGCTTCCTTAGGATCTTCGGAGAGGAGACCGTCCCGTAAGAACTCGACGAGGGGCTTCATCCAGTTATCTTCAAGCAAAACAGGCAGTGACTCCATTGAGTCGGAATTTTCATCCTCTATAATTGGCTTTAGAAGGACCTCTATCAAGACGGTCTGTTCGAGACCTTGGAGGGAAGAAGAGGCTAGCTTGGATAGGGCATCGGCCTGGGCGTTTTCTTCCCGGGGTATTCGTTGGATGAGGGCTTCTTCAGACTAGTGCCATGAGGCTCTTGACCTTGGCTAAGTATTTGACCATCCTGTCATCACGTGCTTCATACTCGCCGAGGACCTGATTTACGACTAGCTGAGAGTCGCTAAAGATCCGGAGGCGTTGTGCCCCTGCATTGCAGGCCATCCCAAGATCGGCTATGAGTGCCTCGTATTCTGCTTCGTTGTTAGAGGCCTTGAAGTTTATACGGAGGGAGTATTGGAGGATGAAGTCATCTGGGCCTGCCAGAATGACCCCGGCTCCGCTTCCCTCGTTACAGGAGGATCCATCCACATAAACCGACCAGATAGGTGGTCCCTTCATCGCTTGGCTAAACTCGGGGATGGTACTTTCAACTATAAATTCTGCTAGGGCCTGAGCCTTGATCGCGGTCCGAGGCTGATATGTTATATCATGCTGACTCAGCTCGATAGACCACTTCATAAGGCGACCCGAGGTCTCTGGCTTGTGGAGTACTTGCATCAACGGTTGGTCGGTAAGGACGACCACAGAATGGGACTGAAAGTACGGGCGAAGTTTTCTTGCGGCCATCACTAGGGCATAAGCCATCTTTTCTATTCTCGGATAGCGGAGCTCGGCATCCGAAGCACCTTGCTCACATAGTAGATGGGCTTTTGAGCCCGGTCTTCTTCCCTTACCAAAACGGCACTAAGGGTCTGTTCGGAGGCTGCCAGGTAGAGGTAGAGGGGTTCACCAGGAATTGGTTTGCTGAGGAGGGGAGGATTGACGAGGTAAGCTTTGAGCTGGTCGAACGACTCCTGTTGCTGTTGACCCCATTCGAAACCTTTAGCCCCCCTGAGGGCCTTGAAGAAGGGGAGGCATTTCTCCCCGGACTTCGAGAGAAAGCGCCCTATGGCAGCTAGGCAGCCTATTAACCTCTGAACTTCCTTAACATTCTTGGGAAGGGGTCATGTCTAGTATGGCCTTGATTTTCTCAGGGTTAGCTTCAATTCTCCGTTGGCTGACCATGAAGCCGAGGAACTTTCCTGACGAGACTCCGAACGCACACTTGTTCGGATTGAGTCTCATGTTGTGCTTTCTCAGAACATCAAACGCCTCCTGGAGGTTGGTCACACTCATATGCTTTTTACAAGCATGTCGTCAACATACACCTCTATGTTACGGCCGATTTGAGCTTGGAAAACCTTGTTGACGAGGCGTTGGTATGTGGCGCCTGCATTTTTCAAACCGAAGGGCATAACCCTGTAGCAATAGAGGCCCTGGTCGGTCACAAATGAGGTCTTCGGGATATCCGGGGGGAACATCCGGATTTGATTGTAGCCTGAGAAGGCGTCCATGAAGCTGAGGAGTTCATGACCCGAGGTGGCATCAATCAAAGTGTCTATACTCGGAAGAGGGAAAGGGTCCTTGGGGCAAGCCTTGTTGAGATCGGTAAAATCGATACAAATCCTCCAAGTTCCATTAGACTTCTTCACCATTACTACATTTGACAATCACTCGGGATAGTTTACCTCCTGTATGAACCGCGCCTTCAAGAGCTTATCCACCTCCTCTTTTATAGCTAGTTGGCGCTCGGGGGCGAACTTGCGCCTCTTCTGTTGGACGGGTTTGGACCCCGGGGCAACACTGAGGTGGTGGACTAAGAGTTCTTCAGAAATACCGGGCAGGTCTGCAGCTGACCAAGCAAAGAGGTCTCGATTCCTTCGGATGCACTGGACTATGTCGGAGCATAGGGCAGATGGGAGGGTCTTGCTAACAAAGAACTTTCGGCTTGGATCCTGCTCAGAAAAGAGCACTTCCTCCAACTCATCCACCGGCTCGGACGTTGGTCGGGCGACATCTTGGGGGATTCCAGAGTTTCTAGGGAGAGGACTGGACCGAGGGTAGAGGTCATGTAGCACTTACGGACCGTTTCCTGATTACCCCTTACTTCCCCTACTCCGGCCCGGGTGGGGAATTTCATCTTGAGATGGTACGCCGAAGGAACGGCTTCTAGAGCTGCTAGACCGGGTCGGCCTAGGATGACATTGTAAGCTGCAGGGACATCCACAACCATAAAATCCATCGAGGATGTTAACGGCGCTGCCATTGTCCACTAGAATCCTCTCACTTTGAAGTTTGTCATGTGAAGGTTGATGACGAGTGCGTCACAGTGAGGGGTTCGGACGCCCTCGAGGTCTTCGTCTGAAAATGTGACGGGCACTCCGAGGCCCTTAGGGGGAGGGGTGGCACGGACCGAATTGACTTCTCTTATAAATACCTTTCGAGAGGAGTTGGAGGAGCCCCCCATTGGGCCCCCATGGATGAGGTGTAGGACACGCTCCTCTTCGAAGTCGGGCGTTTCATCGCGCTCTGGACGCTTGTTAGCCTCCCGAGGCGGGGCAGAAAGGTCGGCTCGGTCCTTTCTCACGAATCTGGTCAGCTGTCCCCTCTGAATGAGGGCTTCTATCTCATTCTTCAAGGCCCGACAATCATTGGTGTCGTGGCCATGGTCCTGGTGATAGCGGCACCACTTTTCTTTATCCCTCTTTTTGCTGGGGGTGTTCATTTTTGGTGCAGGAGGTATCACCCCCTCCTTCTCAACTTCCATGAGAATTGTGGAGATATTGGCGTTAAGGAGAGTAAATTTTTCAAATCTGGGAGGAGGCCGGCGTTGTCCGTCATTATCCTTCTGGAGCTTCTTGGCTCCTTCCTCTTCTGTTCCCTTTCTCTCAGACCCGGAGGAAGACCCCTCCAAGTTGGGGCGGTGCTCAGCTTCTTCCGCCCTGAATATACTTTTCGCTCCGGAGGAGGAGGTCAGAGAAGTTCTGTGGGGGCTTCTTGGCGAGGGAGGAGCGGAGGTTGGAGTTGAGGACATTGGATTGAAAAGCTGCTGCAGCGACCGACTGGTCGAGGGATGCTATAGACCTGGCTTCAGCTGTGAACCTCTTCACATAGTCTCTCAACTTCTCAGCCCTTCTTCTGGTGGAGGTACAGTAGCGAGATGCTGGTCTTCTCAGTTCGGCGACTACTTACGAAGTGGGTGACGAAGAGGGTCTCAAATTGCTCGAAGGAGAATATTGAGGATGGGGCAAGGCGAGAGTACCATTCTCGAGCTGGACCCTTGAGAGTTGCGGGGAAGGTCTTGCATAGCAGGGCATCGGAAGCTTGATAGATGAGCATGAGGGTCTTGAAGCTTTCGATGTGATCGACGGGGTCGGTCTCCCCGGAATAGGTCTCAAATTGAGGAGGCTTGAAACCGATTGGTACGGGTGCATCCATTATGGTTTGGGAAAAAAGGAGGTCTACTGGGACGGAGGGTTCTTCCTCTAAGCTCTTCTTCTCGGTCTAACTGTCCCAAGCGCCTCTCCATCTCATGGAGACGGCGATAGACTGCGTCATCCCTTCTACGGTAATCCGGGGAGCCTCTAGATTCGTCTTCGTACGAGGGAGAGCGGGGGCTACGACGACGGTAGCTCCTGGAACGGCGAGGACTAGGAATGTAGCGGGGGTTGCTAGGAGCTTGTGGAGGAGTTAGGGACCGTTGGCGAGGACTTCGAATCTGAGGAGGAGTGGGAATCCTTGGGGCATTAGTGTTATTGGGATGGAGGTTGAGAGCTTGTAGGACGGTTGCCTGGAACTGCTGGAACTCGGCACGGGTGATGGGAGCCTCATTGTCCCTAGGATGTTGCCGACCGGCGGGGGAATGTGGCCTTCTTCTGTGATGCTCGGGGGACTCTCTCCGCCCCCGTCGGATAGGGGACCTTCGGTAGTCTCGGCGATGAGGGGATCGCTCATCCGGACGTTGTTGGCGGGAGGCTCCCTCTCGGGCCCGCTTTTCATCCAGACGGTGACGAAGATCCACATCTTTGGGCCGATTGGGGACTTTTTGTTGGAAGTCAGAAGCTCGGGGATTGTGAGAGGCAATAGAGTCCGTAGAGGCATTGTGGATAGAGACATGGTCCTGGTGGAGAGGTTGTTTCTGCGGGTTGGGGCCCATAGGAGGTGGTTGATTCTGAGGAGGAGGCAGGTCCTGTTGGAGTGGGTCTTCCGCGGGAGGAGGGAGTTGCCCCTGCTGCGGAGCGGGCTGGATGGGAATTTCTTGTTGCTGATCGGGGTTGGGTCCTCGGTTGGACCCCCTGGATCTTACCTTCCTAGGAGGCATGGCAGGAGAAGATCTGTTCCACGGGAAGAGGGTAGGCATCTATTCGTTAGTTTCCCACAGACGGCGCCAATCTGTTGCCGCTAAATCTAGTGTGGGGGCAAACAGATAGTATTTGTGGATTCTTGGAAAACTTTTGAATAACGAACCTGTTACCTGTTCCGCCGGAGTTTAACGCAGACTCCCGCCGTGCACCTGCAAAAAGTGCGAGACACCGGGGTTGTTCCCGGCGACGCACCCTCCGACGCTCAAGTCAGTAATCAAGGAAGATTATGAAAGAGCGTAAAAACTGGCAAAAGATTGATTACCTCTTAATGGAGATGGATGAGGGGTATTTATAGGCGTCTTAGGGGATCAAATTAGGCATGTAATTCCTGTGTATAGATAAGGAATGTAATCCCTAATTCCCAGTGAAAGGATAGATATGAATCAGGGCCGTTGATTAGGATTAATCAGAAACCCTAATTCTTTCCTAACGGACCGGGTTCGCTGCGGGTTAAAACCCGCACCCAGTTGGGGTGGACCCGTTCGCGGGTTATTGGATCTTTGAGGGAGAGATCCAGTACCCGCTTCAGGCCCAACAATAGGTAAAATTACCATTTTACCCCTAAGCTTTAAGATTCGTTCCTGATTTGGACGGTTCTGATTTAACCCCGTTTTTTAGCCATATCAGACATCAAACATATACTTTTCTTCTATAATTTTTTCGTTAACTAGTACTCAAATATAAATAACATACATGTATCAATATTTCATATCTAAGTATAAAATAGAAATCAACATAACAAAATAATCTCAATAAAATTTACTTAATATGTATGACATATATTTCTCCTATAAAAGTGAATGTACTACTTAGTACTTACCTTTCTAGTTTACATTTAGTTCAAAACTGAATTCTTTAACTTCATTGGGTTTATATATGTATTTGATAAATACCTGGTTTTATATATACAAACTAGCATATAACACACGGTGTGATGCACAAAAAGATATATTATATTATTTTGTTAAAATTCTCTATTGTCTCAGTTTTTAAATCAATCATATTTTGTTTTTTAAATGAAAAAAATAAACAAAATAGTTATCAAGATTTTAGAATTTCTCTCTCAATTCTAATATCAGATCTCAGTAAACATGTAAACATTACCTTTACAGACAAATATAATTAACTTAAAAACATTGTTAATGTGCAATAAATCTACATCATAAATTTCCCACTCTACCCCTACATGTATAAAATCTAAATCATTCATGTTGTTGATCATATACTAATAATAGTACCATGATAGGAAAAAAAAGTACACAGCAACAACAACAACAAAGCCTTTTTCCCAACTAGTTGGGGTCGGCTACATGAATCCTGATTTTCCATTCTGCTTGGTTCAGTGCAATATCTTCTGTAAGGTCACAAGCTATAATATCTTTTTTCACCGTTTTCACCCAAGTTAGTTTAGGTCTTCCTCACCCCTAACTCTACCTTCAATACTTATCAAATCATTCTAACCAGAGGAGGGGGGGGGGCACTACTAGGTCTACATATGACATGTCCAAACCACCTGAGACGATTCACTCTTATCTTATCTTGGATTGAAGCTACCTTTACCATGTCTCGAATATGCTCGTTTCTAACATCCATCTTAGCATCCTCATCTCCGCTACACTCATTTTTTAGACATGTTTCTTTATTTCCCAACACTGCTCCATACATCATTGCTGGTCTAACAACCGTTCAATAAAATTTTCCCTTCAACTTCAAAGGTATACGTTTGTCACACAAAACACCACCTGACACTTCTCCACTTAAGCCACCCTGCTTAGATCCTATGTATAACATCTTCACAAATATCCCCATCACTTTGTATAATCGAGCCTAAATATAGGAAACGTTCTCTCTTAGGTATCTCTTCACCATCAAGCTTCACTACTTCCTCAGCTGTATTTTGCATATCACTACAATCACACTCCATATACTCTGTTTTAGTTCTGCTTATCCTAAAGCCTCTAGCTTCCAAAATTTCTCTCTATAATTCTAATTTAGCATTGCCTCTGCTCTAGTCTCGTCCAATAAGACAATGTCATCGGCAAAAAGCATACACCAAGGCACCTCATCTCAATTCATCCATAACCAAAATAAAGAGGTAGGGGCTTAAAGCCGAATCTTGGTGTAAACCTACTTTAATAGGAAAATCACTGGTCTCTCCTATAGTTGTTCTAATTGTGGTCGTTGCCCCTTCATACATATCCTTAATTACCTCAATATACCGAATAGTTACTCTTTTATTATTTAATACCCACCATACTATCTCTAGGGACTTTATCATATGTTTTTCCAAGATCTATAAAAACCATATGTAGATCTTTCTTATTCTCCCTATATTTTTTCATAAGTCTCCTCAGTACATAAAATACTTCCATTGTTGACCACCCACGCATAAACCCAAATTGATCATCAGACACTATAGTTTCTAGTCTCAGTCTATATTCGATCACTCTCTCCCAAATTTTCATCGTATGACTCATTAATTTAATTCCCCGGTAGTTTGAGCAACTTTGTACATCTCCTTTATTTAAGAACTAGATTTACCCGTGGGCACGTGCCTACGGCACGTATTCGGAACGATACAGCACACGAAAAGTCCTGTAAACAGTAAAACAACAATTATGTAGCTCAAGTTTGAATAGTATGACAATAATTAGTTGTAAATAAAAGTCCATGTTTCCATTATTATATGTTGAAAAATAATTATAAATGGGGGAACTTCTTAGAACTTTGAGGGTGGAAAATGATGAAATTTAACAATTGAAGAGATATTGGTTATTTTCAATGTAACGAGCAATAAAAAAAAGCATAAAAATTCTAGAAATTTACAAACCTGAAATCTGAAAATCTAAATTTCTAAGTAAATAAAGAAAGAATGAGAGAGCGAGAGAGAGGGAGAGAAAGAGAGAAATATGAAAAAGTGAAAAGAGAATAGAAAGAAAGTAATAAAGTAAAAAAAATTAGTTTTGGGCGGGAAACTTTTTGGAGGGAAAATATGTTTTGGGAAAGTGAATCTGAACCGTTGATTTTGTTTCAATTGAAGATGAACCACTTGATAGCTTTATCTTGTGATTTATTACATAGATATTTGTTTGTAAAGAGAATAGCAAACAGGTAGCTCATGCATACATACAAAATATGCATTTTGAATATTCATATTATGTTATACTCAAAAAAAATAATTACATATTAGCTCTTGTATCCTGTAAATTTTATGTCTTAGATATTTTTATTAGCTATAGTAGATATGTAAAATATATAAGTACTAGATTTGCCCGTGGGTACGTGCCTACGGCACGTCTTCGAAACAATACAACATATGAAAATCTTGTAAATAGTAAAATAACAATTATGTAGCTCAAGTTTGAATAGTAAAACAGTAATTAGTTGTAAATAAAAGTCCATGTTTCCATTAGTATACATGTTGAAAAATAATTATAAATGGGGGTGTAAAATCCAACTTTTTAGAACTTTGAGTGTGGAAAATGATGAAATTTAACTGTTGATAAGATATTTGCTATGTTCAATGTAACATGAGCAATAAAAAAATGCATAATAAATTTGAAAATTTACAAACCTGAAATCTAAAAATATAAATTTCTGAGTAAATAAAGAGAGAATGAGAGAGAGAGAGAGAGAAAATAAATAAATAAATAAATACATAAAGAGGTTGTTTTGGGGGATTTGAATTTGAGTTTTGGGGGGAAACTTTTGGGCGGGAAAATATGTTTTGTGAGGTTAGATCTGGACCTTTGATTTCAACCCTATTGAATGTGAGCCACTTGATAGCTTTCTTTGTGTTTTATTATATAGATCATTTTTATTCGATATGATAAAATAAGACATCATGGATTTTTTGAAATTTTTAATAAATATTTAACAATTAATATAGATGTTAGAATAAGATCAAACCATATATTTGAGGATTAGAGAAGAGTAGTTATCATAGAACTATATAACATATAATAAATAACAATTAATATAGGTGATTGGTGTGGGTATAAATTGCAGCAAATCAGGGCCACGAGATTCCAACACAAATCTTGAAGCTTTTAGTGGCAGAACGGTAATTTCAGCAGCTACAGGCCTGCATGAACAACATGGGCAATTTCCAGCCCATCAACTCAACCAGGCCTACGATTAGGGCTAATTTATAGCCCAACAAAAAGGAGTTCTAGCTACTTAAAAGCTGATAACCAAATCCTCTATTGAAAATAGAGTTATTAACTAACTCTAACAAAAGGAATCTGGGGTTTAAACACAAAAGGATGCTCTTATAAGTTAATATTTTGTAACCAACCCCTAGGCCTATAAATACTCTCCACCACATTCATAACCAGGTAATCAATCTTTTGCCATCATAAACTCTACTATTAAATCTGAGTTACTAACTTTGAGCATCGGAAGGTCTTTCGTCGGAGCCAACCCCGGTGTTTCGCCTTTGTGCAGGTTCCCCAACGACATCTCAGAAGTCCGATCCAGATCTAGATGTTCTCAAGGATTGAGATTTAGCAACAAGGAATTCTCAACCATATTTTTCAGCCAAGATCGGCGGTTAGATCTATAGTTTCTCCCTCAAAATCCGAAATCATCTGATTGCTCCCACACAGGAAAAAAAGCAATAGATTGGCACCTTCTGTGGTAAAGCATATATCAATGTCTCAGATTAGATCTCGCTAGAAAAAAATCACTTTTTCCAGCCATGGCTCTCAAGGGAAAAGGAAAGGCGGCCACAGGCCGACAAGCCAACCCTCTTCCTCCACCTCATCATACGAATGACCCCCATCCTTCCCATCAACCAGAGCAACCTCCTCATCAGCCTACTCAGCCTCATTCCAAAGGGGCTGCACCGGGGGACTCCGGACGAAGTCGTCCTGAAACACGCCCTGAGCAGGGCTTGGTTGAAAACAGTGATTCAGTTCGCACCTCAACCCCCCTCTACGGTGCCCTCGACAGGTGCCCCAGCCGTAGCAAAACCTCTGCTAGGTCATTGTCACCCGACTACAGAGGTCTGACCTCTGAGATCGCTTGAATGAAAGGGGTGCACGACAGGAGGTCCCTCATCTAGAATGCCAGGAAAGCAAGAGCCCCCTCCTCGAAGACAAAGGTCCAAAGGAACTCCTTTTCCTAGGGCGCGAAGGTCTCGCCCCCCTAAGGAGCAAAGAAGCCTGACTCCAGTAAGTCGACCAGTTCACATGAACAACAGGGAATAAGAGACATCTGTCACCAGGGCAGAATTCCGAAACTTCCAAGCTGAGATCTTTCAAGCCCTTCGTGGCACCTCTGATAGGGGGCCGACAAACTAGAAATCGTTGTCCTGCTCTTTATCTACAAGAGTAGTCCCGCAGGTCTACTAGATCCAAGGGGTAAGGCAACGCATTCCTTTAATGCATCCAAGAGATGGAGGACCGCCTAGCAATGATAAAATAAGAGGGACGACAGGACAGAGCATTTCACCCTCCAACCCTCCTCCAAGTCAATCCTCGAACCCCCCATCCCTGCAAACTTCAAGATTCCAGCTTTTGAATCATATAATGGTGAGTCTGACCCAATAAATCACCTTGAGTGTTTCAAAACGCTCATGAATATCCATCAAGCTCCTGACTCCCTCTTCAGCAAAACGTTTCCAGCAATCCTGAAGGGATCAACATGGGAATAGTTCTCTTGGCTCTCACTAGGGTCTATCTTCCCCTTGGATCAGCTTGATAAGCTCTTCCTCACACACTTTGTCACCAGTCGCAAGACCGAGAAGACAAGCACCCCCCCTCGAATTGAAGCAAAGGGATGGAGAGTCTCTCAATAATTATGTTTGGTGCTTCACAGCCGAATCTCGATCCAACCCCGCGCTTGACTTGGCAGTAGACACTGCTGCCTTCAAGTACAATGTCAGCCACGTCGACTTCAAAGTGTCTTTCGTCATGATACCTCCTCGGGACTTCCCGGACCTGCTACAAAGGACTGAGACGTACATCCAAGTGGAAAATGTCATTCATCCACAAGAACTGAAGGAGCCCTCATCGAGAACAAACAAAGGGGTACCAACAAAGAAGTATCCAATAAGTCCCAGAAGGATGCCTCGGGTCAGAATCGTCATCCTCCAGCACCTCGCTTTGACAAGTTCACCCCCCTCAATGCCAGCATCTCCGTTGTCCTCATGGAGGTTAAGAAGGATGGGCCTTTCCGCCTTCCGCCTAATATGAGTGCATCAAGCAAGAGAACGGACAAGAACAAATGATGTGCATTTCACAGGGACCATGAACATCTCACCGATGATTGTCGAGCTCTCAAAAAGAAGATCGAAGCTCTGATTCGCCGATGCTACCTCTCCCAGTTTACCCAAACGAGCATTGGACCTCCCCTGGTCCAGGGGGCTAACAAGCGCAACGAAAAGCCTTCCAAGTCCCAAATCTTGGAGCGTGTGATTGTTTTTCACTCCATCAACGGTGGATTTATTGGGGGAGTCTTAACTCCTCCAGGAAGGCATTCCTCCGAGTAGTAAACTCAATGTACAACATCTCCCCCTAAGGGCACTAGGGTTCCAATGACCTTCTCAAACAAGGATCTCGAACGGCGTTCTAACACATAATTGAGACACTAGTAATCAGACTCTGCAAGGAACATCATGAGGTGTGCCGCATCTTGGTAGACAATAAAAACTCGGTGAACATCATCTTCTTGGATGCATTCTAAGGTTTCAAGCTCTCAGGACTGTCTGAAACCTGTCAGGTACACCCTTCATGGGTTCTCCAAGGTTCTAATTCAGATTGAAGGTGTAGGGAAGGCTCCAGCCACTATAACGGAAGCACTCGACTTCATGGTCGTCAATATGAAGGTTGCCTACAATGCCAACTTTGGTCGTCCCGACTTGGCGGCCCTTCACGCAGTGGCCTCAGCCTTCCACATAAAGACGAAGTTCTCCACAGCAACAGGGATAGAAGTTAAGGGGAGCCAAGAGGTGGCACAAGCATGTTACACAGCTATAATGGGGACTCGGTCCTCCTCCTTGATGCCATAGAACTCCCTCAAGAGAGGGATCAAGTTAACTCCGAGCCCGTGGATGAATTAGAATAGATCAGATCACCTTCTCCAAAAAAGATCAAACTAAGTGTTTTCGGGTAAGCAGGACTCTCCGTCACTAAGTCAAAGAGCATATTGTTTTGCATAAGAGAGAACCGAGACTTGTTCGCTTGGACCGCATCTGACATGTCAGGTATATCCGAAGACCTAATCATGTATCGTTTGAGCATGGACCTGGATGTCAAGCCCATCCAATAAAAGCAACATAAGTTTGCCCACGACTGATAGCAGGTAGGCAAGAAAGAAGTTGACAACTCCTAGCCGACCGCTTCATTCAAGAAGTTAGCTACCCCGAGTGGCTAGTGAATATAGTAATGGTAAAGAAAGTCAACGGCAAATGGAGAATCAGCATAGACTTCACCGACCTTAACAAGGCGACCCATTCCCTCTACCCAGCATAAATGCCTTGATCGATGGCACCTCTGAGCACGAGCTCTTAAGCTTCATGGATGCTTTCTAGGAATACAATCAGATCCGAATCTTTCTGTCAGACATCTCAAAGACGTCCTTCATTATTGACCAAAGACCTCTACTGCTACCAGGTTATGCCCTTCGAGCTAAAGAAAGTTGCAGCCACCTACCAGAGCCTAGTAAACAAAGTCTTCAAGGAGCAAATCGGCAAAAACATGAAAGTCTAGCATGCTTGTCAAGAGCCTCAAGAAGGAAGACTATGTACCCAACCTCTAAGAAACATTTGATGTACTATGGAGACATAACATGGGATCGAATCCCTCAAAATGAGCCTTTGGGGTCTCGAAGAAATTCTTTGAGTTCACGTTCAGCCAGAGAGGAATCGAGGCCAACCATGAGAAGATCCGAGCCATACCTTGACATATCTCCCCCGTCCACCTTAAAAGAAATCCAGAAACTCACAGGGCGTCTTGCCGCCATCGGTCGTTTTCGTTCCAAGTCTGGGGAGAAGTGCCTCCATTCTTCAAGATTCTCTGAGGAACAAAAGGTTTTAAGTGTGAAGAAAAACAGCAAGTAGCCTTTGAGCAGCTCAAGGCACACCTCGTCAATCCCCTACTCATGAGCAAGCCTGTGCCGGGAGAGGTTATGTACCTCTACCTGGCCACTTCCGATCAGACTCTTAGAGTTGTCTTGGTAAGGGAAGAAGATAGCGTTCAGAAGCCAATCTATTATGCGAGCAAAGTACTTCATGACGCCGAGCTTCGATACTCTAAAATGGAGAAGATAGCATACGCACTAATCACGGCCGCCCAAAAGCTCCGCCCCTGCTTCAAAGTACACTCCATCTGGGTCCTCACCGACCAACCTTTCAAGCAAGTACTTCACAAGGTAGAGAGCTTGGGGCGACTCATGAAGTGGTCCATTGAAGTAAGCCAGCATGACATTAGCTACCGACTGAGGTCAATCAATGCCCAAGCCTTGGCCGAATTTATTGTTGAAAGCACAATCCCCGATCTCCCCAAGGAAGGGTAAGACCCGCCAGTATGGAACGTCTACTTCGACGGGTCCTCCTGCCTCGAAGGGAGCGAGGTCAGAGTCATCTTGCTTGATCCAATAAGTTTAATCTACAGTACTCGCTACGCCTCAATTTTCCAGCCTCCAACAACGAGGCCGAATATGAAGCACTCATTGCCGGCCTCCTACTAGCACGGAAAGTAAGGGTACGAAGGGTCGGGGTCTTTAGCTACTACTAGCTTGTAGTGAATCAAATTCGAGGAGACTATGAGACCAAAGATGACCGCATGATCAAGTACGTAGCCTACGTGAAGAAGCTCCTTGCCACGTTCAAGTTAACCGAAGTCACTCCTATCCCTCGCAAGAAAAATGGGCAAGTAAATGCCCTCTCTAAACTAGCCTCCTCTTCTTTCAATGGACTCGACCACACAGTGCGCATTGTGGTCCTACTCAAGCCAAGCATCGAAGGAGAAGCGCTAGAGCTCATGTTCGTCCCCCCAACCCACAGATACCCGAAGTTTATTGGATAAAACTCTTGATCGACCTCATCAGCAAGGGAATCATCCCAGCATATCCTAAAGAAGCAAGAACGATCTTGGTGAGGGTTGAAAGATATACACATGTTAAGGGGATTTTCTATAAGCGCTCCTACACACTAATAGACGACATGCCTTACTTGCGATGCCTCTCCCTTGAGGAGGCAAAATATGCCCTTAGAGAAGTATACGCAGGAATCAGTGCTAGTCACTACGGAGCAAGGCCCATCGCTAGAAAAAAATTCAACCACATATATTATTGGCCCACTCTCCTCGACAACGCCCAAAAGTACATCTGCCAATGTACCCCTTGTTAGAAGTACTCCATCAAGCGAGTGCCCTAAGCCAACCTCAGCTCCATGTCAAATCCAAATCCCTTCGCCATGTGGGAAATTGACTTATTCAGACCGTTTCCCAACTAAAGGAAAAAAGAACCTCCTCGTGGTAGCCATCGACTACTTCACAAAGTGGATCGAGACGGAACCACTAGCTTCTATCTCCGAGCACAAAATTCATCAATTTTTCTGGAAGAACATCGTGTGCAGGTTCGGGTTCCCCCGAATCCTCGTCACCAACAAAGGAACACAATTCACCGGCAAAGAATTTTGCAAGTTTTACACTGATCTGGGGATTGAACAACGCTTCTCCATCTCACACCCCCATACCAATGATCAGGCCGAGAATGCCAACCAACATATTTTGACGGCCTCAAGAAGAAGATAGACGAAGCCCCCAAGAGACAATGGACCGAAGAGCTTTCAAGTGTATTTTGGTCCTACAGGACCTCAACGAGAACCCCAACAGGAGTCCCCGTTTAACTTCACCTTCGGCTCCGAAAAATTGATCCCCCTATAAGTTAACTTCCTTCCCCTTGCTTCCTCTCGTTCAATGAAGAATAGCGCTCAAATCATCTCCGAGGCAACCTCGATCTGATTGAAGAGGTTTGTGAGAAATCTGCCCTACGACGAAGTATACATCAACAACGAGTGGAGAAGTACCACAGCAAGAAGGTCCGCCCATCAAACCTCAAAGTGGGGGACCTAGTCATCCGGAAGCTTAAAATCTCCAATCCGCGAAAGAAGGGGAAGCTCGCTCCAAACTAGGAAGGGGGCCATACAAGGTCTCCCAAGTCGTCCGCTTCGGGTCTTACTGACTTCGAGACTTTAGGGGGGGCAAGAAGATATCAAGGACTTGAAACACCGAGCACCTTATGAAGTATAACGAGGGTGCTTAACGCCCTCCACCCGTAGTATGTTTTCAATTCGGCCAGAGCATATAATAAAGGCAAGGCCATCAAGACACTTAGGTTCATTTTTTAATAAAAACTTTTTTTTTGCAAACATGTACAATTCTATGGATATAAAAAACAAGTTAGGTGCTACACCGCTCATTTACCCCTTAAATAACAAGTGTGAAATCCACCTCTTCCCTAGAGTTGCTCCCACAATAAGTTCGGAGTCCTAAATCGTGGCTTGAAGCTGCCCCTGCAACTCGCTAACAAGCAAGTTTGGAGCTAGGCTCAGCACTCGAAAAAGCTCCACAGCTCGTTGAACCCCCAAAATAACCGGTTCAGAGTTCAAAACACTCAACTAGCAATGTTCAAAGCTCGACCCGTCACTCAAACTGCTCCCACAACTCGTTAAAATTTCTAAACGATAGTTTCAGTTTCCAAATTGTGACTCGATACCGCTCCTACAGCTCGCAAGCATGCAAGTTCGGAGTCTGACTAAAACTACTCTTGTAACCTGCTGATTCGCTAGAGAGACGAGCTCGGAGTCTAGGCCCCCTTTGGAGGCTGCCCCCACAACTTGCTAGATTAAAACAAATTGGGTCCAGAGCCCTGCTCCCCTCCAAAGCAGCTCCCATGACTCGATAAAATTAGACAAAATGTCATAATGCAAGGAAGGCAAGGGGCAATACTCAAACACTTAGAAGATTTCATCAATTTCATGATGACATCCGATTACAAGTTCAAAAATACAAGACGAGTCTTTTGTCCACTCTAGCGAAAGCCTAAGATCCGAAATACATGGACCACTCCACAACTCCCTCACCCTCGTGAGGAAAACAGGCAAGCAGATGCCCTACACAACTCATAAGAAATTGCAATAAGTTATCTGGCCCGACAACGAGAAACTTCGACGAGATGGAATCTAGAAAACTCGCCAAGGTGAAAATTTAAAGAGAGACTTCGACATGACTGAAGCTAAAGAACCAGCCGGAGTGAAAATCCTAGAGAGAAGCTCCCTCCTAGAAAAAGTGAAAATGAGAAAATGAGAAGAAATGAGAAGAGTGGAGGGGGAGTGAATATATAGAGGAAATGGCAACGATCGGAACACGTTGCGGCATCTGCGCAGTCCACTTGGCGTCAATCTACGTGTTCAAAACACGTGGCCGACGTGGCTGCCAGCGGAACTCCAGCTCAGCAAACAGCTAGACCATAAGTCCCACGTGGCAGCCAGCTCAGCAAGTAGCTCGAAATATTCGTCATCAGAGCTGCTCGTGCAAAATCACTACCCAAGCAGTAGCTCGGAGGCACACCGAATTAGCAAGCATCTCAAAATATTCATCATCTGAGCTGCTCGCATAATCTCGCTACTGGACAAGCTAGTTGACGTCAGCATTAGCTCGGAAGCACACCGAGCTAGCGAGTAGCTCAGAATATTCGTCATCCGAGCTGCTTGCACAATATCGCAACTCGACAAGCTAGCTAACATCTACGTCAGCAGTAGCTTGGAGGCACACCGAGCTTGTGAGCAGCTCGAAAAATTCGTCATCCGAGCTGCTCGTGCATTGCGACCAATCTAGGGCATTGGATCTCCCCGAGATTCGCACCAGGCTTGATCTTCGTTCCTTTCAATTATTAATTCTAACAAATTAATTAAAATTTTGGAAAAATTAATAATAATTCTAAAAAATAATTATAAATTCATAAAATTAATAATGAATTTTGAATAAATTAATTAAAAACCCAAAAATTATTTATAAAATTTTCGGAAGTTGATTAAAAATTCCCGAACATAATTTAAAATTGAAAAAAGTTGGTTTCAAAATATGAAAAATTCCAGGAACACCGTTATGCCCCCCAAAAGTTCCGAACAAAGTTCTTAGCACCTCTAATCATCATCGAAAATTACGCACTCTCCAGACCATGCAAAAAAGGGCAACCTACTTATTGAAGGCTAAAAAATCCAACCTTCAGGAGTGGGGGGATTATGATGTGGGTAAAAATTGCAGCAAATCAGGGTCGCACATTCCAACACGAATTGTGAAGCTTTTATGGGCAGAACAGTAATTTCAGCAGCTATAAGCATGGATGAACAACATGGGCCGTTTCCAGAGCCATCAACTCAACCAGGCCTGCAATTAGGACTAATTTATAACCCAACAAGAAAAGTTCCAACTAATTAAAAACTGTTAATCAAATCCTCTATCACGAATAAAGTTATTAACTATCTCTATCTCCAAACAAGAGAAATCTTTTAAACACAAAAGATGCTCTTTTAAGTTAATCTTTTGTAACCAACCCCTAGGCATATAAATACTCTCCCCTCTTTCATAACTAAGTAATCAATCTTTTGCCAAAAAAAAATCTAATATTAATTACAAGTTACTGACTTGAGCGTTGGAGGGTCTTTCACCAGGGTCAATTCCGGTGTTTAGACTTTGTACAAGTTCGTCAACGACATCTCAACCGTCCAATCCAGATCCAAACACTCAACAGTTCAGATTCAGCAACGAGGAGTTCTCAACCATAACTTTCAGCCAAGATCGGCAGTTAAATCTATAGTTTCTCCCTCAATATCCGAACTTAACATCGGATTGCTCCCACACAAAAAAAAAGCAGCAACAGTAATATAATAAGATCAAAGCATATGTTTGAGGATGAGAGATTAATAGTCATCATAGAACTATATAATAGTTAATAAATTAGTTATAACAGATGACATGAAAATTATAGAATTAGGTTACAACACTCAAAGAAGTATTGAGGGTAGAGTTAGGAGTAAAGAAAGACCTAAACTAACTTGGTGGAAACGGTGAAAAAAGATATGATAGCTTGTGACCTTACAGAAGATAATTGCGCGAAACCGAGCAGAATGGAAAACCATGATTCATGTAGCCGACCCCAACTAGTTGGGAAAAAAGGTTTTGTTGTTGTTGTTGTTGTTGTTGTTGTTGTTGTTGTTGTTGTTGTTACACCACTTAAAGAGTCATAACATTTAATCTGACATGCATTTAAGAGTTAATTAACGTGCTTCAAATTTAGAAATCATAATATATATCGTCAATTTTTCTCATACATCATATCAACAAAACAAAAAAAGATGTGAAAATTAAAAATACCCATAAACAATCACAAATACAATTAACCATAGATAGAAATATATATAACCCGTTTGTTTCTAATTCTATATTGGAAATGAATAGAAATAGTCAAGTGAGATTTTTTTTCCCTCTAACCATATGAATGTATAGACATAAGATGAGAGATACTTTATATATGTTTAACATGAAAATGTCATTTGGCGAAAGGAAAGAATGATGACAAATGTGAATTTTATCACGTGTTTAACATGGAAAAGCCACGTGGCTCAAGAAAAGAAATAAAAAATACCTACGTGGTGCAAGCAAAAGAATCAAAACTCAACTTTATATATATATATAATAGATTCAGGATTATGGATTTAAAAGGTTAGTTTGAAATATGGGTGTGTAAATAAATTCTCACTTGGACTCGTACCCATAATTAATTTACAAATGGCTTACAAAAAAAATGTAAATTCCCGGTGTCGAACCAGGACAAACCCTGTGGGAACTAAGAGACCAACCATCAAGCTATGCATCGACTCTGAATCTAGGTGAAGATAGTAGATATATGAACGATATTATCGGATATATGTATCCGATTCCAAAAATTATAGACGGATCCGAATCCGGAAAAAAAAAGTTTTTGTATCCAAATCCGGATCTGAATCCGAGTGAATCCTATTTTTTTGTATCTGTATCCGCCTCATTTCGGATAAGATTTCGGATCGGATCGGATATATCCGTATCTGAGTGCATCCTACACAAAACACATACACATACACAATTTATTAACTATACTACAACAATATAAAAAGTTTAAGCTACTGAGAGTCTGAGATTATACTATAAAAATATATACTTAAAATATTTTTTTATTCTCGTCACTTGACCATGTTGTCTCTCTCTAATACCCTCGTTCGTGTTATACCTACTAAGAGACGATAGCGCCAGTAAACAGTTTATATGGTCTTCGGTTTCATATGGTTACAGGTTACTATCAATTTTTTCCATTCCTTGTTAACTGAATTATCGGGAAATAACGAGTTTTTAGGCAAGTATCACATCAGATAGGCCAACAACTGAGACAAACTCTGTGTATCATCTCGGTCAGTGAATATTTGATGCTGTGAAATGAATAATCAAACCGCAACTAAATAAAGAGATAATTGGTTTCTAAATGAGACAAAAATAACATGGTGAATCGCAGAAGATTATACTGAAGCAGGCAAATCTCCTACAATATACATTAAATATGTGAGGCGGCAAACATGGGTCTCAATCAGATAGAAATCAAACTTCTTGAACAATTTTAATCCAGGTAAACAATGAAAATATTAACCTAAACAAACAAACAGCTCAAATTGCTGTTTATTGAAATTCTATTGGTAGTTTACAAATAGTAGTAGCCATATATATCTTTATAGGTGTATCTTCGACATATTGATACGATGAAATTATAGAATAAACACATCTGTTACACGACCTTTCCATATCCTTATCATCGCAACATAGCCAATACAAGACAATAAGTTTGAGGGACTAATAGAAAATCAAGATGTTTGCTTGGCTATGCCAAAAGTAACTGATATTGGAAGTAAAAAGTGAAGATACATAATGCATTTTATCTTTTTTACCTCAAAAGTAATGTTCCTTCTTCCTATCTTCCTGCACCACCTTCCCACCATGCACTATTAATTAGAGAAGAGGATAAAATACTACGCAGGAAAATGTAAATATGTGTAGTTCGACAAAAGAATCTGCATACCTTTACATTATCCATTCCACAGCATTATAAAAATTCTTCATCTGAAGGACCAGAATCTACGTCAACATTTTCAGTAGCTTCTTTACTAGTGTGTTTTTTCTTCCCTAACAAAAACAAGCATCTAAACAAGTTGAAACCCAAGAAAGATACAGAAAAATCATACAGCTAGTTAATGAATTTCCACTAAATTTCCCCCAGAAAAAAATGGACGACTTTCTTTTCTGTCTCCAAGAGGTAGATAAACTTGAGGAGAAAAAAAAAGGAATATGTTGGTTCAGATTTTTCAGAATATACATATAGGATATGGGAGGTCATATGGCACAAAAGGAAATTTCCTCCTATGGCGCACCAAAAACATAATGTTTTCATCCAAAATTTACGATCCACACAGTTCAAGTTGATCTTCATACCATAAAAGATAGATTGATGAAAAATCACTAAATTTGAACATGTTTTGTTCATTCATCATAAGGTTGCAAAATGAAATGTTTTTCGGCAATAGAACATTTGCAACCACTTAATGCAAGGGCAAAACATATTCAACTTCAATAATATTTCATCCTCTCATGTTTAATGGCATGGTGAACACTTTGAATGGCGTGGATCATGCATTTGGAAAGAAGTCATAGAATTTTTAAGAATGACATAGGAGGAAATTTCCTCATATGCCACCTTTTCTTTTGTTTTCTCATATATATATATATATATGAGGAAACGGGGGTCCTATGCCATAGGAGGAGAATGGCACACTAAAAATCTATTATGAGGAACTAAAATTCGCGATCCCCACAGTTCAAGATGCTCTTCATATCACAAAACATTGAGTGAACAAAAAAAATTCTAAATTTGAATATGGTTTGCTCATTCATCATGAGGTTATAAAATTAACGGTTTTTCAACAATACAACAATTGCGATCACATAATGCATGGTCAAAACACATTCAACTTTGACAATATTTTACCCACCCATGTTTTATGAACACCTTGGACAGTATGGATCATGCATTTAGAAGGAAGTGGTAGAAATTTTTTGGGTTCCATAGGGGAATTCCTCCTATGCCACCTTCCCTTCCGTTCTCCCTCTCCCTCTCGTTTTCTCGTTATATATATAGCGAGAGGGCAAAAGAGAGAGAGTAAAAGGTGGGCTACTCCTAGAAGTAGCCAAATGCGGATACTCTCAGTTGAAATTGGATGATGGAGTATTCAAATTAAAAATTCAACCATTGGATATACTATACATAATTAAACCTACTCAAAAAGATCGTATCTGAACTTTTAGACGTGTTTTACACTTCCATCAGGTGACGAAAAATTATGTAAGTGCAAACTTCTTTGTGAGGCGTTGATTTTATGATCAATTGATGGAAGGGTAAACTCATTCCCCAAAAAATAAAATTTTGTTTACGAATAGTTTTAATGAAGGAGATCATAATTTTATAGGTGTGAAATTTCAAGTTAGATGCTCAATCAACTGATTTTACGTTGAAACAACTACTTTTGGCAACTTATGAAAGTAGCCCAACTTATGGGGTAGGGCCATAAGAGATCCACCCCATATATATTAGACCCTACCCAGCTTTCACCAATTTGCACATAATCCTACATAATTATTTTCTCCTTTTTTGTGCTTTGCCCTATTGTAAGCCCAAACTTGTTGCGGTTCACTCACTTTAGACTGATGCCATTAGTTCTGGCGTAAAATGACTGTTTAGCCGTTCTAAAGTTCGACAGGGTTATCTGCCTAAAATTTTTAAACCAATTTATTTGGAAAATTTTGCATTTAAGTCCCTCCAAAATTAGTGGACTTAATATAAAAAAATTGAAATTTTGCATTTAAGACATTCCAAAACTAGTGGGCTTATCAGAAAAAATTCTCTCGATCTCTCCATCATACTCAATCTGACTACCAATTTTTTATTATAAAAAAATTGCATTCAAGTTCCTACAAAATTAGCAGGCTTATTAGAAAAAAATCTCTTTTTTCTTCCTCAAACTCAAGCTAACCTCTAATAAAAACCCAAATTCACTCTTCCCTTTCTCTCATCTCCCTCTCAAATACTCAGACAACCCACACCAAACTAAACCCAAAATCACTCCTCTCCCTCTCATGCACAATACATCCCCGACCCAAATTCTATCCAAACCAAAAACCATTTACCTCCACCTCCTTCTCTCCTGCTCTCCCAAATCTCTCCTCCTCTCCTCTCGACCCAACCTAACCCAAACCCAAATCCAAGCCGAAGCCACTCATCTTCACCTTCTTTTCTTCCTCCTTTCCCCCCACTCTTTCCTATTCTTCCTGAACCCAACCCAGCCCAACCCGAACCCAATTAATCCTAAATCATTTAGCTCCACCTCCCCTCTCTACCCGAAACTAATTAGGTTTAGGTTTATAAAAAGCTAATTAGGCTAATTAGAATTAGAAACAATAAATTTTTTTATGGGATCCAAAATTGCACACCCATTTTTGCCCCACTAACGGAAAGTTAGGACCCACAATTTTTAATTAGAGTATTAGACTTTGCTTTAATTAGGATTATCAACAATAATTATATTAGGGATCGTAGCCTGATACCTAATTAAACAGTGCAGAATATTTTAGGGAGAACTAGCTATTTATAGCTTACTGCTCAATTAGTCCACCCCACCCTAGCTATTTACAGCCAACTATAGCTTCTCACTTCTCTCATCTCACCAATGTGGAACTAAATAACTTTTAACTAAACATTGAGATTATTGATGCTTTTCATTTGATTAATTTGAACCATTTTTAATAGAAGTGTCAATAGCTTTGCCTTGTCCTGGCTAAATCATATCAACAAACTCAATGATTTTGGAAGATATTCATCCAACTACATTAAAGAATAATATTAATAGTTATGACATTTATATAACAGATTTAAAAACTACAACATTACATCAACAGTTATCTATATTTGTACAAATCTCTACTATTTTAATGGGAGAGTTGGGATTTGTTACAAACAAACCCTAACTTTGTAACTATATAAACACGTATAAGACACGTCCAAACTATATTCAACAAATGTAAATGTTCACCGCACGTGTAGCCCAAATATAAACTATTTTTTTCTTATTCAATATATATTCATTTAATTTGATGACTTTACTTTTTTTAGACGTGCATCACACGTACATTATACTAGTATAGGACAGAATACACAGAGAATGCTACTTTAAAATGTCCTCTAATCAGTTATGAGTGGAGGCAATCATTTCAATTTCTATTTCTATAAGAGAAGATATTCGCTTTGATGGAAAGTAAATTTGAGGTATATGTAGACTCAACTTTCGATATTACTTAACTTACTTGATTATGTTCTTATCGGATTGACTCTTTCATGCTCTGAATTTCAAATGTTTCATTATGACGATTAGAACATTACGAGACAACTATCCAGCAATATTGTAATCAGATACGAGTCGGCACCAACCTTTTCTTTTCTTTTTCTGAAGGCAACGAGTCTGCACCATTGAAATCATTAACCTACACAACCTCAACTCGCTTGTAAACCCTATACATAACTGTAATAGCAGTAGCATAGTAGTAACTTTTTTATTTTGGATTTTAAAGTTTGAAATTTTTTAGTCCCACATTGGTGAGATGAGAGAAGTGAAAAGGTGGAGTTGGCTATAAATAGCTATGGTGGAGGTTGTCTAATTGAGTAGTGGGTAGTAATCAATTAATTTTGATGTCCATTCATTTTTATAAATTTTTGAGGAATTAAGGAGTATATCTATATGCATATATACATATATATACATATATTTTTCAGTATATGTATACATATATATACATATATTTGGCACAAATGGGTCGAATCATATATTTGGTACAAAAGATTAAAAAAAATTCAAATGGGTCGAATCCACAAACCCGCAGGTCACGGGTCGGGTTTGAGCGGATTTGAACGGGTTTGCGGGTTGACGGGTCGGGTTGAGTGGGTTGGTATTGGGATTTTTCTGACCCAGGTTGACCCGGTTGGGATAACGGGTCATACCCGAACCCGAACCGGGCCAAGGCGGGTCGGGTCGGGTCAAGTTGGGCGGGTCGCGGGTTGACCCGGACCGGATGCCGTCCTTATGGCTATGTAAGGAGTTCTCACGCTTATTATGAGAACTAGTTCTCACTGGATCGCCTCCCTATATATAGGGCTACTACATTTGCCCGTGGCCACGTGCCTACGGCACGTCTTCACAACGATGAAGCATATGAAAAGTCTTGTAAACAGTAAATCAACAATTATGTAGCTTAAGTTTGAATAGTATGACAATAATTAGTTGTAAATAAAAGTCCATGTTTCCATTAGTATATGGTGAAAATAATTATAAATTGTGGTATAACAGTCCATATTTCCACACACACACACACACACACACACACACACACATATAGAGAGAGAGAGAGAGAATTAAATAAATAAATGAGTTGTTTTGGGGGGGGGAATTTGAATTTGAGTTTTGGGGGAAAACTTTTGGGGGAAATGTGTTTTGTGAGGTTAGATCTGGGCCTTTAATTTTGAGGAGATTGAAGGAGAGCCACTTGATAGCTTTCTTTGTGTTTTATTATATATATATATAGAGAGAGAGAGAGAGAGGGGAGAGAAATAATTAAATAAATAAATGAGTTGTTTTGGGGGATTTGAATTTGACTTTTGGGGGGAAAATGTGTTTTGTGATGTTAGATCTGGGCCTTTGATTTTGGGGGGATTGAAGGAGAGCCACTTGATAGCTTTGTTTGTGTTTTATTATATAGATGATAATGTCAGAACTCCTTCGGTGAGAACGTGAGAACTTTTTTTTGGAGATATAAACTGTAACACCCCGTACTTAAGCGGGTATATATATAATATTATATATAGGAATATATATAATAATATATATATATATATATATAATGGGAAAAAGGGGTATGAGCAACTTGCTCATTTAGTAAATAGGCAATTGATGATGTGGCATACATGTGATTGGAAAATCCTTAAAATGGTTAGTTGTTCAATGTATCACATGCATGCCACATAATCAATTGCTCATTTACTAAATGAGCAAGTTGCTCATATCCCTTTTACCCATATATAATAAATAAATAAAATGAGATGTGAGATGGTTCGTTGTTAGCCCATAATAGGATCCTATAGGGCTGGATTGAAATGACTGATGAAAAGTGGCATATAGGATGAATTATAGGGCTATGCATGCATTAAATGGATTAAATGAATGAAAGCATGCATGCGTTGGAGGGGTGACGTGGCTTGGCATGGTGGAATAATCCCACATCGGAAATGCTTGGGGAAATGAGTGGGTATATTAGGAATTAACCAAATGATAAAGGATACCTATAGGGTTAACCCACCTTTTGATGGTGCCTGTGGTAGGCGTGACTAGAGTTTTGTGTCCGTGCTTTCGCGTGCGCACACGTGTAGCTACGTGCACAGCTGAGCCGGGTTCGGGACGTTACAAATGGTATCAGAGCGGACTTTCGACACCGATTGTGGGTCAGAGTGAGTTAGAGGTATGCCTGGCTGAGGACAGTATGCTGGTAGAAACCGGGAGTAGTACGCTAGCAGGGTACTCCACTCCACATCAGCTAGAAAGGCGGTCCTGTATTAGCTTGAAGATCCCGGGCTCAGTGAGGATGCTGAGTTCTTAAGGAGGGGTGTGTGTAACACCCCCGTACTTAAGCGGGTATATATATAATAATATATATATATAATACATAAACAAAATGAGATGTGAGATGGTTGCTTGATTGGAAATGATTGATGAAAAGTGGCCTATAGGATGAATTATAGGGCTATGCCTGCATTAAATAGATTAATGAATTGGCTTGGCATGGTGGAATAATCCCACATCGAAAATGCTTGGGGATATGAGTGAGTATATTAGGAATTAACCAAATGATAAAGGATACCTATAGGATTAACCCACCTTTTGATGGTGTCTATGGTGGGCATGGCTAGAGTTTTGTATTCGTTTTTTCGCATGCACGCACGTGTAGCTACGTGTGCAGCTGAGCCGGGCTCGGGGCGTTACATAAACAGAAAAATCCGAACCGTTCATTTTGATCTACATGTCTAAATTAGTCTACTGATAAGAGATCAAGTCATTTGCAGTGTTCTAAAAATTGCTCGGCGATAGTCTGGGCGGCAGACCTTGTAAGCGGGCCTAGGCATCTAGGCGCTAGGCAGTTTTCTTTTTTAAAAAAATATATTTATAAGAAAATATAATATTGCAAAAAAATACAAGATATATATATATATATATATATATATATATATATATATATATATATATATACTAAAAAAACTCAAAAAATCATAAATGAGAATTAGCTCAATGGTAGAGCGCTCGTTTTGCATATTTCCTAGGATCAAGATCCCAATGAATAATACAAAAATAAAACTTATTTATGCATGATCAATGACGATATCTCATTAGGAAACTTAAAAATCTTTAAAAACATAAAAAACTTCTTTTTTGGGATTTAGATCCCAGATGTAACTGCCCCTTTTAGTTGTATATTTTGGGGCAACAGCTTAGCTCAAATTACGATAATGCCATCACTATGGTGTGTAAATAACAAAGAAAAAAAAACAGTTTTTTCATATCCGCCTAGACCACCCAGACCGCCTAAAGCCCTACTATCCTGCCTATACACTACCCAGACCCGCCTAGGCGGCTGCCAGACCGATTTTTCTAAATGCCCAAGGCCTAGGCGAGTCGCTTGGGGACTGCCTAGCGCCTAGGCAACCGCCTAGGCCGATTTTTAGAACAATGTTTATTTCAGATTTGCTTGCACATGCATTAAAGTGTTGCAAATTGTATTGTTATTTTTTATAATGACATGATGGATGGACAAATGAATTTCAAATGACTTGATTTTACATACACAAAGTGAATGATTTAGATTATCCATGTAATGGCTATGTAAGTAGTTCTCACTAAGCTTATTATGAGAACTCGTTCCCACCGAATCACCTCCATACATATATATATATATATATATATATATATATATAGGGAAAGCTTTGGTTGTAGGGAAAGGGAAAGCTTCGGTTGTAGGGAAAGCTTCGGTTGAAAGCTTCGGTTGAGCACTCCTTTAGTGCTCACCACGTGAACACTAGGCCTTCGGGCGTTCATATCGAAAATCTGAACCGTTCACATTGATCTACACATCTAAATTAGTCTAAATATGTAAAATCAAATCATTTGAAATTCATTTGCCCATTCATTGAAGTGTTACAAAATGAATTTCAAATGAATTTCAAATGATTTGATTTTACATATTTAGACTAATTTAGATGTGTAGATCAATGTGAACGGTTCGGATTTTCGATATGAACGCCCGAAGGCCTAGTGTTCACGCGGTGAGCACTAGAGGAGTGCTCAACCGAAGCTTTCCCTATATATATATATATATATATATATATATATATATATATATATATATATATATATATATATATATATATATATATATGTATATATATGTATATATATATGGGAAAAAGGGGTATGAGCAACTTGCTCATTTAGTAAATAAGCAATTGATGATGTGGCATACATATGATTGGAAAAGCCTTAGAAGGGTTAGTTTTCCAATGTATTACATGCATGCCACATAATCAATTGCTCATTTACTAAATGAGCAAGTTGCTCATATCCCTTTTACCCTATATATATATATATATGGGTAATGATAGAGTAAGTGATACATTTAATTAGTGAAATAAGTGACACCGTGTTCCGCGCATCTCCACTTTCCAAATGCATGATTATGTCTTTAAACATAGGATGATGAAATATCACGAAGTTTGGACATATTATGTCCATGCATTATGGGGTTTCATTTGTTCTAGTGCTGAAAAAACCGTTCATTTTGCATCAACTTGTTGCATGGACAAATAATGTTCAAAACTCGTGATATTTCATTTTCCTATGTTTTATGATATGTTGATCACTTTGAACAGTGTAGATTATGTGTTTGAAAGGAGAAACAGTGTTCTTATTTAACTTTCACTTACAAGATCATCTCTCTATGTATATATTAGGGAGGTGATCCCCTATGGCCCTACCTCACCTTAATTTGAAGTCCTCCATGATACGTACCCCATATGAAAAATCCGAGCTATTCATCCTGTCGTACATGCCTAAGCCTATGAGTGTAACATCAGGCTATTTGGCATTGATTTTCCCATGCATCATGTCGTTAGAAAAATAAAGAATTTTTAGCCATACAATTGTTACGTTGTAAAATATATACATATGAACTTCAAAAACTTAATTTTACACCCTTAGTCTACCTAAGATGGTTTAGATTTTTCATGGGGAATTCTTAACAATGGGGTCACATATGAGGCCTCAAAATAAAGGGTGAGGAAGGGGATCACCCTCAACATATGCATATACATATATACATAAATATGTGTGTGGAGGGAGCTCTTCAAGAGAGGTCAGAGCCCTCCCTAAGGTGGGAGAGCTTGCCATGGTGGAGACATCCTACGAACGATTTGAACTGTCCATCCTCTTCTAAATACTGAACATAGTCTAATCATGTGAGATTAAGTCATTTTAACCAATGGTACCTAATTCGCCTTAATGGCTTGCGAATCGCGATCCATCCGGGATACAATTCGCGATCCAAAATGCGGTTAACAGCAAATGCGACTTTTCTCCCATCGCATAAAATATCCCCAAAAGAAAAAGGCCGTTTCTGTTGGCAGAACATCTCTTAAAAATAAATGTACAAACACATTTTATTTGGTAACAAAAAACTCCATACAAAATTATAGAATAACAAAATGATAGAAGAGACGGATGTTGATAAGATTTGATAACACATAACTACATAAAAGATAACAAATATCTAACAATAAAAGAGAAAAGATGGATATTGATAAGGTTTGTTTTAACCTCTGTATAGTTTATATCTCTTTTCTCTTTTTACTTCATTGCTTCAATATTTAGCAAACAACAAGTACATTTAAAATTCAGGAATCTTCATTTTTATTTAATGAATTAAGGCTTGTGATGTTCGAAAAATTTATATTTTTGTTTCGTATTAGCAAGAGAAAGCAGACTAAATTACAATAAATAAAACATATATAGATAAGGTAACTTGGTCTACATATCATAATTATGTACTCATGCTATTATTATGTATACTAGTAATTTACACGTGTGAGGCACGTTTTAATAATTTCAAAAAAAAAAAAATCTGACGTAGGGAGGATTTGAACCGGAAACCTCCTTTATATTAGTTATGTACGTGTGTTGCACATGTTGGTAGAATGTGCAAAATGACAAATGACACTAAGGCCTTCTCCCATTATAATATTAGAGATGTATTATATAGTGAACCAAAATCGGACCAACTAAGCCTACCTCCTACGAATTGTGAATTTACAAATTGTCGAATTGCGAACTCGTACATACTGCAAACAAAAGCGAATTACCAACTAGGTAACATTGATTTGAACTCTGTTCACCCTTGCATCATATCATAAAAAATAAAGATATTTCAGTTGTACAATTTTGTAACATTTTAGTTGCATGGGCAAACAGATTTCAAAAAACTTGATTATGTATTCTTAGACCAGTTTAAGCGTTTCCAACAAAATGAATGATTCAGATCGGTCATAGGATGTTTCCCATAATGAAGAAGAGACTCGAGCTCTCCCATCTAATCGAGATCACCGACCTCTCTTGAAGATTTCCCATATATATATATATATGGGGGTGATTATGTGAGACCCTACCTCTCCCCTTATTTTGAGGCCTCATATGTGAACCCATTGATACAAACCCCCGATGAGAAACTCGAACCATTCATCTTGTTCTACATGCCTAAAATAGCGTAAAGGGTGTAAATCAAGTTATTTAAAATTCATTTGTTTCTGTTTTACGATGTGACAAAATTGTAGGACTAAAAAATCTTTATTTTTCTAACTATGTGATGGATAAACAAATGAATGTCAAATAACATAATTTTACACCCTTATGCTATGGTATGCATGTAGAACAAGATGAACATAACAGATTTTTGGGGAATTCGTATCGTAAGGCTTCAAAATAAGAGAGGTAGGGTCGCCTATGATCACCCCCCTCAAAATAAGGAAGGCAATAGGGTAGAACCCTTCTCACAACAAACAAGCTTCATGAGAACTGCACAATTAGGAATCCTATGGATGACCTGAACTGTTAATGGATTAACACGACTAAATTAGTCTCAGGATGTAAAAAAATAAATTAATTTGTCCATGCATCATGTCATTACAAATATAATGATCCATACAATTTGTGGCACTTTAATGCATAGGTAAACAAATATCAAATTACTTAATCTTACATCCTTAAACTAAATTTGTCATGTAGATCAAAATAAACGGTTTTGATCATTCTAATGTCCCAACATAAAGTTCCTATATGGTGCTGACCAAAGGAATTCTCAAGTGATCATTTCCATGTATATATATAAGACAAATGATGACTAAAGCAGTAAAATTAAATGAAAGCTTTCTAGTAGCTTGTCATGTCACTGAATATTCTAGCAAACCAAATAACTAGAAAATGAGCTTTCCATTTTCACATAAATTTTCTCTTTGTTTCATTTTCAATAAATTTAGTACATATCAGCACGTAAGAATAACAGGGAATCATATCTTTACAGAACAACAGAAAATGAAACATCAAAAATATCTTTATGATTAAGTACTAGAATATCTTTGGTGTTATCTATAAGACACTACCTGATTTTTTCTCATTCCTGCGATGCCCTTTTCGCTGGGAGGAATCTTTTGATGAATCTCCAAATATGCTGCTGTATTTTTCTAATACTCGGTCCTTTTCTTCTAATAAACCCAACATTTCGTACGCATTTGCCACTTTCTGCAATATAGTTTTATTTGGAGGTCTTCGCTCGTACGATTCGAGCCCCTTGAAAAGCTGTCCAGGTAGAACAGAAAAAGCAAGTGGTTAAAAGATTAAGTGGAAAAGACATAACTCTAAGATGTAGATCTTAGTTGTTTCAAATGATATTCAATGTGCTATCATTTATATAGATGGGAAGAGCTATAATTGTAATATCCTCCATACATCAAAAAGAAAATTTCATATAAAAAGGAAACTGTACCTTTACAAGCCTGTCAAACATGTTATTTCGATAGTAAATTGAAATCATTAGTTCACAGAATCCCCAAGGCACTGAGTGTAAATCGTGGCTGATCCTCTTTTCCCACATTCTATGAGCTTCTTCTGCCCTGTTGTCTTTTTCCAAAGCACGTATTAACTGTTGATACGTTCCCACTGTGGTTCCTTGACCTTTGCTTAACATCCACTTTATCACCTGAAAGTAAGGGTAAGTTTCACTGGCTAAGTCTATAAAGCACCGAGTGAAAACACAACATAAGAAGAAGACTAAAAAATTCCAAAACTGCAGTGAGGGGTTGAGGTATTTGTATTTAAATTTAACATGTCCCCATAGGTTGATGCCCTTTTTCAGGGCCAAAACCTGAGTTCTGGATAATGGAATCTTTTCTGCTCTGAGAATTGAAGAACATACGAAATTCCAATGATGAAGTCTTAAATAGTCAAGCATTTCCCAATCTTTTTTACTAGAATGATCCAACAATTTGTCTTACTCGACCATTATGGTAATGATTGTGTATGTGCAACTATTTTGGATTTGTGGTATTTAAATGTAGATTCATGGTGAATTAAGTAGCGGTTTTCATGAATGATAACTATTTTTACCTGAACAACACGATGCCACTGTTCCCCCTTCTCAAGGGCAACCAATGCTAATTTCAAGGAAACCAGAGGAAAGTCTTGCTCCCATGCCACCCAAGCATCTAGAGTGCCATAAACTTCTTCTTTTGAATCTTTGAGGTCCATAAGCTGCATATGATTGGATTTAGCTCTATCTCTCCATGAGTTAAAATGCAGAAATGAGAAGGTTTGTCAATGTCAACTCAACCACTAAATAAGAAAATCTGATCAATCATACATAACAAGAAAGTATGCCCCCATTACTACATCAATAGTAAATTTAAGCACTTATATCTATTTGATATTAGTCTCCCAAAGCCATATAATTGATTGCCAAAAGCTAGAGACATCAGTAGACCAGAGGAGATTACTAAATTATGTTAATTCTAAATCAATTGTAAAGCAAATCATAAATGATGAGGACATTGATTCTGCTTTGTTTTATTTTGAGATTTAGCCCTATGTAGTAGTTTTGCAATTTGCACCCTTTATTATATGCATTAGAATATTTTGGAGATTTGTATTGAGATTTGTTTTGAGCATATATATAGGCCTTGAGAATAATGAGAAAGTATGTTATTCTTGATTTAAAAAATTATTGTGTTAAGTTATTGCTCTGCATTTTTTTTCTTGTGCATGTGAGACCATAAGAAATTATTAGGGTTTGTGAGAAATCCTAAGAAAGTATTAGGATTTGTGAGAAGCTCTAAACTGTACCCCAAATCTCCAAATCAATTCAACCCAAAATCCTAATCCCCGAATCCAACTCAAAGTCAAACCCTAACCCCCTTCTTCTTCTTCTTCTTCCTCCATCCTGAAACCCATCGCTCACCCGACGACCTCCCTCCTGCCTCCAACATCGACGCCGCCACCCCGTCCTTCCTCCTCGCTGCATCTCACCGACCAGCTCCCTGCCTCGCTCGTGATCACCTTCAACCCAAACCACAACCTCCTCTCACCGCTCATCCTATCCTCACCATCAACCAACCGCCAGTGCCCCCGACCGCTGCACCCCGCTATCATCCACGAGTCGCAGCGACCACCTTGTTGCACACATCCACCGCAACCAGCAACGACCATCTCCGGCCACCTCTGCATCACCCCGACGCTCCAGCCACGACACTCTTGTTCCACCAACTGCCACCACCCGATCACCACAACTCCACAACCCTCGCTGCCTCACTAGTGCAGCAACCCCGGACAACTCCTGCACCTCCTTCCACCACCTTGTTGCCATCTCATCACCTGTAGTAAAAGCCCCGCCCCTTTGGCTATTAACGACTCCTACAATAAACAATATCTGTTTCGCTAAAATTCTTCGAAACCTGGGTAATTTCTTTCCACTTCTCAAATAGTTGTAAAACTGCTTTATCATCTCTAGATTATTATCCAAATTTACTGTCGTCCACTAATATTGAGAGTGTGTGTTTCTACTTGCTAATTAGGATACGAATCGTTATTGAATATCTTACTTGCTACTTACACTTAGGTGTAATTGCTATTATTAGGCGTGAACTTTTAATTGAGCTTGTTAAACTTATTTCATATCTTGAAAATCCATCAAACCGATTAATAGTTTAATTTCTAACTTAATCTGCATTACGTGTTGGTAAACTTAATCTTTTAAAATTCTTGGAATTTCCCTATTAAGGGTTAAGTTTACATCAATAAAACTCAACCACTCATGGTAACAGTAAAAACCATGTCAACACGTTTCAACCCATTTAAATTAAAAAGGCTTTAGTTTGAACATGAAACTATGATATTATAAAAGTTAAAATTTCTTTATGTTATTGTTCTAGTACACAGATAGGTAATTCAAGAACTTGAATGGATGGATACCACATACCGTGTTCATAAGTAACCGTCTTTTATCAACCTTCGATAAATTCGCCCCAGTCCCTCGTTTGCGTAATGGTTCCTGCAGAAAATCATCTGCTTGATTAATTTTACTGATTTTCTGGGAGTCCATTTACTAATATAACCTAGAACTTCGGAACACAAGTTAATCGAAAATTATCAGGAAATGAATTTTTTTAAAACATAGAAAGCTCTGTAACAAGTACAGAATTCAAATCATCCATAACTTAAAAAATGATCTGTAAGACTATAACTTTCAAGAAAGAGGGCGAAGATTGTTGAGCATGTTAATAATCTTACAGATATGTATTTCTTAAAATTTACAACATACTTAGCAAGTAATTACTGTCCAGTACTGTTTTGAGTATCATGCACAGTATACTTGACCTCCAACTTTCAAGAAATCACAAGAAAAGTTTGATTCTACTATATATACATCACCTTTGGAAATTTACTTTCTATATGCCCTAATATTCAGATATTCATGGAATATGCACAATAACATACTGAGAGTATAGTTACTTTCAAATAATCGGGAGAAAACCTTGGGCTTCCATGATACTACTTCTTGATCTCTCTGACATAATCATGTGTAAAATTTCATAAACATTTTGAACAACCATGCATGCAAATCAACGAATATAAAGTACTAAATTCATGGGCAGCAAAGCAAAATGGGACAAGGTTCAGGCTTATAGGACTTTAAATGGGGATTCAGCAGAAAAGCCCCTAAAAGCCCCTAAGATTAGTTTAAAAAATGAAGGAAAAGGCCAATAATTCCCAAGGAAAAAAATAGAACCATAGAGTAGAGAGTGCATCATTAAATCACTATGTCAAACTTTACTTTTATACAACTAGGTGTATGTTTAGTAGATTTATGTTTCAATTACTATCTAATTCCAAGCCACATCCAAATTTGTGTTATCACATATTTTTTTTACTCTTCTCCACTCAAAGCTACAACCATGTCTTATATATGTTTTATAAAGTTTCTGATCCATGGACCACATATACGAGTTCAATTGAATACCTGAAACATGCCGATAAGTGGCTTTTCAGAGGGGAAGAAAACGATAAAGGGATTAGTGGATAATAATTTGATGTCTCCATATGATAAGCTCAATTCTATTCCTCTCTTTTAACTAATGCCAACGTCATGTTTGCTAATGCTACTAGTGTCTATTCATTCTTCACAGTTACATATATGTTGTGCTCAACTAATATTTAAAATTTAATGTAAAATTTAATACTCTGCTTGAGAAAGTTCATGTTGAGATACTTTTAATAATATCAGATTCACAGTTAGAATTTGGTTAACAAACACTTTTTCATACACTTTTATATTCCAATATAATAGTTTAGTGTCATTTGTAGTTTCAAAGTCAAACCTTCTTCTCTTTTGCTTGTAATACCTGCGTACATCAAAAATTCTATTGTTTGGCATATTCCTTGTTTTTTACTTATTTTCTACGTTGTCCCAAACTTTTCAGCATTCTTTCTTTTACCAATATATAGAGCTGCATATTCAATTTAGCAGCATAGGCAAGGATGGACTACTTAAGTAACAAACTGAAGGCAGAAGGCAGCTTTCAGTTCATAAAGGGGGAGCGTTCACTACAAGCTATTGGCAACAAACTCTACGAGCAGCATCTCTACCGATTTCACCATAACGGCATACTTTAAAACAGAAATTACGGATCTAACAATCAAATGCATCGAATTGCCTAGCTCAATTCTGTAATGGTAGGCATAGGATTCACAATAGATGTGGTATGTGGGACAAGATGATGTAGTCCCATATCCCCTTTTCTGTAACATTGGTCATCTCTAACACTTTCTTAAGCCCCCTCCCCCCCCCCCCACCAAAAAAAAAAATATATACATAAAAAATAAAAAACAAATAAAAACCAAAAACAAAAACAAAAACAAAACCCCAAACACTTGCGCGCACTCCCACCTGACTCTGTGTTTGTGTGTATGGTTGGGGGGGGGGGGGGGGGGGAGTTAGTTTCAGTAGTTCTTCCACTTTCAAGATAAATTAGTATTCAGAGTTTGCCTCGATTTGATACCGCTCTCGCGGCCCGCACCAAAACAGGATGTCCAGTCAACTGCTGCGCCTCAATGCATTTCGCGGAGGGGGGGGGGGGGGTCTCCACAAATGTTAGCCTTAATTTTAGGAGTACCGATCTGTGAGGATTTTATTAAGATTCTTTGACTCGAATTTTTGATTTGGCAGAATTATATGGGTTTTATTTGTTGAGATGTCCTACTATCATAGGCCCGTCCCTATTCCATACATAATGAAATTGAATACAATGAAAGATGCTTAGTTTGATTAAAAAATAAGACCAAAAACCTCAATAACCTACTGCATACATGACACCAACTCCATAGTCTGATTGAAAAAACAAAATAAAAAACCTACATTGGCCTACTGCATACATGACACTAACTCCACTTTGGCCCCAAAAGCATAGATAAACATCGCATTGGTCAGCACAACATCAGCAGCTAGATTGTAATTTCATGATTAGAAAAGTACGTATGGCTTTTGTACGGATAAGCAGGCTCACCTAGCGTGTAAGTATGAGTGAGCAGGTCCACCTTTCCTGTATCTGAGACACTCAAAAACCGATATACATAATCAAGATATATAATCCATCTGTAACCAACTATCCACCAAATTTGTGGGGATCGGCTCAAATACTACAAATAGACTGTTTCTCACAACAGCCCAATCTGATCACCAGCATATAGATACTCAAATTAGTCATCCAAAAGGATGAATCATACCTAAACTTGAATACTTTTCCATTTGATCACAGGATGGACCTTTGGTGGAGAATAAGAACAGAAAGTGATCTCTGTTTCAGGTAACTGGAGCTTTGCAGCCACCAAATCAAGATCCAAGGTTCCAATCAAGGTCTATCAATTAAATTAAAGTCATACGTGTTGCGCTTGCATCGGAAATTTGTAGCAACAGAGATTGCAGTGCTTTTCAAAGATAACTAATTTCCTATCATAACCTAACAAAGCAATTTCTAGCAGAATATCAACTTATTTCATACATTCGTGAAATTTAATAGGAATTTAGGCAAAGAATTCAAATAAAAATCTGACAAAAAAAAGAAGTTAATGACAAATCTTGATTTCGCATAGAAAACACTTCATACCTTCATAGCTACATCTTGAGCATTTCGACTGTCGACATTACATTCAGATCTAATGTGAGAAGCTTTTGTAGCATAATTCTTGCAACTACAGCCTAGTCCGACCTATCAAGGCCAGATAATTGTGGATTAGATTTTGTCAATTTGTAAAACCTCAGTAAGGTTAATTAAGAAAATAGTGGGAAAAGAGGATATGAGGAATGGTACCATTGAACTTGCACTCCTGCTCCTACGAAATAAACAAAAGTGGAAATCAGACTACATGAAGTTACTGAGCTAAGATAGTCTGGCTTATAAGTGGACTTTTTTCTGGAACACATATCAATATATACAAGAAATGTGGCTTTTCAAGCTGCTTATAGCCTTATATACACTAAAAAAGACGGCCTATCCTAAGTATTTCACTTTCAACAAAAATTGCTTACTAATTTTTCAACATTGTATCAAAGCAAGTTCAACCTTATTGATCATGTAGCACTCACTCAAAGATAAAATTAAAAAAATAATAATAATGAAATTATAAACAATCTACTTCCATATACTCTGACATGGTTTGACTCAACAAATACGGTAAGTGATCATTCACTAATATTCTCCAAACATTCCAATAACAATATGGTACATGTTCATTCTCCAAATATCTAAATAAGAGAAATCCAAACATCTGTCCAGCCAAAATTGCATAACTCTTATTATCTTCAAATATTAAAACACTAGTATGTGACTTATACTTTAATTACACCAAGACTTTTCGGACACCAACCAACATAAGATGCCTATTGATCTGAGTCACCATTTTGACCTTCCTTACAAGAGAAAATCCAGAAATATCAATCAAAATGAGATGACAATCAGTAAGAAATAAACCCCATACCTTACATTAAGGACTAATTATAATAAAACAGAAACCTAATACACTTTCAAGAACGATTTGACCAAACATTTTAATGCAACAATCAGTTTCGGAGTAATCTTAGAAATGTGTACTGGGTATGTTTGGCAAGATTAATAAGTTTCCACATGATCTCGTAACGAATGAATGTTTTTTTAATGTCACACTAACAGACCGGCAAACTGGGCAACCAGACATTCTCGAAAACTACTGAGATCCTCATCAACGAATTCACAAACCATTAAATTGAACAAACCACCCTTTTATGATAGCAACCCGAATCCACCTAAATAATTTAATTAATCTACAAAATTGGTTAATTTAACTACGACTAATACGCCATCGGATTCGGTACAACAAGCGAGTACGTCAAACTTCGTGCTGAAATTGTGTTTGTTATATCTAGAAATAAGGGAGCTGACCTGAATGCATCAGAGCCGATGAGTCCGAGGGGGAGACGGCGAGGCAAAAAAGATGACGACCGAGAGGCCGCCACATGTCCTTGTGCTTGGAAGAGGGCGGGTCTTGAGAGGCGGATGGCGGCGGCGGCGAAGAGGAGCGGCCGGATTTTGGAGCCGGCTCCCATTTTCGATATTAATTTTATGTTTCCTCGTTTGGGGCAGAGGGGTTTTACGAAGCAAAACGAAGAGTTTTTTTTGCCTACATAGGCCACTTTTTGAAAATATTTGCAATTATGGGCCAGTTTCCCAACTATTAGCGCTTTTGGGTTACTTTGTACCACGTCAGCGGCCGCTATTCCCAACAGCGGCCTCTTCATTTTTTTTAGGTCGCTAATGAGAATAACAACCCACGTTTTAACTTTTTTTGAAATTTTTGTTTGTCGTCGCTATTCCTACAAACGACCTTAATATATATGAGGTCGCTAATGAGATTAGCGACATTTAATGAGCTGTATTCTAACACCTAGCAAAATCTAGAAAGATTTTGCTCTTTGAAAAATGATAATCAATTTACTTTTAAAAATAAGGTCGCTATTCAGAATAGAGGTCTTTATTGTACTAAGGTCACTATTCCGAATAGAGGTCTTAGTTGTATGACTATTTTGCAAATTTTACAAAGAACGAGGAGATTGTGTTTTCTACTAAGGGAATAGCGACCTTAATATATTAAGGTCGCTAAAGTCGTTATTCCCAATAGCGACCTCAGTTTTAATTTTTTTAGAAAAGCTCTTTAGGAATCGCTAAGTGTCTCAATACATTCATTCGAGGTCGCTAATCTCATCAGCGACCTCATATATACTAAGGTCGTTAGTGGGAATAGCAACAGCAAACAAAAAATTCAAAACATTTAAAACATAAGCCGCTATTCCCATTAGCGACATTCAAAATGAATAGGTCGCTAATGAGAATAACGGCCGCTGCTGACGTGGCACATGTTAGCCCACGAGCGCTAATAGTTTCGAAACTGGCCCATAAACGCAAATATTTTCAAAAAGTGGCCTATGACGGCAAAAAAATCCAAAACGAAAGGGGTTAAAGAGGTGAATTATTTGTGCTAGTATAAAGCACGTGCGATGTGCGCCTACAAAAAGTATAGTAATTGAATTAAAGGGTGAATTTTAGAAAACCTTATTAAGTTTTACTCCTTTGGCAGAAAACGCTACTCGGTTTTTTTGTTGCGGAAAACCCTACCCAACTTTGCTCCGTTAGACAAAAAGGCATACTCCGTTAATTTTGGGCTGTTAACTGAAAAAAAAAAGTGATGACGTGCCAATTTTTCAATGACAAAAATACCCTTATGCAGTTTTTTAAATTACCCTTATGCCATTTTGGGGTGTTTTTTGAAAAATCGAAAGATTAGGTGGGAAATTTGTGAGGATTTCTGCAGTTTTTTTATTTTTAAAAAATAATTCCTTGATAATTTCTTTTAAATTCCTTAATAATTTCATGAAAAAATCTTTCAATTCCTTAAAATATTGAACACAAATCCTTCAAAATCCTTCAAAATTATGAAATTACTTTATAAACAGAGCTCATAATGCTCACAAACAACATAAACAAAGCTCAAGATGCATGGAAACAACATTAACCGAGTTTATAATGCTCGCAGACAATATAAACAGAGCTCAAGATGTCTGGAAACAACATAAATAGAGCTCACAATGTTCACAAACAACATAAACAGAGCTAAAGATGTCTGAAAACAACATACTCATAATGCTCACAAACAACATAAACAGAGCTCAACATGCCTGGAAAACAACATAAACAGAGCTCATAATGCTCACAAAATCCCAAATTACACTTTCTCACTCACTCCGAATTTGTAATCAACCATTAGCATCGTTACTAGTATAAACTTAAAAAAAAAACACTTCCACTAAAAGTTAGTCAGAATTTCCTATATGTAGAAACTAATGCTAGAAAATGTAGTCATACAACACAAGTGCACACTAGGAATAGTTAATGACTAAAAACAAATATAGATATAGAAGACAACATAAAGAATAGTAAAATTGAACTAATAACAATATAGTTTGATTCACAAATACATAAAACAGAGACATTGATCGTCCTCATTTTGCTAACTATATAAACATAAACCAGAACTGAACAATAATTATCTGGATAGTTATAGTGTGAAAAGACATCACCACCAATACAGGATATGGTTTTCTTGTACAACACAAAGTTTCAACCAAATGACATTTGTATTATGAGCCAACACTATATGCATTCCTGTCCAATTACAAGCGAAAGGTACCAAGTACAATACATTCCACAACTGAAATTAAAGTAGTTAGATATATTGTTCCTAACATATACAAAACTAGAGTTTTCTCTTTGCTATTGGCAAAACAAATTAGTCATACTACTCATGGAAACATTCCCTCAAGATACTCATCGAAATTTTCATCTTCTTCAATTTTTGCACCACTCGTTGATGAAGTCTTCCAATCTGCACACAAAATAAACAAAGTTAATATTTCACATGAAAACCATTAGAACCACAATCTACTTGCAACCATGAGGTTACCTTCTTCTTATGTATATCATCATCACCACTAACATCAAAATCAGGATCGCGATGGAGCAGAAGGCTCCATAAAAAATAAGACATTTTACAAAATATCCACCTTTTAAAGTTATAGACTAACCATTCTTTACTCACTGGCCACTACAAAATATCTAATTGTGCACCACATGCATGTTCAACAACAGAATCAAATTTGGTAACTACTTATGGATTCAAATCTAGTATTACATATGGCCATTGGGAGGACAACATAAGCATAGATGTTAAGTAACTACTAGTTACAAAGTATTAACTTTCAAATGCAAGCTTTATAGCCAATAGAGATAACCCCATTTTCAACACTTATGAAGGGGATTTCTAATGCCCAAAAGTTCAAGATATTGAATTAAGTTTCCGAGAAGAAACTTAGGCGGAGAAAGAAAATAAGAGGTACTTCATTTTAGAAGGAAAATAAAATGAATATCTTATTTGTCTGTCAGCAGAAATGAAGCAAGAATGAAGCAAGAATGAACGAGATTGAATGCTTAATGAGCAAGGGTCTCATACTATGGTCAAAATAGCTATTGAAATAGTAGTTGTGCAAAATGCCCTTACAAATATACAAAACTTGTTATATTTCTGAAGAAACAACCTTATAAACTTCCATTTTCCCTACCATCTAACACAATTTCCTCCTCAATCATGATAAGCAATCAATACTACTGTTACCGCTGATTTCGGTGTGGGGGTAAACAGATAGAATTTGTGGATCCGAGGAAAACCTGAACAGCTGACTCAGCTTTCTTGCTCCCGTCGCAACCTGCAAGGAAGTGCGAGACACCGGGGTTGATTCCGGCGACGCACCCTCCGACGCTCTTGTCAGTAATCAGATAAAGATTAAGAAAGAGCTTAAGTGGTGAAGAAGTGATTAACCTGGGCTTGGTGGTAGAGGGGTTGTATTTATAGTCGCTTTTGGAATGATTTGGGGCCTGATTTCCTGCTTAACAGTCAGGAGGAAAATCCTCGTATTCTGTTTTTGGGAAGTTAGCCCCTGATTCCCTGGTGAGAGCCAATCAGGTTTATTGATTTGATTTGATCAAATCAGTGGCCTGATTCTCCTCTTGGTGGACCGGGCTTGTATTGGGTCGGGACCCGTATCCAATTGAAGCGGATCTATTCGCGGGTGGTTGGTCATGTGAGAAGGAAGCCCAATACCCGTTTTGGATCCATCTGTATGTGAAATTACCTTTTTACCCCCGTGCTTCAGGATTCGTGCTCGATCTGGACGGTCCCGATTTAACCCCATTTTTAGCCATATCACGAGCCCCCCACTCCTAAAGACTGAGCGTGATCAGACTTTGAGGAGTAGTTTAGCTGTCTCAGTGGCTGGTGGAGTTGCATCGGAATCCAAATGTGGGATTTTGAATCTAGAAAGGGGGTAGTGAGGTAATTTTTGACGCTGTGTGCTGTTCTTGAGCTGCATCGGGTATCTGACAGTCTTTTATCTACTTTTTTCGAAGTATTTGTTTAATTCTGCGATGTGTTTGCTAATCGTTCGGGGGCTTTAGCGATGCATTCGGGGTAATAATTGTTCGCTCCGGGGTCCGAAAGCGTGTCCCCGAATTTTCAATTATTTCCCAGGATTTTTAGCTAATTTTCCCGAATTTTTAGCAATTTTTTCGCGATTTTCAAACAAATAAAACGATTAAAATAAATTAAAAAACGATTTAAATACCGATTAATGGCGTGGCTTGATCTGAACCGTCGATCGTGGATGGGCGCGAATTTCGGAAAGATCTGACGGCTGTTACCGCTCGGCAGCGTTTTTCTCCGTTTACGAGCTCGGAAAGGCGCTTGCTCGGCAGCCGACCGGAGGCAGGGGGTTCGGCAAGCCGAGCGATGTGGCGCTGTCTGAGCCGTCGGATGTTGGGCACGCATCTCGGGACGGGCGCAGCTCCCAAGAAAACGCTATCTTGTCTTTTAGCGCACGTGGCGCAATCTGGGCTCTTCATCATTGGGAGCGCGAATTTTTGAGAGATCCAGCGGTCCACGTAGCTCGGTGTCTTTTTTTCTCCATTTACCAGCTCGGGAAGGCACTTGCTCGGCTGCCGACCGAAGACAGGGGGGTTCGGCAGGCCGAACGACGTGGCGCTAACTGAGCTGTTGGATGTCGGTACGCATCTCGAGACGGGCGCAGCTCCTGAGAAAACACTATCTTGTCTTTTAGTGCTCTCGGCGAGATCTGGGCCGTCTGATTGAGATCAGACGCGAAAGTTGAGGGGGAAGTGAGTTTTCCCCGTTTACACGCTCGGGAAGGCACTTGCTCGGCAGCCGACCGAGGGCCTGTGGTTTTTGGCAATCTGAGATGGCTCTATTCCCAATGGTATTAATGGCGTTGTGTGGCGTTTCGCCTTCCCGGTGTCATTAAGGATAATTTCTTTAGTTAATGCGTGGCGTTTCAACTTCCGAGGATCAGTAATTCCCTTAATTAAAACGCGGCGCTTCAATTTCCGAGGGTCATAATGGTTGGTTCTTGGAGGCAGGCTATAAGTACTCCACTCCCTTTGTCATTTTAGTCACAACCAAATTGAGTTCCAGACCTCGGAGGCATCTGCCTTGGGTAGCTTCTCCCTTGAGGTTCGGAGAGGCAGTCGCTCTTCTGCCTGGTTTTCCCTTTGTTCCTGACGGCCCCAAAGCGGATGTCAGGAGCGAGGGGGGACGAGGTAGTAGTGGCGACGACCGTGGTCCGGATCCGAGGGATGAGTTACTTCAGAAGGACGGGTGGTCGCTCTGTTGTCTTATTCTTCTCCCGTTCCTCACTGCTCCGAAGGGGATGTCAGGAGCGGGAGGGGATAAGGCAGTAGTGGCGACGACCATAGTCCGGACCGGGGTGTGTGGGTCTCTTCGGAAGGACGGGTGGTCGTTCTCTCACCAAGATCTTCTGCCTTCTTTGGTTGCTCCGAAGTGAGTATCGAAGTAGGCGGAGGTCTTGGTGGGAGAGTGGTGATCCATGTCCGATGCCGATCTCCGGGCCATCCGAGTCCGTTTGTTGCAACTGTGAAGGCGCCGCTGTTAGAGTCTTCTGACAAACTGATCCTTCCAGTTGCAACCAACTAGCTCGGGATGGTGCGCTTCTCTATCATGAGTTGCAGCTCGGGCTTCTGGACCGTCCGAGCCCGTTGTTTACAACTGTGAAGGCGCTGCGGTCGGTGTCTTCTGACAAGCCGCACCTTCCAGTTGTAAACAACAAGCTCGGAACGGTGTGTTTCTCTCGATCTCTGAGTGTTGATGGGTCCCCCCTCATCTCTGTCTTCCTTCCGGGCTGATGGCTTCCAGTGGATGCCAGCCCGGGGGAGTTAGAGATGGGGGGAGCGCCGATCTGTTTTTGTCCAAGGCCCGTGGGTCGGCGGAATACCGACTGAGTCACGGGACCTGGGGGGCGTCCGCCGAGGGCGGCACCTCAAAACTGAATCAAAATTTTTCCAGGTTCTCCTAGGCATAGGTGAGGCGTCCGAGGGTTCAACCGTCCGAGCAACGTGGCGCACATTGAGCTGTTAGATGATGACGCGCATCTCGAGATGGGCGCAGCTCCCAAGAGAACACTATCTTGTCTTTTAGTGCTCTCGGCGAGATCTGGGCCGTCTGATTGAGATCCGACGCGAAAGTTGAGGGGAAAGTGAATTTCCCCGTTTACCAGCTCGGGAAGGCACTTGCTCGGATTCTGACCGGACCCTACTGCCAGCGTGTTCGGATTGCTTGTAGCTCGGATTTGGATCCCTTGGGCCCGAGCCAGTTGACTTGGTGAGAGAAGTAGTGGTGATGGGCCTTCGCGACGTTTCGAGTGCAGCCCAAAAGTCGCGAACTTTCATTGGAAGTCCAAGGGACGTCACAATTTTACTAAAAATCTTCACCCCCCCAAGACCAAGTCTTCACTTTTCACTTTTACTCTCTCTCTTTCGTTTTTACTTTGCTTCGAAGTTTTCAGCTCCCTTGGTGGCGTTGCTAGTTGTCGCGGTAGCGTTCTTAATTCTGGCGAACTTTCCGACCGCACTTGTCACTTCAAGGTCAGTCTTTTTCCCTTCTCTTTTTAGGAAAACATGGTTAAGATTTCGGCTGAGACCCCCGCCTCGGAGCAAGCCGTTGGCCGAGGGGATAAAGGGAAGGGAGTAGCGGAGCCGAACGAGCAAGACGTCGTTCGTCCGGACAAAGAGGGCGAAGTGGCCGAAGTGCCTGAGGAAGTTGTGGCCGAGTCCCGAAAGGGTAAAGCCGTGATCACGATAGTCGAAACGCCGAAGAGAGCGGGGGCGTTCGGTCGGCAGCCCATCGCCGTGTCGAGTGTGGGAGGCGTCCGGGACTACGCCGAGGATGCCTTGGAGAGGGTCACTCAAGGTACGGCAAAACTGGTGGAGGAGAACGAGCCTAGGGAGCTGTCCGAGGTCGACCACAGGATCTCGACTCTTACCGAGACCGATCTTCGTCTGATCCGAGAGGGTTTCCAGATCCCTCTTGAGTATGTGCTGCTCCTACCTGGGCCGGGGTTCCGAGCGAACACAATGTCCTCGCCGGACGTATGTGTCTTTCCGATCGACTCCCTCATCGCCGGGCTCCGCTTTCCCCTCCACCCGTTCGTAGTCGAAGTCTTGGTCTGGTACGGTCTGAGTCCCGCCCAACTGATGCCGAACACATGGAGGCAAGTCGTGGCGTTCCTCCTCCGATGCCAAGAGATCGATGCCAAGCCGACTATGTACCTCTTTCGGAGTCTCTTCCGACCTTGCCAGCCGAGGAAAGACGAACAGAGGTTTTATCTTTCGCCCCGGACGGGCGTGAAACTGATCGAGAATCCGGACTCGATCAAACACTGGAAGGACAAATACTTCCTGGTCCGAAATCTGACGCCATGGGTGATACCGACAGTTTGGGCGAAGGATGGCCTGCCCAAGCGTACAAAGAAGGACGTCCCGCTGAATGCTGAGGAGGCTGAGGTTCAGAAGAAAATCCTTGCCCTGCCGACGCTTAGCTGGAAGGATATCACAGAAGAGCATCTGTTCCGTGGGGGTCTCAGTCCGATCGACCCTCGTATGCTTCTGGTATTTATACTCCTTGTTTAAAGCTCATGAAAGTTTTTCTAAGTTTTTTCATTCGGCTTTTGCAGAGACGATGAAGCTCGATTACAAGGCTCTGGTGGCGAAGGGCAGGTCAGAGCAGGAGAAGAAGAAGAGGCCGTCGGCAGCGCCTCAGGACAGCCGGGCATCGAAGAAGCCCTCGGTCGCGAAGACTGCCGACCAGCCGAAGGTCGCAGTCCTCAAGGAGGGGGAGATCGAGGTCCTCGTCTCTCCGACGAAGGTCGTGGTCCCCGAGCAGGTGGGGGCCGTGGTCTCCGATCCCCCTGCCTCGGATGCACCTGTGTCGACCCCGGGGGCGGACGCTCCGGGTTCGTCGAGCGGCGTGTTCGGGGTGAAGGACGCGCTGTCCATGCCGGTTCTGCCCCTCACTACCGATGCGGAGAAGATCTTGACCGAGCGTCATAAGCAGATCTTCGTCCCCGATTGGTAGGTGATGAACGCCGATGGTTTCCTGGGCGACGGGAACATCTGCATGGAGGCGGTGAGGCACTTGCCGACCCCGAAGGATCGAGCGACCCTGAAGGCCGGGATGGCAGGGGACGCCGTGATGCAGAACGCCCGGAATACCATGTCGGTAAGTAGGCTGATTTCTTCTTCATCTGAATCTCTTCCTTAGAATTTTTCTAAGTTCTTGGACTCGGATTTTAACGTGTTGTTCTCTTCCAGACCCTCTGCCACTTCAATTTCTTGGTCGAGGAGTTGGCGAAGAAGGACCAGGAGAAGGAGAAGGAGAGGGCGGAGCGCGTCAAGGTCGCGAAGAAGCTTGATTCCGAGCTTCTTCTTTCGACGAAGAGGGCCACTGAAGTGGAGGGGCTGGAGAAGCAGCTGGCCGATGCTGTTCAGCTGTCAAAGGACACGGCGGCCAAGCTCGAGGCCTCGGAGAAGGAGGTGGCCGGGCTGAAGGATTCGGCGGCCAAGCTCGAGGCGTCGGTGAAGGAGGCCGCCGACCTGAGGGAGGAGCTGGCCAAGGCTCGGTCGGAGGCGGAGGACGCTCGGAAGAGGGCCGAGCAGATCAAGGCCAAACACCTCAGGAAGGTGAAGAGGGTGAAGAAAGCCGTGCAGGAGGAGGCCGCGATGCACATGATCCAGAACATGCTGGACGCCTACGGCCGTGCCTTGCAACATGTGGTCGCCAAGAACCCGGGCTTCGATACGTCCTCCTACAACTTCTATGACCTCGTGGAAGGGGAGGAGGTTGTCCCCGAGGGGTTGATCGGCCCCGAGGGGGAGACGGAACCCGTCGAGGACCCGTGGAAGGCCGCGGCCGAGGAGGAGAAGGAGGACGACTCCGAGGAGGAGAGCTGGAGCGAAGGAGGAGGCGGAGGCGAGGGCAAGGACAAGGCCGAGGGGTCGACGGACCCGAACGACAAAAAGGTCGACCCCTGACTCGGTTGTCTTCTCTTTTTTTTTTTTTTTTGTAAGCCTAACTGCCGACTGGCCACCGCTGTTGTAGAACTCTTCGAATTTTGAATGAAAAAATGTTTCGTTTGGCCAAGTGTCGAGTCTCGGACTTAGTGTTTGTTTTGGTGTAAATTTCTCCAAGTGTTGGGCCTCGGATTTATCTCTGCATTTTAGGTGAGATTCGGTCCGATCATGGAGGCTGAATACCTTCGGCAGGAGCTGGCGAAAACGAAGGACGAGCTCTTTCAGAGCCGGTATAAGCGATATCTCCTGCTCGGCAGGCTAGAGGATACGAAGGCAGCTCTGCGGAGGTATGGTCGCGAGCTGTACCAGTACCGGAAGCGCTCTTCAGCTCCCTATCCCGAAGGCGAAGTCGAGAACCTCCGTAGGGAGCTTACTGCCGCCGAGCAGAAGAATGACGACCTTTTGGCCGAGGTCCAATACTTGGAGCTAGCGGAAAAAGAGCGTTCGGCGGAGAGGGAGAAGTTGGCTTCCGAACTGGAGAAAGCGTCAACCGAGCGCAAGAGGCTATCGGCCGAAGTCGACAGGCTCAGAAGGATCACAATAGATAGGGGGATTGAAGTCACCCATTACCGACGGCTCGCGACTGATAACGCCAATGCCTCGGGCTCGTTGACGGCCCCTCGACCGAAGAAGTTGGCGAAGGACGACGTCTTGAGGGATAGGATTATCGAACTGGAGGAAGAGATCGCGTCGCTCAAGCCGGCACCGGTCAGGGCTAACGTTCGCAGCACTTCGTGCACTCGCGAAGAAAGCGAGAGGGGGATTACGTTTCACGAACTTGCGATGCGCTCGCCGTTGACCAGGCGAAGTCCAGCCGATGCTCAGAGCAGTGCGGCCGCCTCGTCGAGCGGGGCTTCGGCCGGCATCGCAGTTAGAGCTAGCAGCGAAGGGGGGTCGCGCTTCGTTGGTTTAGGGTCGGGTTCGGAGGGCAGACCTCGCCGTCCTCGTGTTTCCCTAAACCGAAGCATTCCCCTTCCGAAGAGGCTCTGATTCTGTCGTTTTCCTATTTTTGTTGATCGTTGTAACAACTTAGCTGTAGGGTCGACCGACCGTCTGTAACACTATTATGTCTGAATGCAAATAGTTCTGAAAAATTTTCAAGTGTTAGAATCCGGCAGTGTATTGAAACTGTGTTATTCGTTTTCTCTTCTTTTCAGCTCGTTGTGGCGATCCATGGCTCGGACTCCGAGCGTTCGAATGATGACTCCGAATCCGAGGCCACCTCTGGAACAGTGGTCCTGAGCCCCAGAAGTGCCGATGTGAAATTACGCCGTGCCGAGAGTGAGTGGGACCACCTTTCGTTGGTCCTCAGTCTTCGGGAAGCCGAGATCCAATGCTTGGAGAATAAGATCGTCGAGCTGAGCCCCGCAGGAGAGGATGAAGACTCGCAGACCGCATTCAGCAACGCTCTTCGGGTCAAAAGCATTCGGCACATTCAGTCGAAGATTGTCGCCGAGCGGGATGACCTGCTCTCAGAGATGTGGCATCTGCGCGCTGTGATGGCGAAGCTCCGGGGGGAGAAAGAGGAGCTGTCAGCCGAGGAGGACGAGCAGTTTAGTGAGGATGTTTTTATATGAGAGACAAGTGTAGTGGGTCGGGCATTGTGCATTTTGTTTGCCAACACTTTGTAATGGAATGCTTTGTATTATGCGCCGACAATTAATAAAATTCCCTTTCGTTGCTGTGTATGTTTGTCTTTGCTTATAACTGTATCGGTCGTGCCGAGATCTTTGAACCGAGCGTGTCTGTTTAGCCGAATGGATCCCCAGGGGTACGGCACTTTGTCGTTTAGTAGTTCTGACACAGTACGGCACGAATCCCTAGGCGGCTCTGTACCCAAGAAAGTACTATTTTGTCGCTTAGAGCAGGTGACGAGATCTGAGTCGTCGAACGTAGGCGCGAATCTCGAGGCGGCTCAGTTCCCAAGAAAACGTTATCTTGTCATTTTGTGCAGGTGGCATGATCTGAGCCGTCTGATTGAGATCTCGCACGAAAGTTGTGGGGAAAGTGTGTTTTCCCCGTTTACACGCTCGGGAAGCCACTTGCTCGGAAGCCGACCGAGTTTGTGGGTCTTCGGTCTTCGGCTAATAGTTAGGAGAGTTCGGACTCTTGTGTTCGAACAAAGGTCCGACATCGATCCACCGGAGTAGTTTAGATGGACTGGGAACCAAGTGTTGGCTCCCGGGACCATCGTTGGAGCTCGACGGGTGTGGGAGCAATTCCGGACGGCTATCTACCCCTGGTTCGTCCGGAGACGAGCCGAGGATGTAAAGTCGAGCCGAGTGTTGGACTCCGAACCATCGGTATCGTTCAACGGCCGTGGGAGAAATTCCGAACGGCGATCTACCCCAGGCTCGTCCGGAGACGAGCCGAGGAGGTAAAGTCGAGCCGAGTGTTGGACTCCGAACCATCGATATCGTTCAACGGCTGTGGGAGCAATTCCGAACGGCGATCTACCCCTGGTTCGTCCGGAGACGAGCCGAGGAGGTAAAGTCGAGCCGAGTGTTGGACTCCGAACCATCGGTATAGTTCAACGGCTGTGGGAGCATTTCCGAACGGCGATCTACCCCTGGTTCGTCCGGAGACGAGCCGAGGAGGTAAAGTCGAGCCGAGTGTTGGACTCCGAACCATCGGTATAGTTCAACGGCTGTGGGAGCAATTCCGAACGGCGATCTACCCCTGGTTCGTCCGGAGACGAGCCGAGGAGGTAAAGTCGAGCCGAGTGTTGGACTCCGAACCATCGGTATCGTTCAACGGCTGTGGGAGCATTTCCGAACGGCGATCTACCCCTGGTTCGTCCGGAGACGAGCCGAGGAGGTAAAGTCGGGCCGAACGTGGACTCCGAACCATTGGTTCACATCACACTTTAGAAATTACATGACAAGAGCAGAGAGAAGTATATATAAATTCATAAGAATGAAGGGAGCTTTCTTTATTGATATTCGACGGCGAACCGTTTTACATAGTACAATTTATGAAAAAATGGGTTACAAGTCGGAGGATTGGGATGGCCCGATACCCCTTGTTACTTAGAGTGGCATCGGAACGCTCTCTTGGTATTTTAAGAGGTGATCGGCATTCCAAGTCCTCGGAAGCTCTCTGCCTTCCATGTCTTCGAGACGGTACGCCCCAGGCCGGACAACTTTTGTGATCCTGTACGGACCTTCCCAGTTCGGAGCTAGCTTGTTCTTCTGACTGGGGAAGGATATGGCCAGCTTCCTCAGGCTTAAATCTCCTTGCTTAAGGTTGGCGGGTCGGACCTTCTTGTTGTATGCTAGCTCGACCCTTCTTCTGTAATTCTGCTGCCGAATCGATGCCCTTTCCCTCAGTTCATCTATCAGGTCCAAGTTTCCTCTGAGGTCCCTGGCATTCTGCGCTTCGTCATAGGCCACGAGCCGAGGGGAAGGTATTCCGACCTCGAGGGGGATCACAGCCTCGGCCCCATAAGTAAGGTTGAAAGGGGATTCTCCGGTGGGCGTCCGCTTGCTTGTGCGGTAGTTCCACAACACATTGGGGAGTTGGTCGACCCACAAACCTTTGGAGCACTTGTCCAACCTTTTCTTGATGCCTGCCAGGATCTGCCGATTAGCATTCTCAGCTTGTCGGTTCGACTGAGGGTGGGAGACGGACGAGAAGCGCTGTTGGATGACGAGGTCATCGCACAGAGCTCGGAACGCCGCACCAGTGAACTGAGTACCATTGTCCGTCACGAGGACGCGGGGGACTCCGAATCTGCAGATGATACTTTTCCAGAAGAACTGCACCACTTTGTTCTCGGTTATGGTGGCAAGTGGCTCGGCTTCGACCCACTTGGAGAAGAAGTCGATGGCTACGACCAAGAACTTGAACTGACCCGGAGCTGGAGGGAAAGGCCCCAGCAAGTCCATTCCCCACATTGCGAAGGGGATAGGGCTCGACAGGGAGGCAAGATTGGCCTGAGGGAGGCGCCGGATGCTGGAGTGTCTCTGGCAAGTGCTGCATTGCCGAACATGTCGCTCGGCATCTTGGAGAAGGGTCGGCCAGAAGTACCCATAATTGAGAGCCTTCCGGGCCAAAGACCTAGATCCGGAGTGTGCCCCTCCGATGCCTTTATGAAGCTCCTGTAGGGCATATTCGGCCTGATCCGGAGACAGGCACCTCAGATATGGTCGGCCATCTATTTGAGAGAAGGAGCGCTTGTATAGGATGCCATCGATCAAGACATAGCGCTCGGCCCGAGTTCTGACCCGGCGTGCTTCCTTGGGGTCCGAGGGCAGAACTCCGTCCCTTAGGAATTCTACCAGCGGCTTCATCCAATTGTCCTGTAGCATAACCGGCAATGACTCCACCGAGCTAGGGATCTCGTCTTCGATGCTCGGTTTAGAGAGGACTTCAATCAGTACGGTCTGCTCAAGACCTTGTAGAGAAGACGAGGCCAACTTGGAGAGAGCGTCAGCTTGTGAGTTTTCCTCCCGGGGGACCCGTTGGATGATGGCTTCTTCGAACCGGCTCATGAGATCCCGAACTTTTGCGAGGTACTTCGCCATTCGCTCGTCCCTGGCCTCGTATTCGCCCAAGACCTGGTTCACGACAAGCTGGGAATCACTGTGAATCCGAAGGCGCTGTGCCCCAGCACTTCGGGCGAGTCTGAGCCCAGCTATGAGTGCCTCGTACTCCGCCTCGTTGTTCGAGGCCCTGAAGTTCATGCGGATCGCATACTGCAGGACGAAGCTGTCAGGGCCGTTCAGGATAATGCCGGCGCCGCTTCCTTCATTGCAAGAGGATCCGTCCACGAAGACTGTCCAAATGGGGGGCCCATTCGGGACGTGGCCGACTTCAGGGATAGTGGATTCTACAATGAAATCGGTGAGGGCCTGGGCCTTGATTTCCGTCCGAGGCTGATAAGAGATGTCGTGCTGACTCAGCTCTACGGACCATTTCATCAGCCGACCCGAGGTCTCTGGCTTGTGGAGGATCTGCTTTAGGGGTTGATCGGTGAGGACTACGACCGAGTGAGATTGGAAGTAGGGCCGAAGCTTTCTTGCTACCATGACCAGAGCGTAGGCTATCTTCTCTATCCTTGGATAGCGGAGCTCGGCGTCCCGAAGCACCTTGCTCACGTAGTAAATTGGCTTTTGGGTCCGGTCCTGTAATACCCTGATTTTTCAATTAATGAAAAATTATTTATTTTGCACGTGTTGTGCACGTGCAATATTTTGTTGGATTATTTTATCATGATGTGTATATTTAAATATAATTTTCTCAAATTATTTTTGTACAAAAGCCTTTCTTTAAAAGCCTTCTTTGATTTAATTAAAAAGCCTTTCTTAAAAAGCCCAAAAGCATTTTATTTTAATTATTTTATAAAATTATTTTGGCCCAAAAAGGAAGCCCATGAATTAATTTATTTTAATTAAACTTGTCATGTAGAAGACCTTTTTAAACAAATTATTTTTATACAATTTTGGAATGTACAAAATTTGGCCTAGTTGCATGCACGTGCACTACACGTACACGTGCAATGCACACTCACTATTCTTGGCCGGTAGCATTCTTTTGGAGGGAAAATTGAATTTTTGGTGTGGAGAACATGGGGGTAGTTTCAAGGAGGTGGGTAGTTTTCCTAACTCCTACTTGAATCTAAGCCCTTCATTTTGCAACCACCAAGATGATCTTAGCCCTCCATTCCCCTCATTTTTTAGTATAAATACCCCCTTTCTCATGGCTAATTTTTCATATGCAAAGTGTAATTTCTAAAGCTATAGTAATATATTGTGAGTTACAAAAGATAAGAGAGTGTGTGGTTCTTCGGTTGCTTGGAGCATTCGGCTAGGGTAGCTTTCGGCCAAGGAGGAGAAGCTTTCGGCTAGGGCTTGGGAGCTTGGAGTGGTGCACTCTTTGGCTAGGAGGAGGTGTTCTCATCTACTAGGACTTATTGCTTTTGTGTTCTCTCCATTAAGGTGGGTAAAACAATTCATGTTTCTAATATAGGGTTCATGCTAGTATATTGATAACACTATACATGGAAAATACTAATAAGAGATCACTCTAATTAAAAAGTTAGTATGTGAATGGCTTAGAATGATGTGATTAATTGTGTATGTGAATTGCTTGCATGAAATTATACCATATGATGCACTTTCTATGATTATTTAGTTTAATTGAATAATGATGCAATGTGATTAGCATGATGTGTGAAAATCTTTATTAATTACTTGCAAATTGTGTGGTTGAAACATGACAATTGATAAAGATATTAACACTATGGAAATTGAATAGAAAAGTATATTGAATGCTTTGAATTCATGTGTAGAAGTGGCATAAATGAACCAAAGAATTGCTTGTTGTCATCAATTTAGAAATATACCAAACTTAGTAATTGTTGAGTTTCACCTATTCATGTGCTATATGAATTCTTTGGCTAGTATGAGTATGGGGAAAATCCAAGTTGTATTGTGTTGTGAATGTAGATTAATAACCAGTAAATTATCATGGAAAATTTGGGGATAAAAGAGAGATTAAAAGATTAATCGATTCTTTTCAATGTCGAAAATAAAAGATTTGCTAGTTTTAATTAAAATAATTAATTTGGGTGGAGAAAATATGTTTTTAGTACAAAAATTTATTTTACGCTTGCTGTTTTGAAGATTAAATTAAGATGATTAAATCTGGAATTTTTCAGTGGCTTATATAAAGGCAATATGAATCAAATTGTTTTGAACATCGAGTTAATTTCTAAAAACAGTGTGAATATGAAACTAATGGGTTTTAATCTACACTGTGACAACCTGAGCCAGTGGCTCAGGCGGTCGGTGGCTCTGTTCGGTTTCCCTGAGCGGTGTGGTTCGAAACCCGGCCTCACCATCTTTTTAATTGACTGTGTATAAATATATATGAACAGCGAACTGATAGCATATATACTTAATTCCCCTCTTCTAATCGCTAGCACCGATTGGCCTATCGGCGGGTGCTCTGGCCTTCTTCTCTACCGTGCTGGGTTCGAATCCTTCCCCTAGCACTTAGGGAAAAATATTTTTTTTAGGGGTTTTTGATGTCCAAAAAATGTGAGAAAAATATGGTAATTTTCATAAAAATACAAGGAATTTTATGGGATTGGTTTGGGGATTTTTTGAAGAAAATATAAGATAGTTTGTGAACAAATGGTATAGTAAAGCTATGGTTCTAAAATACATACTTATGGAAATTTTCTCTTTATAAAGATATATTGAAATGAATTTATTAGAAAGTATTTGACACAAAAGAGTTTGTGGTGTGACATGTTATTATAAATTTTTCCTTGAAGATATTGTGTAAAATATGAAGTATGAGTGTATGATTATAAGTGCATGAGTCCATTGTATGATGATGGAATTTAGAAACTTTGTTGATGAAATTGTTGGACTTGAATATGAATTTTGAGTTATAAGTATTCACTATGGACTTGTGAACAAAGAGAAATCATGAATAAGAAAGAATATGAAATTGTGACATGAAAGTGGCTATGACTTAAAGATTGTGAAATGAAATTTGAAATAGAGTAGCTAAGTCTCCCCGGCATTGAAAAAAATGAATTGAATTGAAATTAGACCAAGGTTGGTCATGTTGAAATAAATGAATAAGTCCGGTTGATGGAGAGGCTAACTCTAGTGATTATTTTGTTCATGATTTTTAAATAAAACTAAGGACTAGTACATAGTGGAGATGTGATGAAAGTAGAAGAAAAACACGAGTATGAGGGCCAACGGATAGCGGTGTGAGAGCGATTCACAGGTTGCCTGCTTGATGCGTCAAGACAGTGCGTGGGCGCTACTCCGGAATTATCGTCCCGGTGGCGACGCTCGTGGGATGTTCGAGTGGCTATGGGTGGTGCCATTGTTCCATGGCGGAGGCTGAATTGTCCATAGGTTGCCTGCTCGATGCGTCGTGTCAGTGCGTGGGATTCCCCTCCAGGTTGCCTGGACATGGGCTCATAGATCATAGGACATCTAAGACACTACCGTAGTTACAGTAGTAGTTTAAGACATAACGGGGGATTGAACCCTATAAAGATGAAGAACGAATAAGGGCTTGCCCTCGGACCTATGTAGTATGGGATGCATAGAATCCGAACAAGTGCGCATTAGTGTCATGTAACATAATAAACTGCATTAAGGACTAAGTGCACAATCACAACACGACATCAATAGGGTAGTCCCTTTAGTTTGAATGTGACAAGTTTGTGTTTGCTAAATATGAAATGTTAAGTTATACTATTTCCGGCAAGCGAGGACGGCCGTGTATAATGATCGTCGGTTGAATAAACTGACGTACCCACAGTCTAACATGCAGGTAAATGTTATGCTAAAGATTAAAGAGGATTTGGATGCTTAAAGATTTTATCAAGCTGTTGTACTTATATTCAATTGTTGTATTTTATTTCCGCTGTGCAAAAGAAAGATGTAATTATGATGTAAACTCTGATGTATGATGAAAAGTTTTAATTTCCCTGTAAAAGTGTACTAAGAAAGTGAAAAGATCCTGTAGAACATCTCGAATTCAGTGTATTTGGGATTCGGGGCGTTACAGGTCCTCTTCTCTTACCAAGACAGCGCTCAAGGTCTGCTCGGAAGAGGCCAAGTAGATGAAGAGAGGCTCGCCCGGGACCGGCTTACTGAGCAGAGGGGGGTTCACCAGATAGGCTTTCAGCTGGTCGAACGATTCTTGCTGTGCCTCGCCCCATTCAAATCCTTTAGCCCCCCGGAGTGCTTTGAAGAAGGGGAGGCACTTTTCCCCGTACTTGGAGAGGAACCGACCGATGGCTGCGAGCCGACCGGTAAGCTTCTGCACCTCCTTGACGTTCCGCGGCGGGGCCATGTCTAATATGGCCTTAATCTTCTCGGGGTTAGCTTCGATTCCCTGCTGGCTTACCATGAAGCCGAGGAATTTTCCCGAGGAGACCCCGAACGCACACTTGTTCGGGTTCAGCCGCATGTTGTACTTCCTTAATACACCGAAGGCCTCCTGGAGGTCGGCTACATGATCGGTGCCGTGGATGCTCTTAACGAGCATGTCATCAACGTACACCTCCATGTTTCGACCGATCTGGTGCTGGAAAACCTTGTTGACGAGGCGCTGGTAAGTGGCGCCTGCATTCTTCAAACCGAACGGCATTACTCGGTAGCAGTGGAGGCCTTGGTCGGTGACGAAGGAAGTCTTCGGGATGTCCGGAGGAAACATCCGGATTTGATTGTACCCCGAGAAGGCATCCATGAAGCTGAGGAGCTCATGGCCCGAGGTGGCGTCGATAAGGGTGTCGATGTTCGGGAGCGGGAAGGGATCCTTCGGACACGCCTTGTTGAGGTCGGTGAAGTCGATGCATATCCTCCATGAGCCATTGGACTTCTTGACCATTACAACATTCGACAGCCACTCGGGATAATTTACCTCCTGGATGAACTTGGCCTTCAGCAGCTTATCCACTTCCTCCTTGATTGCCTGCTGTCGTTCGGGAGCGAACTTTCGCCTCTTCTGCTGAACCGGTTTGCACCCCGATTCGACGCTGAGGCGATGGACGAGCAAGTCCTCGGAGATGCCGGGCATGTCCGCGACCGACCAAGCGAACAGGTCGCGGTTATTCCGGATGCACCTCACCAAGTCGGAGAACAGAACGGTCGGCAAAGACTTGCTGACGAGGAATTTTTGACTCGGATCCTCGTCCGAGAAGAGTACTTCTTCTAACTCGTCCGCTGGCTCGGACGTTGGGCGAGTCTTCGGCTCGGGGATCTCTAGTGTCTCGAGTGAGAGCACTGGCCCCCCGGTGGAAGTCATGTAGCACTTCCGAGCTGTTTCCTGGCTTCCCCTGACTTCCCCTACTCCCGAGCAAGTGGGGAACTTCATCTTCAAGTGGTATGCCGAGGGGACAGCCTCCAGGGCGGCTAGGCCGGGGCGGCCTAGGATGACATTATATGCCGCCGGGACGTCGACGACCATGAAATCCATCGGCTCGGTCCGGGTAGTAGGGGCGCTTCCCGCAGTAACGTCCAGGGTTATCACCCCTTCGACGGTTACCGGGACCCCCGTGAACCCGTGGAGGGTGTAACCGGCCGACTTGAGACGGTCTCGGGACAGCTGTAGGCCTCGGAAGGCCGAGAGGAAAAGGATGTTGACCGAACTCCCGTTGTCCACCAAAATCCTCTGCACTTTAAAGTTGGCCACGCGGAGGTCGATGACGAGGTCATCACAGTGGGGGGTTCGGACTCCTTCCAGGTCGGCATCGGAGAATGACACTGGGACGCCGAGACCTTTCGGGGGAGGGGCACTATGGACCGAGTTGACCTCTCGGACGAAGGCCTTTCGGGAGGAATTAGAGGAGCCCCCCATGGGGCCTCCGTGGATCAAGTGCAGAACCCGTTCCTCCTCGAACTCGGGTGTCCCTTCGCGCCGCTCGGAGCGCTTGTTAGCCCCCCGAGGCGGAGGGGAGTGGCGATCTGTCCGATCGTTAGCCTTCACGAACTTGGCCAATTGCCCCCTTCGAATGAGGGCTTCGATCTCTTCTCTCAAAGCCCGGCAGTCATTCGTATCGTGCCCGTGGTCTCGGTGATACCGACACCACTTGTCTTTGTCCCTCCTCTTCGCCGGGGTGTGCATCCTCGGGGCTGGAGGGATGACCCCCTCCTTCTCCACCTCCATGAGGATTGTGGAGACATTAGTGGTGAGGGGAGTGAACTTCTCGAACCTGGGGGGAGGGCGGCGCTGGCCGCCCATGTCCTTCTGAGCTTTCTTGGACCCTTCTTCCCCCGTCGCCTTCCTCTTCGACCCTGCGGAGGGCCCCCCGAAACTTGGAAGGGCTTCGGCCTCCTCTGCCCGGATGTACTTCTCGCACCTCAGGAGGAGGTTGGCGAAGTCTTGCGGGGGCTTCTTGGCCAGGGATGATCGGAGGTTGGCGTTAAGGACGTTCGACTGGAACGCCACGGTGGCCACGGACTGGTCCAAGGAAGCGATTGACCTGACTTCAGCGGTAAACCTTTTCACGTAGTCCCGCAGCTTTTCTTCCTTCTCCTGCCGTAGGTTCAGCAGGGAAAGACTTGTCTTCTCGGCTCACCGGCTGCTCACGAAGTGGGTAATGAACAGCATCTCGAACTGCTCGAATGAGAAGATGGATGAAGGGGCGAGCCTGGAATACCATTCCCGAGCCGACCCCCGGAGGGTGGCAGGGAAGGTCCTGCAGAGCACCGCGTCGGAAGCTTGATGGATTAGCATCAGGGTCTTAAAGCTCTCGACGTGGTCGACCGGGTCGGATTCCCCTGAGTATGTTTCAAACTGTGGCGGTTTGAAACTCCTCGGTATGTGGGCCTCCATGATCGACCGTGAGAAGGGGGGTCGGCTGGGACGGAAGGTTCCGGCTCGGGACTCTTCCTCCCTGTCCATGCGGCCGATGCGCCTTTCTACCTCATAGATACGGCGGATGAGGGCGTCGTCCCTCCGCTGGTAGTCGTATGACCCTCCGGACTCCTCTTCATAGGAAGGGGAGCGTGGACTGTGGCGCCGGTAATCCTGGGTCCGGCGCGGGCTTTGTTCCCGCTGCTGGCGGCTGGGAGCCGGGGAAGGGCTCCGGGTTCGGCGCCGAGGACTGGGATCCCTGGGGGGCGTCGGGGCCCTCTGAGCATTCTGGACGTTCTGCCGAAGATTGAGGGCCTGCAGGATGATCTCTTGAAACTGGAGGAATTCGGCTCGGCTGATGGGTATGTCTCGGTCCCTCGGATGACGCCGATCCCTAGGGGACCGGGACCTCCTCCTTCGGCGGTCGGGGGACGCCGCTCTGCCTCTGCGGTCCAGAGACCTTCTGCCGTCTCGGCGACGTGGGGACCGCTCACCTTGACGCTGGCGGGAGGCTCCCTCTCGAGCCCGCCTCTCGTCAAGATGAGTGCGGAGGTCGTCGTCCTTCTGACGGTTCAGGAGTGTGATGCGGAGGTCGGGGTGATGAGAAGCCATCGAGTCCGAGGACCCGTTATGGACCGAGACATGGCCCGGATTGAGAGGCTGCTTCTCCTTCCGACCGTTATGACCGGACGGACCATTGTTGGGCTGCTGTTTGGGAGGAGGAGGAGGTGGGACCTGCTGGGTCAGCGGAGGGAGGTCGGACTGAAGGGTAGGATTTACCGGAGCTTCATTTGCCGGGTCGGTGGGGTTGCCCCCACGGTTCGACCCTCTGGATCTGTTCTTCTTCGGCGGCATGGCTGCAGAGGACGACGGAGAATGGGCTGAGACTATTCGTGTGGCTTTCCCACAGACGGCGCCAATCTGTTACCGCTGATTTCGGTGTGGGGGTAAACAGATAGAATTTGTGGATCCGAGGAAAACCTGAACAGCTGACTCAGCTTTCTTGCTCCCGCCGCAACCTGCAAGGAAGTGCGAGACACCGGGGTTGATTCCGGCGACGCACCCTCCGATGCTCTTGTCAGTAATCAGATAAAGATTAAGAAAGAGCTTAAGTGGTGAAGAAGTGATTAACCTGAGCTTGGTGGTAGAGGGGTTGTATTTATAGTCGCTTTTGGAATGATTTGGGGCCTGATTTCCTGCTTAACAGTCAGGAGGAAAATCCTCTTATTCTATTTTTGGGAAGTTAGCCCCTGATTCCCTGGTGAGAGCCAATTAGGTTTATTGATTTGATTTGATCAAATCAGTGGCCTGATTCTCCTCTTGGTGGACCGGGCTTGTATCGGGTCGGGACCCGTGTCCAATTGAAGCGGATCTATTCGCGGGTGGTTGGTCCTGTGAGAAGGAAGCCCAATACCCGTTTTGGATCCATCTGTATGTGAAATTACCTTTTTACCCCCGTGCTTCAGGATTCGTGCTCGATCTGGACGGTCCCGATTTAACCCCATTTTTAGCCATATCAATGTTGTTGATTTAAGACTGGTACAGCTTATGGATGATGTTAATATCATTCGCTGGGCCTTCGTCACGGACTCATATTCCCGTACTTTGGGAAGCGGGGCGTGACATACCTTCTTAATGAAAAAATCAAGTATCGTCGTTATAAGATCCGAGCAATGTGAGGGTGAATATTTGAGCAGATATAGCCACCTCCAAACTCCACATATAGTTCCTCTTTGGTAACTTGACCTTTAAGGGTAACCGGGGGAGGAGATGGAATTACCCATTATCAATGGTTTCCTCCTCCTCCATGTGGGTTTTGTCCATGATTGGATCATAAGAAAGATTAACAAAAATATGGGATGAGAAAGTGTTCACTATTTCTAGAAGAGGAGGGTAGAAAAGGTAATACATTATAAACAGTGTAAGAAATATTGAATTCATTTATCAAAAACCAGTATTAGGTAAAGAAAATATCTCTAAACTATACTGGGAGAGTTGAGGTTGTCATTTGTAGATAATCTGTAATTTGTAGACAATCAATCATTAAATCTCAATCATTCATTTTTAAGTGGGAGTTACCTTAACTATTAATTTACTTAACTGTTGTTAGTTACCATAATACCCTCAAAGTTCAAATTTATATACGATATAATTATTACAAAAGTGTTACTCATATAAAATAAAAGTTTGTGCCATGAGGGGTAATTTGTAAATAGTATGCATGAGTAAAGGAATGTCTCAAGTTCGAGGTCAGATTACATTTTATTATTTACTCTATAAAAAAATATTTTTTTTATTAGAACGTGCATCGTACGTGCAAATTACTAGTAACAATTTAATTGGACAGCAGTCAGTGGATACATTCTGATTTTAGGTCTGAGAATCATTTTCTTTTTAAATGTATGTATTCGTATTCATATCTGCTGAAAAGAAAGTGGGATACAGAAATGTTACACGCATATCCGCTCTGATCAATCAATACAAATCTAATATTATAATGGGAGAAGAGGAGTTGTCATCTGTAAATCTATCAACGCGTGTAACGCACATACATAACTAATATGAATGAAGGTCTCAGGTTCAAATCCAGATTATGTCTGAGTTTTAACTTTTAAAAAATAACATATTTATTAAAACGTGCATCGCACGTGTAAATTACTGGTATATATTAAAGCAGATATGCATTGAAAGAATCTTAAAATACATGCCATACGGTGCACGTACTAATAATCTCTAATCTCTCTAATCTAATCTCTAGTCTCTAATCTCTAATCTCTAATATTATAATGGGAGAAGGCATTAGTGCCATTTGTAATTCTATCAACGCGTGTGATGCACGTACATAACTAATATGAAAAAGGTTTCAGGTTCGAGTCCTCACTACGTCAGAGTTTTTATTTAAAATAAGAAATGAAAATTTTATTAAGACGTGCATCACATGTGTAAATTACTAGTATTATAATAGGAGAGTTGGGGTTGTCAGTTGTAGACATTCAACCCCGTGCATCGCCCATGCATAATTAAATCAAGCATCTAACGTGTAAACCAACATTAATTAAATCTACAGCACACAGTCTGGTCTAACAGTAACCTAATTGAATCTAAACCACACATTCTAATCTCAACATAACCTAATCATTAAAGCTCTATAAATTCTTAATAATAAAAAAACCGTCCCCTTTCTCTCTCTCGCAATAATTCGAAGCGCCCCCCCTCTCTCTCTCTCTCTCTCGATCAAAATCAAGATCCAGAGCAAGCAAAACTTACTGAAGACAGTGTTAATCGGATTCATCGCCACCTAATTCGTCGTCGCATCTCCGATTAGGGGCTTAGAGTCGGTGAATCTGGCGTTCGCAAGCTGCAGCCAGGTAATTTCTCCCTCTTCCCTTATAACTTTTGTGCGCCCTAACTCCAATGTTATTGCGAAATCAAGAACTAGGTGGTGGCAACATGCCGTTTGAATTTTTGTAACTGTTTGATGCACATTAGGTGTTTGTTATTTTGTTTGTTAAGAGGGAGATCAGTGTTTCGTTTTTTTACAATGGTCACTGCATTTGTTATAGCAAGAACTCGGCTACCTATGCATGAATGAATCCATGCCTCTGCATAAGTATTAGTATAACTACGAAAAATATCACATTTTCCCTTTTGAATTGGTTTCTAGATATACATAAGATGAAAGCCAATCAAGTATTCAAAACTTTGCTTACCCACCCAAAATTATCTGCTAAATCATCCTATTGTTGACATAATATCAAAATTAGTTTTAGAAAAGCTATATAGTAATTCATTCACTTGAAAATCAAACATGTTACATACATCCTCAATATACGTATCATATGGTATTTTTTTTCTTGACCCAGCCTCTGATTGTAAGTTTACTTTTGTAGATTTTATTATTAAGTATTCTGTACCAAAATTTGTTATATAAAAAAATTACTTAGTAGAGAGAGAGAGCACCATAGTCTTATTATATAAAAAAATGCAATCGTTGCGCTTCATAGTTAATAGGTCACAAATTTTCATATTGTGTAGTATATGTAATTTCGTGGTAATGATTATGCTATTGGTTAAGTTGTGAATATGATTGCAATGCAAGTCATAAATTTGCATATGAATTCCTCTCATCAAGACTCTGAACATACTTTTTGTCGTTCCTAATTGCTGATGTGCCTGTTTTGGAACGTGCACTCTAATTTACGTTTTACAAGAGGAGGGTTGGCACTTTGGTAGCATTGAGTTGCCAATGTGTGTGTTGATGTTTCTATTTAGGTTGGACCCCTCACTTAATAGTGGGAAGACTTGATTCTGCACTACGTGTTCTTGCTAATTTGTAGCTGGAAGCCTTGAACTAGAGTTTTTGAAGAGTTATATAACAGTTCGAATGTTAATTTCTTGGGAGTTAAATTTTTCCATGTTAATGTAAAAGTTAATGTGCATTGTAGTTCTGACTTTTTCCCTAAAAAATCTTATGGTATTATTTAGAATGTTATTCTTATCATTGTTTGACTGTCAACCACTATTATTATCGCCATAGGTTTTCCATTCATTTCCGTCAAAGAAAAAAAAAAATGTTCCAAGAAAACCATTCTTCATAAAAGATACTCTTGATATTGTATTTGCAATGATAAGAGTGGGATTAATATCAAATATACATGATGGATATATATATATATATATATACTAGTAGTTTACACGTGCGATGCACGTATTATTAAATATTGTTTTTTTAAAGTAAAAATTCAGATGTAGTCTGGATTTGATCTAAACCTCATTTACAATAATTATGCACGTGAGTTGTGTTGGAATTAATTTTTGCAGTTTTCCGGGCCGAATTCCGGCAAGCTCCGGCCACCGGCGGCACCGGAAAATGAGTGGATTGCGATCCTCTCGTCGAGTACTATTCCGTAGTATACTCACTTGCCAAAAACGAATTCCGTATGAATGAGAAATGTTGATCCAAAGTTGGGTACTTGAAAGGTACCAACTTAACAAATGGATAGTCCCATATCGGAAATTGGGAAAGATTGTTACTAGTATATATACTAGAAAACTGGATTAGAGGGCGTGGCCCGGGGGTTACCACTAACGTGTAGTGGAGAGAGGACTTAGCCAAAATGACAAACACACACGCGCGCACGCGCGCCCGCCCGGCCCGGCCCGGCTCCGGCTCCGGCCCCGGCCCCGGCCCCGGCCTCGGCCTCGGCTTCGGCTCGGCTCGGTTTGGTTTGGTTTGGTCTGGTCTGGTCCAACTCTTATACCTAGACATCAGCTCCCAAACAGAGATAGAAAATTTTTCCACTTGAGTCTTCCTCTTCTTCTTCCTCTGCTCTGAGTCCAGTGTCTGTCAACTGAGAGTACACACAGACAGCAGTTCGTTGTCTCTGAAGCAAGGGTGCTGCATCTTCAGAGAAGGTACAGTTGTATCCTGGGAAGCGATTTGCCGGTAACCGTCACACTACGGGGCAAATTCTGCTTTAAGGACAGAGATTCTTCAAAATCTCGACTCTGTACAAGTTTATTGTTTACTGTTTTCCTTTCTGTATTTGATTTCTTCACAACTTTGTTGGAATTTCTTATTATTTTATATTCAGGTTCTAACAATCTTAAAGCAGAATTTTTCCTCACAGATTCTAACAATTTTTGTGAAGTTTGTTCACAGGTTCTGTTCGGAAAAATAACTAATAGTTTCTGTTTCAACCAATTTCAGAGAACAAAATCAAAACATGGAAAACACACAAACTGAAGTTGCTGCTGGGCTTATCAGTACCCAAACTCCGGTGACCCAGAATGTGACTGCACAATCGGTTGCGGCACATTCGGTCGTTCTGCCCACGCACATAAGCGTGGGAGAAAAACCGGAGAAGTTCAATGGAACTGGGTTCAAAAAGTGGCAGGGGAAGATGCAGTTCTACCTGACCACATTGAAGCTGGACAGATTCCTCAATGAATCTGCCCCGATGCTGGCGCCAATGGAAGCACACTCTGTTGCAGCAGTTGACGCGTGGACACAGGGCGACTACCTGTGCAGGAACTACATCCTGAATGGCCTGGTAGACTCTCTGTACAACGTCTACTGCGTCTTCAAGACATCCAAACTCCTGTGGGGGTCCCTGGAAAAGAAGTACAAAACTGAAGACGCCGGGTCCAAGAAATTTGTTGTCGGCAAATTTCTGGACTATAAGATGATTGACTCCAAAACAGTGGTGAGTCAAGTCCAAGAACTGCAGGTTATAATGCACGACATTGCTGCAGAGAATATGACGTTGTGCGAACCTTTCCAGGTTGCAGCGTTCATAGAAAAACTTCCACCTGGGTGGAAAGACTTCAAGAACTATCTCAAACACAAACGAAAGGAGATGTCTCTTGAAGATCTAATTATCAGGTTGCGGATTGAAGAAGAGAATCGCAAGGCTGAGAGGTCCTATGGAAATCAGTCCATAGAAAAGGCTAATGTGGTGGAGCATGAACAGAAGGGCAAGAAGAGGAAGTTTCTGCCACAGGCCTCCAACAAAAAACCTCTTGCAAAGAGGTTTGCTGGGAAATGCCACAAGTGTGGTAAGTTGGGGCACAAAATTTCTGAGTGCCGTAATAAGGACAGTAATTATTCAAAATCTGGACATGTAAAAGGAAATGAAAAATCCCATGTACACATAGCTGAGAACCTGTCCACTGGTCTCTCTGACCTGGACCTCTGTGCTGTTGTTTCAGAGGTAAATCTTGTGGGGAGCAATCCTCGTGAATGGTGGTACGATACAGGGGCCACCAAGCATATCTGCTCGGACAAGGAAATGTTCACCTCCTACCAGAAGTGCAACAAAGATGAACAACTGTTCATGGGAAACTCTTCCACCTCCAAAATTGAAGGAACAGGGAAGATAGTGCTGAAAATGACTTCAGGCAAAGAGCTCACACTCACAAATGTGCTGCATGTCCCAGACATTAGAAAGATCTTGATATCAGGTTCTTTGCTAAGTAAGAATGGGTTCAAAGTTGTACTTGTTTCTGATAATTTTGTACTGTCCAAGAATGGGGTATATTTGGGTAAAGGATATGTAAAGGATGGACTGTTCAAGTTTAATGTAATGACAGTCATCCCTAAAACTATTGTTCCTGCTGTTCCCAAAATTAATGAAATAACTCCTATTGCCTATGTTGTTGAGTCTTCTTCTGTTTGGCATGAAAGACTAGGCCATGTTAATGTAAATTCTATGCGTAGATTAGTTAACATGAATTTGCTACCAAAGTTTAAGGTAGATAACTCAGAAAAATGTGAAGTTTGCACGGAGGCCAAACTCACTAAAACTCCATCACGTTCTGTAGAAAGAAACACAGAAACTCTAGGTCTCATTCACACAGATCTGTGTGACTTAAAATATGTGCAGACCAGAGGTGGCAAAAAGTACTTTGTGACTTTCATAGACGATTGCACAAAATTCTGTTATGTATATTTGTTACATAGCAAAAATGAGGCTTTGGATAAATTCAAAGAATATAAACTTGAGGTTGAGAATCAACTTGGCAAAACGATTAAAATCATTAGAAGTGATAGAGGAGGAGAATATGATGCACCATTTAACATGTTCTGCTCGGAACATGGAATAGTTCATCAGACAACTGCTCCCTACTCACCCGAATCAAACGGTACAGCCGAGCGCAAAAACCGAACTCTAAAGGAGATGATGAATGCCTTGTTGTTGAATTCTGGCTTACCCCAAAACATGTGGGGGGAAGCGTTGCTGACTGCCAACTACATTCTCAACAAAATACCTCACAAGAAAACCGGCAAGACACCATACGAATTGTGGAAAGGTAACTTACCTTCGTATAAATACCTCAAAGTGTGGGGGTGTCTAGCAAAAGTGGCAGTACCTAACCCGAAACAGGTCACCATCGGACCCAAGACGATTGATTGCATATTCATAGGCTACGCACACAACAGTAGTGCATATCGGTTCTTGGTATACAAATCGGATATACCGGATATCCATGTAAATACAATAATGGAATCAAGAAATGCTTCATTCTTTGAACACGTGTTTCCGTGCAAGGATACTACGTACCCTAAACGTACACGTGAACAAGGGACTGCAAGCACTTCAGTTGATGAACCAGAACAGGATACCGATGAGCCTAGACGAAGTAAACGGGCTAGAACATCAAAATCATTTGGTCCTGACTTTGTGACGGCCTTTCTGTTAGAGAATGAGCCCAGAACGTTCAAGGAAGCCATGTCTATGCCTGATGCTCCTATGTGGAAGGAAGCAATCAAAAGTGAAATAGACTCCATTATGCAAAATCATACATGGGAGTTAGTTGATTTGCCTTCTGGATGTAAAGCTCTAGGATGCAAATGGATTTTCAAACAAAAATTGAAACCAGATGGTTCAATAGAGAAGCATAAGGCTAGACTTGTGGTACAAGGATTTAGGCAAAAAGAGGGCCTAGATTTCTTCGATACATATTCCCCAGTTACAAGAATAACATCCATAAGAATGTTGATAGCTATTGCAGCTCTACGTAACCTGGAAATACATCAAATGGATGTTAAAACTGCATTTCTAAATGGGGACTTAGAAGAAGAAATATACATGAAACAACCTGAGGGTTACGTAGTTCCTGGACAGGAAAATAAAGTGTGCAGGCTTGTAAAATCATTGTACGGCCTGAAACAAGCTCCAAAGCAATGGCATGCAAAATTTGACAATGTTATGATGTCAAATGGTTTCAAAATAAATGAATGTGATAAATGTATCTACATCAAAGATACTCCAAATGGATACATTCTGGTCTGTCTATACGTAGACGACATGCTCATTATTGGAAGCAATAACGACATTATCAAACAAACTAAGAGCATGCTTAGTGGCAAGTTTGACATGAAAGACTTGGGAGTTGCAGATGTCATACTAGGAATCAAAGTCTCCAGGACATCTGAGGGGATTACTTTGTCTCAAGCTCATTATGCTGAGAAAGTACTTGAAAGATTCAAGAATTATTCCAATGGGACAGCAAAAAGTCCCGTCGATCCAAGTCTTCACCTGTTCAAAAATACAGGCGAAAGCATATCACAACTGGAATATGCACGTGTAATTGGTAGTCTGATGTACCTAACAAATTGTACAAGACCGGACCTAGCACATTCGGTAAACGTACTGAGCCGATACACGAGTAATCCAGGACGAAGTCACTGGAAAGGAATAACAAGAGTATAGAACTACTTGCGACATACTCAGAGTTATGCGCTGCATTACACCAGATATCCAGCAGTACTGGAAGGCTACAGTGATGCCAACTGGATATCGGACTCAAAGAACTCAAAATCCACAAGTGGATATGTTTTCACACTTGGTGGTGCAGCTGTGTCATGGAAATCCTCTAAACAAACGCTATTAGCCAGATTCACCATGGAATCTGAGTTCATTGCTATAGACAAAGCGGCAGAAGAAGCAGAATGGCTTCGCAACTTTTTAGAGGATATTCCTATGTGGGAAAAACCAGTGCCTGCCTTATGTGTACACTGTGACAGCCAATCGACTATAGCACGGGCACTGAATTGCATGTATAATGGTAAGTCTCGTCATATCAGAAGGCGACGCAAGACCATTAGACACCTGCTCTCAAATGGAGTAATCTCTATAGAATATATAAAATCGGCCGACAACCTAGCGGATCCATTTACTAAAGGTCTGTCGCGAGAGCAGGTTGTGAGATCATCAAGAGGAATGGGTTTAAAGCCTATGACGAAAGAGGATACTTGATGGAAACCCTACTTAGAAATTGGAGATCCCAAGATCTAGGTTCAAAGGGACAACTAAATCTTGTTGAATCGACGAAAGCACTGAGAGATTAACATCTCATACCCATTCTTAGGATGATAAAACAAGTGCTGCCTGCAAATAATTAGGATAAGCTTGGCTTTTAATGATTCCCATAGCTTTGAAATAAAAGTGGGGTATAGCAGGATACTCTTTATGGGAAATCACCTTGTGAGTGTGAAATGGGGCCGTTTCTAGGAGAATGAAGAGAGGCTACATTCTCCAAGTTCACTCATGATTAACCAGGGATGTTCAAGGCCAAAATGAACACAACAAGAGAACTTAGTTCTGTGAGGAGATGAAACTGTGTGATAGTTATTGTCTAGGTTCACATGAACGCCCGGGTAGTTCAAGACATCATGATCACTACCTGGTCAAGTGAATCCGATAGCTAATTACTAAGGGTGGTTCAAAGTTGAAAAATTACTACCATTCCTGATGCAGTGATTTTCCGATTGTACTCTCAGAGTCTTTCTGTCATGTTTTTTGTTTTTCTGTCGTGTCTGGATTACATGGTCTGGTAATTTCCATTCATGTGGGGGATTGTTGGAATTAATTTTTGCAGTTTTCCGGGCCGGATTCCGGCAAGCTCCGGCCACCGGCGGCACCGGAAAATGAGTGGATTGCGATCCTCTCGTCGAGTACTATTCCGTAGTATACTCACTTGCCAAAAACGAATTCCGTATGAATGAGAAATGTTGATCCAAAGTTGGGTACTTGAAAGGTACCAACTTAACAAATGGATAGTCCCATATCGGAAATTGGGAAAGATTGTTACTAGTATATATACTAGAAAACTGGACTAGAGGGCGTGGCCCGGGGGTTACCACTAACGTGTAGTGGAGAGAGGACTTAGCCAAAATGACAAACACACGCACGCGCGCCCGCCCGGCCCGGCCCGGCTCCGGCTCCGGCCCCGGCCCCGGCCCCGGCCCCGGCTTCGGCTTCGGCTTCGGCTCGGCTCGGCTCGGCTCGGCTCAGCTCGGCTTGGTTTGGTTTGGTTTGGTTTGGTCTGGCTTAAAATTTTATTTTACCTTTTTGCCCAGACAGCCTCTTCCCCTACTGAACTGAAAAGACTTTTCAGATTCAGTAACTGAGGCCATTACTCTGTAACAGCAGAGTAATGGCTCACCAGTTACTAAGCTGAAGAGTCCCCATTACTCTGCTGTTACAGAGTAATGGCTGCTGAACAGTCTCCAGTCCAACTCTTATACCCAGACATCAGCTCCCAAACAGAGATAGAAAATTTTTCCACTTGAGTCTTCCTCTTCTTCTTCCTCTGCTCTGAGTCCAGTGTCTGTCAACTGAGAGTACACACAGACAGCAGTTCGTTGTCTCTGAAGCAAGGGTGCTGCATCTTCAGAGAAGGTACAGTTGTATCCTGGGAAGCGATTTGCCGGTAACCGTCACACTACGGGGCAAATTCTGCTTTAAGGACAGAGATTCTTCAAAATCTCGACTCTGTACAAGTTTATTGTTTACTGTTTTCCTTTCTGTATTTGATTTCTTCACAACTTTGTTGGAATTTCTTATTATTTTATATTCAGGTTCTAACAAGTTGCACGGGTTGGTAGATGGACAAATTACACTAAGGCCTTCTCCCATTATAGTAGTAGAGATCAGTTCCTTCTTATTATTATTTCTAAACTACCATAAGACAGAGATTAAACAACAACCCGATTCACATTCGGTCTATCATCATGATCACAAACTGCTACATTCGCAATCATAGGTTAAAAGCAATGTCGATATTGAACAACACCATCAACAATTTACGTCTTTTAACAGCACTCATTAAATCAACTACATTTTACCTCTTACCAAAAATACATTAAAAAAAATTAATTAAAAAAAATCAAGGATGATTGGGTGACAAACTGACAATGGTACCGGCCTCAATTGGGGGAAGAAAGTGCCCTTCCTTTTGCCTCTAAATCAGTCCTTTACTCCTGCAATAAAAAAAAAGTTGTTTAAAAAAAAATTCAAAATCAATTGTAGAATATGAGGAACTGAATTCAATATCGAAAATTCAGATTCAAGATTCCGATAATTAAAGCACACCTACGTCTGCTTGGAAAGGCTAGAAGACCCGCGCTTGTTACGGAACATCATGTAGCCGAGGGGGAGGATGACGCCGGCGAGCATCACGGCGGCGCCGATTAGGTAACGGACTAATTCCGGCGGTTCGATTTCCATTGATTAGATCGAGTGGGATTTGGGTCTGAGTTGAAACCCTAATCCTAAATTTGGAAAAGATTTGGGTTTTGATTGCAAAATTGTGATGAAGGGGAGAATATTATACGGCTGCTGCTGTTTGTGATTTTAGAGATCAATGCTATTTACTCCCAAATTATTGGTTGAAGAAAAACGATGAATAATTCGTGTTGTTTACAGGGGACACTGGACTGGGCCCTACCAACTAATCTATGGTCGCGCGGCGCGAGCAAAGTTCCGGGGGGGGGGGGGGGAGGGAGAGAGAGGCGGCAGTGAGTGTGAGAGAGAGGTAGAGGAATCGACGGGTTGGGGGGGGGGAGTTTGTTTCTGAGAAGAGGGGACAGGGAAGGGATTTTGAGAGAGAGGTATAGGAATGGACGGGAGGGGGTTGGATTTTTTTTTCCTGAGAGAGAGATTTTGATTTGGGTGAGAATTACGATTGTGACCTTCTTTTGTGTATGATTCAGGGGTAAAATTTGACAGATTTAACCCTACATTATTTTTTAGGTGTGTTATGTATAAGAGGGCATAATAGTAAAAAGCCGCTAAAATAGGGGTTTGCTTAATAATAGTATATATATATATATATATATATATATATATATATATATATATATATATATATATGCACGTGGAAGAAATAGCATAAATACTTGAGAATAAGGTCTACATTTTTTTGTTATCTTTGTTGCAAACAGATTTGCTTATACAAGATTTTACTTGTTCTCAATATTTGATTTTTCCTAATAATTTACTATATCTTTTCTTATGGGCAATTTATTTAATTTAGGGTAAATTTCAGAAAACTCTACTGAGTTTTACTCTCTCGACAGAAAACCATACTGGGTTTTTTCCTTGGCAGAAAACCCTACCTAACTTTGTTTTCCATTAGGAGCCACTAACACCGTTATCTTTAGCATGAAAGATCTAATATGCACCTAGTGTCTCAATTGTTTAACAAAACTTCCCCCTCTTCAGTAAAACTCAAACCCAAATCCCATCTTCTCTTCTTCCTCCTCCACCTCCAAATTCCAATATCTCAAACCCTAAATAAAATTAAAAAAACCCCAAAAAGGTCCACCACCACCGCCAAACCCCAGCTCCGCCACCCTCCCCCACCCCCACCTCATCTTCAACTCCGTCAACCACGTGGCCTCCCGCGAGGCTGAATGTAACACCTCGAATTTTATTTACATGTAATTCGTAGTACAACAGGATCTTTTACTTCATTTTATACAATTTTATAAAGAAATTAAAAAAAATTATAACACAACAATGTTTAATACAGAGTTACACAGCGAAAGTTAAAATAAAATACAACATGAATTACAACTCTAATAACGAAAGCCTTAATCATGAATATAATCTTTATCATCAACCGTCTTTAAGTCCTTGTCAATCCAATCAAGTCCTGCACTGAAAATCTGTGGGCACGTTAGTTGCTTACAACCGACGCAATGTTATAAACAGCGATCCTCTCTATGCTGTATTATAACGAAATCTCTTACATTAACAATTACAAACTTAAATGCATATAAAAATGTAAAGAATGACTATCATAAATATGTCAGTGTATGATATGACTTAATGCCTAATGCAGATATTATACTACAATGACACTAATGCATACTTGTTCGAATTCTATGCACCCCATCCTACATAGGTCTGAGGGAAAGTACCTACGTATTCCATATTATACGGTTAGATCCCTCGCCATGCATCATACTACTATGACTACTACAAGATTCAGACACTTTGTAAGTATTGGCTCTCGCCTTTGGAATACTGGAGACCAATTTCACTCTGTGGATCATTCTGTGGCCCTTACGTCCATCGTCCCGGAATACTGGGGATCGTCTCATTCCGCAGGTCATCCTGGAGCCCTCATTGCACAAGTATCCCATGAGCGTCGCTCTCATCCTGGAATACTGGAGATCATTCCCGCTCTGTGGATCATTCTGTGGCCCTTACGTCCATCGTCCCGGAATACTGGGGACTGTCTCTCTCCAAGGATCATTCTGGAGTCCATAACTCACGTTTGCTCTAGTTTCATCATGTCACCAACTAGTGTTTGTCCTTATGTTTGAAACATGAATAAATAATACTACCTAGAGCTAGCTTACCCTCCTACCGGTCTTAAACCATACGCTGAGAACGATAGCCCATACTGGCCCTTTCTCAAAACTCAATTAATCATTTTTACCACTTGCCGGTACCTGGGTTTCACTAAGCCTCTAGAATCAATATCTTTTCATATTCTACAACTTGGGTACGCATACCTTATAACTCATATTCTCAAATTTCATGTATTCATATTTTATTCAAAAATTTTCATTCATTCTTATTTATTTATCAATAAATACAATCTCAAACTATTCATTTTCACAATACACTTTTCATATTCTTCAAAACCTTCTCAATATAAATTAATTAAGATTAAAACATAATCTCTTAAACATTCATCATTGAAAATTCATCACATCATTTTCATTTGATTTATTTTGAATCAATCTTAACATCTTTAATCATATATATATTTTTCTTGTGTTCACATCTCGTCTAAGCATGAATATGATCTTTATTTTCCCAAAATATAACTTAAAACAGTGAGAAAATATTCTCAACGTCTAAGTATCATTTGTAAAACAGTAAATACAAAGTCAGAAAACTGCATTTCATGCTATTTGTAAAAATCATAGAAAATTATATGCTTCACGAAACTTTGCATTCTTTAGATCAAAATAAAGGCATACAAGTCTACTACAATTTCTTAGTTATAAGTTTTCTCAAAATACTGTATCTATAACCCTGAATTCTTTGAAATATACAGTAGGGTCGAAATATCGAAATACTGCAACTTGTCCAGTCTTGCAAAATTCATATAAAATTCAATTTTTTATGAAAATTCGATTTCTTGGACTTTACAGAAAGGTTAACAAGTATATTACAAGTTCTTAGTTTTAACTTTACTCAAATTATTTCATTTACAATGCTAAAATGATAAAAAACTGAAATGTGTGCAGATTTCCAGCTACCAGTCAACTACTATCCAATTCTGAGTTTAGATTTTATTAAAATAGTAAACGATCTCCAAATCTTATGAAATTTTAAAGGGATGTTCCTGACATATACAAGATACTCCCATAAAAGTTTTAGTTCTAGATTCCAACTATTTTATTAAACATGATTTTCTGATGTGCAAACAAAATTCAAAACAAAAACTTTCTTTTCATGATTTAGCAACTTTGTGCACAAATTCATATCCAATTCATTCAATATAATCATAAAATATTACCATGCACCCAAACAATATCATTTCAACTTATCTACATGACAATCTATCAATTAGCATGCATTTCCATTCTAAACATCATCATCACAAATTTACCACTACTCATATGTATAATCAATTTCATATATCAATTTTCCTACATATACATGATACTATATTTTAGAAAGTTCAAGAAGTCACCCACCTTAGTTGAAGAAAGAAGAATGGAAGAAAACTCCTTGGATGTTGCTCCTAGCTCCAACTAGATGCTAGTCTTCTCCTCCTTAAGCAAAGCCACAAGCCTAGCCTTATTGAACAAAAACCGAACTTTCGCTTTCTCTCTTTCTTTTCTTTCCCTCTTCTCTTTGCCAAAGACCAAAAATGCTCTAACTCTCTTTCTTTTATTTCTTTCTTTTCTTCTCTTTTCTTTTGATTCTAGTGTGCATTGTTCATGAAATAGGATGGGCTATTTATAGGGCTAAATGGGTGAATGAAGAGGCACCCATTACCCAAAAATAAATACCCATTAACAAAATTAATCACCCACTCACCATTACTACACAAACCCCCACCTCTTCTCATTCCTTCATGAATTGGCCAACCCTTGGATTTCCCACATGCACACTTCTCATTCATTTGTTTAATTATTTGTTTATAGCCTAAATGTATATACTTGTTACATGACAAGTGTAGGATTTAAAAGTGTTTATTTAAACTATAATAAATTAATGGGCTTCTTCATTTTAATAAATTTCTAGTGGGCTTGAAAAGAGACTTTAGGCCTATGGATTAAAAATCAAAATAATAACTTAGATAAAAATGAGAATATATATCATTGTTAGGAAATTCTTTTTGGATTAAAATTGCTTGAAATTTGCACGTGCAATGCAGGTATAAACATTTTAAAAATTAATTTGGAAGGAAAATAGTCAAAATACAAAATACGTAGAACAATAATGTTACGAATATTTCATGTAACGGAAAATATACGTATTAGACAGGTGTATTGAAAGCACGTGCAATGTACGTAAAACACAGAGATTAAAATAAATGTATATGTTGGCTTAAAATAAATGAAAAATGAGTTTTGAGAAGGCGGAAATGTATAAATAGTCAAAATACAAAATACGTATGATATTTAATTTAAAATATGCTACGGATGTTACCCGTAATGGTACAAATATACGTGCGCAACACACGAGGGGCAAAATTTTCATTACTCAATTTTGCGGGGTGTTACATTGAAGGATGGGTGGCGCACCGCCAACGACAGCTTCAAGGTCTTCACCTTTGAAGCCCGACGAGCCGCCAACCGCATTGATCATTTAACGTGCCGCCCTTCTCCTTATCCTGCTCCGCGAATCACCACACCCTTCAACACAACAACCTCACAACAAATTCAACCTCCAACCTCCTCTCTTTTTCTCTCTCCTCAAATCTCAATGAATCAATGGCGAGGGGAACCTCCCAGTCGCAATCCGAACGTTTCTCGATTTTGGATCTGGTATTTTGTTGTTCCCGATCTTAGATTTGTTTATGTATTTGTACATTTGTTAATTTCACACAAATGATTTTGGTATTTTAGATATGAGGTTGTTTCATTTAATTTTGTTTATTTACTGTAGTTTTTAGATTGAATGAATGATAATCAGGAAACTGAATCGTGTCATCTTCGCATTAATTGGTTTTGGCATCGTTTATGGTTGTCGTAAATTATAGTGTGTTATTCAGTGTTGTTAAATTTTCTTTCGAGTGATTGTATGTATATATGGTTATTAGGCGTGGTTTACTGGTAAGCAAGGAGGTTGGGAGTTCGAATTCCGCTTGCACCATAAAATCTCCAATTAATATATACATGGGATAAGTGTGGGGGATGTGTGATAACTTAGTATGTGGTTTTTGAGATAGTTTTATAGGCTATGAGAATGTATCAATCCTCTAAATTGGACGGTAACATTAGTGAAAGGAATCAGGCTATTGTATATAGCAATGAGAGTTGTATACTTATTTACATCTTATATCGTTGTAGTGAAGGTTTTTTTTTTTTTATAACTTAGTTAAGATGTTATATGTAACAATGAAATGCACCATTTGAATTCAAATGTATAGTTTATTCTTTTAAGAAAACCTTGAAAGTAAGAAATCGGCTATTTAGTCTAAATTACAATATTAGATCTTTTGGTGTCCAACTAGAAGAAGCATGGATAGGGTTATATGGACTCATGATGCAGCAATACACACTGACATAGCGAAATTTCTGGAGAGCTTCTAAATAAGTGTGGGTTGTTTTAGTTCATGTGTCCAATACGACACGACTTGCACATAGGTGTCTGATGAAAATTCCAACTCTCAGATAATATGTCCTTTGTAATATTTTCTTCTTTTAATGAAAAATACAAAAACCACTAGTACAATCTATAATAATGTATAAACTCCAGTAATCTACCAACAGAAAGATTGTTAAGTTTGGTTAGCCCCCAGTGATAATTTTCTAGAACACAGAAGATTGTAAATTGTCGCTGAGGTTAAAGACTTTGAGGGGACGAAGTGATGAAAATCCAAGCTAGCCTGTAATGTTAAGTTATCCACAAGCTTGGAGCTACAAGCTCACCCTAATGTACAAACTGTAGAATGTCAATCCTGTTTTTTGGAAATGACTTGAGGTCCTGATTTAATTTACAGTAATTTTTTTTTCAAAACAAAAAATAAATAAATTATAGATGTCTTATCTCATTAGTTTCATTAGTCAAAATGTTTTAGACAAGGAGTACTACATAATCGAATATTAGGTTTCGTTTGTGTTATCCAATGCAACCGGAGTGTTTTAGGTGTCTTTGTAGTTAGTTTATTAGATTCTTATAGCATTGAGATAAGATCACTCACTTCAGAATAAGCTAGTTTATTAGTTTATTAGATTCTTATGCTTCATGATAACTAAGGAGTACCCACATGTGAGTTTTTTCATTGTAGTTGATATGGCTAAAAATGGGGTTAAATCGGGACCGTCCAGATCGAGCACGAATCCTGAAGCACGGGGGTAAAAAGGTAATTTCGCATACAGATGGATCCAAAACGGGTATTGGGCTTCCTTCTCACAGGACCAACCACCCGCGAATAGATCCGCTTCAATTGGACACGGGTCCCGACCCGATACAAGCCCGGTCCACCAAGAGGAGAATCAGGCCACTGATTTGATCAAATCAAATCAATAAACCTGATTGGCTCTCACCAGGGAATCAGGGGCTAACTTCCCAAAAACAGAATAAGAGGATTTTCCTCCTGACTGTTAAGCAGGAAATCAGGCCCCAAATCATTCCAAAAGCGACTATAAATACAACCCCTCTACCACCAAGCCCAGGTTAATCACTTCTTCACCACTTAAGCTCTTTCTTAATCTTTATCTGATTACTGACAAGAGCGTCGGAGGGTGCGTCGCCGGAATCAACCCCGGTGTCTCGCACTTCCTTGCAGGTTGCGGCGGGAGCAAGAAAGCTGAGTCAGCTGTTCAGGTTTTCCTCGGATCCACAAATTCTATCTGTTTACCCCCACACCGAAATTAGCGGTAACAGATTGGCGCCGTCTGTGGGAAAGCCACACGAACAGTCTCAGCCCATTCTCCGTCGTCCTCTGCAGCCATGCCGCCGAAGAAGAACAGATCCAGAGGGTCGAACCGTGGGGGCAACCCCACCGACCCGGCAAATGAAGCTCCGGTAAATCCTACCCTTCAGTCCGACCTCCCTCCGCTGACCCAGTAGGTCCCACCTCCTCCTCCTCCCAAACAGCAGCCCAACAATGGTCCGTCCGGTCATAACGGTCGGAAGGAGAAGCAGCCTCTCAATCCGGGCCATGTCTCGGTCCATAACGGGTCCTCGGACTCGATGGCTTCTCATCACCCCGACCTCCGCATCACACTCCTGAACCGTCAGAAGGACGACGACCTCCGCACTCATCTTGACGAGAGGCGGGCCCGAGAGGGAGCCTCCCGCCAGCGTCAAGGTGAGTGGTCCCCACGTCGCCGAGACGGCAGAAGGTCTCTGGACCGCAGAGGCAGAGCGGCGTCCCCCGACTGCCGAAGGAGGAGGTCCCGGTCCCCTAGGGATCGGCGTCATCCGAGGGACCGAGACATACCCATCAGTCGAGCCGAATTCCTCCAGTTTCAAGAGACCGTCCTGCAGGCCCTCAATCTTCGGCAGAACGTCCAGAATGCTCAGAGGGCCCCGACGCCCCCCAGGGATCCCAGTCCTCGGGGCCGAACCCGGAGCCCTTCCCCGGCTCCCAGCCGCCAGCAGCGGGAACAAAGCCCGCGCTGGACCCAGGATTACCGGCGCCGCAGTCCACGCTCCCCTTCCTATGAAGAGGAGTCCGGAGGGTCATACGACTACCAGCGGAGGGACGACGCCCTCATCCGCCGTATCCATGAGGTAGAAAGGCGCATCGGCCGCATGGACAGGGAGGAAGAGTCCCGAGCCGGAACCTTCCGTCCCAGCCGACCCCCCTTCTCACGGTCGATCATGGAGGCCCACATACCGAGGAGTTTCAAACCGCCACAGTTTGAAACATACTCAGGGGAATCCGACCCGGTCGACCACGTCGAGAGCTTCAAGACCCTGATGCTAATCCATCAAGCTTCCGACGCGGTGCTCTGCAGGACCTTCCCTGCCACCCTCCGGGGGTCGGCTCGGGAATGGTATTCCAGGCTCGCCCCTTCATCCATCTTCTCATTCGAGCAGTTCGAGACGCTGTTCATTACCCACTTCGTGAGCAGCCGGCGAGCCGAGAAGACAAGTCTTTCCCTGCTGAACCTACGGCAGGAGAAGGAAGAAAAGCTGCGGGACTACGTGAAAAGGTTTACCGCTGAAGTCAGGTCAATCGCTTCCTTGGACCAGTCCGTGGCCACCGTGGCGTTCCAGTCGAACGTCCTTAACGCCAACCTCCGATCATCCCTGGCCAAGAAGCCCCCGCAAGACTTCGCCGACCTCCTCCTGAGGTGCGAGAAGTACATCCGGGCAGAGGAGGCCAAAGCCCTTCCAAGTTTCGGGGGGCCCTCCGCAGGGTCGAAGAGGAAGGCGACGGGGGAAGAAGGGTCCAAGAAAGCTCAGAAGGACATGGGCGGCCAGCGCCGCCCTCCCCCCAGGTTCGAGAAGTTCACTCCCCTCACCACTAATGTCTCCACAATCCTCATGGAGGTGGAGAAGGAGGGGGTCATCCCTCCAGCCCCGAGGATGCACACCCCGGCGAAGAGGAGGGACAAAGACAAGTGGTGTCGGTATCACCGAGACCACGGGCACGATACGAATGACTGCCGGGCTTTGAGAGATGAGATCGAAGCCCTCATTCGAAGGGGGCAATTGGCCAAGTTCGTGAAGGCTAACGATCGGACAGATCGCCACTCCCCTCCGCCTCGGGGGGCTAACAAGCGCTCCGAGCGGCGCGAAGGGACACCCGAGTTCGAGGAGGAACGGGTTCTGCACTTGATCCACGGAGGCCCCATGGGGGGCTCCTCTAATTCCTCCCGAAAGGCCTTCGTCCGAGAGGTCAACTCGGTCCATAGTGCCCCTCCCCCGAAAGGTCTCGGCGTCCTAGTGTCATTCTCCGATGCCGACCTGGAAGGAGTCCGAACCCCCCACTGCGATGCCCTCGTCATCGACCTCCGCATGGCCAACTTTAAAGTGCAGAGGATTTTGGTGGACAACGGGAGTTCGGTCAACATCATTTTCCTCTCGGCCTTCCGAGGCCTACAGCTGTCCCGAGACCGTCTCAAGCCGGCCGGTTACACCCTCCACGGGTTCACGGGGGTCCCGGTAACCGTCGAAGGGGTGATAACCCTGGACGTTACTGCGGGAAGCGCCCCTACTACCCGGACCGAGCCAATGGATTTCATGGTCGTCGACGTCCCGGCGGCATATAATGTCATCCTAGGCTGCCCCGGCCTAGCCGCCCTGGAGGCTGTCCCCTCGGCATACCACTTGAAGATGAAGTTCCCCACTCGCTCGGGAGTAGGGGAAGTCAGGGGAAGCCAGGAAACAGCTCGGAAGTGCTACATGACTTCCACCGGGGGACCAGTGCTCTCACTCGAGACACTAGAGATCCCCGAGCCGAAGACTCGCCCAACGTCCGAGCCAGCGGACGAGTTAGAAGAAGTACTCTTCTCGGACGAGGATCCGAGTCGAAAATTCCTCGTCAGCAAGTCTTTGCCGACCGTTCTGTTCTCCGACTTGGTGAGGTGCTTCCGGAATAACCGCGACCTGTTCGCTTGGTCGGCCGCGGACATGCCCGGCATCTCCGAGGACTTGCTCGTCCATCGCCTCAGCGTCGAAACGGGGTGCAAACCGGTTCAGCAGAAGAGGCGAAAGTTCGCTCCCGAACGACAGCAGGCAATCAAGGAGGAAGTGGATAAGCTGCTGAAGGCCAAGTTCATCCAGAAGGTAAATTATCCCGAGTGGCTGTCGAATGTTGTAATGGTCAAGAAGTCCAATGGCTCATGGAGGATATGCATCGACTTCACCGACCTCAACAAGGCGTGTCCGAAGGATCCCTTCCCGCTCCCGAACATCGACACCCTTATCGACGCCACCTCGGGCCATGAGCTCCTCAGCTTCATGGATGCCTTCTCGGGGTACAATCAAATCCGGATGTTTCCTCCGGACATCCCGAAGACTTCCTTCATCACCGACCAAGGCCTCTACTGCTACCGAGTAATGCCGTTCGGTTTGAAGAATGCAGGCGCCACTTACCAGCGCCTCGTCAACAAGGTTTTCCAGCACCAGATCGGTCGAAACATGGAGGTGTACGTTGATGACATGCTCGTCAAGAGCATCCACGGCACCGATCATGTAGCCGACCTCCAGGAGGCCTTCGGTGTATTAAGGAAGTACAACATGCGGCTGAACCCGAACAAGTGTGCGTTCGGGGTCTCCTCGGGAAAATTCCTCGGCATCATGGTAAGCCAGCGGGGAATCGAAGCTAACCCCGAGAAGATTAAGGCCATATTAGACATGGCCCCGCCGCGGAACATCAAGGAGGTGCAGAAGCTTACCGGTCGGCTCGCAGCCATCGGTCGGTTCCTCTCCAAGTCAGGGGAAAAGTGCCTCCCCTTCTTCAAAGCACTCCGGGGGGCTAAAGGATTTGAATGGGGCGAGGCACAGCAAGAATCGTTCGACCAGCTGAAAGCCTATCTGGTGAACCCCCCTCTGCTCAGTAAGCCGGTCCCGGGCGAGCCTTTCTTCATCTACTTGGCCTCTTCCGAGCAGACCTTGAGCGCTGTCTTGGTAAGAGAAGAGGACCGGACCCAAAAGCCAATTTACTACGTGAGCAAGGTGCTTCGGGACGCCGAGCTCCGCTATCCAAGGATAGAGAAGATAGCCTACGCTCTGGTCATGGCAGCAAGAAAGCTTCGGCCCTACTTCCAATCTCACTCGGTCGTAGTCCTCACCGATCAACCCCTAAAGCAGATCCTCCACAAGCCAGAGACCTCGGGTCGGCTGATGAAATGGTCCGTAGAGCTGAGTCAGCACGACATCTCTTATCAGCCTCGGACGGCAATCAAGGCCCAGGCCCTCGCCGATTTCATTGTAGAATCCACTATCCCTGAAGTCGGCCACGTCCCGAATGGGCCCCCCATTTGGACAGTCTTCGTGGACGGATCCTCTTGCAATGAAGGAAGCGGCGCCGGCATTATCCTGAACGGCCCTGACAGCTTCGTCCTGCAGTATGCGATCCGCATGAACTTCAGGGCCTCGAACAACGAGGCGGAGTACGAGGCACTCATAGCTGGGCTCGGACTCGCCCGAAGTGCTGGGGCGCAGCGCCTTCGGATTCACAGTGATTCCCAGCTTGTCGTGAACCAGGTCTTGGGCGAATACGAGGCCAGGGACGAGCGAATGGCGAAGTACCTCGCAAAAGTCCGGGATCTCATGAGCCGGTTCGAAGAAGCCATCATCCAACGGGTCCCCCGGGAGGAAAACTCACAAGCTGACGCTCTCTCCAAGTTGGCCTCGTCTTCTCTACAAGGTCTTGAGCAGACCGTACTGATTGAAGTCCTCTCTAAACCGAGCATCGAAGACGAGATCCCTAGCTCGGTGGAGTCATTGCCGGTTATGCTACAGGACAATTGGATGAAGCCGCTGGTAGAATTCCTAAGGGACGGAGTTCTGCCCTCGGACCCCAAGGAAGCACGCCGGGTCAGAACTCGGGCCGAGCGCTATGTCTTGATCGATGGCATCCTATACAAGCGCTCCTTCTCTCAAATAGATGGCCGACCATATTTGAGGTGCCTGTCTCCGGATCAGGCCGAATATGCCCTACAGGAGCTTCATGAAGGCATCGGAGGGGCACACTCCGGATCTAGGTCTTTGGCCCGGAAGGCTCTCAATTATGGGTACTTCTGGCCGACCCTTCTCCAAGACGCCGAGCGACATGTTCGGCAATGCAGCACTTGCCAGAGACACTCCAGCATCCGGCGCCTCCCTCAGGCCAATCTTGCCTCCCTGTCGAGCCCTATCCCCTTCGCAATGTGGGGAATGGACTTGCTGGGGCCTTTCCCTCCAGCTCCGGGTCAGTTCAAGTTCTTGGTCGTAGCCATCGACTTCTTCTCCAAGTGGGTCGAAGCCGAGCCACTTGCCACCATAACCGAGAACAAAGTGGTGCAGTTCTTCTGGAAAAGTATCATCTGCAGATTCGGAGTCCCCCGCGTCCTCGTGATGGACAATGGTACTCAGTTCACTGGTGCGGCGTTCCGAGCTCTGTGCGATGACCTCGTCATCCAACAGCGCTTCTCGTCCGTCTCCCACCCTCAGTCGAACGGACAAGCTGAGAATGCTAATCGGCAGATCCTGGCAGGCATCAAGAAAAGGTTGGACAAGTGCTCCAAAGGTTTGTGGGTCGACCAACTCCCCAATGTGTTGTGGAACTACCGCACAAGCAAGCGGACGCCCACCGGAGAATCCCCTTTCAACCTTACTTATGGGGCCGAGGCTGTGATCCCCCTCGAGGTCGGAATACCTTCCCCTCGGCTCGTGGCCTATGACGAAGCGCAGAATGCCAGGGACCTCAGAGGAAACTTGGACCTGATAGATGAACTGAGGAAAAGGGCATCGATTCGGCAGCAGAATTACAGAAGAAGGGTCGAGCTAGCATACAACAAGAAGGTCCGACCCGCCAACCTTAAGCAAGGAGATTTAGTCCTGAGGAAGCTGGCCATATCCTTCCCCAGTCAGAAGAACAAGCTAGCTCCGAACTGGGAAGGTCCGTACAGGATCACAAAAGTTGTCCGGCCTGGGGCGTACCGTCTCGAAGACATGGAAGGCAGAGAGCTTCCGAGGACTTGGAATGCCGATCACCTCTTAAAATACCAAGAGAGCGTTCCGACGCCACTCTAAGTAACAAGGGGTATCGGGCCATCCCAATCCTCCGACTTGTAACCCATTTTTTCATAAATTGTACTATGTAAAACGGTTCGCCGTCGAATATCAATAAAGAAAGCTCCCTTCATTCTTATGAATTTATATATACTTCTCTCTGCTCTTGTCATGTAATTTCTAAAGTGTGATGTGAACCAATGGTTCGGAGTCCACGTTCGGCCTGACTTTACCTCCTCGGCTTGTCTCCGGACGAACCAGGGGTAGATCGCCGTTCGGAAATGCTCCCACAGCCGTTGAACGATACCGATGGTTCGGAGTCCAACACTCGGCTCGACTTTACCTCCTCGGCTCGTCTCCGGACGAACCAGGGGTAGATCGCCGTTCGGAATTGCTCCCACAGCCGTTGAACTATACCGATGGTTCGGAGTCCAACACTCGGCTCGACTTTACCTCCTCGGCTCGTCTCCGGACGAACCAGGGGTAGATCGCCGTTCGGAAATACTCCCACAGCCGTTGAACGATACCGATGGTTCAGATTCCAACACTCGGCTCGACTTTACCTCCTCGGCTCGTCTCCGGACGAACCAGGGGTAGATCGCCGTTCGGAATTGCTCTCACAGCCGTTGAACTATACCGATGGTTCGGAGTCCAACACTCGGCTCGACTTTACCTCCTCGGCTCGTCTCCGGACGAACCAGAGGTAGATCGCCGTTCGGAATTGCTCCCACAGCCGTTGAACTATACCGATGGTTCGGAGTCCAACACTCGGCTCGACTTTACCTCCTCGGCTCGTCTCCGGACGAACTAGGGGTAGATCGCCGTTCGGAATTGCTCCCACAGCCGTTGAACGATACCGATGGTTCGGAGTCCAACACTCGGCTCGACTTTACCTCCTCGGCTCGTCTCCGGACGAGCCTGGGGTAGATCGCCGTTCGGAATTGCTCCTACAGCCGTTGAACGATACCGATGGTTCGGAGTCCAACACTCGGCTCGACTTTACATCCTCGGCTCGTCTCCGGACGAACCAGGGGTAGATAGCCGTCCGGAATTGCTCCCACACCCGTCGAGCTCCAACGATGGTCCCGGGAGCCAACACTTGGTTCCCAGTCCATCTAAACTACTCCGGTGGATCGATGTCGGACCTTTGTTCGAACACAAGAGTCCGAACTCTCCTAACTATTAGCCGAAGACCGAAGACCCACAAACTCGGTCGGCTTCCGAGCAAGTGGCTTCCCGAGCGTGTAAACGGGGAAAACACACTTTCCCCTCAACTTTCGTGCGAGATCTCAATCAGACGGCTCAGATCATGCCACCTGCACAAAATGACAAGATAACATTTTCTTGGGAACTGAGCCGCCTCGAGATTCGCGCCTACGTTCGACGACTCAGATCTCGTCACCTGCTCTAAGCGACAAAATAGCACTTTCTTGGGTACAGAGCCGCCTAGGGATTCGTGCCGTACCGTGTCAGAACTACTAAACGACAAAGTGCCGTACCTCTGGGGATCCATTCGGCTAAACAGACACGCTCGGTTCAAAGATCTCGGCATGACCGATACAGTTATAAGCAAAGACAAACATACACAGCAACGAAAGGGAATTTTATTAATTGTCGGCGCATAATACAAAACATTCCATTACAAAGTGTTGGCAAACAAAACGCACAATGCCCGACCCACTACACTTGTCTCTCATATAAAAACATCCTCACTAAACTGCTCGTCCTCCTCGGCTGACAGCTCCTCTTTCTCCCCCCGGAGCTTCGCCATCACAGTGCGCAGATGCCACATCTCTGAGAGCAGGTCATCCCGCTCGGCGACAATCTTCGACTGAATGTGCCGAATGCTTTTGACCCGAAGAGCGTTGCTGAATGCGGTCTGCGAGTCTTCATCCTCTCCTGCGGGGCTCAGCTCGACGATCTTATTCTCCAAGCGTTGGATCTCGGCTTCCCGAAGACTGAGGACCAACGAAAGGTGGTCCCACTCACTCTCGGCTCGGCGTAATTTCACATCGGCACTTCTGGGGCTCAGGACCACTGTTCCAGAGGTGGCCTCGGATTCGGAGTCATCATTCGAACGCTCGGAGTCCGAGCCATGGATCGCCACAACGAGCTGAAAAGAAGAGAAAACGAATAACACAGTTTCAATACACTGCCGGAATCTAACACTTGAAAATTTTTCAGAACTATTTGCATTCAGACATAATAGTGTTACAGACGGTCGGTCGACCCTACAGCTAAGTTGTTACAACGATCAACAAAAATAGGAAAACGACAGAATCAGAGCCTCTTCGGAAGGGGAATGCTTCGGTTTAGGGAAACACGAGGACGGCGAGGTCTGCCCTCCGAATCCGACCCTAAACCAACGAAGCGCGACCCCCCTTCGCTGCTAGCTCTAACTGCGACGCCGGCCGAAGCCCCGCTCGACGAGGCGGCCGCACTACTCTGAGCGTCGGCTGGACTCCGCCTGGTCAACGGCGAGCGCATCGCAAGTTCGTGAAACGTAATCCCCCTCTCGCTTTCTTCGCGAGTGCACGAAGTGCTGCGAACGTTAGCCCTGACCGGTGCCGGCTTGAGCGACGCGATCTCTTCCTCCAGTTCGATAATCCTATCCCTCAAGACGTCGTCCTTCGCCAACTTCTTCGGTCGAGGGGCCGTCAACGAGCCCGAGGCATTGGCGTTATCAGTCGCGAGCCGTCGGTAATGGGTGACTTCAATCCCCCTATCTATTGTGATCCTTCTGAGCCTGTCGACTTCGGCCGATAGCCTCTTGCGCTCGGTTGACGCTTTCTCCAGTTCGGAAGCCAGCTTCTCCTTCTCCGCCGAACGCTCTTTTTCCGCTAGCTCCAAGTATTGGACCTCGGCCAAAAGGTCTTCATTCTTCTGCTCGGCGGCAGTAAGCTCCCTACGGAGGTTCTCGACTTCGCCTTTGGGATAGGGAGCTGAAGAGCGCTTCCGGTACTGGTACAGCTCGCGACCATACCTCCGCAGAGCTGCCTTCGTATCCTCTAGCCTGCCGAGCAGGAGATATCGCTTATACCGGCTCTGAAAGAGCTCGTCCTTCGTTTTCGCCAGCTCCTGCCGAAGGTATCCAGCCTCCGTGATCGGACCGAATCTCACCTGAAATGCAGAGATAAATCCGAGGCCCAACACTTGGAGAAATTTACACCAAAACAAACACTAAGTCCGAGACTCGACACTTGGCCAAACGAAACATTTTTTCATTCAAAATTCGAAGAGTTCTACAACAGCGGTGGCCAGTCCGCAATTAGGCTTACAAAAAAAAAAAAAAAAAAAAGGAGAAGACAACCGAGTCAGAGGTCGACCTTTTTGTCGTTCGGGTCCGTCGACCCCTCGACCTTGTCCTTGCCCTCGCCTCCGCCTCCTCCTTCGCTCCAGCTCTCCTCCTCGGAGTCGTCCTGCTTTTCCTCCTCGGCCGCGGCCTTCCACGGGTCCTCGACGGGTTCCGTCTCCCCCTCGGGGCCGATCAACCCCTCGGGGACAACCTCCTCCCCTTCCACGAGGTCATAGAAGTTGTAGGAGGACGTATCGAAGCCCGGGTTCTTGGCGACCACATGTTGCAAGGCACGGCCGTAGGCGTCCAGCATGTTCTGGATCATGTGCATCGCGGCCTCCTCCTGCACGGCTTTCTTCACCCTCTTCACCTTCCTGAGGTGTTTGGCCTTGATCTGCTCTGCCCTCTTCCGAGCGTCCTCCGCCTCCGACCGAGCCTTGGCCAGCTCCTCCCTCAGGTCGGCGGTCTCCTTCACCAACGCCTCGAGCTTGGCCGCCGAATCCTTCAGCCCGGCCACCTCCTTCTCCGAGGCCTCGAGCTTGGCCGCCGTGTCCTTTGACAGCTGAACAGCATCGGCCAGCTGCTTCTCCAGCCCCTCCACTTCAGTGGCCCTCTTCGTCGAAAGAAGAAGCTCGGAATCAAGCTTCTTCGCGACCTTGACGCGCTCCGCCCTCTCCTTCTCCTTCTCCTAGTCCTTCTTCGCCAACTCCTCGACCAAGAAATTGAAGTGGCAGAGGGTCTGGAAGAGAACAACACGTTAAAATCCGAGTCCAAGAACTTAGAAAAATTCTAAGGAAGAGATTCAGACGAAGAAGAAATCGGCCTACTTACCGACATGGTATTCCGGGCGATCTGCATCACGGCGTCCCCTGCCATCCCGGCCTTCAAGGTCGCTCGATCCTTCGGGGTCGGCAAGTGCCTCACCGCCTCCATGCAGATGTTCCCGTCGCCCAGGAAACCATCGGCGTTCATCACCTGCCAATCGGGGACGAAGATCTGCTTATGACGCTCGGTCAAGATCTTCTCCGCATCGGCAGTGAGGGGCGGAACCGGCATGGACAGCGCGTCCTTCACCCCGAACACGCCGCTCGACGAACCCGGAGCGTCCGCCCCCGGGGTCGACACAGGTGCATCCGAGGCAGGGGGATCGGAGACCACGGCCCCCACCTGCTCGGGGACCACGACCTTCGTCGGAGAGACGAGGACCTCGATCTCCCCCTCCTTGAGGACCGCGACCTTCGGCTGGTCGGCAGTCTTCGCGACCGAGGGCTTCTTCGATGCCCGGTTGTCCTGAGGCACTGCCGACGGCCTCTTCTTCTTCTCCTGCTCTGACCTGCCCTTCGCCACCAGAGCCTTGTAATCGAGCTTCATCGTCTCTGCAAAAGCCGAATGAAAAAACTTAGAAAAACTTTCATGAGCTTTAAACAAGGAGTATAAATACCAGAAGCATACGAGGGTCGATCGGACTGAGACCCCCACGGAACAGATGCTCTTATGTGATATCCTTCCAGCTAAGCGTCGGCAGGGCGAGGATTTTCTTCTGAACCTCAGCCTCCTCAGCATTCAGCGGGACGTCCTTCTTTGTACGCTTGGGCAGGCCATCCTTCGCCCAAACTGTCGGTATCACCCATGGCGTCAGATTTCGGACCAGGAAGTATTTGTCCTTCCAGTGTTTGATCTAGTCCGGATTCTCGATCAGTTTCACGCCCGTCCGGGGCGAAAGATAAAACCTCTGTTCGTCTTTCCTCGGCTGGCAAGGTCGGAAGAGACTCCGAAAGAGGTACATAGTCGGCTTGGCGTCGATCTCTTGGCATCGGAGGAGGAACGCCACGACTTGCCTCCATGTGTTCGGCATCAGTTGGGCGGGACTCAGACCGTACCAGACCAAGACTTCGACTACGAACGGGTGGAGGGGAAAGCGGAGCCCGGCGATGAGGGAGTCGATCGGAAAGACACATACGTCCGGCGAGGACATTGTGTTCGCTCGGAACCCCGGCCCAGGTAGGAGCAGCACATACTCAAGAGGGATCTGGAAACCCTCTCGGATCAGACGAAGATCGGTCTCGGTAAGAGTCGAGATCCTGTGGTCGACCTCGGACAGCTCCCTAGGCTCGTTCTCCTCCACCAGTTTTGCCGTACCTTGAGTGACCCTCTCCAAGGCATCCTCGGCGTAGTCCCGGACGCCTCCCACACTCGACACGGCGATGGGCTGCCGACCGAACGCCCCCGCTCTCTTCGGCGTTTCGACTATCGTGATCACGGCTTTACCCTTTCGGGACTCGGCCACAACTTCCTCAGGCACTTCGGCCACTTCGCCCTCTTTGTCCGGACGAACGACGTCTTGCTCGTTCGGCTCCGCTACTCCCTTCCCTTTATCCCCTCGGCCAACGGCTTGCTCCGAGGCGGGGGTCTCAGCCGAAATCTTAACCATGTTTTCCTAAAAAGAGAAGGGAAAAAGACTGACCTTGAAGTGACAAGTGCGGTCGGAAAGTTCGCCAGAATTAAGAACGCTACCGCGACAGCTAGCAACGCCACCAAGGGAGCTGAAAACTTCGAAGCAAAGTAAAAACGGAAGAGAGAGAGTAAAAGTGAAAAGTGAAGACTTGGTCTTGGGGGGGTGAAGATTTTTAGTAAAATTGTGACGTCCCTTGGACTTCCAATGAAAGTTCGCGACTTTTGGGCTGCACTCGAAACGTCGCGAAGGCCCATCACCACTACTTCTCTCACCAAGTCAACTGGCTCGGGCCCAAGGGATCCAAATCCGAGCTACAAGCAATCCGAACACGCTGGCAGTAGGGTCCGGTCTGAATCCGAGCAAGTGCCTTCCCGAGCTGGTAAACAGGGAAATTCACTTTCCCCTCAACTTTCGCGTCTGATCTCAATCAGACGGCCCAGATCTCGCCGAGAGCACTAAAAGACAAGATAGTGTTCTCTTGGGAGCTGCGCCCATCTCGAGATGCGCGTCATCATCTAACAGCTCAATGTGCGCCACGTTGCTCGGACGGTTGAACCCTCGGACGCCTCACCTATGCCTAGGAGAACCTGGAAAAATTTTGATTCAGTTTTGAGGCGCCGCCCTCGGCGGACGCCCCCCAGGTCCCGTGACTCAGTCGGTATTCCGCCGACCCACGGGCCCCGGACAAAAACAGATCGGCGCTCCCCCCATCTCTAACTCCCCCGGGCTGGCATCCACCGGAAGCCATCAGCCCGGAAGGAAGACAGAGATGAGGGGGGACCCATCAACACTCAGAGATCGGGAGAAACACACCGTTCCGAGCTTGTTGTTTACAACTGGAAGGCGCGGCTTGTCAGAAGACACCGACCGCAGCGCCTTCACAGTTGCAAACAACGGGCTCGGACGGTCCAGAAGCCCGAGCTGCAACTCATGATAGAGAAGCGCGCCATCCCGAGCTAGTTGGTTGCAACTGGAAGGATCAGTTTGTCAGAAGACTCTAACAGCGGCGCCTTCACAGTTGCAACAAACGGACTCGGATGGCCCGGAGATCGGCATCGGACATGGATCACCACTCTCCCACCAAGACCTCCGCCTACTTCGATACTCACTTCGGAGCAACCAAAGAAGGCAGAAGATCTTGGTGAGAGAACGACCACCCGTCCTTCCGAAGAGACCCACACACCCCGGTCCGGACTATGGTCGTCGCCACTACTGCCTTATCCCCTCCCGCTCCTGACATCCCCTTCGGAGCAGTGAGGAACGGGAGAAGAATAAGACAACAGAGCGACCACCCGTCCTTCTGAAGTAACTCATCCCTCGGATCCGGACCACGGTCGTCGCCACTACTACCTCGTCCCCCCTCGCTCTTGACATCCGCTTTGGGGCCGTCAGGAACAAAGGGAAAACCAGGCAGAAGAGCGACTGCCTCTCTGAACCTCAAGGGAGAAGCTACCCAAGGCAGATGCCTCCGAGGTCTGGAACTCAATTTGGTTGTGACTAAAATGACAAAGGGAGTGGAGTACTTATAGCCTGCCTCCACCATTATGACCCTCGGAAATTGAAGCGCCGCGTTTTAATTAAGGGAATTACTGATCCTCGGAAGTTGAAACGCCACGCATTAACTAAAGGAATTATCCTTAATGACATCGGGAAGGCGAAACGCCACACAACGCCATTAATACCATTGGGAACAGAGCCATCTCAGATTGCCAAAAACCACAGGCCCTCGGTCGGCTGCCGAGCAAGTGCCTTCCCGAGCGTGTAAACGGGGAAAACTCACTTCCCCCTCAACTTTCGCGTCTGATCTCAATCAGACGGCCCAGATCTCGCCGAGAGCACTAAAAGACAAGATAGTGTTTTCTCAGGAGCTGCGCCCGTCTCGAGATGCGTGCCGACATCCAACAGCTCAGTTAGCGCCACGTCGTCCGGCCTGCCGAACCCCCCTGTCTTCGGTCGGCAGCCGAGCAAGTGCCTTCCCGAGCTGGTAAATGGAGAAAAAAAGACACCGAGCTACGTGGACCGCTGGATCTCTCAAAAATTCGCGCTCCCAATGATGAAGAGCCCAGATTGCGCCACGTGCGCTAAAAGACAAGATAGCGTTTTCTTGGGAGCTGCGCCCATCCCGAGATGCATGCCCAACATCCGACGGCTCAGACAGCGCCACGTCGCTCGGCTTGCCGAACCCCCTGCCTCCGGTCGGCTGCCGAGCAAGCGCCTTTCCGAGCTCGTAAACGGAGAAAAACACTGCCGAGCGGTAACAGCCGTCAGATCTTTCCGAAATTCGCACCCATCCACGATCGACGGTTCAGATCAAGCCACGCCATTAATCGGTATTTAAATCGTTTTTTTATTTATTTTAATCGTTTTATTTGTTTGAAAATCGCGAAAAAATTGCTAAAAATTCGGGAAAATTAGCTAAAAATCCTGGGGAATAATTGAAAATTCGGGGACACGCTTTCGGACCCCGGAGCGAACAATTATTACCCCGAATGCATCGCTAAAGCCCCCGAACGATTAGCAAACACATCGCAGAATTAAACAAATACTTCGAAAAAAGTAGATAAAAGACTGTCAGATACCCGATGCAGCTCAAGAACAGCACACAGCGTCAAAAATTACCTCACTACCCCCTTTCTAGATTCAAAATCCCACATTTGGATTCCGATGCAACTCCACCAGCCACTGAGACAGCTGAACTACTCCTCAAAGTCTGATCACGCTCAGTCTTTAGGAGTGGGGGGCTCGTGATATGGCTAAAAATGGGGTTAAATCGGGACCGTCCAGATCGAGCACGAATCCTGAAGCACGGGGGTAAAAAGGTAATTTCACATACAGATGGATCCAAAACGGGTATTGGGCTTCCTTCTCACAGGACCAACCACCCGCGAATAGATCCGCTTCAATTGGACACGGGTCCCGACCCGATACAAGCCCGGTCCACCAAGAGGAGAATCAGGCCACTGATTTGATCAAATCAAATCAATAAACCTGATTGGCTCTCACCAGGGAATCAGGGGCTAACTTCCCAAAAACAGAATAAGAGGATTTTCCTCCTGACTGTTAAGCAGGAAATCAGGCCCCAAATCATTCCAAAAGCGACTATAAATACAACCCCTCTACCACCAAGCCCAGGTTAATCACTTCTTCACCACTTAAGCTCTTTCTTAATCTTTATCTGATTACTGACAAGAGCGTCGGAGGGTGCGTCGCCGGAATCAACCCCGGTGTCTCGCACTTCCTTGCAGGTTGCGGCGGGAGCAAGAAAGCTGAGTCAGCTGTTCAGGTTTTCCTCGGATCCACAAATTCTATCTGTTTACCCCCACACCGAAATCAGCGGTAACAAACATGAAAATAAATAATCATAACCTCGCAGAAAAATATAATCACATAAATAGAATAAAATTCAATAACCAAATATGGGATACAAGAACTTACCAATATAGCTCGAGAATATGCAATACAGTAACGGTTCGACGAGTTCCTTTTAGTTATCCATCACTGTACCTGTATAACATAATTCAAAAGAAAGAGGAAGAGAACTCGGACGACAAGTAGTAGGAAGAAGTAAAATAGGGAATAATGGACTATATAACAAGAACAGAAATTGGAATGATATCGGAGTCAATAAATGATAAACGGTAACAAAATCAAAAGTTGATAATCAATAATTTTGAATCAGGAATTAATGTTTAATGATATGGCTAAAATGGGATTAAATCGGGGCCATTCAGATCGCGCACGAATCTTAAAGTTTACAGGGGCAAAACGGTAATTTCACCTACAGACGGGTCCGAAATGGAAAATGGGCTTCTCTTTCGAAGCCCAATAACCCATAAACGGATCCATTCGACTAGGTACGGGTCCCAACCGGTTAAGGACCAGTTCAGCAGGATATGAGGAAATCCTGGCTCATCTTTATCTACGGGAGGTGGTTTTGACCACTTCTATCCATTCACACCGGGGAGTAGGGATTCGTTCTTATCCTGAAGCAGATCCCCACAACGACTATAAATATCCCCTACCTCCTACCATTACAAGGTGATCACTCTTTGCCTACCTAAAGCTCTTTTATATTCTCTTCTGAGTACTGACAAGAGCGTCAGAGGGTTCGTCGCCGGGATCAACCCCGGTGTTTCGAACTTTCGTGCAGGTCAATGGGAGCAGCTAGAAGCCAGCCCAACAACGGTGGAAGTGGTTTGATTTGACCCATTCGGTTCCTCTCGAACTCACAAATTCATCTGATTGCCCCCATACCAAAATCAGCGGCAACAGATTGGCACCGTCTGTGGGAAGACGATTGAGGAAGAAGGAGCTAAGAAGCTCCAAAAAGACAACGGTGGTCAACGTCGCCCTCTCCCCCGCTTCGAAAAGTTCACTCTGCTCAATGCGAGTGTCTCCGCCATCTTGATGGAAATTGGGAACGAGGGTATTCTACCGCCACCTCCTAAGATGAACACCCCAGGGAAGAAGAGAAACCGGGATAAGTGGTGCCGCTTCCATAGGGACCACAGGCACAACACAGATGACTGTCGGGCCCTGAAGGACGAAATCGAGGTCCTCATTCATAGAGGGGGGCTAACAGGCGAACCGAACTACATGCGGAGACTCCGGATGTTGAAGCAGAGGCCATCTACACCTTATACATGGAGGCCCAATGGGGGGTGATTCCAACTCCTCCCGAAAAGCCTTCGTTCGGGAAGTGAACGCCGTGCAGAGCCATCCCCCTCCGAAGGGTCTTGGGGTTCCTATCACGTTATCCGATAGAGACTTGGAGGGCATCCGCATGCCCCATTGCGATGCCCTCGTTATTAATCTCCGAATGGCCAACTTCGACGTATGCCAAGTCTGGGTGGACAATGGCAGCTCGGTTAATATCCTTTTCTTAGAGGTGTTCAAGGGCCTCCAACTGTCGAGAGATCAGCTCAAGCCCGCGGGCTACACTCTTCATGGATTCACCGGGGTGCCGATGACGATCGCGGGAGTTATAAACCTTGACGTGACCGCTGGCAAAACCCCGGTCACCAGGACGGAGCCGATGGACTTCATGGTGGTGGATGTGAAAGCCGCCTATAATGTTATCATGGGTCGACCAGGTCTGGCCGCACTCTAGGCAATCCCTTCGGCCTATCACATGAAGATGAAGTTCCCCACCCCCGCAGGTGTGGGAGAAGTGAGAGGAAGCCACGAAGCGGCTCGCAAGTGCTACATAACCTTGCTGGGAGGCCTAGTTCTCTCCCTAGAAGCCCTCGAACTCCCACGGGAAAGTAGCCAGACTATCTCCGAGCCAGTAGACGAGCTGGAGGAGGTGGTCTTCTCTGACGAAGTTGCCACCAAGACCTTCCAGAAAAGCAAGGTTCTTTCCCCTTCCATCAAGAAAGACATCTCCCAATGCATAAGGGAGAACCGCGACCTCTTCGCCTGGACCGCAGCAGATATGCCTTGATGCACCACCTCAGCATTGCCCCGGGAGTCAAGACCGTCCAGCAGAAGTGGCGTAAGTTCGCTCCCGAGCGCCAACATGCGATCAAGGAAAAGGTCGAGAAGCTCCTGAATGCACAATTCATACAGGAGGTGAACTACCCCAAATGGCTATCCAATGTGGTGATGGTAAAAAAAAGCCAACGGGAGTTGGAGGATATGCATCGATTTTACCGATCTCAACAAGGCATGCCCAAAGGATCCATTCCCCCTCCCGAGCATAGATGCTCTGATCGATGTGACCTTCGGCCAGAAGCTCCTTAGCTTCATGAATGACTTCTTAGGGTACAACCAGATCTGGATGTTCCCCTTGGACATCCCGAAGACCTCATTTATGACTGATCAAGGCCTGTACTGCTACCGGGTCATGCCGTTCGGATTGAAGAATGCAGGAGCTACATACCAGCACCTAGTAAACAGGGTCTTCCGAGACCAGATCGGCCGGAACATGAAAGTCTACATGGATGACATGTTGGTGAAGAGCATCCGAGGGCAGGAGCACGTCCTCGACCTCCAGGAAGCCTTCGGGGTGTTGAGGAGGCATAATATGAGGTTGAATCCGAGCAAGTGTGCGTTCGGAGTCTCTTCCGGCAAGTTCTTAGGGTTCATGGTTAGCCAGAGGGGCATAGAGGCCAACCCCGAGAAGATCCATGCCATACTCAAAATGGCTCCCCCCTCCAGTGTTAAAGATGTATAGAGGGTCACCGGGCGTTTTGCGGCGATTGGGCGCTTCCTCTCCAAATCCAGGGAGAAGTGCCTCCCTTTCTTCAAGGCCCTCAGAGGGGCTAAAGGCTTTGAATGGGGGCAACAACAACAAGAGTCCTTCGACTAGTTCATGACGTACTTAGCCAAACCCCCACTCTTGAACAAGCCAAGGCCCGGGGAGGTCCTCTACTTATACCTCGCCGCTTCGGAGCAGACCCTTAGCGCTGTCTTGGTAAGAGAAGAAGACAGGACATAGAGGCCCATCTACTACTTGAGTAAGGTCCTCTGAGATGCTGAGCTCCGTTACCCAAAGCTAGAGAAGATGGCCCTTGCCTTGGTTTTGGCAGCCCGAAAGCTCTGCCCTTACTTTCAGTCTCATTCGGTGGTCGTTATTACCAACCAGTCCCTGAAGCAAGTTCTCCACAAGCCAGAAACATCAGGACGGTTGATGAAATGGTCCATAGAGCTGAGCCAGCATGACATCAGCTACCAACCCAGAACCGCTATCAAGGCACAAGCCCTAGCGAAATTCATTGTGGAAAGCACTATTGCCGACCCCTTGGTCTGGACTGTTTATGTTGACGGATCCTCCTGCGCCGACGGAAGTGGGGAGGGGGTCATCTTGACCGGTCCAAACGCTTTCGTTCTACAGTACTTCCTCTGCCTAAGCTTCCCTGCGTCAAACAACGAGGCTGAGTATGAGGCCTTCAAAGTGGGCTTTGTATGGCTCACAAGGCAGAAGCCAAGCGCGTCAGAGTCTTTAGTGATTCACAGTTGGTCATGAACCAAGTGTCAGGGGAATATGAAGCAAGGGACGAGCGCATGGCCAAGTACTTGGCGAAGGTTAAGGGGCTACTAGCCTTGTTCGAAGATGTTCAACTCCAGCGGGTTCCTCGAGAGGAAAATGCACAGGCGGATGCGCTCTCCAAGCTCGCCTCCTCCTCCCTCCAGGGTTTGGAATGGACCGTTTTGATAGAGGTCCTCCTCTGACCAAGCATCGAGGAAGATAGCCCGGAGCCGATGGAAGTACTGCCCCTAACACTTGGGGAGAACTGGATTAAACCTCTACTCGAATATCTTAGAGATGGAGTACTCCCAGCCGACCCCAGGGAGGTGAGAAAAGTCAGGACCCGAGCAGAGCGGTACACACTCATCGAAGGAGTCATGTACAAATGCTCCTATACTCAGATTGACGACAGGCCCTACCTTAAATGTCTCTCCCCTGAAGAAGCACACTATGCCTTGAAGGAGGCTCATGACGGGATATGTGGCGCGCATTCGGGAGCAAGATCCCTAGCCTGAAAAATTCAAAATTATGGCTACTTTTGATCCACACTTCTCATTGAATCCGAACAGTACGTTCGCCAATGCGACTCCTGCCAAAGATTTTTTCCGATCCGTCGCCTGCCACAAGCCTAACTCTCCTCCTTAGCCAGTTCGATCCCTTTTGCCAGGCCAGCTGAAGTTCCTTGTCGTGGCGATAGACTACTTCTCCAAGTGGATCGAGGACAAACTCTTTGCAACAATTACTGAGCACAAGGTCCAGAAGTTCTTTTGGAAGAACATTATTTGTCAGTTCGGTGTACCCCGTGTCCTCGTAACTGACAATGGGACTCAATTCGCAGGAGCAACCTTTTGCAACTTCTGCACCGACCTCGGCATCCAGCAGCGGTTCTCCTCAATATCCCATCCTCAGTCCATTGGCCAAGCAGAGAACGCTAACCGCCAAATCCTCTCTGGCCTAAAGAAGAGGCTCGACAAGTCCACCAAGGGATTATGGGTCGAACGGCTTCCCAACGTCCTATGGAGCTATGGAACCACAAAGAGAACCCTAACAGGAGGGTCCCCTTTCAACCGCACATATGGCTCCGAAGCCATCATTCCCCTGGAGGTCGGCCTACCCTCGTCTCGATTAATCTCCTACAGGGAAGAGCAAAATGTGAGTCAGCTTCACAACAGTTTGGATCTCATCAACAAGGTTCGCGAAAGAGCTTCTATCCGAAAAGAGACCTACAGACATAGGATAACCCAGTCCTATAATAAGAAAGTACGTCCCGTTAATCTGAAAGAGGGGGACCTAGTACTCCGAAGCTATCAATCTCTCTTCCGACCAAGAAGGGCAAGCTAACACCCAATTGGGAAGGTCCATACAGGGTCTCCAGAGTTATTCGCCTAGGCGCGTATCAACTCTAAGACCGGGGGGAGGGGGAGGAAAATACCGAAGACTTGGAATGCTGACCACTTAATGAAGTACCAAGAGGGTGTTGTAACACTGCTCCAAAAAACTTCAGACAACCCTTGAGTTGAGAAGTTTCTATTCGATGTTATTATCTATTTTATTTTTCTTTTCAAAATGTAAGAGTGGCTTGCAACTCAGAAGCAGCCACCCAAATCATCTTTAATGAAGACGAGTTACTTCCTGGGAATTTTTGTCTATAATAACCTAGTTGGCTTGCTTTGAGACACGCAAAACTCTAAGAACAATGGCTCGGAGTCCAACACTTGGTTTGATTCCGCTTTAACTACTTTCTTCTAAGCGAGTACGGAGTGGTTCACCATTCAGAATTGCTCCCACATCCATTGATATTCTCTAAACGACATGCTTGGAGTCCAAAACTTGGTTCGATTCCGCTTCAACTACTTGCTTCTAAGTGAGTACGAAGTGGTTCACCATTCGGAATTGCTCTTACAGCCGTCAGTATTCTCTAAACGACACGCTTGGAGTCCAACACTTGGTTCAATTCTGCTTCAACTACTTGCTTTTAAGCAAGTACGAAGTGGTTCACCATTCGGAATTGCTCCCACAGCTGTTGACATTCTCTAATGACAAGCTCGGAAGACCTCCAAATACGAGAAAGGTCAATCTCCTAGACTTTGGCAACCTCTGCCGAGCATTCTTGCCACCGACGTCCAAATATGAGAAAGGTCAATCTCCTGGACTTTGGCAACCTGTGCCGAGCACTCTTGCCACCGACATCCAAATACGAGAAAAATTAATCTCTTGGACTTCGGCAACATTTGCCGAGCATTCTTGCCACCGACGTCCAAATACGAGAAAAATCAATCTCTTGGACTTCGGCAACATGTGCCGAGCATTCTTGCCACCGACGTCCAAATACGAGAAAAATCAATCTCTTGGACCTCGGCAACGTGTGCTGAGCATTCTTGCCACCAATGTCCAAATGCGAGAAAAATCAATCTCTTGGACTTCGGCGACGTGTGCCGAGCATTCTTGTCATCGACGTCCAAATACGAGAAAAACTAATCTCGTAGACTTCGGCGACCTATGATGTTCCACAACTGTTGATACGTTTGCAAACGATAACAAAACATTCAAGTTCGAGAAATGAGTTCGTTATTTCATTAAAACTTGAGGTACAAGTCTAACTATAGACCAACAACTCATCTTTATATCGAGGTACAAATCATTCGAAAGAAAGTTTACAAAATTACAAAGATCTGTCCTAACCTCTCCTAGAGAGCGGGGTGCTTCTCTTAAGTGACAAACGAGGCCAGCGAGCACCGTGCTGCTGTGGCCTTACTTCTACGGAGGTCTCTAAACCGGCGAGCCGAGTTGCATCGTCGGCACCTGAGAGCCTAAGTGTTGCCCCAACAGATGCTCCGTATCACCAGGGCGCCTCACGACGGGATCGATCATAGCATCAACTCATGGAACGAACTCCCTTGTGCATACTCACCTTGGGGGTAGGAAGTGCTCCTGACATTACTCCCCTCGGAAAGCCGCCGAAGCCGATTGTTCTCCGCTTCTAGCTCTACGACCCTTTCCTTCAGCGACTCATCCGTCACTCTGATTTTCAGGCGAGGCATCCGACTCGAGCTACTCGCGTGAGAAGCCTCAGTAATGGTCCTTCAAAGTTGCGCTGCCTCCAAGCTCTTCCCGAGTACCACATTCTTCAGCCCATCTCTCTCAGCCCTAACTTCGAACAGAGACTGACGAAGGAATTTTAGTCTTAAGGCCTGGCTAACGGCCAACGAGGGACACGTCTCCTCTACTTCTGGGGGCACTTCGCGAGCCTTCTCCTTTAGCCATTTCAACTCAGAGGTGCGACGGCCAACATCAGCTTGAGGTAGTTCAACTCCGACTCGGCTTTAAATAACCTCTCTCGAGTTCGAGCAAGACTCAGCTTTGTGATCCCAAGAATTTCGGAGTCGGGACACTTCAGCGATCTCGGATGGTTCGACCAACTGAGATACTTCAGCGATCTGAAAAAGCCAAGGTACTTTGTTCAAACGAAGCCATAACAAGACAACTCGGGAGTAAATCAGACAAATTGCAATAAAAACTTAGCCAAAAAAGATTTCAAAAAGTTCATTTCATTGAAATTCAAGTTACAAGCGGTGGCCAGTCCGCGATTAGGCAATACATTTCATCGAAACTGAATTACAAGTCAAGGCTGGACCTCTTTGCCGTGGCTTGCGGTCGTTGGAGGCTCCGACCCACGTGTGGGGGCAATGATCGCCAAGGGGATGGCGTCCGAACCGGCCTCCACTTCGGGCTCGATGACCTCAACCTCTTCATCGTCGTTGCCTTCTTCCTCCCCCTCAGAGGTGTCATCGAATCTCGGGACGTGGTCGGGGAAGAGGCGCCATCCGGAGCAGTCCACCTCGGGGTATCTCTCCGTCACTTAAGCGATGGCCCTGGCATAGGCCTTCGCCATGTTGACCGCGAGGAACCCTTGCACCTTCTCCATCGCGGCGGTTTCGGCCTCCTTGGCGGTAACTTCCTTGGCGGCCTCGACGGCCTCCTCCCTCTCCTTTGCAGCCGACTCCTTCTGTTGGAGCAGAATAGTGACATCGGTCTCGAGCTTTGCCACGAGACCATCGAGGTACTCTATCCTCGCCGTCTTCCCCTCGGTTTTGACCTTCAGCTGCTTGAGCTCATTGGCTATCCGAGCCTTCTCTGCCCGAGCCCCATCCGTCTCCAGCTTCAGCTCCTTCTCGAGTTCAGTCATCTTTTTCATTAGATGACTGAAATGGCAAGTTACCTGCGAAAAAAGAACAGTCACGTTGAGAAATAGACAAGAGCACAAGTATACAACCACACAGAGGAAGTAAGGCCTTACCGATACTGTGGCTCGAGCGATCTCGAGCACGTCGTCCCCTACTCCGCTGGCGTCCATGGCAGCCCTATCCTTTGGTGTTGCTAGATGCCGAACCTCCTGCATGCTCGAAGTCGAGTTGCCGAGGAAACCGTCGAGCTTCCGGACCTACTAATCCGGAACGAAGATCTTCTTGTGTTCCTCGGTCAGGAACACCTCGGCCTCGGCTGTCAGAGGCGCGGCCTCCATACCCAAAGCAGCAGCTAAGGGGAAGTCCCCTGTCCCTACCGAGGTCGAAGTCGCCGCTGGGGTCGGTGGCCTCGGATCCATAGTAGCCGGTGCAGCCACCTACTCTACAGCAGCAGAGACAGTCTTTGGTCTCGGAGAAGATACCTTCGATACGACCCTCTTCCTTTTCCTTGAGGCTTTACTGCTCAAAACCCTGCGTTGCACGAGCATGAGGTCGAAGTCCATAGTTTCTGCACAAAAGAGTTGGTTATGCACAAGTAGACTGAACCCAAAGGTAAAAAAGAAAGAAAAATATAGTAAGCCGCATACTGGGGTTCATGCGGCTGAGATTCCCCCTGAAGAGCACCTCCTCTGTCAGGTCCCTCCAATCGAGCTTCGGTCGGTCGAGTAAAGTCCGAAACTTGTCTTCTTCATCGTGGTAAAGCACCAGACCCTCCCTCACGCTCTTCGACACCTCTTCGACCTAGGTCATCGGGATACTCCACGACTTTCGACTCCGGATGAGAAAGTACTTGTCCCTCCAGTGCTTTATCGAGCCCGGACAGCTGACGAGTCTGGCGCCGTGCCTCGGAGCCAGGTAGAACCTGAACTCCGACTTGTGTTGCTGATGAAGCCGGTAGAGGGTCCGGAGCACTCTCAGGTCTAGTTCAATCTCCATTGCCTGACAGTGGAGGACGAACCCGTTGATCACCTTCCACCCATTCGGCATGAGCTGAATTGGACTGATTCGGAACCACCGCAGCACCTCGATAGCAAAGGGGTGGAAAGGTAGCTGCACCCCAGCTATGAAAGCATCGACCGGCCAGAAGCACATGTTCACCGACATGGGTGAATTGGCCCTCACTCCGGGTCCGGGCAGCATCAGCTCGAACTCCTCGGGGATCTGGAAGCACTCCCGAGCTGAGGCCAGGTCTGCCTCATTGAGTATCGAGATGGTATCGTCAACCTCCGATGTTTCCCTTGCGGCATTCTCTTCGAAGCTCCGCCCCATTCCGTAAATGATTCGTTCAGCATGCTCCTTCGATAGTTTCCGAACCCTCTGAAGTCCGGTCTAACCTGCTGAACTCCCCCATCCTGCGTGGGTTCTCAACTACAGTCTCCACTACGACCGAAGTGGGACCTTTTACGGCTTTCCTTTTGTCGGCTGGAGGAGCTTGTCTCGAAGTAGGCTCTTGAGAGATAGGGGGGAGGTCTCTGGCCTCGGCAGTAAGCTAGACATTTTTCTAAAAAAATATAAGTGTGGGGTTACCTTGAAGTGACAGCGACGGTCGGAAAGGTCACCGAAAGACGGTAAATTCTCGCCTGAAGCTCCCACAAGTGAAAACTAGTTGACTGAGTAAAAATTAGAGAAATGAACAAAGTGAGGGTCGGGGTGAGATTTTATAGAAGCTGCACACAAATCGAGACTAACAGGATTCAAAAATTCAAAAGCCTGGCCCATCAACCACAAGATGACAAGAAACTCAACAGGCCTTTGACTGGTCAACAGTCAAACGGTCAGTGTGCCACGTGTCTTTGACTAGTCAACGGTCCAATTGTCAGCGTGCCACATACCTCTCTCTTAGACTTTGGCAACCTGCGCCGAGCGCTCTTGCCACCGACGTCCAAATGTGAGAAAAGTTCAATCTCTTGGACTTCGGCAACCTGTGCCGAGCGCTCTTGCCACCGACGTCCAAATGTGAGAAAAGTTCAATCTCTTGGGCTTCGACAACCTGCGCCGAACACTTTTGCCACCGACGTCCAAATGTGAGAAAAATTCAATCTCTTGGACTTCGCCAACCTGCGCCGAGCGCTTTTGCCACCGACATCCAAATGTGAGAAAAATTCAATTTCTTGAACTTTGGCAACCTGCACCGAGCGCTCTTGCCACCGACATCCAAATGCGAGAAAAACTCACTCTCTTGGACTTCGGCAACCTGTGCCAAGCGCTCTTGCCACCGACGTCCAAATGTGAGAAAGAACTCACTCTTGGACTTCGGCAACCTGTGCCGAGCGATCTTGCCACCGATATCCAAATGCGAGAAAAACTCACTTTTTTGGACTTCGGCAACCTGCGCCGAGCGCTCTTGCCACCGACATCCAAATGTGAGAAAAACTCACTCTATAGGACTTCGGCAACCTGCGCCGAGCGCTCTTGCCACTGACGTCCAAATGTGAGAAAAACTCACTCTTGGACTTCGGCAACCTGCGCTGAGCGCTCTTGCCACCGACGTCCAAATGCGAGAAAAACTCGCTCTATTGGACTTCGACAACCTGCACCGAGCACTCTTGCCACCGACGTCCAAATGTGAGAAAAACTCACTCTCTTGGACTTCGGCAACCTGCGCTGAGCACTCTTGCCACCGACGTCCAAATGCAAGAAAAACTCACTCTCCTGGACTTCGGCAACCTCGGCGCTTTTGCCACCGACGTCAAAATACAAAAAAAAATCACTCTCATGGACTTCGGCAACGTGTGCCGAGCGTTCTTGCCACCGAAGTCCAATCGCGAGAAAAAATCTCCTCGACTTCGGCAACATGCGCCGAACCCCCTCGACCTCGTCCTCCACCCAGACATGTGTTGCCCTCTCGAGGTCTCTCTGGACTTTGGCAACATGCGCTGAACCCCTTCGACTTCGGCCTCAATCCAGACACGTATCGATCAACCGAAGTGTCTAAAGGGGGTCGGCGACTGGTGCCGAGCGTTATTGCCACCGACCCCCAAATGAGGTAAAGAATGCCTTCGCATCACGGGAGCTGTCAGATCACCTCAAAATTCGCGTCACAATCTGATCAACGTCCCAGATTTAGCCACATCGCCAAGCGCTGATCTTCTGTCCGATCGTTCAGATATTTGCACCGATAGCTGATGGACGCCCCAGATCGTGCCACGTCATAAATACGATAATTATATCCTTTTTTTATTAATTCGAATTATTTATTTAAAAATTGCAAAAAAATAATTAAAAATTCAGGAAAATTAATTAAAAATTCTAAAAAATAATTATAAATTCGAGAAAATATTTTTGAGCCCATGGGTAAATAATTATTGGTTAGATTTTAATTGGTGCTCCTGAAAAATAAATTATCGCTTTGCAAAATGGAATAAATGATTCGAAAAATAATTAAAAAATCGGAAAAAATCACCAAAAGTCTAGAAGAGCCTAAGAACTATATTAGGCGTATCGCCAGCTCAGGAAAACACCATTACTCCTCAAACAATGATTCGAACACCCTCTAAAGAACTCCGATAAAGTCTCGTATGCCATGGGAACAACAAAACTACTTCCCAAAGGCTGTAACTAACAGTCTTTGGGACTGGGGGGCTCATGATATGGCTAAAAATAGGATTAAATCAGGGTCGTTTAGATCGGGCACAAATCTTAAAGTTTACAGAGGCAAAACGGTAATTTCACCTACAGACGGGTCTAAATTGGGAAATGGGCTTCTCTTCGAAGCCCAATAACCCATAAACGGATCCATTCGACTAGGTACAGGTCCCAACCCGTTAAGGACCAGTTCAGCAGGATATGAGGAAATCCTGGCTCGTCCTTATCTACGGGAGGTGGTTTTAACCACTTCTATCCATTCACACCTGGGAGTAGGGATTCGTTCTTATCCAGAAACAGATCCCCACTCTGACTATAAATATCCCCTACCTCCTACCGTTACAAGTTGATCACTCTTTGCCTACCTAAAGCTCTTTTATATTTTCTTCTGAGTACTGATAAGAGCGTCGGAGGGTTCGTCACCGGGATCAACCCCAGTGTTCCGAACTTTCGTGCAGGTCAATGGGAGCAGCTAGGCCCAACAGCGGTGGAACTGGTCTGATTTAAACCATTCGATTCCTCTCGAACTCACAAATTCATCTGATTGCCCCCACACCAAAATCATTGGCAACATTTAATAACCAGTATTCAGTATTAATGTCAGTGTTCAGTGTTTATTTATGTCTATACGTCTTTTATCAATCCTAACTAATGCGCGTACTACTGAATCCCATACCATAGGTTCGGTGCATAAAAAATAGTGTTCATTTTAGACTTCGTAGTGGGATCTACAGAGCGTGTACTCGGCATCGATAACAATAATTTACAATCAACAATTGATAATCAATAATTCACAATCGATACTCCTCCTTCCATGACAATACACTATAATGATAAGGCCTTACTGAGTACATTTTCTGAGATTATCCACTACTAAGTCAACCCTTATTACCCCGGCTTGTTATAATTTTATTAACAATCAGTTATGAACATGCATGTGATCAATGTGGGTGATGATATAAATACTCATGCAACAGGTACAATCGATGAGATCGGTAGCACTAGTACAATTTTAAGATGATATCAAGACTATACAATACATGAAATACACATGGTATAATTCATTAAATATGGAAAACACAGTTTATGTATGGACTAAGTGTACTACAATTTCTATGTTCATGGTTATAAGTTTATGTGTCAGGAATCGGGTCGAAACCTCAGTACAAAGTCAAGCAAATGACAAGGCAGTATATGTGAATGTTCAATAGTACAACAAATTTATGGTTCAAGTTTTATTTCAATAGCAACGGCATGATAAGACAGTTATGAATCAATAGCATTATACAATAAATAAACAACGGAGTTCAATTAAATGTGATATTCAAATTGATTACTACTTGCCGGATTTCAAAGAGTGTTTTCTTGAACTAGAAACAATAAAAATGAGTTCAAGAGATGCTTGCCTATTAGGAGACGATTCTAAGTATAAGAGAATAACGGGATTAGGATCCCAGGCAACGAACTACGAACACAGAAACACGTGCGAGCTATGTGCAACACTCACACAAAATGGAAAACACCCGATCAAAACACCAACACAGCTAAACAACCCCTTCTTCACCCGAACAGCAAACATCACTCCACAAAACACCAAGAGGCGAAATCAAAACAACAAATCCCTTCCCTACACAAACAACAAACACCACAACACCCAACCGTGTTCTTCTTCTTAACAACGACAGAGAGAGAGAGAGATGGCGGGAGAGGGAACGCTGACTGGCGACGCGGTGTAGTGGCGAGGGCCAGAGCAGCTAACGGTGGAGCACTAGCGATTGGGAGGCGGCGCAGTGATGAGGAACGGCGACTCGATCGGTGGTACTCTGTTTCTCACCGAAACAAAGGAGGGTGGAGATGGAGATGGCGGGGGCTAACAACGATGGCGAGGTATTCGAGGATAGGATCGACGAGCGCTGGCAATGAGGAGAGTTGACGGGGGAAGAGTTGAGGAGGTCAGAGCTCGATGGGTTTGACGGAGGCTTCGAGTTCAGCAATGGCGAGCGGTGGACTTGACGAGGGGAGCTCGGGACGAGTGGCAATGGAGGAGCTTCGAGGAAGGATGACGATGGAGGCAATGGCGAGGAGGATCGGGGATGAGGGCGACGAGGCTCGACTGGAAGAGGAGAGGGTGGAGGCAGCGGCGGTCGTCGCTTCGACGAGGAAGAGGATGAAGATGGGTTCGGTCGATGCGACAATGGTGACGCTCAGGAGGAGGCAATGGCAGAGCGCTTGACGAGGAAGGCAGGGGAGCTCAAGGAGGATGCAGGCGGAGGCTCGAGCTCTGGCAGCGATGGTGGTGTGGTTGAAGATGAGGTGCTCGACTAGGCTATGAGGGAGGCAACAATGGCAATCGGGGTTCAGGGCTCAGGTGGCTCGAGCGAGAGGTGCTCACAGCTTGAGCGGCAATGGCGGGGCAATGCGAGGCAAGCAGTTGCTCAACGAGATGGTAGCAGAGTCGATGAGGGAGAGCAGAGGATGGAGATCGAGGCGACGACTGACGAGGGGCTCGAAGGAGTAGGCGACGGGAGGCAGTCATGGCGGGATGAGGAAGATGATGGGTGTGACGGTGTTGAATGGGTGGCAGCGACGCTTGATCGGGAGGCGAGACGATGGTGGTTGCATTGGCGATGGAGGCGAGGGTGTCGAGGAGGTTCGAAGCTCAGTAATGGCAGGAGCTCCAGAGGTGCAAGCGGTTGCGGTTGAGCTGTGGTTGACGGAGGCACAGGGTAGCGGGCCGAGTGACTAGGAGCAGGTGGCTTCGATGAGAGGTGCTCGGAGGCAAGGCGAGCGGTGGGCTCGAGTGTGAGCGGCGCGATGAGGAAGGCTGGGGAAGCTCGAGGAGGAGCGAAGGCGATAAGTAGCGAGGTTGAGCAATGGCGAGCGGTGGACTTGTGGTGCTCGAGCGGTGGGGTGACAATGGCGGGGGCGAGGTGATGAGGAAGACGAGGAGAGTTGGGGGTGTTCTGTGTTTTGTTGGGGAACAGAGGAGAAAGAGATGGGGAGAGAGGGAGAGAGACTATGGTGTTCTCTGTTGGGTTTGGGAAACAGAGGGGGAGAGATAGAGTATGGGGAGGGGATTGGTTATAAAAATAATAATAAAATATTAATAGTGGGTAGTTGGAGATAGTGGGGATGTAGTTACGGGAAATGTGAAGAGTGGGTGAATATAGACAAATTGTATATGGGTGAGTATACAAGATTGATTTTCCACAAATACATATGGGTACCGGCTTTAGATTTGGGCTTGGTTTATGGGCTCAAAACAATTTAAGAAATTAGTTATAGGATTGGGCTAAACTTTGGGCTCGGATTAGATATATAAATAAATAATGCAGAATACATAAAAATTGGGCTTTAAGAATAAATAGTTAAATAATTGGGCTTAGGGCCTCATATTAAATAGATAATATAATATAGATCAGAACTGGGATTTAACAATAATAGTAATAATAATACTAATAACAATAAAAGTAGTAGTAGTAGTAGTAGTAATAATAATAATAATAGTAATAATAATAATAATAATAATAATAATAATAATAATAATATCAATAAGATTTGAGATTAACAAGTTCATTAAAATCCAAACAATAATAATATAACATATAAATAGAAAATACATCGTTATTCAAAATAAATGTAATCGTCGATTATAAAACACTTAGTAGAAGATCCGAAACCAGTTCAACAGAAAATAAATTTATAAATAATCAAAATACCGTATTGACGGGAACAGAGGGTTACAGGGTAAGGCTCAAGGGTGAAGATGCTTGTTCCACCCCCCCCCCCCCCCCCCCCCCCCACACACACACACACACACACAATGGATAATCATGGAGTTTTCAAGTGGATCTCTTAGGAATGGAGAGGAAAACATCATTTCATTACTTCTATATAAAAAATAATGTTTCATCCACTACCAATTTCACTACCATTTTCTTCACTTCCTTAGGTGGCACACTCCTATTGAAGAGTTCTCCCACCTACTCTCTCTTCCCCCACCTATTGGAGTGTGCCACCAAAGGTAGTGAAGGAAAATGTAGTGAAGTTGGTAGTGGATGTAGCATTACTCTTATATAAATAACAATTTCGCGAGTAATTATATCTTAATTAAATTTGAACTTTAAGGCATTCTTGTTACTGATAATAATTGGGTAATTTATTGTAAATTAATTGTTAATATAACTTCCACTAAAAAGTATATGGTTGAGATTAAATTAAGTTGATTAGGTTCCCCGCTGATCAGTTTTGGAGTTTAATCAAGGGAGTAATTTTGAAAAAGTGATTTATAGGCATTAACATTAAATTTCAATTTGTCGTGAACCTGTGTGGAAAAGTCCCAAATAAATATTAAACCCAATCTAAAACCTCAAACAAAAAAAAAACAATAAAAAAAAGAACCCAACCCCGCATCTTCCTCCTTCTCCTTCCTCCTAGGTTTACGCGTGATCCTAGACATACACCATGCTCCCCCTCCTATCCCTAGTCTCTCAGACTACCACATACGTTGCCATCTCCAACTCCGACCACCAATGGACGTAAGGCCATGTCTAATGGTTGGAGGGCTTATGATGTGTGGGAAGACGTATCGTAAGCCCTCCCACCGTGCAAAGAAAAAATTCTAATAGAATGAGTCTTTCTGTAACCCTTATTTTTCTATTTTGGATTTTATTGTATTTTATTTTTCTGCTTTCTTGATTATTGTATTCGAATTCCTTTTAAATAATGAATCTTGTTTCTCTTTGGGCTCATTTACTCTCTTTTGATCATTTTGTACTCTTTTGGCTTGAATCCTGCATTTTTTGCTCACTACAAATTTTACTCTTTTGTGTTTTGGGTTTATATTGATCCGTTATATGCTTATCCCATTGATTTCTATTTATTTTTCTCTTTTTAGAGCCTAAACCCATACCCTAAACCAATTAACTCACAACCCAAATCCCAACATCTTAATTACCCTATAAAACCCCCTAAACCCTAATTCTTAATTACCCTATTAATTATAATCATTCTTTCTCTCCTACCCCGCTGCTCTTTCTCTTTCCCCCGAACCATCCCCTATTTTTGCCCAAACCCATCGACCACCACCTCCCAACCGTCTCTCTGTCCACCGCCACCTCCCAACCGTCTCTCTGTCCACCGCCACCTCCATCACACTCCTCCGTCGAACCTCGCTTCTCCCCTAGCTGTCGCCACTAGCCTCTCATCCAACCACTGCAACCATCTCAACCGTCATCTTCATCTTCCCTCACCGAAACCCATCGCCGCCCAAGCTCCTATCCTGTCGACCACCCTCGTCGTTGCCTTCCGCAACATCCATCATCTTCACCCTCGTCCTCTTCCCCTGCCACCCCGTCAACCACCCTAGCCTCGACAGCCTACACCCCCGATCATCTCCATCCTCTTCCTCTGTTTCGGGAAGAAACAGAGCAACGCAACCTGAGCCCTCCTCTGCTTGATTGACCACCACCCTCCATTCACTCGACTTCCCTAGCCCCGCCTTCGTATTTCGTGCCACTGCCGTCGTCGGCCAGTCGAGCCGCCGCTTCTCTCTCCCTTCCTTTTGTTGTTGTTTGGTGTTCGGAGGTAGGGGAGTTGGATTTTGGTGTTTGCTGTTTTGGGGGATCCGAGATTTGGATTGGCTGTGCTCGCTGTTTGGTGTTAAGGTATTGGATCCGCTGTTGTTTTGGAGTTACTGTTGGAGTTGATTACTGTGTGGGTGTTGCACGTAGAGCGCACGTACTCCTGTGTTTCGTGGTTCGTCTTGGGATTCTCACCCTGTTATTCTATTATATTAGAATTTACCATCTAACAGGCAAGTCTCTTTCTTGAACTATTTTATTGTTTTGTTTGAAGAATTTCTTGATCTCCGCAAGTAGATCCCAATCCTTTTTATCATATTGCTATTTGAATTCCGTTGAATAAATTGAGGGTTTACACGAGCTAACCCCCAATATTCTTGACTTCGTGCCGCTATCTTTGACTCGAACCTAGTCTCTATTGCACATTGCAGATGCACGAAATACATGAAAAAAATTAGATCCATGTTATAGAATTGTTTGATGAATTGAATATGTTAGATTAAATTTGATTTAATGAATTGACTACCATGATTATAAATTGCATCATGAATCTAGAAATCTACATGTTAATCATCAAATAAAAAACTTTTTTTTTTCAATTTTCATGAATTATATGTTTGTATGATGAAATTATTGCTTACTCATATCAAATTATATTCTGGCCTGCTGCTTGTTTCTTATTGTATCAGATTTTTGACCATGTTGCTGTCGTAATTTGAAATAACTTTATGAATATGAATTATAGCCCCATGAGTCTATTTTCCAGAACATTTGACAGAATTGAATTCCGATATATAATCTGTTAGATATCAGTATTTTAGTACAGTTGGGTCTGGATTTTCAGATTCACAAATTTCTGTGCATCACCTAGATTTAATAATAAATTGAACTTGTTAACAGTAAAATAAAAATATGAAATTAATTTGGCTGAAACTAGACATGTGTAGGAATCACTGTGAATTTTTTTAGATTTAATTGATGAGTTTTCTGACCTAAAACATATATGCGAAGACAATCTATAATCTGCTGCCTGAACATGAAATCTGAAAAGAATAGGATTTTCACCATAGTTTCTGTAACTTTTATAAATCGTATATATATTCACTGGAACCAGCAGAGTCTAGGTTCTAGAACTTCTGACGGATACAGATTTTCTTTTCTGTGGCAGCGGGAATCTCTGTTTTTGTACAGTAACGTCCTGCTGTCCAGATTGTGTGATTGGTATTAATTTAATATGTTTGCTTCTTGTTTTGTCTGTAACGAGTAGAATTAGTCATACCTAGCATGATACAACCTTGACACCATCTTGCATGCTCTCACATAGGATGAAATAAAATGTTAACAAGCTGGAGTATTATGGGATGACTTGGTAGTAAACAATCAGAAACTGTACTCGGTCGGACCCTACTGCCTGACTTGTACTGATATTGATTGATGGCCATAAAACACTGCTTGATAATTACTGTCACTGAACATTAATCACTGATTACTGGGACGAGTACACGATCCGTGAATTCACCATCAGTCTAAAGCGTTCACTGTGTGCTTGCACCGAACCTGTGGAATGAGACGTAGTAGTACGTGCACTTGATAGGTTAATAAAATGATTAACAACCCTCCCCTGACATTTCATGCTTGATCCCGTATACTGTAATCAACACTGGACTTGAATTGAAATTATTAATTAAATGCATGATTAAACATAGACTCTTGACATTATTACCAATATTTGATTTTGTTATTGACTTTGATCCCGTCCATTCTTTTTGATATACCATGTTCCTATTATTCCCTGTTTTCTCTACTTGCTGTCAATGACTTGCTCTAAGGACATATTTTCTCTCTTTTTAGATCGCGAATTTACAGGCACTGAAGGATCTATACCAGAAGGAATTGGTGAGCAACGATTCTAGAAGATGGAACCGAAGATTGGGTGCTTGAATTAATTTATGCTAGATTTATTTCTTTGAACATTGTCCTTGACATTATACATTGTTTGGGCTTTTGTCCTGGAGTTTATTTATTTATCCCAGTTATTGGATATTATGTTGGATATTATTTTGGATTATTTCATTATTATTGAAGTTTTTCCTTGATTCATGTGATTATATTTCTTGTGTGGCTGTGTTTGTTGTCATATTGTTGAGTTAGACTGGTACAACTCATGGATTGTATTTATATCATTCGCTGGGCCTATGTTACATACTCGTATTTTCGTATTTTGGGAAGTGGGGCGTGATAGGGTTTCTAGTGGTATCAGAGCCCAGGGTTGGATAATATATCAGTCAAACATGACTAACTTATGGAGGTTTGGCTTTGGCTGATATATTAGCTAAGTTTGGCTTTAGCCAGGTTAACTCAGTGATGTGCACACCACGATGATCACATGAAGATCTATAATAACCAACATAGAATCTGGGTACTACCATATTTGATCGTGTTTCAGGCTATGGCTCGTGGAGCTTCTTCATCTTCCCGTCTGAGGGATGAGCATTCCGATAACGCTGCTATTCTTCAGATGATTCAAAAAATGATGGCTCTCCTGCAGGAGCACAATGAATTGTTGAGGGCCACTTTGGCGGCCAATGAAGCTGCCGCTAGACCTGCACTTGGGCCACTGCCACCAAGGCCCGGTACAGTGGCAGATTTCATGAGGCTGCACCCGAACAAGTTTTCGGGCACTGAGTCGCTGCTGGAGGCCGAGCAATGGCTATTCCGAACGGAACAACTGTTGATCGCTACCAGAGTTGCTGTTGTTGATCGTGTGGATGTGGTTAGCATCCAGCTGGTGGATCTCGCTTATATCTGGTGGTGGGATGAGACTGAAAGGATGGCGAGACTCATCGAGTGGGCTACTTTCACGGAGAGCTACATGGCGAAGTTCTTTCCCAGTGTTACCAAGGCAGAGATGGAACTACAATTCGTTTCCCTAACCCAGATCAGTCAGATAGTGCTCTTAAATGTCATTGTTGTTGCCGACTTTACCCGTAACAATATTAATTTGAGCATTGTCATAACCCAGGGAAATCATTCCATGGACGAGTACGCTGTAGAGTTTACTCGGCTGAGTCGCTTCGCTCCCGCCCTGGTAGCCACTGACGAGGATATGGCTCGCAGATTCCAGTTGGGCTTGAGTTTTCCCCTTTAGGACCGCTTGGCTACTCTTCGGCTTCGTGCCTATGCCGATGTTCTAGATGCTGCTCGGATCTAGGAGCAGACCCTTAGGAGGTCGGGTGTTCCTCTACGGACTGTTCCGCACCCTGTTGCAATTTGGCCTACCGGAGGACCTATTCGGAGGCCAGTTCTGCCTCCTCCCATGAGAGCGCAGCCTTATGCACCTGTTGTTCCCAGGAATGCTGAGACTTGTGGCTACTACCATAAGGTTGGGCATTCACAGCGGGACTGCAGGGTAACTAATCGACTATGCCTTGCATGTGGAAGCAGTGATCATATGATTCAGGACTACCCCAGGAGTAGGGCAGCTAAACTTATCTTTTTGTTTGGTCATCTTCTAGGTGTCATTTTAGTTTTCTCCCTTCCAACTCATGTTTTGTTTGACTCCGGTGCTACCCACACTTTTATCTTCTCCCCCTTTGTTGATCAACATAGTTTGGCAAGTGATGCTATGCCCACAGCTTGGGACATCACCACAGGTGGAGGTGTCCTTGTTTGTTCTAGGGTATGCAAGCAAAGCCCATTGCTGATTAGTGGTGTGGATTTCTTGGCTGATTTGATTGTGATTCCCAATTCTGGTTTCGATGTTATTCTGGGCATGGACTGGTTAGGTATTTCTTGTGCCGTGATTGATTGCCGAGAGAAGAAGGTGACTTTCAGGCTTCTTGGTCAACCAGAGTTTGTGTTTAATGCGGGTGAGACACCGTCAGGGCGTGTTAAGAGCTCGATGGACCCTAAGGCTGTTTCACTTGTGTCGTTGGGCACTGATGGGGATGTTGCACCCTTAGTTGTAAGGGACTTCCTTGATGTCTTTCTTGAGGAATTGCCCGATTTACCGCCAGACCGAGATGTGGAGTTCAGCATTGATGTTCAGCCAGGTACGGTGCCTATCTCAAAGTGTCCATATTGCATGACACCGGTTGAATTAGCAGAACTGAAGGTGCAAGTTCAGGAGCAGTTGGATAAGGGTTTTATCAAGCCTAGTGTTTCACCTTGGGGAGCCCTAGTTCTGTTCGTCAATAAGAAGGATGGTAGCCGCAGACTTTGCATTGACTATAGAGAGTTGAATAATGTCACTATGAAGAATCGGTACCCATTGCCGAGGATTGATGACCTGTTTGACCAATTGGGAGGTGCTTATATGATCTCGAAGTTGGATCTTCGTTCCGGGTATCATCAGGTTAAGGTGAAGTCAGAAGATGTTCAGAAAACGGCATTCCGAACGAGGTACGAGCATTATGAGTTCTTGGTGATGCCTTTCGGAGTTACTAATGCACCGGCTGTGTTCATAAGTCTGATGAACAAGGTGTTCTCGCCGTTTTGGGATCAGTTTGTCGTGGTCTTCATTGATGACATCTTGGTGTACTATCGGAACCGGGAAGATCATGCTGTGCATTTGAAGGTTGTTCTACAGACTTTGAGGGGGAACCAGCTGTATGGGAAGCTCAATAAGTGTGAGTTCTAGCTAGATCGGGTTGCTTTACTGGGTCATATTATTTCTGGTGATGGTGTTTCTGTTGATCCGTCGAAGGTCTCTGCGGCCAAGGATTGGCCGATTCCGAAGTATGCATCTGAGGTGCAAAACTTTCTTGCTTTTGCAGGGTATTATCGGAAGTTCGTTCAGGATTTCTTGAAGATTGCTGGGTCTCTGACTAGTTTGACGAAGAAGGATCAGAAGTTTGATTGGGATGTGGCTTGTGATGAAGCTTTTGCCGAGTTGAAGCGTCGGTTGACGTTAGCGCCTGTACTGACTATACCCAACAGTTCGGGTGGTTTTGTGATCCATTATGATACATCAGGTAAAGTTGTAGCGCCCCAAATTTCTAATATAATATCTTAGAAAATACGTGGCACAATTCCTAGCATCAATTTCAATGTAATAGTACACATAGCCCAAAAACACAGATAATTTTATTTTAAACTTTTATTACAATAATCTTTACAAACACAGTGGAATACAAAACACCTTGAATTACAAACTTTCTTTTTACCAAATTTACACCAAAGCTCTATTACATCAATTTATCTCAAAACTATCTCAAGCATCCAAACCCCAAGATCTAAGCAACAACCTGTAAAATATGAGGCTAGAGATGATCCCTAACCCCTAAAACTAAAGGGGTCAGCCATAAAGGTGTGAGTGACATAAAAACAAAGCAACATAATTAAATCATAAAACATTGAGTCATCAACAACATGTATTATCAGCAAGAGTAAATGAAATGAGAAATAACAAATAAGTAAAGCATGAAACATCAAGGAATATAAGATAGTAATTAGTAATACACAAAAATATCAAGTGAATCTAGACTATGTGTCAAGTGTAGGATAAACAGGAAAACACAAGCATAAAACCAAGTCAAGAAAACACAAGCTATATGTGTTGATTCTTGATTTTGATGATCACAACACAGTGCAACATGTGTCTATGTTATACAGCTGACATTGCAGTGCAGAGACTAAAGACAATTCTAGCTGAACAAACAAACAAGCTCAAACAGATACAGATGAAGAAGACAAGGATCAAGTTTTAATTCAAGACTCAAGACTCAAGACTTCAAGCTCAAATGTGTTATAAACATTGTATTTTATTTTCTTGTTGAGTCTTAGTATGATGTAAAGCCTTGTCAACACACACACACACACACTCAAAATTTTACAATGTGTGTCTCTTAAAAACCCCCAAAAATAAGTCAAAACAGTTTGAAGAATTTTAACTTTTAAGTACCAGTCGACTTAAGCTTTTGCCAGTCGACTGATAAGTACAAAACTGTTTAAAATTATTCAAACTCTGATCAGTCGACTCATATGGCAACCCAGTTGACTGTTCGAGAGCTTTTGACCGTTTTCTGATTTTCAAAATCGAATTTTTTCAAACTCAAAAGTTCTGATCCGTTGGTTGACAGTTATGTAACTGCTTTCCAACGTTCAGAGGATCAAAACTCTTTATATAGAGTTTCATATCTCTCTGAAAAGAACAACTTAACACAACTTGGTTTCATATACTTCCGAGCATTCTAGTGAAAAACTTTCTAAGAGATTTTCTGTGAGAAACAAAGCTTTAAAAGTTCATACACTTTGGTTCTCTACATTCAGTCCAGTATAGCATTGAATTCGCTTTGGACTAAGTATAGAAGTCAACCTTGTGATTTAGCCTCGTGCATCAACACATACACCAACAAGGCTATAGGTTGATTGTAAAAATTCTTCTTGTACTTTTGCTCTCGGTTGGAGAGTGGTTGTTGACTCTTGGTTGTAGAGTCGGTGTCGTTTCACTCTTGGTTGAAGAGTGGGTCTGCTTTCTCTGGTTGAGAGAAAGGACTACGGGTTAGACAAGGTTGTTGTCGTAACGCCGTAGGGTATTCTTGTAATTTTTTTCAAGAATAGTGGAAATCTCAAGTGGGTTGCTTGGGGACTGGATGTAGGTCGGGAGGACCGAACCAGGATATATCTTGTGTACTCTGTGATTGATTATCTTGTGTTTGCATTTACTTTTGCTTAATTAAGTTCTGCAAAACTTGTCTGGCCAGTCGACTCAGATTCGTATCAGTCGACTGATCAGTCTCGTATTAGTTGTTCTCTTTGTTTCATCAGTCGCCTGCCTTATCTATAAGTCGACTGCATCGAGAGTTTAAATTTCTTTTATTTTGGCTATATCAGTCGACTGGTTCACCACTAAGTCGACTGTGCCGAGAGAAATTATTTATTCCGCAATTTATTTTTGATAAACACTATTCACCCCCCCTCTAGTGTTTGTTGCTCAGCCTACAGGATCCTACAATATGCTGACTCTCTAATGCATACTTGTCGGATTCTATGCATTCCATAGTACATAGGTCCGGTGCAAGCCCTTAACGATCTCCACTTATAGGGATAACCCCTCGTTATGCAACTAATCCTACTACGGTGATGGAAAACAAGATCCAGAATACTCCGCGAATAGGCACCACAGCCCTCGACGCGCAAGCATCATGTAAGATAGCTCAAAAACAACCGGAGAATCATCTCCCAAACCTGTGTACCCCACGAATAGGCTTGCAAGGCCCTCGACATGCAGATACACCAGGTACATTCCGTGAATAGGCATGCCGACCCTCGACATGCGAATGCACCCTGCATGCTCCGTGAATAGGCCTGCAGACTCTCGACACGCGAACACACAAATGTCCTCTCGAGACATAACAACAAACAGTCCTGGAACGCATCCGTTGGACTAGCAAAACCATGAGCCCATACTTACGTTTCCCAAGTTCCATCACATCCCCACTAGTGCCTGTCCTTAAGTTGATTATTATTAAAACACAAAATCCCCATCTCTAGAGTTAGTGTATCCTGCCGGACTTAAATACTCAACAACAACTAAACCAAGACCCCCCGGTTCTAACTCAACAAATCTTAACTGCCGGTTCACAGGACTCCCACTCAACTCCTAGAGATCTCAACAAGACCAAAATTCACAAACCCATCGTTAAAACGATCATAGGGAGAAACCTCTCCAATCAACAAAACCCAAATCTTTATAAAATTCCAGAATCCAAATCCAACAGTAAAATATCTTGAAAACTTATGTTCTGTAGAAACAATAATATTTAGAATAGTAAGTTATAGATCCAACAACATTTAAAGAATCAACCATTTAAAGAACATCAGAATAACTAGGGGTGGCGAACGGGTCGTTCGGGCCGGGCCGGGCCCAACCCGTACGGGTTGGCACGAATTCGTAGCCGGTCCGGGCCGGGTTGCACCCTTATATGGGCCGGGCCGGGCCGGGCTACGTTTTCGTTTGGGTGGCCCGCCCAACCCGTGAACCCTTTAGGGCTCAACCCGGGTTGGGCCGGGTCGACCCGCGGGTTGGACCGTTTAATAATAATAATAATAATAATAATAATATATATATATATATATATATATATATATATATATATATATATATATATATATATATATATATATATATATATATATATATATTTGGTAGCTTAAATTAAAATAATAATAATAATAATTTTACAAATGATGTATACAAACAACCATATTTTTGTTTGATGAATACTACAATTCTTAAAAAATTATAATACTAAGTAAGTAATAATACTACAATTCTTCAAATATCCCCAAATGATGTTTAATTATAATACTAAGTATGTAATTCAGTAATAATACTAATAAGTAATAATACTACAATTCTTCAAATATCCCCAAATGATGTTTAATTATAATACTAAGTAAGTAATAATACTAATAAACAAAAAAAATCGTAATAATAATAATAAGATTGAAAGAGTGAAATTGACAACAAATTTTGAAATTTTATTCATATGAATTTAAGTTATACAATTTGAACAATTTATAACGAAATGAAGAATTCAATTCACAAATAAGTTTTATACAATAACATATTTGTTATATACAATTTTAATTGAGTACAAGTTTTCTAATTTGACATAACAAGCAAAGCTATTGTTGTTGTTGTTGTTGTTGTTGTTGTTGTTCTTCGGGCGAGGTGCTCCCACTTGTGGAACTTGATAGTGCTTTCCCTTGCGTCCTATCTTCAGCTTTCAGCCAGTCTTCTGTGCAAACGAGCATCTCCAACACCTCGGGCTTCAACCGATTCCTGTAATCAGATAGATACCTGCCACTTGTAGAAAATGCACTCTCAGAAGCAACTGTAGAGACAGGAGGAGTTAGCAAAACTTTAGCCATAATTGACAGAATACTAAAAGTGTGTTCATGTTCTTTCCACCATTGTAAAATATCTAGTGGAGAAAGAGTAGGCTCAGTATCCTGTTGGTTATACCAATTTAATTCATTTGGTTGATTAGTCCTAGGTTTTTTAGATTGAATTTGTTCAAGTAAACTAAATGTTTTATCACCAATTCTACTTTTACCCTTACCTTTAGAACTACCAGAAGAAGAACTAACTACAGAAGTTGTACTACTAGAAGCAAAACGTTTATCATAATAATCATACAAGTTATTTAAAGTAGATTCAAACTGAACTAAAAAAGTAGCGCAATCAGTTGTTAATTCTACATTGTCCTCTAAATATCCAAAAAATATTTGTATCAAATTCTTCGTACTTTCTAATTTGATACGGGGATCCATAACAGTAGCAACACAAATCAACATAGGAGGAGGAAAATAATACTTCAAAATTTTTTGAAATGCAGGTATTACAATGTCACTAATATAGGGATCATTTAACATTTCGTTAAATATTTGCATCATGCTAACTAATTCAATAAAAATGCTACTAGAAGTAGATTCATATGTTTTTGAAAACTTTAAAGTTGAGGTTTTAAAAGGTTCTAAAAATTTCAACAAAGATTCGGCAAAATACCAATCGTTGGGAGTCATTTCAAAATTGTGCATATTTTTTGCGATACAGAAATCATTTACAACTGCTTTATAATCGGTGACAACATTTAGTAAATCAAAAGTAGAATTCCATCGGTGTCAAACATCCTTTGGAAATTTTCTAAAAGGAACATTTCTAACCCTACACCAAGCTTTCCATTCTTGTAAAATGCTTGGACTTAATGCAATGAAATATACACAATTTCTAATTTTATGTATATATGGATCAGCTATTTTTAATGCATCTTGAACACATAAATTTATAATATGACATGCACATCTAACATGAAAAATATTGTCAGATGGAGGGTTTAATACAGATTTTAAAGTAGTAATTGCTACATTGTTGTTAGATGCATTATCAAAACTAATAGCCATAATTTTATCGCGAATATGAAAAACATCACAAATTTCTATAATACGGTTTGCTATTTCACCGCCACTATGGGGATACGGCAACGATGCAAGTGATATGATTCTTTTATGAAGAATCCAATCATTGTCGATCCAATGACAGGTTATTCCCATCGTTGGAATATTGTTGACACCCGTCCAACAATCCGAAGTTAAACTAACCCTACAAGTTAAACTCCATAAAATTGCAATCAAAGCGTCCTTTATTTCCATGTACACTTTAAAACAATCCGATTTGCAAGTATTTCTCGGAATTCTTTTAAAATGAGGGTTGAAGGCCGTTTGATTAAAATTTTCCAAGTTCCTACTCTCGGGATAGGAAAATGGCAACTCTTCCATAATGACTAATCGGGCCATTTCCCAACGAACAAGTTCGGGATCATAAGGGTGGCTATCTACTTGACCAGTCCTAGGGTTGATTTTTTGTTGGCCTAGTATTTGATCAAGAAGTTCTTTATGATTATGTTGTATGTGCCTACTAATTGTACCGGTGCCGTTACCCCTCTTGAATTTGTATGTTTTACTACATGTTTTACACACTTTCAAACCTATACCCGGAGTATGTTCGTCCGGGATATACTCATAAAACTTGTGCCAATCGCTAGTTTCTCCTCTACTTTTCCTACTACTACGGGGTTGTGTGGTTTCGGGTTGTTGTTGTTGTTCTTCTTCTTCTTCTAATTGAATGTCACCTACAACATCCATGTTATGTGTACCCCATTGTTCCATAGTAGGATCAATGTAATCTTGGGCGGGCTCACTAGTTGAGACAATTGGTGGCCTACGTGAAGAGGAGGAGGAATCTTGTCCGCTACGACCGCTACCGCGTGATCTAGACATAATGTGGTAATGTGCTAAAGTATGTAAAAAAAAAAATCTACAATGTAGGAGAGGTGAATTATACAAAAAAAATCTAAAAAACAAGAGGGTTGAGATAAAGAAGTTCAAAAAACAAACAATAATTTTAACTACAACGCAAAAAAAAATTTAACAAGAGAGATAGAGATATTTTGATACCGTTCACCGTAGAATACGCGTATGTAAAAAAAACTAAGAAAATAAGAATATAATAGAAAAGATGGAGGAGCACTTTGCCGATTCCGCAATTGAAGAGTTGAGAAGAGGTTGAAGTAGATTTGACGAGGGTTGAAGAGAGTTGAAGACGTTGAATTTTGTTTCCGATACGACCGAAATTTGATCGTGTATATGCCTCCTTGTACAATTATTTGATGAATACTACAATTGTTCAAAAATTCTTTAAAATGATGTATAATAGTAGAGAGAGTAAGAGAGTGAGGTGTGATTTTTTTGAGATTTTTAGGAGATATTTATAGGCTAAATAAGTGGGAAAAAACAAAAAATAAATAAATAAATAAACCAAACGGCTATTAGAGCCGTTTACAACGGCTCCAGAGCGGCAGCAGCAGCAAACACGGATTTTCGACCGTTCGACCCGCGGGTCAACGGTCGACCCGTCACGGGTCGAACGTTCGACCCGTACGGGTCGAACAGGTCGAAAACCGTGGGTCGACCCACGGGTTAACGGGCCCAACTCGCGAATTGGGCTGGGTTCGTGGGCCGGGTTTCGCGAATTTAATTCACGTAAATTGCGACCCGGGTCGACCCGGTAATGTTCACCGGGTTCGACCCGAACCCGCGAAGCGCTTAAACGGGCCGGGTTGGTGGGCCGGGTCGCGGGTGGGTCGCCGGTTGACCCGGCCCAGTTGCCATCCCTAAGAATAACTCAAGAAAGCATCAGTAACAGTCGACGGTAAAAAGGTCATCAGTCGACTGTCCAGAGCGAAAAACCAACACCTTTAAGAAAATAAATTCTAAGTGTTGACGGTCGACTTGTAAAAGACACCAGTCGACTGTCCAGAAAGAGAATTTCCATGATTTTAAGAAAACAATCTAAGTGTTATAAGTCGACTATAAAACTATTGGTCGACTGTCCAGAGAAAAATCCAATAATCCTTTAAGAAATAATTCTAAGGGGTACCAGTCGACTGTAAAAGTCCTCAGTCGACTGTCCAGAACGAAAAATCAAGAAAAACTAGAGAACATAGCAGCCGGGTCGTGTCGGTCGACTGAGACGTCATGCCAGTCGACTGTCGACCTACAAACTGTATACTTTTGGTTGTGCACATTTCAACCGATACGTAGTTTTACTTTATGAAAATGATTTCTACAAAAATGCATATTTCTTATATGATCAAATACAACTTGTATGATTTATAATAACCCATAAAACTATTTCAAAACTACTTAAATTTATAAAAGTAGTGATTTGTAAATCTCTTTCTATAAAACATAAATTGTGCATATAATCAAAATAGAGTTTCTTAAAAATTGATTACTCATTAAAATTGCTTCGTATTCAGATCCAAACCACATCAATACCAAATCTCAAAAAAAAATCTCCAAATTAAATCAGAAATGTATCAATCCCCAATTTTAGTCATCATAACTCACTGGTGACCTGTTGACGAAGGCCATCTATGGGAGGTCGGAGACATATAAGGAGAACGAACCGAAGGAGGTCACCGAGGTGGACGACATCGCCTCGGTTCTGACAGAGAGGGACCTGCTTCAGATACGGAGGAGCTTTATGATACCCCTGGAGTACACCCTAATCCTCCCCAGACCACGAGTGCGAGCTTGCACGGCGATCTTACCTAATACGTGCGTCTTCGCCAACGATGCGCTGAACGCAGGTCTGCATCTTCCCCTTCACCCCTTCATGACCAAAGTGCTACAATGGTATGGGCTGAGTCCAATCCAGTTCATGCCGAACATATGGCATCACGTGCTCTGCTTTTTACTACAGTGTCGAGCGTCGAAGGTGGAGCCTCAGCTCGTCGTTCTGCGAAGTATGTATTGGATCAACCGGATGAACAAGATGGAGCACCGATACTACTTGTCGCCACGAAAGGGTGTTAAGTTGATAGAGAATCCGGACTCTATTAAGTCATGGAAGGGGAAGTACTTTTGATCCGAAGCCCTACGGGGTGGGACTTCCCGACCAGATGGAAAGAGGACGTGCCGAAGTGGGTGAAGGCCGAGCCGGTGTTGACTCCGGCCGAAGCAGAAGTGGCGGCGAAGCTGATTGACCTCCCGACCCTAAGTTGGAGGGATATGACCCAGAAGGTCCACCATGGGTCGGGTCTCAGTCCGATCGACCCGAGTACGCTCCGGACATCTTGCTCTTTTATTACTCTCTATACTTTGTTTTTCCTTGTCTTGACTTGGTTTTTTTTTTCTCTTTGGCAGAGGCCCCGAACAGGGACTTCAAGGCGATGATGGCAGAGCAAAACGTGGGCGGTGCTAAAGGCTCCGACGCCAAGAAGAGGAAGAGGACGACCACGGGACCCTCGCCTGGCCGACCTACTAAAGCGCCTTCTGCCATTGTCGAGACCGTGGACCTGGCATCTCCGCAGCGGTCTGCCTCGGCCGCAGCTCTTGTAGCGGCCCGATTTCCAATACTGGAAAACCGAGACACAAGCCAAGATCTTTGCTTCAATTAGTCACAATACACAGAAAAATAGATGAATTTAAAACTTTTTATTCAATACGCAAGTGTTACAAATCTGAATACTGTACATCTGTAATATTTTACAATGGAGTTACAATATTGCCTTTACATTTCTAAGTATTACAACCTTCACATCTTACATCAGAGTACTTCTTAACTAATATAGAATCAATACATATTTTTGCAGCGGAACTAAACTTAATACTGACTCCTTGCTTTCCTTGCCTTGAGTCCTCTTGAATCTCGCCTTTGTACTTCGGCGATCCAGTACCTATGGAAGTGGGGACGTCAGTATTCACTGACGCTTAAAGGCTGATCATATAGCAGCGAATCTTCCAAACAATATACAAAATATAGCAATGGTGTAGTTTAAGTGTACGTGAGTGCTATTACTAGACTCTAATGCGATGTTTACATAGAACTAGGATGCTCCTATTCTAATATCAGCAAGTCTCCGAAAGCAACATGCAGCCCATACTACATGCGACTCCATCTCAAGCCGTTTCTCCATATATAGGGATTGAACCCGCGTTATGAATTCTAATTGTACACAACCTGTTCCTGACACCTACACGTGACTCGCGAGGCTGCAGATGTGGTCATGTGCCACTGTTGCATTTCGCCCGTGGTGTCTATGTTCGCCACCGCGACCCGGCTAACCGGACCTCACTCAAATTAGACGATCCCGACATATCGGGTGTCATTACAAAAATCAAACCATAGAGTTTCGCAAGCGCAGGGTAGCACGAAGCCTACCCTGTGGCACTCTCTGGGGTATCGCAAGCGCAGGACTGCACAATGCATCCTGTGGCACCCCTAGCCACGGTACTTCAGGAATTAACAGAGCGAGATACGCAACCCGTGTCCTCAACTTGTGAGACGGCACCGTACGTATCCCTTTGACGGGAAGGTACAACCCGGTACACCACCTATGATCTGCCTCAAGAGACGAGTTAGTGTCGGGGCCCCCTACAACTGACCCCTCTCTCCCGGCAAAAGGGTTTAAGTAAACTGATCCTTATAAGTCACTATCCTAGTGATGTCCCTGACTCGAACAATCCTAGGGATGACGATATTATAACACAACATGCTAGGCCTTAAATTAGGCTTCGCAAAACAACTCTACTAGGCCGCTCAACCTAGATTTACCAGAATCCTTCAGGACCCGGTTCGTGGCTCATCGATCCAAGACTTTGGCCGTTGCGAATATATACGCACGCCGCTACCCTAGACTTGGATTCTGTCTATACTCCGGTCCTCGATCAACCTACCCTGGTTAAGATTCGACGGTACACAAGGAGCGACTCCTCCACAGTTCCTTAGGGTAGAAACATATGTCTTGATGGTCGATAGCCCTTAGGGTGGTAACATCACCCTAGATAGCACAACTAACTGTGTACTAGCTAACAAGCTATACACGAGTAATAACCACATACGAGCCAACTAAGCTACGTATGAAACAATAACTACCTACGAGCCAGGCGGGCCTCGTAGGAGATAACCACGTACATACCAGCCAAATAAGCCGCGTATGAGACCAACAGCTACGTACGGGCCAGTCGGGCCGCGTACGAGACAACAACCTACATACGAGCCAACTAAGCTACGTATGAGACCCACCGCTACATACGGGCCAGTCGAGCCACGTACGAGCACGACCGTGTGCAAACAACCATACAGGTAATCAATCCTAGAAGCAACCAAGCGTGCTTACTAACAAACTTAATCTTCTACTATTAGAAGCAACAAAGGGATCTACTAGTAGTCTAAGATCGGTATTCTACTAAGGAAGAATCCGAAGGCGACATAACCGCCTTTATCGAATTAACTATCGCTAGTGGTCTTCCCGATCTTACTACTTCGACCTATAATGTCTTAAGTACGGCACACAATTGCAAGCAGCTTCCTACGACAATCAATCATATAACACAACCGTCCTGATATTCCTATGTATGAATGTGATTAATGCTTATGCTTACATTGAGCTCAAGCATGAAAATCACTAACGACCTTAAACATAAAATTCTCTATAGTCAATCGTAGGTTATAAATTGAGCATGGAAGCCTACTACTTATCATAACCAATCACCATAACACAAGCATGGATAGATAACTAATATAACATACAATCATTCCAAGGTATAGTAGATATTCTAACATTACTCCTACAATGTTCTAATCATGTATTACTCTAGCAGGGCATAGAATCCAACATAAATCACTACAACTAGCCATGGGTAGTTTCTTTACCTTAAGCATGAACATCCTAGTATGGGTATCCTTAACTTAATATGATCAATAATTTGCATGATCCCTACTTACTTAGCATGAATCATGGTCATTCACTAACATAGTATACACTTCTCTACCATTTATCTAGCATGGTATACAATTTGCATACAATTTAAACTAGCATGATATGCCAAATACTTACAATTAAGCTAGCATGATATATCGCTTTCCAACAATTAAACTAGCATGGTATATGATTTTATCATGGATCCTACAACACTCTAGGCACAATAAAATTTATCCAAACATTGTAGGAAACTTTTGGATTGAATCCTACACATTCTAAGCATAACTAAGTCACTAAACATAATAGGAAACTTTAGGAATGAATCCTACAAAATTCTAGTATAAGTGAGTTACTAAACATGATAGGAAAAGAATCCTACAACATTACCAAGCATGCTAGGAAAAGAATCAACATTCTAAACGTTAAGCATGGTAGGATAAGTTTATAAAACATTCTACAATTAATTAAGCATAGAATCATGGTAGGATATTTTTATAAGTAATCCTACAACTAGCTAAGCATGGATTATGGCTTCTAAGCATTTCTAGAAGCAAAGCTACCACTAACTAAGCATGGTAGACATGGTAGGATATTTTTAAAGCAATCTTACAACTAATTAAGCATAGATATGGCTTCTAATTATTTTTAGAAGCAAAGCTACAACTAACTAAGCATGGTAAGCATGGTAGGATATTTTTAAATGCAATCCTACAACTAACTAAGCATGGATATGGCTTCTAATTATTTTTAGAAGCAAAGCTACAACTAACTAAGCATGGTAAGCATGGTAGGATATTTTTAAATGCAATCCTACAACTAACTAAGCATGGATATGGCTTCTAATTATTTTTAGAAGCAAAGCTACAACTAACTAAGCATGGTAAGCATGGTAGGATATTTTTAAATGCAATCCTACAACTAACTAAGCATGTATATGGCTTCTAATTATTTTTAGAAGCAAAGCTACAACTAACTAAGCATGGTAAGCATGGTAGGATATTTTTAAATGCAATCCTACAACTAATTAAGCATAGATATGGCTTCTAATTATTTTTAGAAGAAATCCTACAACACTTGAAGCATAGATATAGCTTCTAAATATTTTTAGGAGAAATCCTACAACACTTGAAGCATAGATATAGCTTCTAAATATTTTTAGGAGAAATCCTACAACACTAGTAACATGAATATGGCTTCTAATTATTTTTAGAAATGATCCTACAATATTAGAAGCATGAATATTGCTTCTAAATATTTTTAGAAGCAATCCTACAACACTTTACTACTACTACTACTACTTCATTCTTATCAAGAACACCTCATACAACTTATTACTACTACTACTTTATTCACAACAAAATCACAACATACAACTATCTATTACTACTACTTCTTTCACAATAAAATCACAACATACAACTATCTATTACTACTACTACTTCATTTTATTACATGCTACTACTTATTATTTAGCATACTACTACTTAGTTGCTTACTAACCTTATTTATTACTAGTGATAAAGGGAAGATTATTTTATTTTACTTTACTTTTCAAAAGAAAAGACCTTTTTAATTAGCTACAACTAGTGATTAAAATAAAAAGAAAAGATCTTTTTAATTACTTACAACTAGTGATTAAAAATGAAAGAAAGATCTTTTTAATTAATTACAACTAGTGATTATAAATAAAAGAAAGATCTTTTTAATTAATTACAACTAGTGATTATAAATAAAAGAAAGATCTTTTTAATTAATTACAACTAGTGGTTAAATAAAAAGAAGATCTTTTTATTAAGTTACAACTAGTGATTAAATAAAAAGAAGATCTTTTTATTAAGCTACAACTAGTGATTAAACAAAAAGAAGATCTTTTTAATTATTTCTACCACTAGTGTTTAGTAAAGAAAGGAAAGATCTTTTTGATTATTACATTAGTTCAATCAAGTCCTACAACCAACAATGGTTGTATTGTTCAACAATATGCAATATGTATGGTTCCATATCAAGTCCTACAACCTTACATGGTTGTATGCAAAAGTTATGTGTATGTATCTTTTTAGTCCAAGTAGTTAACAACATTCAAATGAGAAAACTCATACAACCACACCACTACAAAGTAACCATACCAAAAGAAAGATAAACAAGAGGGTAAGAAGAAGAAGAACATCAAAACCATCATTCAAATAAACAAACAAACAAACAAACATACAAACAAAGAAAGCATGAAGAAACCCCCACCTTTTCTAACTTTGGTGGAAGAACTTGCTAGCTACCTTCTCCTTCCCCTAAGCTTTTTAGAAGCTCATAAGACCCTACAAAACAAAACTCTCAAGTTATCTTTTTGTTCTCTCTTTCTTTTTCTTTCCTTTCTTTCTTTCTTTCTTCCTTTCTTTTGTTTTTCTAAAATGAGAGAAGGAGGAGAATGAAGGGCTATTTATAGGAGAGGAGAAGGGTGGAGAGTGTAAAAGCACACACACACTTTTGCACAAAACCCCCTCCCTATATTAAGGGCCGGCCATGCTAGGAGAAGGTGGGATTGGGGGGAGGTGTTATGTGAGGGAAGATTGATATGGAGGAGGATTTGTTCTAGAAGAATTCTTAACCCTCTTATGTCTTTGTAACCCTAGGTTTAACCTCCTAATCAAACCCTAACCCTCTAATAGGTTTGTTATAACAAGGCAAGTGTTGTCCAAAATATACAACACATAATTCGTATAATGTACTAATCGTCATACTACTCGTATGTGCGCCTATATGTCTGAATACCGAAAATCTTCGCATAATCCGTATAAAATAATTAAATCTTGGAAATAATAATAAAATAAATTTTATTATTAGTTCGGAAGATCACAGTATCAATTTGATACAATACGGATGTATACTGACCGATATCTGGATACAGATAATGTCTAGGAGCAAACCGGGTAAAAATCACCAAAATGTTCTAATTTTGGAATTAAAACAAAATAATAATAAAATAATAATAAAATAATAATTTATATACGGTAATATCCGTCCGGGATATTACAGCTCTTCTTCCCCCCACTCCATCCGAACTTTTAACCGAAGCCTTCGGTGTCTCTGTTGTGTTGGCGCTTGAGGCTCCACCTCTCACCGAGAAGACCGAGGCGATTCTGATCGAGGGGCACAAGAAGCTCTTTGTCCCCGACTGGCGGGTGATGAATCAAGATGGCTTCTTGGGGGACTCGGCCATGAGCATGCAAGGATTGCGCCATCTGCCGACCCTAAAGGACTGAGCAGCCCTGAAGGCGGGGACGACAGGCGACGATGCTCTGGAGATAGCTCGGGCGATAATGTCGGTGAGTCTTGAATAATTGATTCGCTGATAACCCAAAATATTTCTAAGTCTTTTGCTTAGTTTTTATTATTTCTTTTCCTCTTTTGTTTAGATCATGTGCCACTTCAGCCACCTCCTCGAGCAATACTCCAAGCAGGAGAAGGAGCTGAAGCTGTTGTGTGACAGGGACCGAGCCGAGCGGGCGAGAGTCATGAAGCTTTACGAGGCGGAGCAGCACCGCTCGGAATCCCTGGCAGCTCAGGTCGCGTACATGGAGATAGCCCTGGCACAGGCGAACGAGAAGGCGAACGAGGAGAAGGAAAGGTGAAGAAGGCCTTAGAAGACATGATGGGGGAGAAGGACGCGGCGGTGGGAGCGGCGAGGGCAAAGATTGAGGCCGAGGCAAAGAAGCACATGGCGACAAACATGGAGCAGTCCTATGCCACTGCCTTCGAGCACGTCGAGGCTCACGTCCCCGGCTTCGACAGGTCGGGGTACCGCCTGTGGGGCCCGGTCAGCAGCGAGGACCTCGAAGCCGACCAAGAGGGAGGCAAGGAGGAAGAAGAGGAAGAGGAGAAAGGGGGCGTTGAGGCTATGGCCGACCCCCAGACAGAGGTGGTGGAGGTTGGGGAGGTGACCACCAAGGAGCCAATCACCGAGCTACCACTCAAGGTGGCCCCCTGACTTCGGTTGTCTCATATTGTCATCTTCTTTTCTTGTATTGCCTTATAGCAGACTGGACATCGCTCTTTTGTAGTAATCAAACTCTCAAATGAATGAACTTCTCTATTTTGAATAATTGTTGGAGATATTTTGAATTCATTGATTGTCTAACTTTCGAGTCTCGCACTATGCTCGCCTAGGCTTAGCTTTTCTACTTTGTTCCTTTAGACTTAGCCAATTTTTTCAACTCTTTCAGCTAGTCGAACCATCATCATCCCGTTCTCAGCTAGGCATCGTTAAGTTGGCTCTTACTCGAACTCATGAGAAACTCTTCAAGGTTGAGTCGGAGCTGAATCACGTTAGGGTGTTGTTGGCTAAACGAGATTCCAAACTGGAGTGATTAGAAGAGCAGGCTCGTGAGGCACCCCCCGAAGGGGAGGAGAGATGCCCCTCAGGAGCTTATCACTATGGCCTGAGACAAGTAGCTCTTCAGGGTCTTCTATTCAAGACAAGAGCTAAAAGGGACGAGTTGAAGAATGTGGTGCTTGAGAAAACTATGGAGGTGACACAACTTCGGAGAGACATTTCTAAGGCTCCGCACGGAGGTGGTTCGAGTTGATTACCTCGTTTCATGATCAATGTGACTGATGAAGCACTTAAAGAGCGGGTGATTGAGTTAGAGGCAGAGAACTTGCGCCATCGGCGGTTGACTGAGGGAAGCAATGTTAGGAGTGTTTCTTATCCTCGGGAGGAGTATGCCCCAGGGAGAACTTTCCTTAAGTTTGCACGTCGGTCGTCGTCTCTGGTGCGAAGGCCTGGAGACGCGCAAAGTGGGGTCGCCGATTCGTTAAGTGGCGCTACGGTTAGATTGGGGGTCGAGGGCGCAACTCAACTTGCTGGGTTACAGTCTTCAGCGGAGACGGAGAGAATGCAACGTGTTTATTGTCGACCTCGACTGGCACTTCGGAGGAGCATCCCTCGTCCTAAGTGAGGGTAGGGGGATTTTGTACTCTCAAGACTTGTGTTGTACGAGCTTTTGGTCCTATGTAAGACTTTTATCCTAGCGATTGGTCTTGCGTGAAATAAAGAAATAACTTTTTTCAAGCATCAAATTGTGCTTTGGTAGTATTAGTTTCAAGATTCAACGGTTGTGGAAGCAATTCTGAATGGCGAACCACTTCTTACTCGCTTATGAGCGAGTAGATGAAGCAGAGTCGAGCCAAGTATTAGACTCCGAACTTTTCGTTTAAAAGAGAACTAACGGTTGTGGGAGCAATTCCGAATGGCGAACCACTTCTTACTCGCTTATGAGTGAGTAGATGAAGCGGAGTCGAGCCAAGTGTTGGACTCCGAATTTGTCGTTTAAAAGAAAATTAACAGTTGTGGGAGCAATTCCGAATGGCGAACCACTTCTTACTCTCTTATAAGCAAGTAGGTGAAGTGGAGTCGAGCCAAGTGTTGGACTCCGAGCTCGTTGTTTAAAGAGAATCAACGGTTGTGGGAGCAATTCCGAATGGCGAACCACTTCTTACTCGCTTATGAGTGAGTAGATGAAGCAGAGTCGAGCCAAGTGTTGGACTCCGAACTCGTCGTTTAAAAGAGAATCAACGGTTGTGGGAGCAATTCCGAATGGCGAAACACTTCTTACTCGCTTATGAGCGAGTAGATGAAGCGGAGTCGAGCCAAGTGTTGGACTCCGAGCTCGTCATTTAAAAGGGAATCAACGGTTGTGGGAGCAATTCCGAAAGGCGAACCACTTCTTACTCGCTTATGAGTGAGTAGATGAAGCGGAGTCGAGCCAAGTGTTAGACTCCGAACTCGTCGTTTAAAGAGAATCAATACACTTGAGGTATTAAACAGAGATAATCTGAACACAAGAGAATTATTATTCAAAAGAAACTCTTTATTAAATATTGCTAATCGGCCGCTTCTAGGTTGCGAGCCGTTATTACAATGGAAAAACAAATGGAATAGCCTTAAAACTGATGTTGCTTGGAGTGTTCAAACACCCTCTTGGTACTTCAGTAAATGATTGGCGTTCCATGTTCTTGGTATCTTCCTGCCCCCTAGGTCTTCAAGTTGGTACGCTCCGGGGCAAACTACTCTGGAGACCTTGTAGGGTCCTTCCCAATTTGGGGCTAGCTTGCCCCTCTTGCTGGGGAACGAGATGGCTAGCTTTCTGAGGACTAAGTCCCCCTCCTTGAGATTCGTAGGGCGAACTTTTTTGTTGTAGGATTGCTCGATCCTTCTTCGATAATTCTCTTGGCGAATCGAGGCTCTCTCGCGGAGTTCATCGATAAGGTCCAGAGTGGCTCGAAGCTCCCTTGCTTTCTGCTCTTCATTATATGCAATTAGGCGGGGAGATGGCAAACCAACCTCTAAGGGGATTATGGCCTCAGAACCGTAGGTGAGGTTGAAGGGCGACTCTCATGTGGAGGTTCTCTTTGTAGTGCGGTAGTTCCACAGTACGTTAGGAAGCTGCTCTACCCACAATCCTTTAGCAGACTTACTTCTTGATGCCCGAGATGCTTATTGGCGTTCTCTACTTGGCCATTGGATTGATAGTGGGAGACAGAGGAGAACCGCTGCTGAATGCCAAGGTCTTCACAAAAGGAGCCGAATGTTGCCCCCGCAAATTATGTCCCGTTGTCTGTAATCAAGACCAGGGGTATACCAAACCTGCAGATCACGTTCTTCCAGAAGAACTGTTGCACCCTGTTTTCCGTAATAGTTGCTAGTGGTTCGGCCTCAATCCACTTGGAGAAGTAGTTGATTGCCACAATTAGGAACTTGAATTGGCCCGGGGCTGGTGGGAATGGACCGAGAAGGTCTATTCCCCACAGTGCAAAGGGGGTCGGACTTGAGGGGGAAGAGAGTTGAGCTTGCGGTAGGCGACAGATAGTGGAGAATTGTTGGCATGGGCCGCATTGTCGGACATGTTGCTCGGCGTCCCGAAGGAGGGTAGGCTAGAAGTACCTATAATTCAAGATTTTGCGGGCGAGGGATCTTGATCCCGAATGAGCTCCACCCATCCCTTCGTGGAGTTCTTTCAGAGTATATTGAGCTTCTTCTTGGGAGAGACACCTCAAGTAGGGTCAGCCATCTACTTGGGTGTAGGAGCGTTTGTACAAGATTTCCTCAATGAGGGTGTACCGCTCTGCTCTTGTTCGGATCTTGCGGGCTTCTTTGGGATGTTGGGGAAGGATCCCGTCTCTAAGGAACTCAACTAAAGGCCTCATCCAGCTATCTTCGAGTTGGACCGGTAGCGACTCCATTGACTCGGGAGCTTCTTCTTCGATACTGGGCCTTAGTAGAACTTCGATCAAGACGGTCTGCTTGAGCCCTTAGAGGGAGGAGGAGGCTAGTTTCGAGAGGGAAACAGCCTAGGCGTTCTCCTCTCGGGGGATCCGCTGGAGTTGTGCTTCCTTGAATGAAGCCATGAGACTTTTGACCTTGGCTAGGTACTTGGCCATACGGTCGTCTCGTGCCTCTTATTCTCTTAAGACCTGATTCACTATGAGCTGAGAGTCACTGAACATTCGGATACGCTTCGCCCCCGCCTTGCGAGCCATGCCTAGGCCCGCTATGAGGGCTTCGTACTCGGCCTCGTTGTTGGAAGCGTTAAAATTGATGCGAAGGGAGTATTGGAGGATGAAGTCATCTGGGCCCGCCAGGATAACTCCTGCTCCGCTCCCTTCGGCGCAAGAGGACCCATCCACATACACCGTCCAGATGGGCGGCCCATTCGCTGCTCGACTGACCTCAGGAATCGTGCTCTCCACAATGAATTCGGATAGAGCTTAAGCTTTGATGGCGGTCTGAGGCTGATAGGATATGTCGTGTTGACTCAGCTCGATTAACCACTTCATGAGGCATCCGGAGGTCTCGGGCTTATACAGTACCTATTTGAGCGGCTGGTCGGTGAGGACGACCACCGAGTGGGATTGGAAATATTGAAGAAGCTTTCGGGCCGCCATAACCAGGGCATAGGCCATCTTTTCCAACCTCGGATAACGGAGCTCGGCATCTCTAAGGACCTTGCTCACATAATCGATAGGCTTCTGTGCCTTATCTTCTTCCCTCACTAGGACAGTGCTGAGGGTCTGTTCTGTGGCGGTGAGGTAGAGGTAGAGGGTCTCTCCGGGTTTTGGCTTGGTGAGGAATGGGGGATTGACCAAGTAGGCTTTAAGTTGGTCGAACGACTCCTGCTATTGTTGGCCCCACTCGAAGCCCTTAGCCCCCCTGAGGGCTTTGAAGAAGGGGAGACCCTTTTCCCCGGACTTGGAAAGGAAATGCCCTTTCGCCGCGAGGCGCCCGGTGAGCTTTTGCACTTCTTTTACGTTTGAGGGGGAGCCATATTAAGTATGGCTTTTATCTTCTCGGGGTTAGCTTCAATACCCCTTTGGCTGACCATGAAGCCTAAGAACTTACCTCGACCATGAAGCCTATGAACTTACCTGATGAGACCCGAATGCACATTTATTCAGATTTAGTCTCATGTTATGCATCCTCAGCACGTCAAAGGCTTCTTAGAGGTCGGCAACATGGTCAGACCCATTGATGCTCTTCACCAACATATCGTCGACGTAAACCTCCATGTTCCGCCCGATTTGATTTTTGAAGATCTTATTGACGAGACGTTGGTAGGTGGCACCAACATTTTTATGCCCGAAGGGCATTACCCTATAGCAGTAGAGGCCTTGATCCGTGACGAAGGATGTCTTCGGGATATCTGGGGGGAACATTCGGATTTGGTTGTATCCGCAGAATACGTCCATGAAGCTCAGCAGTTCATGGCCCGAAGTGGCGTCGATCAAGGTGTCGATGCTAGGGAGCGGGAATGGATCCTTGGGGCATGCCTTGTTTAGATTTGTGAAGTCGATACAGATCCTCCAACTTCCATTGGCCTTTTTGACCATCACGACATTGGAGAACCACTCCGGGTAGTTGACCTCCTGAATGAACCGGGCTTTGAGGAGCTTCTCCACCTCCTCCTTTATGGCTTGTTGGTGCTCGGGGGCAAACTTGTGCCTCTTCTGCTGGACCGGTCTGGCCCCCGAAGCGACATTTAGATGGTCAACGAGGAGCTCTTCGGAGATCCCCGGCATATCGGCTGCTGTCCAAGCAAAAAAGTTGCGGTTTCCCTTTATGCACTGGACTATGTCGGAGCAGAGGGCAGAAGGGAGGGCTTTGCTGATTAAGAATTTGCGGGTCAGATCTTCCTCCGAAAAGAGAACTTCCTCTAGCTTGTCTACTGGCTCTGACATAGGCTGGGTGTTCCCCTGGAGAATCTCAAGGGCCTCGAGGGAGAGGACGGGTCCTCCAGTCGAGGTTATATAGCATTTGCAGGTCGTTTCCTGACTTCCCCTCACTTCTCCCATGCCCGCTTTGGTGGGAAACTTCATCTTTAGATGGTAAGCCGATGGGAAGGCTTCTAAAGCAGCTAGGCCTGGTCGACCTAGGATCACATTATAGGCAGCTTGGACGTCAACCACCATGAAGTCCATCGGCTCCGTTCGGGTAGTAGGAGCTTTGCCAGCGGTTACGTCGAGGGTTACAACACCCTCGATCGTCACTGGCACTCCCGTGAACCCATGGAGAGTGTAGCTGGTGGGCTTGAGCCTGTCTCTCGACAATTGGAGCCCTCAGAAGGCCTCGAGAAAGAGGATGTGGATAGAATTGCTGTTATCCACTAGGACCCTTTCCACCTTGAAGTTGCCCATGTGGAGGTTGATCACCAATGCATCACAGTGGGGGGTTCGGACACCCTCCAGGTCATCATTCGAGAAGGTAACTGGGACTCCAAGACCTTTGGGAAAGGGGAGGCTATGCACGGAGTTCACTTCTCTGACGAAGGCTTTTCGGGAGGAGTTGGAAGTTCCTCCCATTGGGCCTCCGTGGATGAGGTGCAGGATGCACTCTTCTTCAAAGTCGGGGCTCTCCTTGCGTCTCTTGGGCCGGTTGTTAGCCCCCCTGGGGGTGGAGGAGGATCGGCCCGGTCCTTCCTCACAAATTTGGCGAGCTGCCCTCTCTGAATGAGGGTCTCGATCTCATTTTTTAGGGCCTGACAGTCGTTGGTGTCGTGGCCATGGTCCCGATGGTAGGGACACCACTTCTCCTTATCCCTCTTCTTCCGAGGAGTGTTCATCTTTGGGGCAGGAGGGAGAATTCCTTCCTTCTCGACCTCTATTAGAATGGCCGAGACATTGGCGTTTAGAGGGGTGAATCTCTCAAAACTGGGAGGAGGGCGACACTGACCCCCGTTGTTCTTTTGGAGATTTTTAGCTCCGTCGTCTTCATCGGCCTTCCTCTTACTTCCGAAAGACGACCCCTCAAAAGTAGGGCGGTGCACAGCTCCCTCCGCTCGGATGTAATTCTCACTTCGGAGAAGAAGCTCGGAGAAGTCTCGTGGGGGCTTATTGGCCAGGGACGCCCGAAGGTCAGCATTGAGGACATTGGATTGAAAGGCAACCGATTGATCAAGGGAGGTGATGGACCTGGCCTCCGCGGTAAACTGCTTGACATAGTCCCTCAGTTTCTCGCCCTTCTTCTAACTAAGAATGAGTAGTGAGATGCTCGTCTTTTCAGAGCGGTGACTGCTCACGAAATGAGTTATGAAAAGGGCCTCGAACTAGTCGAAAGAGAAGATGGAGGAAGTGGCGAGGCAGGAGTACCATTCCCGAGCCGGGCCTTTGAGAGTGGTTGGGAATGTCTTGCAAAGGAGGGCATCGGAGGCCTGGTGGATCATCATGAGAGTTTTGAAACTCTCAATGTGATCCACGGGGTCTGACTCCCCCCGTGTATGTCTTGAACTGCGGAGGCTTGAAATTTGCGGGGACAGAGGCCTCCATGGTGGTATGAGAGAATGGAGGCCTGCTCGGACGAAGGTTTCTTCCTCTTAGTTCTTCATCCCTATCAAGTCGGTCGAGGTGCCTCTCCATCTCATAGAGACGGTGGTAGATAGTGTCTTCCCTTCGACCGTACCTTGGCGAGCTCCGAGACTCATCTTCGTATGAAGGAGAACGGGGCTACGGCACCGGTAGCTTGGAAACTGGTGAGGACTGGGAGTGTGATGGTGGTGGCTCGGAGCTTGACGAGGACGTTAGGACCGATGGCGAGGGCTCAGAACCGGCTCGGGAGTGGGCACCCTCTGAATTTTATTGTTGTTGTTAGGCACGACATTAAGGGCTTGTAAGATTGCCGCCTGGAAGTCTTGAAATTCTGTCCTGGTGATGGGTCCGTTCTGGTCCCTTTGGGCCTGTCGACCAGCGGGAGAATGACTCCTCCTTCAACGGTATTGGAGGGACTCCCTCTGCCTCCTAGGAGAAGCGGACCTTCTGCGGTCGTGCCTGCGAGGAGATCGAGCTTTTGGACATTCTGGGCGGGAGCCCCCCTCTCGGACCCGCCACTCATCCAAACAGCGGCGAAGGTCTTCCTTATTTTGCCAGTTGATTATGATGTTGCGGAGATCTTCCGACGGCCTAGGATTATGGGACGCCATGGAGTCGGTGGAAGGGTTATGTACCGAGATATGATCACGGTGAAGAGGTTGCTTCTGGAGATTAGGATAAGAGGTCCCTACGCTAGCATTTTGAGGCCCGTGTTGAGCCTGCAGCGGTTGAAGATTTTGAAGAGGAGGCTGCCCTTGCTGCAGCGGCTGGACTGGTTGAGGAGGGAGCTATCCCTGTTGCTGGATGGGTTGGACGGGTTGGAGGGGATCCTCCAGTTGCGGTTGAGGAGGAATGGGAGTGGGTCTACGGTTGGAGGCCGTAGATCTTACTTTTCTTGGAGGCATGGCTGGAGGCGGTCTTGACTGGCGGAAGAGGCTGGATTACTATTCGAGTGTTCCCACAGACGGCGCCAATCTGTTTCCGCTGAAATCGGTGTGGGGGAAACGGATAGAGTTGTGGATTCGAGGGAAGGTGAACAGTCAAGCCTGAACAACTTCACCGGAGTTTGACCGAGATCCTTTCGCTGTTAACCTGCAAAAAGTGCGAGACACCGGGATTGATTCCGACGACGCACCCTCTGATGCTCTTGTCAGTAATCTGAATGATTAAGAAAGAGCTTTAACTGGAAAAAGATTGATTACCTCCTTATGGTGGGGGGAGAGGGGTATTTATAGCCGCCTTAGGAGTCAGTTTCGGGATAAGATCAAATCCCTACTTCCCGATGTAGATGGATAGAAGTGGTTAAAACCACTATTTGAGGATAATCGTGAATCTGAATACTCTCCTATCCAGTTTTAGTGGGTTTCTTATGGGTTGGAACCCATACCCAGTAAGACAGGTTCGTTTATGGGTTATTGGGCTTTGACGAAAGACGCAGTTCCCATTTCAGACCCGTTTATAGGTGAAATTACCATTTTACCCCTGAACCTTAAGATTCGTGCTCGATTCGAACGGTTCCGATTTAACCCTATTTTAGCCATATCAGTCGGTAAACTTGATCGGTAACTTGGTCGGTAACTTGATCGGTATCAAAAATTAACTTGATTGGTAACAGAAATTAACTTGATCGGTAACTTGATCGGTAGCATGTCGTACAGGAAACACAAGTCTCCTTTCGAGTACAGGCTCCTATATTGTCCACTACTAGATCTTTCCCATAAACCCCGGCTTGATCATTTTTATAATTATTATCAGAAAGATGTGCATGTGCATAAAACAGAGTAAATCTAGCATGACATAACGACCCACAAGTTCAGAATAACAGATAAGCATGTACAGGTGATACATAGTCACATAACAGAACAAAATAGAGTACTTCCTAGTTCAGGACAGCACGACAGTATAGTACTAAAACAACGATTCCTGTTTACACAAATATCAAAACCTGAATCCGTCGGAGAATCTGGAAAATAGAATTCCAACCGAATCCAGCGGATACATATAAGTCATGTAGTATTTTAGGAAAACATAACTCAAAACTGATTTGAATCCAGAAAATACGTTCAGCCAGAAATCAGTAAATCGAATTCACAGTCAGAAAAACAGCCTCAAAACACCTCAAATAAATCTAGGAAAATTCTGGGGTATTCCTCTATATGTCTAGTATCAGAATATAAATTTTCATAATTTTCCAGTAAGATTAGTTTAGCCAAAAAAATAAGAAAATATCAAGAAACGATAGTTTGGCAAATCTGGAATTCCCAACACTGCTGCACGAAAATTGTAATATCTCGCAAACCGTGAAACGAAATCCAAATCCGTCAAAGGGAGATGAAAATAGACAAAATAAGCTAACTTTCATATTTTGTAAATATTTTTCATACAGGAAAAGGAATTAGGGCAAAAATACAAATCTTTACAGATTAGCGAGCAAAATCCAGCAAGTATAGTCTTTATAAACAAGAATGAAACGATATATAAAACTCATCAATAAAATCCACAAAAATTCTGGGTAATCCCTAATTAGATATAGAAACACTGGGCAAAATTTCAAATCAAAATAATATGCTTAGCACTAGTATCGAAATAGTTTAGTCATCAAAATCATCAAGAAACGAAATCTGGAAATGAAATACACCTCTGTAGTAAAACAATCATATCTCACACATGAAAATGAAATCGATCAAGGTCAGAGATTTTGGAAAGAAGAAGGATTTCTATAAAAATCATGTTTAATATTGAAGTTAAGAATCTGACCTTAATATGGTAAAATACCAATCAAAACTGATTATCGACAAAATTTAGATTTTCCTCTTAACGACAAATCCACATACAACATACGAAACTCGTTTCAAACACAACCAAACATGTCATAGAGTCTACCAAGTGTCCAAACAACATGAAATAGGGTATATAGCATTTCCACAATAAGTATATCACATGGATCCAAACAAACACGCGATTTCTCATAATTATCTCACAAATATAATCACATCAAGAATGGTCAAAACCTAAGTTGTTTCATGTCAAATTTGTGTTGTGACACAACTATGGTCAATAACACTATAGAGACAATACTCATCAAGATACATCACACACGAGTTGTCTCTAGAACCCAACTACACTATAAGCGGAATTTATAACTTGTATCATACAAATGAATTGAGTACAAGTTACTTGCCTTAACCGACGATGACAATGACTCCAAGCAAGGATAACTGGAACAGATTCCCGGGCAACGAACATGAACTCAAAGAACGAAATCCGAACAAAACCCGAATCACAAACCAAGAATCGAAAGCCAAATACGAACGCGCAACGAACACGAGCAACGAATCACCCAACTCGTGCAACACACGTACGCCACAAGAGAGCAAGCGGAAAGGGAAGATGACAACCACGGTAGCACTGTGCTGCCTTCTAGTTGGAGGGGAAAAAGCACCGAAAGACGGGGTCGGCAAAGGCTGGCTGCACTACGGGGGACCAGGGGAAGGCACTGCGAGGTGCACAGCGGGGATGGAAACGGAGGGTGCTACTGGTTGCCGCTGCTAATGCGGCACAGAGGAGAGGACAGTGCAGTGGGGGGGGTGTCGCTGCCGAGGAGGGCGCAACACAGGGACGTCGAGACAACGCATGGGCACGCTGTGGGGGGAGAGAAGGAGACGGGGAGGCAGGGGAGTGCAGTGGAGGACGGGGGCACTGCAGGGCTGTGGTCGGCGATAGAGGCACGGGGGCGGAGGCTAGGAGGAGAGCAGGGTAAAGAGATGGGTTAAGGGGATCGGGAGTGAGAGAGGGAGGAGAAGAAGTTGAAACGGCTGGTAGGTTAATGATTAATAGGGTTTAGAATATATAGGATGGTTGGAGATTATTAGGGTATATTAGGCGGCTGAGAGGGTATAGGGGGTTAACGGGTAGGTATAAGGGAAATGGGTATAAGGGTTCTGGGTAGTTATGATAATGGGTAAAAGGTTTAATAAATAACGGGTTGAGGATAGGGTATTGGGTAGAATAGGGTTTGAATAGGTTAAAGGGGTATTGGACTATCCAATAAGGAAAACAGGGTACTAGGGTTTAAAATCAAATTAAAAAATAACGGGTTTGGGTATAATTAGGATGCAATAGAAAAATAAATAACTAAAAAAATATTGTTTATAATAAAATGTAAGTGGGCATTACAAAATAGAATTTATTTAAAATACTTCTAATATAGTTAGTAAATAAAAGTGGACTTTTAATAACCAGTCAAAAATAAAAATAATAACAATAATTCAAATAACAATAATAATAATAAGGCCTTGATTAAAATAATAATAGTACTACTAATAACAGTAATAATAATAATAAGAGTAATAATAATAAAAATAAGAATTGTGTTACAATATGAAAATCGTAGAAATTGTTGCAAATAAATTTATTGATCAAAAACAGATTTTAATAGGAGATCCAATAGTAAAATTTAACAAAAATAATTTGAAAGTGGAAAACTAATTGACAAAAATTTTAAATACGGAAAATACATATATACGGGAAACAGGGGTTACACGCGAATAGAAAGTTCAACGTTCAACATTGCCTTAGAGTTGTCCCTATACACTCACGGGGATCTAACGACGAGCTCTACGACCAACTCTATCTCACGGTTGTCCCTATAAATTTGCTGGGCACAAATGGCAGGCTCAAACGTTCAACTCCATCTCATAGTTGCCTCAACAAACTTGCTGGGATCAAACAACAAGTCCGCAGTTTGACTTTCTTCCGGAGTCTGTCTCTACCACAGCTTTTCTAGGTTAGCTACATACACAAGATCCAAGAGTCAAAGCACTCAACTCCCAGACCAACGAAACACTCAGTCGACTACACAAGCGAACAACATAACACCTGGTCGACGAAAGGGGAGTTTAACGAAATGAGCAACGAGATCCTTGATCAACAAAATGGGTGATCAACTAAGCGCTTGATTGAACAAACTCCCTTAGCTTGACGAGGAGTTGTAGCGTGATGAAGTTGTAGCTCGACCAAAACTTCAAATTCTAACCGAAGCATCTGTTAGTTTTCGAAGGCAATCTCAGATTAAATACACAACGGCAAAATTACAAAAACATATCGAAACCTAGCCATCGATCCATGCGAAAATCATAAATCGTGTTTAGGATTTATGTCTTAAAGATGGATTTGCTGTCTCTAGAGTATGCCGATCACAACACTGCAATATTGTGGTGAACATCTGTTAGTTTTCGAAGACAATCTCAGATTAAATACACAACGGCAAAATTACAAAAACATATCGAAACCTAGCCATCGATCCATGCGAAAATCATAAATCGTGTTTAGGATTTATATCTTAAAGATGGATTTGCTGTCTCTAGAGTATGCCGATCACAACACTGCAATATTGTGGTGCCTCTAAAATATCCACACGAATGGAATGAAAAATGGCTCTCCCTCAGATCGCAGTGCTAGCTGCGGAAGGGGATGTTTCTCCTCACGATCTCTCTCTCACTTTTTGCGACGGCTAGGATTTTTCACGTGTGTATTTTCCACATACACATGTCATATATATAGGTGCAGAAAACAAACCCTAAGAGAGTAATGACACAATCTGACCTGGGTCAGGTTCGTTAGTAGGCCTTTGAACTTTAGTCAGCCCATTTAATCTAATTAAAAGTCTAACCAATGTCAGGAGTTCAAGTCTTACTTGGATCCCTAATTAAATTCATCTCATGAATTTAAATCCTAATTTTGATCCATTCTAAGTGTGTGACCCTGTAGGTTCCCATTATGTTGACTGTAATACAAAAATCCTATTCTAGTGTTACAAAGAGTGAGCAGTATCTAGCAATACATCACTGCTACTCAAGTAATGGGAATGCCAGTGATTTGACATAAACTATCCGTGACCAATGTTACCATGTAGTCTAGTCCCTTTGTCCAGATATCTTAACTGACCACAAGGCATAGAGCGTGTCACCCTTGTATAGTTGAATCTTTTGTTTCTTGATGTCCGATACTAAAACAAATGAGATCAATATCTCATATTGACTTATTTGAGCACGACCATGCATTTTGCAGTCTCACTCAATTAAGAGGTCTGTAGATATTGCTCCTGCTATGTAAGATGAAAAAATCCTATCTAAGTCACTCTCATCCCTCCGCATGATTTGTAGTACATCCAATAGTCGACTTTATAATTAACTTATTACAGGCAACGTTTGATGGTATTAAAAGATATAACTTCTCATGTAAGGAACCGTAGTGACTTAAAGTCAAAGAAATACGTACACCATGGTCACAGTGAGAACCGCTTATGACAGTCACATAACGATCCATGCAGCATTCTCATGGTGGGTCAGTCCAGTACATCATTATGAATGTAATATATACCCATGTGAAGACTTGATATATCATATCCATGACCCGTGATAATGATCATCAATCTCTGCACATAATAGTCTCTATGTATTATTGTTGTCCTAATTCACAATAATACTTGACTAGGGACATTTAAGAACAGTGTTCTGATTTCAGCCAATAGGATCTCACAATCAAGTAATGCACTTGATATCCCATGGCATTGAACTTACTATTCTAAGGACTTCATTATGTTCATTCATTCACAATAAATAACATAATAAATGAAATACCTAAATATGAAATAAATGTCATGATACAATGTAAACTAGTAATGTCAATACACATCTGGCCTATTGGGCATTCACCAACAACATCAAGTCAGTAAATTTTGCAAAAATCCAAATCAACTTTGGGCATCACTTGATAATACGATCAACTGCAATGACAACAACTGCAAAGATGAGTGTATACTTCATCTGCACCTTGCCTCTATCAAGAACATACTCATCAAGAAGGCAAAAGCTTCAAGCTAGTGAATACAACTCTCCTAGCTTTGGCAAGAATCCAAACCGAACTCCAAATACCAAGAGACCTAAACTCCAAAACTTCACAAGGAAATAGAATGCTAAAATTTCATTAAAAGAAGAGGATTCAGGTCACAAACCCGCAACCCAACACCAAGTAACCCAAAACCAAGTAACTAAAGCTCAGTAAAAGGTGGGATTTGGGTTCGGGTTCAAACGGTTGCACTTCAAACCCGAACCCAAGAGTTCAGACCTTCTTCAAAAACTTCTTTTTCCACTTCCTTAGCTCGATGAACTAGAATTCGACAGGAGAGCTATAGCTCGGCGACAAAGCTCATAGGTCGACGAAAGTGATAGCGCGACGAAGGAGGCCTCTCTTGACCAAACAGTAGATCGCTCAAATGCTCTATAGCTCGACGACGAAGCTCATTGATCAACGAAGGTGGTAGCTTGACCAAAGTCAGAGCTCGACGCCACCATAGCTCGACCGAAACTCATTTTCCATAGCTCGACCGAAACTCATTTTCCATAGCTCGACCAAAGCTCTCCCCCCATAGCTCGACAACTCTAACTCGACCCATAGCTCGGCTGGATGGGTAGCTCGACAACAACGACCACAACTTGTTTCATAGCTCGAAGGAGAAGCTCCATAGCTCAACAAGAATACGAGGCTCCATAGCTCGAGGAGCGCAGATCATAGCTCAAACACAACACATAGATCGCTTAACTCCCTAGCTCAACCACACCTCAGCACCATGAAAGAGAAGGCAGCTCACCCCAAAAATAGAGCATCTCACCCAAAACAGAGTCGATCGCTCGGGCCCATAGCTCGACAAAAGAGAAGGTGGCAACTCGACGAGGAGTTAAAAGAGAAGCTCCGAGCTCGCCTGCATAGCTCGACCAAAATAGCTTGAAAGATAAACAACGAGAGCATAAGTTGACAACGGTCCATAGCTCGACTGAATGGAGCTCCCAGCTCGACGAGGTTCGGAGCTCCATAGCTCGACGAAGCTCAGAGCTCCATAGCTCGACGTGGGACTGAAACAAATAGCTCAACGAGGTCTTCGGTTGAGCTAGGGGGTCTTCCTAACCAACATGAGCCTTTGGATCACTAAAAAACTCACGCTCTCCCCTGATCAACGAACAAGATGAAATTAATCATCTATCCCTTCTTCTTCAGATGCCAATTGTCAAATCATGTCGAAATGCACGCAAGCGTGTGTTCGATGCTCCATGATTGTGCCACATCGCTCGATCCCTCCACACCCCCTCAACTCACTCAGTGCGCGAACCCAGATGTGATCAACGATGCCGATCGCTTTAAAAGAGTGGTCAGGTTTGATTATTCATGAAAATTCCCAAAATTCATTTTAAGTTCGAAAAATTAAATAAAAATCCAAAAAACAATTATTTAACTGGGAAAATTAATTAAAATTTCCAAAAATTAATTTAAAAATTTGTTTTTAATTAAAAAAATTGAAAAAGTGAATTTAAAATTGGGGAAATTATTAAAAAATCCAGAAAAGTTCAGAAAATCCAAAAAAATGGAAAATTCCAGAAAAATCTAAGAAAATATTTGTCGCCTTCAGATTCTTCTGATCAGTTGCAGGTATCCCTAGTACACCGTGAAAGCTAAGATTGTATTCCAGAATCCAAAAATAAGGCGAACTACGTCCCGAAATACAAAAAAGTTGTCTCCCAAGAGTGGGGGGCTTATGATAATGATGAAAATGCCACAGGGTTGTACGATTCCAGCACAGTCTCAAATCTTCTACAGGCAAATTAATCATAACGGGCCTCTTTAAAAGGTACAGGCCTTCTCCAAGCTCCTCTACAAGATATGGGCATCTTTCAAGCCCACGAAAAGTGACAGATTAGGCCCACTAGGAGAGACACCCGGCCCATGAGGGCTGTAGGTCAAATCTCTTATCCCCAGACAAGAAAGTCTTATCTCTTAAGGGGAGAATCACATGAGATAAAGAATTCATATCAATGTAACAGATTCATATCAATTTCCTAAACTGTTTCTCATGCCTATAAATACCCTCTCCCCTCCCTAGTCAGAAAGTAATCAACAATCAACAGTTTCTCTCTCAAAATCTCTTTCTCTCTCTGGTTCTGACTTGAGCGTCGGAGGGTCTGTCGCTGGAGCCACCCCCAGTGTTTCAGGATTTTTGCGGGTCTATCGGCCACGTCAGCAACCATCGGATCCAGATCACGATGTTCAATCAACGATCCAGACTCATCTCAGGAGCTCTAACCGTATTCCACGGCAACAATCAATGGTCAGATTTTTAGTTGTTTTCATCAAATATTAACTCGCTATCTGTTTACTCCCACACCAAAATAAGCAGTAACAGTACCCTTGAGAAGACTTGATATCTCAAATTCATGACCCATGAGAATGGTCATCAGTCTACGCACATGCTAGTCTCTATGTATTATTGATGTCCTAATTCACAACAATACTTGACTGGGACATTTAAGAATAGTGTTCTGATTTCAACCAATAGGATCTCAGAATCAGGTCATGCACGTGATATCCAATGGCAATGAACTTACTATTCTAAGATTTTATTATGTTCATTTAGTAAAATAACACAATAAATGAAATGCCCCATATATGAAATAAATGCCATGATACAATATAAACTAGTAAGGTCAATACACAAATGGTCTCTAGGGCTTACACCAACAAAGTCATACCCTATATTACCCTGACTTATTATTCTTTAATCATGTCGCTACTTTGGATATTGGACTCTTGAGGTGGCTCCCATGATCTCTAGAGGTAGCCCCCGTAGATTCTAGAGGTGGACCACGCTGATGCCTTCGATGGGGCATGCATGTCACTTAGTTTTATGTGGTACTTAGTGTAATGCCCCGATTTCCCAACACAGGAAACTCGAGATGCAACCAGAATATTTCTGTAACCCATGTTGTAATATCCTGAATTTTCATTTAATGAAAAATGCTAATTTTTACGTGTTTTGGACGTACAAATTTTGTATGCATATTTTCTTATAAAAATTATCTTTTATAACATGGACAATTATTTCTCTCTTTCTCTTCATTTTCTAAAAAGCCTATTTTTTAAAGCCTAAACTTGTTTTCTTATTTTTAAGCCCACCCTAATAAATTAAATATTTTATTAAATAGTCCATGAGCCTAAAGCCCACTATTTTTTGAAACCCACAACTTAATTAATCTTTTAATTGTCACAACTTGTCATGTAGACACAATTAGTGGACAATTGATTAATTAAATTTGTACACTTTTAATAGGGGGTACTAGAAAGGGGGCACTGTGCACACACTAGAGTGTGCAATGCACACCCTAGAGGTGGCCGGATTTGAACAAAAGAGAGTGGAAGAGTGGATGGAGTTGAGGGGAGTGCTTATGTGATCATGGAAGTTACTACAACTTCCCAATTCATCTTGGCCCTTAATCTCTAACTCCTTGATTGAATCCGAGCCTTCTATTCTCATTCTAAATATGTATAAATACCCCTAACTATTATTCTCATTAGTGCACTAAAATTTTGTTAAAAGAAAAGATAAGAGAGGAAAAGATTGAGGAGAATAGTGAGAAAAAGATTAGAGAGTATTTTGTGTGTATGTTCCATCCTAGTAGAGGCCGGCCAATCACCAAGGAAGCAAGGAGGAGAGCTCGGGTTCCTAACAAGCACAAGGAGGAGGAGACAATTTGTAATACATTCTAGGAGGAGAAGACTACTTTCTTGCATTCTAGGAGCTTTCATTCATTTTTCTCCAGTAGGTGAGTGTTTCTCGTGCTTCTAAATTTAGATGCCATGCTAGGAATGACGTGATAAAATAGTTAAAGAGAAATCAAGAAATTCTAGTCTCATGTTCGATAAATTAGAGATGGAATGATAATTTAGAGAATGATTGTGGAGAATGATTGTGAAGATGATTGCTAATTGATAAATGTGTAAAATTGAAATGCTAGAATCTATCTTATTGTCATGCTTTATGTTTATAAATCTTGCTATGTGAAGAAAGTTGTGCTTATGAGACACAAATTGATTAAATGCATCATGTGTAGTTGATTGTTTAAAATAAAGTTTAATTATTGTAGAAAGATGAAAACTTGTGTTCTAAAAATATTATTTCGTGGAAACCTCGATTATAAATAATATGAAAATTGTGATCTTATTTTCAATGTCAAAAATATATCCATGATCTACTCTAAATTGCAACCTGGTGCAATCGACAGTCGACCGAATTAGAGTCGACAGTCGACTGTTAGGTAATAAATTTCGGATTTTAGTTACGGAACAGTCGACTGATTATATTGTAACAGTCGACTTCCCTGGTTATTTGTTTTGAGTTTCAAAATCTTTACAGAACAGTCGACCGATTATATTGTAACAGTCGACTGTGCTGATCATTTTATTTTCGAGTTTTCAATCTTTACGAACAACGGACTGGCCATGTTTTAACAGTCGACTGCCTTGAAGTTACAAATAATATCTAGATTTTCGTGAGATAATTTTTTATGACCTGTGGCCTAGTATAAATAAGAATTTGAGACTACTTTTGCAAGAAAGAACTTATTTTAATTATTAATTTAAATTGTCTTTTAGATAAAGAAAATTAAATGGATTGTTTTAAGGAATTTAAAAATGAGATTTTGTAATGAGAAATTTGAAAAGTGTGAATTGTGAAACTAAGTGAAATTGTGAATTGTGAAATTATTATGGATTAAAATAAAGATTAAGAGAATTATGTGGAAATGTGAACTAGTGGATGTGACATGTTAGAAGAATTGAATTTTATTTATTTACGCATGATATTGTACTTGAAAATTGAAATTAGATGACATGATAAGTTATGAAGAGCATTATGAATATGAATACATGAATACTATGAATATGAAATGTGAATTATGATTAATCATGAAAGTGGACTTTATAAAACTCAATGTTGTAATTATGAGTTGAAATTAAGAACTAGGGTGTAGCTAAGCCTTATACCGGCAATAAGAGAAATGTTGAAATGATATTTGAAATGAAAAGACCAAGAGTTGGGTCATGTGAAATGAACGAATAAGATCGGTATAGTGGGAATGCTAACCCTAAGGGATTGATTTTGTTCATGATTCAATTAAATTAAGGACTAGATACATAGTGAAGATGTGATGAAAGTAAGAGAAAAACATAAGTATGAGGGCCATTGGATTGGCCGCGTGAGAGTATTCGCAGGATGTCCCATGATGCGTCATGAGTAGGACGTGGATACTGCTCCAGAGTACCGTCCCGGTGGCGATGCTCGTGGGGTGTTTGGTGACTGCGGGTGGTGTCATGTCTATGGTAGTAGGTGAATTAACACTGGATGCCTGCATGATGAGTCATGTGACAGTGCATTGGGATTCTCTCCAGGGCACCTAGACACGAGTTCGTAGGTCATAGAACATCTAGGATACTTACCGTAGTTACAGAAGTAGATTAAGTCATGGCGAGGGATTGAACCCTACATGATGAAGAACGGTTATGGGCTTGCCCTCGAACCTATGTAGTATGAGCTGCATAGACTCTGAACAAGTGCGCATTAGTGTCATATAACATAAACAATTGCATTAAGGACTATGTGCACATTCACAACACGACATCAATAGGATAGTCCCCTTAGCTTTGTTTGTGGACAAGTTTGTGATTTGTTAAGCTTTGAGAATCGTTATACTGTTTCCTGCCATAGAGAGGATGACCGTGTATAATATTTCGTCAGCTGAATGAACTGACGTGCCCACAGTTTCTATGCAGGGTAAAGCACATGAAAATGACTAAAGAGAATTGATGCTTAAAGATTATTCAAGTGTTGTTGTTTTTCACTCATTTTGTAAAAATTGCTTTCCCTGTTTATGTGTAAATGTAAATGTGACTCTGATGTAACAAATATTTTATTTTCCTTATAAAATTGTACGAAGTGAAGTGAAAAGATCCTGTGGAACTCGAATTCAGTCTATTATGGAATTCGGGGTGTCAGACATGTTCCCTGTATTTGTATTTTCCTGCTATATTTCATTTCATTGTACTCTATTTATCAATCCAAGATTCTGTATTTTGTTTCCAGTTCTAATAAAGTCATTTATGTTGTTTCAACTCAAATTTGTGCCCAATCTATTTTATTTGCATCTTGTCTATTAGCTCAATTTGCTAGTTTTCTAGGGGAATTGACTGGTTTATCTCATCAAATCCATATGACCTAATTATAGTGATTTTGGACTCAATCTCCTTTTGATCCTACTCAAACCAGCTATCCAATAACCCTATGTAACGCCCCGAATTCCAAATAAGACCGAATTCGAAGTTCCACAGGATCTTTACACTTCACTTTGTACAATTTTACAAGGAAATTTGAACTTTTTATAATACAACAGAGTCCTTTACATTTATTTACACAGCGGAAGATAAAATGAAGTACAATAATGAAAAATAATACAATTGCAACATCTTTAACATGAAATTAAATCAACAACAGCTATCAACTTTATATCTTCATGAAAATCCAATTCCTACATATAAAACTGTGGGCACGTCAGTTGCTAACAACCGACGAAAATTTTATACACGGCCATCTTCTCTATGCAAATAAAGTGTTAAATGTTAAATGTTATAACGATCTTAATCCTTTAACAAACCACAACTTGAATGCAAATAAAGTGTTAAATGTGACTACTCTAAACATGTAAGTGTATGCAATGCCTTAATGCCTAATGCAGATATTTTATACTAAGATGACAATAATGCATACTTGTTCGGATTCTATGCATCCCATACTACATAGGTCCGAAGGCAAGCACCTACGTACTCCATATTAAAGGGTTCGATCTCTCACCATGAAAACTACCCAATAATAAAGCAAGGTTCAGACATTCCACGAGTACGGATCCCACTCCCGGCGTACACCGCCCGACTGTTATACAGACTCCTCGTCGTGCGAACACCCCGCAAGTGCCCTTCCAGCCCCGGTTTACTGTATATACACTGGAGAACGACAAACTATCTGCCCTGACTATGCATAGTCCCGATTTAAAATAAAAACTCGTCTCCATCGATGCAACCTCAGTCCCGGAGTACACCTCCCGACTGGGTCTATAGTCCCGGAGTACACCACCCGACTATATAGAGTGCCCCACTTACGTTGGCCCAGGTTTACTACATCTTCTCTTAGTGCCTAGTCTCTTATGTTTAAGACATTAATAAATTATCATACCTAGAGTTAGTTTTACCCCCTACCGGACTTAATCACAAATACTGAGATAGCTCAATGGCCATATCTAAAAAATATAACTCAAATCTTTTAATTCAACAATGCTGGTACCCGAGGTCTCACTAAACTCTAGGTCACAACCTTTCATGTACAAGAATCCACGGGTACTCATACTCTTCAATAATCATGTATTAAACTCAATGTATTCTTATCTTCAACTTATTTTTCAATTTGATCAATGTCTCATTTTAGCATCATTCATGATTCAATTATTCATTTGCAATTCAAAATAAAACAATATTTCTTTTCATGAACATAGATTCATCCACTTTAAGTCTCATTAGAAAATTTAGCTCATATAATATATCTCAAGCACATCAAACATTTCTTAAACCAAATAAGTGTATAATCTCTTCAAGAGAAATCAATTCACATAACCATATTTTACTTTTCTTTATAAAAAATAAATGTCCTACTCTTTAATAAACACTTTTGAAATCAATAACTCATTTTTTATCTCAATTCCCCTTTTTAAGTAACTTACGTTTGTGTTGCTCTATATGATGACATTTTCTCCTCCTTTCCCTATAAGATGGCCAATTAGCATGGTCCCCAGAATGAGGCATATTGGATTGTCCCCTTCGAGGATGAAGAGGAAGAGCCAATGGAGGAAGAAGAAGACCCAGAGGAGATAGAAGAGGAATTCCTCGGGTCTAGGGAGATTACTCCACCTCTGCCTAATTTTTCTAAAGAATCCTCAGACGAAGAACTCGTTCTAGATGACCATGATGATATTGTTGCTTCTCTTCGAAGAGAATTGGATGCTCAAAAGTGGAGAGTAAACCACTTGAAAGCGCAATGAGCATAAGATAAGGAGCGCATTCAGGAGCTAAGTTTTCAAGTGTGTGAACTCGAGAAGGTTCAGCATGTTAATGATCGACACTTTGCCAAGTTGGACCACCTCACTCGCTGGGACAAGCAGGAGCGACATCAGAGCTTTTAAGACATGGAGAAGGAAATCTAGGAACTACGGGAAGAGCTCAGAGCAGGCAAGAGAAACCGTAGAATCTAGGATGTCTTTTGTTAAAAGGATGGAATGGATGTGATGAAGCTAGTTTTGGAGGCAGGCTCTTTGGCATCAACCTCATTGAGTTGGCATTTTTGGGGGTCGACATCATTATTGGCATAGACTGGATGTCAGTTTACAGTTCCACTATTGAGTACAAGAGCAAGGAGGTTGTGGTGAAGGCACCAGGGGGACCAACAGTTACATTTCAAGGGAAGAGGAAGTGCAAGCAGTTGGTAGCAGCTTTGTCGGAGCAGAAGATTCCTGAAGAAGTGAGGTAGATTCCAGCGGTTCGGGATTTTTCAGCAGCGTTTCTTGAAGATCTACAGGGGCTTCCTCCTCATCGAGATGTAGAGTTTAGCATCTCCATTCAGCCAGGTAGTGCACCCATTTCCAAGGCACCATACAGAATGGCACCGGTTGAACAAGATGAGATCAAGAAGCAGATTGAAGAGTTGTTGAGCAAAGGATTCATCAGGCCTAGTGCGTCACCTTGGGGAGCCCAAGTTTTTTTGGTAAATAAGAAGGATGGATCGATGAGGATGTGTATCGACTACAGAGAGTTGAACAAGGTTACAGTACAGAACAAGTATCCAATTTCTCGAATCGATGATCTGTTCGACCGTCTACATGGAGCAGCTGTTTTCTCCAAGATAGACTTGCTGTCAGAATATCACCAAATCCGAGTAAAGAAAGAAGATGTGCACAAGAAGGCTTTCCAAAATAGGCATGGTCACTATGAGTTTCTAGTCATGCCGTTTGGAGTCACCAATGCACCTGCTATTTTCATGGACATGATGAACATGGTCCTGTGGCCATTCATCGATTCTTTTGTCGTTGTGTTCATCGACGACATATTGGTCTATTCCAAGTCAGAAGAAGAGCATGTCGAGCACCTATCAGAGGTACTGAAGAAGCTACATGAGCAAAAACTATATGCGAAGCTGTCCAAGTGTGACTTCTGGAAAACGGAAGTCGCTTTTCTGGGTCATATCCTTTCTAAGGAGGGAGTGGCTACTGACCCACAGAAGATTGAGGCAGTGAAAGATTGGCCAAGACCGACCACAGTGAAAGAGATTAGGAGCTTTCTGGGTTTAACTGGCTACTACAGAAGATTCATTCAGGGCTACGCTCAGATAGTTGTGCCACTCACCGGGCTTACAAGGAAGAACGTGAGTTTCAAATGGTTAGAGCAGTGTGAAGCTAGCTTTCAGGAGTTGAAGGGAAGATTGACTACCGCTCCTATTTTGGCTTTGCCAAGAGCAAGAGTTGAATATGATGTCTACAATGATGCTTTCTTTCGCGGTTTGGGTTGTGTGCTGATGCAAGAGGGAAAGGTAATAGCTTATGGGTCTAGACAGCTGAGACCGCATGAAAAGAATTACCTAACCCATGATCTGGAGTTAGCAGTGATCATTTTTGCATTGAAGTAGTGGAGGCACTACGTGTACGGGGAGAAAGTCAACATGTACACGAATCATAAGAGTTTGAAGTATATCTATCAGCAGAGGAACTTGAATCTGAGGCAGAGGAGATGGTTGGAAGTGTTGGAGGACATCCAACCCAAGATCAAGTACCATCCGGGCAAGCCCAATGTTGTGGCTGATGCGCTCAATAGGAAGTGCAGTTTGTCTTGATTGATCACAACTCAGGAGAAGTTGGTAGAGGAGCTCAATCGAGCAGAGATTGAGGTGGTTTTGCAAGGTTTGGGAGCTTCCTTAGATCAGTTAAGGATTCAACCTTTGAGAGACAAGATCATCGACAGCCAGAAGACCGATCCAGAGATTCAGGAGATGATGGAGCAGGCTGGCATTGGCAAGTTGGCAGAATTTCAAGTGAAGGATGAAGTGCTGTAGTTTGGAGAGCGGCTGTGTGTGTTAGATCAAGCGGAACTGAAGGAGAGTATTCTTCAGGAAGCACTTGCTACTTTATTATCCGTGCATCCAGGGAGTACAAAGATGTACAAGAACATAAAGCTATATTTCTGGTGGCTAGGTATGAAGTGAGATATGGCTGAGTTTGTTGCCAGGTGTGTAGTTTGTCAGCAAGTCAAAATCGAGAATCAGAAATCCGGAGGTTTGTTGCAGCCATTACCCATCTCGGAGTGAAAATGGGATTGTATCAGCATGGATTTTATCACAGGTTTGCCCAAGAGTTCCAAGGGTAATGATGCAATTTGGGTGATAGTGGACCGACTCACAAAATCGGCTCACTTTTTGGCGATGAAGCTTACTTGGTCGATGGAGAAGTTGGCTGAGTTGTATGTTGGCGAGATTGTGAAGCTTCATGGAGTTCCCCTATCGATGGTATCCGACCGAGATGCGCGTTTCACTTTGCATTTTTGGAGAAGTCTTCAAGCAGCTTTGGGGACGAAGACTGATTTCAGTACGGCCTTTCATCCTCAAACTGATGGACAGACTTAGAGAGTCAACAGGGTAATGGAAGATATGCTGAGATGTTGTGTGTTGGACTTTGGTGGCAGTTGGGAGAAGCATTTGGCTCTAATGGAATTCTCCTACAACAGTAGTTTCTAGGCAAGCATCGGGATGGCACCGTATGAGGCTCTGTATGGAAGGAAGTGCAGGGCACCGGTATGTTGGTATAAAGTGGGGGAACGGCAGCTGTATGGGCCGGAGATTATGCAGCAGACCTCGGAAAAGATCGAGCTGATCAAGAAGAGGTTAGTCGACGCACAGAGCAGGCCGAAGAGTTATGCCGACAACCGGAGGAGAGACCTAGAGTTTGATGAAGGTGACTTTGTCTTTGTGAAGGTGTCTCCGACCAAGGGGGTGATTCGGTTTGGCAGGGGAGGAAAATTAGCCCCGAGATACATAGGACCTTATAAGATATTGAAAAGGATTAGAAAGAAAGCTTATTGGTTAGAATTACCAGAAGAGTTGGCCCAAGTGCACAATGTCTTTCATGTGTCTATGTTACGAGGTTATATCCCGGATCCGAGTCATCATTTGCCAGAAGTGCCAGAAGGTTTGCAATTAGATTTGAGTTATGCAGAGCGTCCAGTAGAGATTGTGGATCTTTGAGAGAAGGTATTGAGAAATAAGACAATACCTATGGTCAAGGTCATTTGGAGGAACCAATTTGTTGAGGAGGCCACTTGAGAATCAGAGGTGAGGATGATGAAAATCACCGTGAGCTTTTCAACTAAAATTTTTGTATACTCTTTTCTTTTCTTTTTTTTTATCTTTTCTCACTCTTAAGTGTAGTTCCGATGACGAAATTATTCTAAGGAGGGAACATTGTAACATCCCGTATTTTTATTTTAATTAAAAATGCATTTTTCAATTTTTGCACGTATGATTCACGTGCTAATTTTTCCATCTTTATTTTTCTTACTCTCATTTATTATTTTAGCATGCATGAGTATTTTTTAGCCTTTTATTAAACCCATGGACCTAAGAATGGATTCTAGCCCCACTAGACTAATTAATTAATTAATTAATTAAAAAGCAAGCCCACAAGACAAGCTCATTAATTAAATCTATTTTTTAGTTGTGCATGGACTCACAAATGACATGTAACAACTTTTAATACACATATTATAATTAGAGAATTTGTACTTATTTGTGTGTATGTGTGTGCACTAGTGCACAACATGTGCTGTAATACCCTGATTTTTCAATTAATGAGAAATTATTTATTTTGCACGTGTTGTGCACGTGCGATATTTTGTTGGACTATTTTATCATGATGTGTATGTTTAAATATAATTTTCTCAAATTATTTTAGTACAAAAGCCTTTCTTTAAAAGCCTTCTTTGATTTAATTAAAAAGCCTTTTCTTAAAAAGCCCAAAAGCATTTTTATTTTAATTATTTTATAAAATTATTTTGGCCCAAAAAGAAAGCCCATGAATTAAGTTATTTTTAATTAAACTTGTCATGTAGAAGACTTTTTTTAACAAAATTATTTTTATACAATTTTGGAATGTACAAATTTGGCCTAGTTGCATGCACGTGCACTACACGTACACGTGCATTGCACATTTCTTATGCTTGGCCGGTAGCATTCTTTTGGGAGGGAAAATTGAATTTTTGGTGTGGAGAACATGGGGGTAGTTTCAAGGAGGTGGGTAGTTTTCCTAACTCCTACTTGAATCTAAGCCCTTCATTTTGCAACCACCAAGATGATCTTAGCCCTCCATTCCCCTCATTTTTTAGTATAAATACCCCCTTTCTCATGGCTAATTTTTGGTATGCAAAGTGTAATTTCTAAAGCTAATAGTATTATAATTGTGAGAGTTATAAAAGATAAGAGATTGTGTGGGTTGTGTTGCTTGGAGTGGCCGGCACCATCAAGAAGCATTCGGTGGGGAGCTTGAGGAAGCATTCGGCATTGGTTGGAGGCTTGGAGTGGTGCATTCTTTTGGCTAGGAGGAGGTGTTCTCATCTACTTGATTGCTTTTGTTTGTGTTTCTCTCCAATTGAGGTGGGTAAAACAATTCATGTTTCTAATATAGGGTTCATGCTAGTATGTTGATAACACTATACATGGAAAATATTAATAAGAGACCACTCTAATTAAAAAGTTAGTATGTGAATGGTTTAGAATGATGTGATTAATTGTGTATGTGAATTGCTTGCATGAAATTATACCATATGAAGCACTTTCTATGATTACTTAGTTTAATTGAATAATGATGCAATGTGATTAGCATGATGTGTGAAAATCTTTATTAATTACTTGCAAATTGTGTGGTTGAAACATGACAATTGATAAAGATACTAACACTATGGAATTGAATAGAAAAGTATATTGAATGCTTTGAATTCATGTGTAGAAGTGGCATAGATGAACCAAAAAAATTGCTTGTTGTCATCAATTTAGAAATATACCAAACTTAGCAATTGTTGAGTTTCACCTATTCATGTGCTATATGAATTCTTTGGCTAGTATGAGTATGGGAAAATCCAAAGTTGTATTGTGTTGTGAATGTAGATTAATAACCAGTAAATTATCATGGAAAATTTTGGGATAAAAGAGAGATTAGAAGATCAATCGATTCTTTTCAATGTCGAAAATAAAAGATTTGCTAGTTTTAATTAAAATAATTAATTTGGGTGGAGAAAATGTGTTTTTATTACAAAAATTTATTTTACACTTACTGTTTTGAAGATGGAATAAAGAAGATTAAATCTGGAGTTTTTCAGTGGTTTATATAAAGGCAATATGAATCAAATTGTTTTGAACATCGAGTTGATTTCTAAAAACAGTGTGAATATGAGTCTAATGGGTTTTAACCCATACTGTGACAACCTGAGCCAGTGGCTCAGGCGGTCGGTGGCTCTGTTCGGTTTCCCTGAGCGGTGTGGTTCGAAACCCGGCCTCACCATCTTTTTAATTGACTGTGTATAAATGTATATGAACAGCGAATGATAGCACTTATACTTAACGCGCCTTCTTCTAATCGCTAGCACCGATTGGCCTATCGGCGGGTGCTCTGGCCTTCTTCTCTACCGTGCTGGGTTCGAATCCTTCCCCTAGCACTTAGGGAAAAACAATTTTTTTGGGAGTTTTTGATGTCCAAAAAATGTGAGAAAAATATGGTAATTTTCATAGAAATACAAGGAATTTTATGGGATTGGTTTGGGGATTATTTGAAGAAAATATAACATAGTTTGTGAACAAATGGTATAGTAAAGCTATGGTTCTAAAATACATACTTATGGAAATTTTCTCTTTATAAAGATTTATTGAAATGAATTTATTAGAAAGTATTTGACACAAAAGAGTTTGTGGTGTGACATGATATTATAAATTTTCACTTGAAGATATTGTGCAAAATATGAAGTATGAGTGTATAATTATAAGTGCATGAGTCCATTGTATGATGATGGAATTTAGAAACTTTGTTGATGAAATTGTTGGACTTGAATATGAATTTTGAGTTATAAGTATTCACTATGGACTTGTGAACAAAGAGAAATCATGAATAAGAAAGAGTATGAAATTGTGACATGAAAGTGGTTATGACTTAAAGATTGTGAAATGAAATTTGAAATAGAGTAGCTAAGTCTCCCCGGCATTGAGAAATAAGAATTGAATTGAAATTAGACCAAGGTTGGTCATGGTAAAATGAATGAATAAGTCCGGTTGATGGAGAGGCTAACTCTAGTGATTATTTTGTTCATGATTTTTATATAAAACTAAGGACTAGTACATAGTGGAGATGTGATGAAAGTAGAAGAAAAACACGAGTATGAGGGCCAACGGATAGCGGTGTGAGAGCGATTCACAGGTTGCCTGCTTGATGCGTCAAGACAGTGCGTGGGCGCTACTCCGGAATTATCGTCCCGGTGGCGACGCTCGTGGGATGTTCGAGTGGCTATGGGTGGTGCCATTGTTCCATGGCGGAGGCTGAATTGTCCATAGGTTGCCTGCTCGATGCGTCGTGACAGTGCGTGGGATTCCCCTCCAGGCTGCCTGGACATGGGCTCATAGATCATAGGACATCTAAGACACTACCGTAGTTACAGTAGTAGTTTAAGACATAACGGGGGATTGAACCCTAACAAGATGAAGAACGAATAAGGGCTTGCCCTCGGACCTATGTAGTATGGGATGCATAGAATCCGAACAAGTGTGCATTAGTGTCATGTAATTAACTGCATTAAGGACTAAGTGCACAATCACAACACGACATCAATAGGGTAGTCCCTTTAGTTTGAATGTGACAAGTTTGTGTTTGCTAAATATGAAATGTTAAGTTATACTATTTTCGGCAAGCGAGGACGGCCGTGTATAATGATCGTCGGTTGAATAAACTGACGTACCCACAGTCTAACATGCAGGTAAATGTCATGCTAAAGATTAAAGAGGATTTGGATGCTTAAAGATTTTATCAAGCTGTTGTACTGTATTTAATTGTTGTATTTTACTTCCGCTGTGCAAAAGAAAGATGTAATTATGATGTAAACTCTGATGTATGATGAAAAGTTTTAATTTCCCTGTAAAAGTGTACTGAGAAAGTGAAAAGATCCTGTAGAACCTCTCGAATTCAGTGTATTTGGGATTCGGGGCGTTACATGTGCACGTGCAAGTGGATAGAGAGAGAGGGCCGGTCGGTTATGGGGAGAGAGAGAGGTAGGGGTTATGGGATTTGAAGAGATGGGGAGTTAGGAAAGTGAAAAGGTGAGTGGGTAATTATTAGGTGGGTGAGATTTGCATTTTAGTCCTTCTTTTGTCCTATAAATACACCCCTTGTTTTTCTTCTCATTTCACACAAAAAACAAACCAAATTAGAGAGAGGAAAAAGAAAGAGAGTTAGAGTGTTCTTGCTAGGAGGAGAAGGACTAGGTGTTGCTTGTTGGAGCTAGGAGTTGTGTTCCATCATCTTGTTTGCAATTCTTCATAAGAGGTGGGTGATCTTGTAATTTCTAAATGTAGGAAATGCATGCTAATAATTTTAAATGAGTAGTATGGATCAAATTGATGTGATTATGAAGTATACCCCCATGTTTATTATTTATGCAATGAAAATTGTAGAAGTAATGTTGTATTTAATTTATGCCTAGATACCATGATGATTAGAAAGAGGAAAGAAAGTAAAACAAATTAAATTGTTACCATGAAATGTGTTAGTTTATACATATTGCCATGTTATGTTAAAATTATAATTTTTGCATAAAAGAGTTTTGAAATCCTCATGGACAATTAAGAGGCATGATTGGTTTCATTACTAAATTCTAATTAGTATAAATGAGTGCATGAACTAGTTATAAAAAATACAATTCTTAACTTCAAGTTTTGAGAAAAATGCAAATTGATGTGTGAAGTTGAGAGAGACTATTTCAAAAATAGAGATATGTTTGTAGAATGGATTTGAAATTTGTTGGCTACTGTTTTAAAATTAATCTCAGTTAAGGAAAAATTTATTTCAGTATACTAAAAGATTGGATCATTTGAATAAATGAGTTTTGTGAAAAATAACTAATTTTAAGAACAGTATGAACAAAATCGCATTAATGCGATTCCTAATCAGTAATCGCACATGGACTTCTTGGTTAGTCGGTGCACCATAAGTCGCTGTGCTTGTCAGTTGGTCTTGGGTTCGAAACTTGTTAAAAACCATTTTATTTTTGTTTTCGTTTAATTTAACTCGCAACCCTAAGAACTGGTATATGGGGATTTCGATGTGGTTTCATGACAGTTAAGCCACAAGGGCTTAGTAGCTTTCAGTGGTGGCTTTGGGCATTCACTATGTGGTTCGTTTGGGCTTGGGTTCGAAACCCAGTGTCCACATTTTGACTTTTGGGTGTTTTTAATATTTTTGAAGGAGTTTTAATGCAAATAAAATTTGGGATAAAATTCTAATAATCCTATAAAATGATATAGAATTTATAAAAAAATTAGTTTTAGAATTTTTCATGTATATTTTGAGAAATTAAAAAGGGGAATTTAGATAGAAAATGAGTTATTGATTTCAAAAGTGTTTATTAAAGAGTAGGATATTTATTTTTTTTATAAAGAAAAGTAAAATATGGTTATGTGAATTGATTTTTCTTGAAGAGATTATACACTTAATTGGTTTAAGAAATGTTTGATGTGGTTGAGATATATTATATGAGCTAAATTTTCTAATGAGACTTAAAGTGGATGAATCTATGTTCATGAAAAGCAATATTGTTTTATTTTGAATTGTAAATGAATAATGATGCTAAAATGAGACATTGATCAAATTGAAAAATAAGTTGAAGATAAGAATACATTGAGTTTAATACATGATTATTGAAGGGTATGAGTACCCGTGGATTCTTGTACATGAAAGGTTGTGATCTAGAGTTTAGTAAGACCTTGGGTACCGCATTGTTAAATTAAAAGATTTGAGTTATATTTTTGAGATATGGCCATGGAGCTATCTCGGTATTTGTGAGGTAGGGGGTAAAACTAACTCTAGGTATGATAATTTATTCATGTCTTAAACTTAAGAACTAGGCACTAAGAGAAGATGTAGTAAACATGGGCAAACGTCAGTGGGGCACTCTATATAGTCGGGCAGTGTACTCCGGGGCTATAGACCCATTCGGGCGGTGTACTCCAGGACTGAGGTTGCTTCGATGGAGACGAGTTTTTATTTTAAATCCGGGACTATGCGTAGTCGGGTGGATAGTTTGTCGTTCTCCAGTGTATATACGTATACCGGGACTAAAGAGGCACTTACGGGGTGTTCGTACGACGAGGAGTCTGCATAACAGTCGGGCGGTGTACTCCGGGACTGGGATCCGTACTCGTGGAATGTCTGAACCTTGCTTTTATTACTGGGTAGTTTTCATGGCGAGGGATTGAACCCTTTAATATGGAGTACGTAGGTTCTTGCCGTCGGACCTTATGTAGTATGGGATGCATAGAATTCGAACAAGTATGCATTATTGTCATCTTAGTATAAAATATCTGCATTAGGCATTAAGGCATTGCATACACTTACATGTTTAGAGTAGTCACATTTAACACTTTATTTGCATTCAAGTTGTGGTTTGTTAATGTATTAAGATCGTTATAATTTCGGCATAGAGAGGATGACCGTGTATAACATTTTCGTCGGTTGTAAGCAACTGACGTGCCCACACTTTTATATGCATGAATTGGATTTTCATGAAGATATAAAGTTGATATGCTGCTGCTGATTTAAATACATGTTAAAGATGTTGCAATTGTATTATTTTTCATTATTTTACTTCATTTTATCTTCTGCTTTGTAAATAAATGTAAAGGACTGTTTTATTATAAAGTTCAAATTTCCTTGTAAAATTGTACGAAGTGAAGTGTAAAGATCCTGTGGAACTTCGAATTCGGTCTTATTTGGAATTCGGGGCGTTACACCCTAAACCCGCAACCTTATACTATTTAAAGCCTAATCACTTTAAACCCTAACCCTAATTACCTTTACTGTTGAAACCCCTATTAGCGCCGCTCTCCCTTCTTCTACATCCAGACTCCAGAACCCAAGCTCCATCCCTGTGCACCTCGTCCCTAGCCTTCGACCTCAGCCTCGTCACCGCCTTATTCTGTCCCCATCACCCTCGTCTTCATCATCGCCTCACCATCGACCCGTCAACCTCTTCATCCTCATCCCCGTACCCCCTGCACCTCGATCGAACCAAGCACTTCATCATTGCCCAACCCATTACCCTTGACCATGGTGCTCCTAGTCGCCGTCGTCCCCTACCTCTATACCCCCTCTGTTGCCTCACCATTGCCGAACCCCCGAAGCTTCCACCATCACTCCTTTGTTTCCCATCCAAAATAGAGCGCCTCGCCTTCCCCTTATTACCGCCGTTGCCTCTGTCGACTACTCCCAAGTCGAGCCTCGATGTCGCTGCCGTCTTGCCGCCGCAGCGCCGGCCACAGTCGACGCTGCCAGTCGCCCGCCGAAGTTCCCCGCCTTTGTCGCTGCTGTTGATCAAGGAGAGGGGGAGAATTGATCAATTGAATCTCATCCATCCGATCTCATAAAGATTGTGGCCATCATCAGATCTGATCTGATCTCCATCATCTTGATCAGATCAGAGCGATCTCAGCCATCCGATCTCTTCAAGATCGTGGTCATAATTAGATCTGATCCGATCTCCATCATCTTGATCAAATCAGAGCAATCTCAGCCGTCCGATTGTCTTGATCTTTATCGCCATTAAGATCCGCACCGATCCGATCCATCCGATCTCGATCGTCGATCAACGCCCTCATCCAATCAAGGCAAATATCTTCTTGTACAATCTGTTGTTCTAGTACAAGCTTTTATTTGAAAATACTGCAAGTAGATCGTAGTCGTGACTCCCCTTTGGCTTATCGTTTGACGATCTTATTTTATTCCTTATCAACTCCAGGATCATAAGAGTCACAACCTTTCGTTGATATATTCGTTTCACAACTTGTTGGATCTATTTTATCATCTAATTATTTGAACACATGACATTAAGAATCACCTTGACTTGTAGATGTATGTTGTATGATATATGTGTTGATTTTACTTTCTTTTGAGTTAATAAATGTGACTTGCTAATTTGATACCTATTACATTCCGTTTGTATCACACATTAATTTAGACTCATAATAGTTACTAATCATGTCACTTTTTATATAAAAGAAACCACTATGTTGTTGTTCCTGTTTTTAATTGCTGTTTCGACCCTGATAACATCAGAATATGGACTTGAATTCTAAACATGAAATTTAGCCCCAGATGTCTTGTTTATTACCTTTTGATGGAATTGAATTTCGAGTTATAGTTTGTGATTTATCGCAGTTTTACTGCTGCCGTGTCGTAGGATTTCAGATTCATGAATTTGCTGCATCACTTTGTTTCACAATTAAATTAACCATGCTACCAGTAAGATAATGACTTGAAATTTTGCATGCTAATACTAGACACATTATAGTATATTTCCTAATTTTCCTAGAATTAATTAATGAATTTTCAGACCTGTTTCATATGTATAAACACAATTTTACAAGTTCTGGCTGAACACAAATTCTGTGTAGTTTGCTATTTTGACACCTGATGCTACAACTTTTATGTATCTTGTTTATATGCGCTGGATTCGGTAGAGAGTCTAGTTTCTAGATTTTCTGACAGATCCATATTTGCATTCCTTTGGTGGCGGGAATCTCAGTTTTGGTGCAACAACATCATGTTGTCCAGAATTTGAATTCTTGTCGTTCTTGATATTTTAATTTGTTTTGACCATCGAATATGTATCCTACCTAGCCTAAACTTGTTCCCTATTCTCGATCATGTATACTTTCCCTATTTCATACATTTTCATGCTTATTTAATAATAATAATAAATAACAAGCCGGGGTTTAATGGAAAGACCATAGTAGTGGACAATATAGGTAAGTGTACTCGGAAGGGAGGCCGTGTTTCCCATTACTTGGTTCATGAACTTGTTTTATCTTGAGTGTATTCATGAACCCATTACTTAGTTCATGAACTTTTTGTATCTTTAGTGTATTCATGAACCCATGGTTTGGTTCATAAACTTGTTATGGAGTTAGTGCATTCACGAACTACTACTTGGTTCGTGAACTTGTTACATTATTTTTGTATTCATGAACCTTGCTTACTTGATACTTGATGCCTGAGTACACCGCCTATAAAATCCACCACTAGGCCTAAACGTAACTTGTTTGTAAGTAGCAACTATGTGGTAAATAGTTGGGACGCATAAAGTGCTACCTAGATAGAATTAAACATTAGACTTAAGAATAACTTGTTACTTGTTCACACTTGACACCTGTCATGCTTGATACTTTTTACTTGATACTTGTTACTTGATGTTTGATACAATTACATGTTCACTTGTTACTTATTCCACTACTAGTATTTCTTACCCAATCCTGTTACTTGAGTTATCTTACTTGCTAGCTAGTCCCTTGAACTTCACTACTTGTTGCATCCTTGTCAATCATGTTTTATATTCTTGATTCCATATCTTTGTTTCGTATTTTCTTGCACTTATTTTCATACCCTTGCTTATACTACTTGCGGCCCTAAATTGCACTAAGGGCGTCTATCTTTGTTTCCTTATTTTCCTTCTTTTATATATATATACAGACTTTGGAGATGAGTTGCCTGCTGGAGTTGGTGAGCAAACCTTCTAGGCTTCGCTTGGGAAAGTTTACTTCAGTTATTTGTATTTGAGTTATTTAATTCTTGTTGCTAATTAAAACTTGTAACGGGCTTGTAGTCCCGAAGTTTTTACTTTTGATCCAGATCTTGAATTTATTTGGGATATTTATATTTGTTTCAAATATTTTCTGTTGATTGATAAATTATTCATACATGCATGGTTGAATATATTTTGCTATATTTCTTGTTATGATGCTGAGTCGAAAACTTATGCATGATGAAAATCATTCGCTGGGCTTTGTCACGTACTCATATTCCGTATTCCTTTTGGGAAGCGGGGCATGACAATTTCCTTCAAATGAGTCCAAACACAATAAAATCATAGAATATTTAAACTTTTATTGCCACAAAAAAATGTTATTACAAGTACAAATTGCTCCACATAGAATACATCATGAATTCCTATAAATTACATCCCCAAAATTTACTGTACAACACTTATAATCGCACAGGTAAATTTACTGTACAACATCAGGAAACTCTGCAACACACTGGACAACAGCTTCCATTGATCGCTCCCCACATCTCGAGTCTCCTGCTACAAGATCAACATTCTTGCACTAAACAGATTGTGGGCACGTCAGTTGAATACAACTGACGCAATGCTGCAAAACCAGTGGCTCCCCAAAACTCAACAACCAAGATTTGATGTAAAAAGGAGAATGCGTAGACAAGTCACAAGTGTTAGTGTATGCCATGCCCCTAGAGTCTAATGCACAATTCAAAATATACAATTCAAATGCACAGGATGCACTTACTCTAATGCAATTCATTTGGAAACGTATGCATCCCATACTACATACTTCCCAAGGAGTCCGTATTCTTCTGATTGTAGAGTTCGATCCCTCGCGATGCATCCCACTCTTGTACTCTTTCACGTTCCTGACATTCACCTAGTGGTTGTTGAGTTGCATTTGGTCGGTCTACTTCCGCCATTGCAGTCAGTAATGGTGTCCCCGTTTTCCACTACATCCGGTTCCCTACAGTCCCACTACTCCGGACCTCACCCAAAAGTTGTTCACGAGCATACAGGTAGCCCTACGGAATCCCCGCTCACCGAGACACATAGATGTCTTACTCCCCCTTGGAGAGTCTTACTCTAGCTCCCTGCCCGTACTAACAACTTAGAACTTGACAGATTCGTAAGGTCCATTCCCTACTTCTAATAGGAGCACCTCCCGTTCTTACCACTAGATCCCATAAATAAATAGACGAGACTACGTCGCCCGTCCCCCATACCGGCGAGACGGGGCCGCACGTGTCCCCTTGACAGGCGAGTACAACTACCCGACTAGTGCCTATCCTATCTCTACATAAGACTGCTCTTAGGATACTACTACCCATCAATCTTAACTTAGAACTGAAAAAGCAACTACTGATCTTAAATCCAGAGATATAGATTACCAGCCGATTACTAGCTAGTGAAAACCCAGCCATCAACCCAAACAACAAAGCCCTAGGGAAACCAGCACGGCCCCTAAACCAGGCTCAAGAGTTTGCCAAACTTGGCCCAGACTTGACCCAGCGACATTCGACCTCTGTCGATCTTGACCCCGTCTTTGGCCCTCGATCAATCCCTTCTGGGTTAGTGATCAACCGGCATGTGAAGACTGTCTTCATCCATAGCACTCGAGGTAAGAAAGTTACTAATCCTCAAGGGTTAAAAATGAGTTGATAGTCTTAGGGTGATAAACCCCTACCCTAGACGATCAACAAGCTAATACATAACCAAACACAACTCAATTTGGTGGACATCACAAGTCCAAACAAACATGACCATTTCATAATTCACAAGCTAATCAACAGCTATCCAACTCCAATTATAGCCTTAACATTACACAGTAGCTCGACCTAATCCTAGGACACTACCATGTCCAAGGATACCTACGTTAACCAAACTATGGACAAACTAAGCGGCGAACTGACCACCGTCAATCGCCACCCAGCCTTCCACACTTGGAGTTGATTATGACCTCGGCCCGACCAACATGTTGCCCCCGTTAAATAATTTTGCTCCATGGTCTCTTGACCAAGTGGTAGCACCAATAACAACGAACTTCCCTCCATGTATGACGAGCACGTCGGCGCACGAGTCGTCTCCTCCAACACGTTCGAGGCAACCCGACTACCAACTACCCAAAAGATTGAGTAGTAACGATAGCCCCCTAGGGTAAAATCCATTACCCTGAGCAACAGTAAGCAACACACTCACCGGGTTAGGAAGGACCACCCTGAACAACAACACATCATAAACTATTCTAACTTCAAGCAGGCTATAAAGTTAGAACAACAAGCAAATTACCCCCAAGCAACCACGTGACAAAATAGCTATTTCATTCATAAAACATTCTAAATGCATACAAACACAATTTCAACAGTCATCAAGATCCCAGGGTTGGAATAAACACCATTCTAAGGTCCATTCCAAAGACCTAGTATGATGAAACACACACATTCAATCAAAACAACTACTTAGTTATCCAACATAAACTTGGTGTTGTTTGTGAAAATCACCAAAAATTACACACTCGATGAAAGTCAAAGTTCTTAGAGTTTTTGGAAATATCATCAAGTCCACTACAATATCTCAGTTGAAAACATTCTCAAATTAATTCATTTTAGAGAAGAAAAATGGTCATTTCTGATGTTCATGCATAGGGATGGCAACTGGGCCGGGCTGACCCGCAACCTACACGCTACAACCCTGCCCGCTGAATAACAGTTTGGGTTCAGGTCGAACCTGGGAGCCTAAGCGGGTCAACCTGGGTCATCGAAATTGAAGTTCCAACCCGTTCAACCTGGCCTGCTCAACCTGGTGAACAGTCTCAACCCACCCACCAACCTGCGGGTTTCGAACCGTTTGAACCGTACGGGCCAAACATTTGACCTGCGCGGGTCGACCATTCTACTCGCGGGTCCAAAGGACGAATTCACAGCCCAACGGTTGTTTTAGCCGTTTTTTTGGTTTTTTTTGGTGTTTTTGGTTTTTTTTAATTTATCCCGTATAAATATCCCTTAAACCACTCTAAAAATTTCTCACCTTACTCTCTTACTGTCTCTACTACTACTACTCAATTCAATCTCAATTCTTTGAATTTTTTCAACAAAGAAGCTAGCAACATAGAAGCGACAAATTCCGATCGTATCGAATTCAACTTTCAACTATGTCTACTTCAAGTCTTCAACTCCTACAAGGCTCCAAGAAAGAAGCTCTCTTTCTTTCTATATATGAATCCGGACTTCTACTTCTACTTCTACTTTTATTTTCACTCTCATTCTATATACGAGTATCTGCGAAGTACGGTATCAAAATTTCACAACCCTCTTATTATCTTGATATTTTTTTGTAGTTAAAATTTTTTGTATCGTATTTGTTTGTTGGTTTTTTATCTTCTCTCTCACAACCCTCCTATTGTTTTCTAGATTTTTTAAAAAACTTATCTCGCCTAGATTGAATTTAATTTTTTCACATACACAACTATATCAACATGTCTAGATCACGGGGTAGTGGCCGTAGCCAAAGTGGACATGATTCCACCGACACTTCTCGAAGGCCTCCTATTGTCCCACAAATTGAGCCCGCCGAAGAGTACCATATGACCGGACATATTAGTACACACGATGTGTTCCCACAAGACATAGACATAGAAGAGGAAACACAAACACAACCGGGTAGTAGTAGGAAGGAAAACTAGAGGGAAAACTAGTGATTGACACAAATTTTATGACTATATTCCAGACGAAGAAAATCCAGGTGTAGGTATAAAAATTTGTTAAACTTGTTCCAAGCCATACAAATGGAAGAAAGTGAGGGGACAAGTACAATAAAACGACACATCCAAAATGTACACAAGGAACTTCTTTTAGACCTACCCGGCCAACAAAAAATCCACCATAGGACTGGTGTAGTTGATAGCCACTCTTATGTTCACAAGTTGATAGGCACCCGAACTAGTAATTAAGGAAGAGTTACCATTTTCCTATTCTGAGAGTAGGGACTTAGAGTTTTTTAATCAAACCGCATTAAACCCGCATTTTAAAAGAATCCCTAGGAATACTTTAAAGTCGGATTGTTTTAAAATGTACACTGAAATGAGAGAAGGTTTGATTGCTATTTTATGGAGCTTAACTTGTAAAGTTTCTTTAACTTCCGATTGTTGGAAGGGTTGCAACAATATTCCAATGATGGGAATAACTTGTCATTGGATCGAAAGTGATTGGATTCTTTAAAAAAGGATCATATCACTTGCTGTGTTGCCCTATCCCCATAGTGGAATTGACATCGCAAATCTTATTTTAGAAATTTTTGATCTTTTTCATATTCGTGATAAAATTACGTGTATTAGTTTTGATAATACATCTAACAACAATGCACCAATTAGTATATTACAAACACAATTAGTTCCTCCATGTCACGATATTTTTCATATTAGATGTGAATGTCATATTTTAAAATTATGTGTTCAAGATGCATTAAAAATAACCGACTTATATATAGTTAACATTAGAAATTGTGTACATTTTATTACATTAAGTGGCACCATATTTCAAGAATGGAAAACATGATCTAAGATTAAAAATGTACATTTTATAAAATTTTCAAAGGATGTTAAACACCGATGTAACTCTACTTTTAATTTGCTACATGTTGTTACTCAATATAAAGCATGTATAAATGATTTTTGTATGGAAAAAAATATGCCAAATTTTTAAATGACTCCCAAAGCTTGGTTTTATGTCGAATCTTTGTTAAAATTTTTAGAACATTTTAAAACCGCAACTTTAAAATTTTTAAAATCTTATGAATCTAGTTCTAGTAGCATTTTAATTTCAATAGTTACTATGATGCAAACTTTCAAAGAAATGATCGATGATCTTTATATTGGTTATATTGTTAAACCTGTATACACCAAAATTTTGAAGTATTTTAGTCCTCCTCCTATATTGTATTGTATTGCTATTGTGATGGATCCTCGTATCAAATTAGAAGGTACGAAGATTTTGATTGAGATATTTTTTACATTACTTGGAGATGAATCCGAAATTGATTGCAACACTTTTTTAGCTAACTTTGAATCGACATTAAATAGCTTGTATGATTTGTATGATAGAAGTTTTACATCTAGTAGTACAACTAGTTTAGTTAGTTATTCTTCTGCTACTTCTAGAGGTAAAGGTAAGAGTAAATTAGATGATGCCACATTTAATTTACTTGCACAACTTCAATCAAAAAAACCTAGGACTAATCAACCAAATAAATTACATTGGTATAATCAACAAGATTCTAAAAGTTTTACTTCTACATTTGATATTTTACAATGGTGGAAAGACCATGAACATACTCATAGTATTCTTAAATATATGGCTAAAGATATACTAACTCCTCATGTCTCTACAGTTGCTTCAGAAAGTACATTTTCTACAAGTGGAAGCCCCAATTATTGAAGATGCTCATCTGCATGGAAGACTGGATAAAGGCTGAAGATAGGACTCAAGAAAAAGGGTTCGACACGTTTACAAGTGAAAGCAATTCTCTGGAAGAACAACAACAACAACAATAGCAACCATCATAAAGACTTGAAGACCAAAAACATCAACAACAAATTAAAGACCAACAAATTGAACAAAATTGTAAATGTGTAAAAATTTATAAAAAAAACTTTGTTTCTTATAAAAAGTTGAAAAATTGAAGAAAATTGTAATTGTATAGAAAAAATTGGAATAAATCTTTGTTTCTTATAAAAAAATTTGAATTTTGTGTAAGTTGAAATCATATGAATAATATATACTTTTTTATTGGCAATTTCACTCTTTGATTATTATTATTATTATTATTATTACATTTTTTTATAATACTTATTATTATTATTATTATTATTATTATTATTATTATTACATTTTTTCTAAGTTAAAAAAAATTGAAAATTGACGGGCCAACCCGCGACTTGACCCGACCCGACCCGTGTTGGACCCGAATGGGTTTGCGAGTTGGCCGGGTCGATATTTCACTATTTGAACCCGGCTCGGCCCGGCCTGGTTACCAAGCCGACCCGAACCCACCGGAATTCGGTTCCAACTCGGGGGGGTCTGACCCGACCCGATCCGGTCAACCCGATTGCCAACCCTATGCATGCAAAACCTCCAGATTTTATAAAACTATCGACCCGGTACATAATAAAACTCCGTTGAAAATAACAAACGATCTCAAGATCTTATAATATTTTTTAGAATTGCTCTAGACACAAAGGAGCAATACATATCCAAAATTTAACCAAGAATTTTAAGTATACAAAAAGTTATGACTATTTCAATGGGATATAAATTTACTAACAAATTTACTAACAGAAATTTATCTGTTTTTCAACAACTGCATCAAAAATGATTTAAAAGAAATAACAACTCTTGATCAAAAATTACGAAACTTGCTAGAGTTGTTGGAAACATGTATAAGAGGGTACAGTAAAAATCTCAGCTCTAAATTCATAGTCATCATGGAGATACAAATTTCATAAATCAACCTATTAGATTCGACAAAAACAACAACTTTTCTTCCCAAGCTAGCAACTTGATGGATTTTGTAAAAATATCAAACCTTCTTAAAAAATTATGAACTTTGGGGGATTTGATAAACACATGTAAGAGCATAGACTGTAAAAATTTCAACTCTAGATTCAAGTTATTCGAGGAGATATGATTTTTTTTGCAAGTGAAGCATATTAAAATGTCAATACCGCATAAATTCTTTTCCCGACAGAAAAGAAATGAAATTTATTAAAATATCATACCACACCCAAAATTAATTAAATTTGGTGGAGTTATTGTTAACATGTATAAGAAGCTCCAGTAAACATTTCAGCTCTAAACTCATAGTGATCATGGTGATTCAAAATTTTCAAGTCGACATGTTAGATTCTGCAAACAACAATTTTTCTTTTCAAAACATCAACTTAATAGATTTAAAAAAATATCAAACCTCCTCCAAAACTCACAAAATTTGGGAAGAACATTAGGGACACAATAAAGATACTACCAAAAAAATTTTAACCTCATTTTCTATTATAGAACCATGTTATGATTTTTCTAATCCAACATGCCTAATTCTTCTCAAGATTCAATCTTTTCCCATCGGTTGTTAATTCTAGTCCTAGAACTCAAGTAGGAACATACAAAATTTTATTCATACCATTAAGCAAGCCCAAAAATAGTGCCTTTACCATTCATCAATTATAAAAATATTTTAACATGCATAGAGTTTGAGAAGTCACTCACATGAAGCTTTTGTTGATCTTCTCCTCCAACTAGCTCCTTTTGCTCTCTTTTCTTTGTCTCCTCACCCTAGATCATGCTTCTTTCTTTGGACCTTCTCCAGCTAAGCTCCATGAAGGTATTTGGAAGTGTAGAAATGCTAGAAATGAGAAAAGGTGGATTTTAGGAAGTACTAGAATTTTTTGGGTTTTAAAGGAATGAAGACTTGAATGATTTTTCTTGAAGAAAGAAAAATAGAAAGGGGGGGGGGGGGGGGGGGGGGGTGCTGGCCAATCTAGAGGAAAGGGAAAGAGAGAGAGTGGGTGTGAGAATGAGGTGAGTGGTAGAGTGGGGGGTGACCATATCTTCAAACTAGCACATAGTTTTAATAAATGGTTTAGGGTTTTGGATGAATGGTTTAGGAATTTAATTAGAGTAATATACATACATACATAATGCACATACTTGTATGCGTACATATATACATACATACACAATTGTATCATACTTCATTTAGAGAAAAATACTTGCATGTAAACAAAATATTTTTATTCAAAAATAATAGTTAGTGTTTATACACTCCATCTCAATTTCTAGTTGAGATAAGTATGCAATTTGGTTAAGAAAATATCCCTACTTCGATTCACAAATGTACCGTTTTCGGGTTCAAAACATATTAAATAATATGTCCCAATACTTATCCAATTTAATATTGAGAAAAATCTATTAATACGTGGGAATTTTGAATTGTGCATGAACTAATATAAAAAATAGTTATATACTATTTTGCGGGATCTTACACTTAGTTCCGCTGTCCAAAACAATTATGATAACTATGAAGATATGGTGCATATGACGATATTATCAAGAGGGTATCAAAAAAAGTATCAAGAACTATGCAATGCATGATATAAATTTTGTCTATCGATTTACTATATTAGTTTAATTTATTAACTACAAAGAATAATATATTTATATTTTAAGAACATCAAAATGCATTTTTGGACAACAATACACTACTACATTAAACCTCACTTTCCCACTACTATATGAAGGAAAAATTAATTATGTTAGGTTTTGTTGAAAATCGACTCTTATACGAATCCGATGCTTACTCACTCGACATATTCCAAGTTAGTAGCTAGGTCTATCAGTTAGATGTTTACAGGTACAATGTTCAGGTAGCAATACAGGGTTATCTTCGCACGTCTGTAGTTCCACTACAAAGTTGTTATTAAATTCCACAAAAATCCTAACCTGGGTCTTAATGATATCCATCAATACGAAGGATTTTATCATGTCAAAATTTTAACAATATATTGCAATTTCAAATAGTTTACTGGGATGATACATCTTAAACAGAAAATATGGAAATCTAGATGTTACAGTACTAAAAGTTAAATATCTAACAACCTATGAGTCGATTTACGAAATTGTAAGATAATCTGGATTTTACACTCAGAGGGCTACAAGACATGCCTATAAAAATCAAATTTTTATCATAGGGACTAGGTGCAAATCTCCCCTCAAAATCAGTCCAATGATGGGGAAGAAGACAAATTACTTTTATTTTAAATCTCAATTCCACGTTGACATTCTCTGTTGTTTATAATCATGATACAACTCGAATTTATTGGTCCCTACCATGCTACAATATACTATGAGGTAAACGATAATCAATTGCTACACAGAGAATATGATGCAGTTAAATGCAAATATTTATAACTAGGGGTAGGTACATGCAACTACACATAATCAATAATTGATCTAAAATCATCAGTTAACATGTATAGGGAAAACAGCTCTCGCATTTGTAAACTCTAACTATGTCACATCATATATTCATGAAATTTAATTCCCTATAAAATAAATACTACGACACGATAATTATCTAGATTCGTGATTATGATATGTGTGTGCATTATGTCAATCATGGAAGCGAAATTGTAGAGTTTTTCTGGAGTTCACTATACGATAATCAAATGCAAAACACTACTTGAAAGAGTTCAAAGGAATTCTTGCATGAACATGGACAATAAATGGAGTCCGTGATACGATAATCAAATACAAAGAACTACTTGCAAGAGTTCAAAGAAGTGCGTACCGTTTACGAAAATTTCGAGCATGGAGAGAACACGAGAAAGAGAAGAAGCAACTGATGGCTACGACAGCAGCATATGGATAGTGACAATAGTGATGAGCAACTACACAGTGATGACAACAACCTTGGTAGTAACAACAGAAAGAAATGGTAGTAACGACGACGGATGGTTGGAGTGCTGATGGCTGTTGTTCGGGGTGATGAAGGGGCTGTCGGGAGGGAGTTACTATTGAGTTTTAATGAAGAGGTAGTAAGGCAGTGGAGTTAGGATGAAGGTGAGTGGGCTTGGAGAGTTGAAGTGGAGGTAGGTTGATGGAGGTTCGAGTTGTTGGGTAGGGGAGTAGCAAGGGGTGATGGGGTTTCGGGAATAAGTATCAAAGGGTTGTTGGCGCCGTTGGGTTACGGGAGGAGCAGCGATAGGGTGATGGGGTGATGGAGAAGGTGGAGGCAGTAAGGTGGAGTTTTTATTAGTCGGCTGTGGGGAGGAGTATGACAATAAGGTCGGGCTTCTGTTGGGGTTGAGGGTGGTGCTGGAAAGGGCTTCGGGTGGTGGAGCAGCTAGGAGGACGGGTGTGGTGAACAGAAGATGGCAGCAAGGGGAAGGTCGGGATGTAGTGGAGAAGGGATGAAGATGAGTGGGTTTGAAGAGGAGGTCGGGTTGTGTGGAGTTGTTGGTGATTAGGAGATAATTAATAGGTGATTAGGGTAGTTGAGATTAATGGGGGGGGGGGGGGGAGGGGATGATTAGTGGAGATAATGGGGGATGGTTAGTTTTGCAATTAGTGGGGTAGGGGTTAGGGTTTCAGGCTTGGGCTTGGGTTAGTGGGTTGCAGGTTTGAGTTTGACTTAGAGTTAAAAGATTGAATTAGAATTGGGCTTGGTTTTAAATTCAATATAGAAGTCCCTAATAATAGAACAAAATTTGGGTTTTATCACTAATTAACAAATAATTGAATAGTCTAGTGTATGCAAATGCATTGATAAGAACAAAAAAAAAATATGGATAACCGAAATTAAAATATACGTAAGAAAATACGTATAGATGGATCAGGAAGTTACATAGATAGAAAAAAGTGATGGAGAGAGAGAAGCTCTAAGTGAGAAGTAAGGAGTAATGAGAAAAATCAGAGGGGGTGGGAGTTATATAGATCAAAGGAGAGAAGAATATGGAGAGACACCTTGACAACTAGAAACGATGATGTGGCACGATCGTTGTCACCCACGTGTAATCCCATCCCACTGTGGAGACCAAAATACATGGGAGACACATCTGGAAACAAAACTATGAGGTAGCATGATCTCCGTCGTCCATATGTATCCACATCCAAGGGTGGAGCCCAAAAGACTTGGAGACGCATCAGGAATCACAATGAGGATATGACAAGATATCTTCCACCTGAACTTGGTATCGTCTGATGGTAGAAACCAAATTCCACAGGGGGGGGACATGCACAGAAGAATTCTTATGTATGGAGGTTCGACCGTCCGAACTCCCTAATAGCCACCATGACTGAAGAGCAGACTCGGTGCGCGATTTATCATTCGAGCACCTTACAAAAAATGCACCTATCTCTTAGGCTCGGCGCTCGACCAGCATCTCGCAAAAATTGCACCTTCCCTCACTAGGCTCGGTGCTCGACTCGTCATTCGAACACCTTGCAAAAAATGCACAAATCTCACTAGGCTGGGTGCTTGACTCGTTGTTCGAACATCTCGAAAAAATGCACATATCTGTTAGGCTCGGTGTTCGACTCGTTGCTCGAGTACCTCACAAAAATTGTGCCTATTTCTTAGGCTCGATGCTTGACTCATCGTTCGAGCACCTTACTAGAAATACGCCTATCTCACTAGGCTCGATGCTCGACTCGTCATTCGAGCATCTTGCAAATAATGCAGCTATCTCACTAGCTCGGTTCTCGACTTGTCATTCGAGCACCTCGAAAAAATGTGCCTATCTCTTAGGCTCGGTGTTCGACTCGTTGTTCAAGCACCTCGCAAAAAGTGCACCAATCTCGTAAGTTCAGTGCTTAACTCGTTGTTCGAGCAAATTGTAATAAATATTTCTATCCAACTAGGCTCGGTGCTCCACTCGTCATTTGAGTATCTCGCAAAAATGCACCTATTCCACAAGCTTGGGGCTTGGTCATGTTGAACCTTGCAGGGGTCGGTCAAACATGGCCCACATGGGTTAGTGCTCAACCTGTTGTTCGAGCACCTTGCCAAAAATGTGCCGATTTCACAAGCTCGGTGCTCGGCCATGTAGAACCCCACTGGGTTCGGCCAAACCAATCCCCCATGTGTTCAGTACTCGATGTGTCATTCGAACTCCGTAGCGAAAGCGCGCCACAAGGGCCCTCAGAATTCCCCAAAAGTCGCACCCTTTTCTGATTTCTTATTTAAATTCCATAAAGTAATTATAAATTCAAAAAAATTAATTAAAAATTCTAAAATATGGTTATAAATTCAGAAAATTAATTAAAATTTTCCAAAAATAATTATAAATTTAGAAAATTTATTTGAAAAAAGTTCAGAAAATAATTATAAATTCAGGAAAATTAATTAAAAATTTCAAAAAAATAATTAAGAATTCAGAAAAATTAGTCAAAAGTTTCAGAAATCATGGAAAAATGATTGGAAGTTCTGCCTGAAAAGTTAGTACCCAGAGAAGCCTCGGACAAAGCTTTAGACGTTCCAGAAGGCCACGTAGGCTCTCCTGATGCCCAAAGCAGAACATGCTACTCCTTGAAGGCTGCGATATCCAACCTTGAAGAGTGGGAGGCTTATGATATCGGTAAAATCAGAGTCTTATGATCCCAACATACATGTTAAAGCTTCTCAAGTGCAGTACAATAATTTCTCAGCAACGATAAGCCTACTAGAAGAACCTGGGCCAATTTTAGGCCCATAAGCTCTACCAGATCCAAAATTATGACTTGCTTACATCATAAGAAAGAGAGATTTCCAGCTAATTACAGCTGTCTGTTAAATCCCCATAAATTAGGAATTAAATAATTAATTCTATCCCTTAACCAGGGGAAACTCCAATTATATCATAAAAGATACATTTTCAGGTTTATCTTATGGGGCAAGACTCCTAACATATAAATACCCACCTCCCTCATTCAGTAAAAGGTGAACAATATTTCTCCATGATAAATCCTAATATCCTTTCTGAATTATTGACTTAAGCATCGGAGAGTCTTTTGTCGGAGCTGTCTCTGGGGTTTAGACTTTGTACAAGTTTTGCAGGAAGTTTTCAGCCTTCCAGATCCTGTTATAGACATTCTCAATCATTCAGATTCAAATCAAGGAGCTTTCAACCATCTAAATTTAGATGAAGATCAAAGGTCCAGATCAGAGCTTTCTCCTCAAAATAAGAATTTATCATCTGATTATTCCCACACCAGAAAAAGCAGCAACAACCTTCCTATAAAATTAATAATGTATAAACGATTGTGCACAATGATTATGCCGAAGGTAAAGCCACAAAGATCCTGCATTTTTTTATTTTTAAAGTTTTTGTAGAGATTAAAAGATTATTTACTAATCCTGCCATTGCATTTGTTGTGCTTATAGAGATTGAAGATGGGCGTCGAGCAAGAAATAATACTATTCAACATGCTTCATCTTCAAAAATGTCAACTGTAATTGCTAGAAAGGCTCCTAGTGGATCACATGGCGTATATCTGGCACGAGAAGTATCTGCAAAATATTTCAAGCAAAGAATTTGTAGCAACACAGCTGAGAACAGAAAATTAAAGCCAATTGATGATTGCTTGAAAGAGCTCGATGTTATGGAAGACATTTCGAATGAGTTATATGTCAAGTCCTTGCTGATATTGAAGGAGGATTATAATCAAAAGGTATTCCTAAAGACGAAGGGTGTCAAGAGATTGATGTGGTTGAGAGCGGAGACCAAAGATGTTAATCTTTCTTGATTTTAGGTCGTATGGATTTTACTTCTTTCTGTTTTTGAATGTCTTATATATACTATTTTACATTTTGTAACAGGGTTTCATGTCCATATTAAGTGGAGGAGCATAGTGAGGGCCCGGAGGTGCCTGGACTTTCCAGAATTTTCAAAAACCCCCTTCACACTATTGAAACTTTTATAAACCCTTAAAAAATATAATTTGGTCCCCTGAATTCAAAGTTTTATTGTTTGGCCCCCCTTAAAATTTATGAAAAAATCTCAATATTTTTACATGTAGTCATAAAATTTTTTCTTGGCTCTCCCGGTAAAATTATTCTGACTTCGCCCCTGTCCATATAAAAGCTAGTGTTTTTGTTTGGGCTTGTTTCAATATAGAATTGGGTTGGTGTCTTAAATTGCAGCCTTTGTAGTTGATGTAAATATGGATGAAAGTACGAATTTGGATTGGAGTTGACAGATAGTTAACCTGTGTAACTACATAAGACCAGAGTACAAGGACGTCAGGGAGGACTTACAGGATTCAGGTATTCGGTGCAGCCACATTAGCAAAACCGAGGGCCATGTCGCTACTCGGTATGTATAACTTTATTGACCTCCCCTTTCTTTCAAGAAGCTTAGACCAGAAATACATCGAAACATATTGATATGGGTAAAAATACAACCAAATCGGGACCATTTAAATTGGACACAGATCTTAAAGCTCTCAGGGGTAAAGAGATAAATTTCACTGAAAACGGGTCCATGAACGGAAATTGGGCATCTCTCAAGTCCAATAGCCTAAAACGGATCTGTCTTGTCTTACTGGTTGTCATAACAGCTCAATATAAATGAGTCCATATTATTTAAATATGATTTAAACTCATAATTATCCATAAGAGATGGTTCAAAAACCATCTCTTATTACGAGAAGAGTTTTAACTCAATCTTCACAACCACCCTTATCTCTTTATGAGAAGAGATAACCAATTCAATCCAAAAACACCGGAAAGAAAAGATAAATCATTATCTTGAAACTGACCCTCAAAGTGACTATAAATACCGCTCTACCTCCATCAGTGTAATACCTCGATTTTTCAATTAATGAAAAATTATTTTATTTTTGCACGTAGTGTGCACGTGAAATATTTTGGTTGAATTAAATGTTATGATTATTTTCAGTTTGATGAGTATAAGTATTTAAATATGTGCTTTTAATTATTTTATACAAAGTCTTCTTCAATTAGACAAAAAGCATTTTCTTCTTAAAGCCCAAATTTAATTTAATTCATTATTTTTACAATTATTATTTTGGCCCAAAAACTAAAGCCCATGAGCTAATTTATTTTTAAATACAACTTATAATGTAGGATACAATTTAAAGATTTTTTTATGTAAAATATAATGTACAAATTATATGGAGACCAAGTTGCATACACGTGCACTACACGTACACGTGCAATATGCACAAGGCATGGCCGGTTGTGACTTTTGGAGGGAATTGAAATTTTGAGTGGAGTCATGGTGTGGTGGTTACTTGATCATGGGTAGTTAGTGTAACTCCTCCTTAAATCTAAGCCATTTGTTCCTAACTCCTACTTCAATCTTAGCCATCCATTCTCCTAAATTTTTAGTACCCGGCTAGTATTCTTGTGCTAATTATTTTCTCCAAGCCTTTAGTCTAAAATACAATTATCTTGTAGTTAGTAAGTGAGTAAAATATTTGAGAGAATTGTGTGGGATTGTGCTTGCATCAACAAGAAGAGGAAGGCCGGCATAGGAGTGCTACGTTTGGCTTTTGGTGTGCTCGGGTTTGGCTTGTGCGCGCGCATCTAGGAGGAGGAGCATTCGTTTGCAAGGACATTCGTTTAGGAGGTTGCTAATTGTACTTTTCTTCAATAAGGTGGGTAAATTTTCTATATTTCTAATTAGAAATGCATGCTAGATTGAATGGAAAGGATGAAGCATGAAAAGATTAATAAGGGTACACATTTAATTGGAAAAATGAGCTAATTGATTGAATTGTTGATATGCAATTGTATGTGTTTCTATTATTAAAATTCAAGTTGTGTGCGATATGATTATGGTTATGGATCGTGTAAAGAAAACTTCGTCATTAACATTAAAAGTTATATGCAAGAACTAGTAGATTGACAATGTCGCTTTATGTGCTAAAATGGAATTTTGTTATGATGTTGTAACGAATGAATTAGGATGCAATTGTTATGTTTGTGGAATGAATAAGAGCAGAAATTTGGTGTAGAGATTGGTGAAATTGAAAAGTCGAAAAAAATGTGTTAGTAGTAATATATCAAATTAACCAAATTGTATGGTAGTTATGTGTTAATTAATGTGAAAAATATATTTAATCATTTAAGAAAAATTATTTTTTTATCTACTGGAGTATAATTTAATGATGGTAATGATTAATCTGGAATTTTTACAGTATGTTAGTAAGAACAATTTGAAATGAGATTTTGATGAACATCGAAATATTTTAAATGACAGAGAGATTTGATTTAAATGATTTTCGAGTTGTATTAGTGACAACCCGAGCCCATAGCTCGAGTGGTCGGATCATTCTTAATCGCTACAGTATATATATGGGGGTTTTCTCCAAGGTTGAGGGATCGAATCCCGTTGACACCATACATTTTTATTTACAACTCCTGAAATAAACAGTTTCGACCGAGAGCATTTAATGCTCTTCTCCTCTCTTTTAGACCTGTGCAGCACTCGGCCTAGTGGCCTGTGCCTTCGGTTGGGTTTCCTGTGGTCGCTGGTTCGACTCTGGCCTTCGGCTGTGGTTTATGTTGTGGTAAAAACATTTTTTTTGGGTGTTTTAATGATCAAAAAAATGTGAAAAAAATATGATTATTCTTCTAAAAATATGTGGAGTTTATGAAAAATAATTTGAGAATTATTTGCATGAAGTGGAGTATGTTTAGAGAATAAAAGTATAATTTAGAGCTACAAGTACTATACTTGCCTTTTTATAAAAGTTGTACTTTTACAAAAGATTTAAAGTGGAATATTAGAAAAGAAATACCAATAAAAAGGAATTATGTGAAGTGAAGTGAATTAATCTCAATGGAGAATAGTGTGACAAATTATGAAGTGTAAATGTCCATCTTTGATTGAATAACTAGCGATGTGGTTTTTAATGTGAAAATAATTTTTCATGAGTTACACGATGAATAGTTGAATTTAATGTATAATTATGGACTATTGAACGATTTAGAAATCATGATTGGAAAAGAGAAATATTTTGAGTATGACAAATCAGCCTGTGAACTTATGAGTTGGAAACGCTCAAATTTTAGAAATTGTGATTTGGAATTGAAACAAAAGAGTAGCTAAGTCTCCCTCGGCAATTGGAAAGAAATGAAATGAAATTTGAAATGAAAGACCAAGGTTGGTCATGTTTGAATAAATGAATAAGTCCGGTTTAGTGGAGAGGCTAACTCTAGAGCTTTGATTTTGTTCATGATTCTAATAAAAACTAAGGGTTAGTGCATAGTGAAGACGTGATGAAAGTAAGAGAAAAACACAAGTATGAGAGTTAGAGTTTACAGTGCGGGTGTGTGAGCCACAGAATGCATGCTTGATGAGTCAAGACATGACGTGGGCACAACTCAGTAATGATCGAACTTTAGCAACGCTTGTGGGATGTTTGGTGACTGCAAGAGGATCGTGTGCCATGAAGGAGGCTGAATTGCCACAGAATGCATGCTTGACGAGTCAAGACATGGCGTGGGGTTCCCCTCCAGGTTTTCTGTACACGTGCTTGTACTCATAGATCATCTAGGATACTCACCGTAGTTACAGTAGTAGATTAAGTCATGGCGAGGGATTGAACCCTACAAAGATGAAGAACGATTAAGAGGCTTGCCCTCGGACCTATGTAGTATGGGATGCATAGAATCCGAACAAGTACGCATTAGCATCATATAATATAAATAACTGCATTAAGGACTAAGTGCACAATCACAAAACGACATCAATAGGGTAGTCCCTTTAGTTTGATATGTGACAAGTTTGTGTTTGTTAAATATGGAAAATGAGTTATACTATTTCCTGCATAGAGAGGATGACCGTGTATAATGTTCGTCGGTTGAATAAACTGACGTACCCACAGTTTTATATGCAGGTAAGTGACATGATAACGATTAAAGAGGAACAGATGCTTAAAGATTATACAATGTTGTTGTACATTTATTTAATTGTTGTAAATTTCACTTCCGCTGTGCAATGTAAAGTGTAATGTTTTTATGTAAACTCTGATGTAAAGTGAAAAGTTCAAATTTCCTTGTAAAATTGTACTAAATGAAGTGGAAAGATCCTGTAGAACTCTCGAATTCAGTTGTATTTGGGATTCGGGGCGTTACAATCAGAAACATGTAATTAGTGTTTTTCCAACAAAAGCTTTCTCTCATATTTTTCTTGAGTTCTGAATTGAGCGTCGGAGGGTCTGTCGCCAGGGTCAACCCCGGTATTTCAGACTTTTGCAGGTCAATCGGAACAATCGTTACCATCCAGATCAGATCCAATAGTGCAAACGAGTCAGATTCAGAAGTCAACATCAGTTGAAAATAGTCAACATCGGTGAAAGTCAAGAAGGTCAATTTTTTATTGTTTTTAAAAGAACTCATAATATGTTTGCTCCCACACAGAAATTAGCAGCAACATATTTGCGCCTTCTGTGGGAATCAGAAAAAGCAATCCGACCAAACTTCCTCGGTAAAAAAAATTTTTAGCCATGCCTCCAAAGGGAAAAGGGAAGGTGGCGACCTTAAGCCGACGAGCCAACCCTCTTCCTCCACCTCTTTCTCATGAGGACGTCCCTCCTACCCTTCAACTGGATCAACCTCTTCATCCAGAATAGCCTACTCAACCCCCCCTCCAAGTAAGTTCCACCGGGGGGCTCTCGAAGAAGTCAACACCTTGCACAACAGATTGGAGAGAACAGGGGGTCGGTTTACACCTTGACACTTATAGAGCCCCCTTAAGCACCTCAGCCGCTACAAGACCTCTGCCATCTCATAAACTCCAAACAGTAAAAGTCCGAACGTCGGAAACGCTCAAGCAGACTGCGAGCAAGGGATGGTTTCCCCCATCCATCATACCAAGATGACACAAGGGGCCCCTCTCCCCATTGTCGAGGATGCAGAAGAATCCTCTTTCTCAGAGGGTGAAGAAGAACCCCCTCTCCCAGAGGACGAATGAGCCATCATTCTCCAACGGGACAAAGAAGAACTCCTCCTCGAGGGGGATAGAATCCAACTCCAACAAGCCGATAAGCTGCCAGGAGAGACAGAGAGCAAGACGTACCTGTCGCCCGGGCAGGGTTACGAGAATTCAAAGATGAAATCCTTAAAGCCCTCAACACCATTCCAAGCAGGACTCGACAAACTAGCCATCACCGAGTCACTCCTCCTCAACATGAAGAGTCCCACGGGTCCACTAGATCCGAAAAATAAGACTGTCGTTCTCCAATGCCTCCAAAAGATGAAAATTGCCTTGCGCTGCTGAAGAAAGAAGAAGGAAAACATGAAGAAATGTATGGTCCCTCCAGCATCCATTCTCCAGGAAAATCATTGAGGCTCCCATTCTGACCAACTTCAATATCCTAGCCTTCGACTCTTTCAACGGGGAGACCGACCTAGTAAACCACATTGAGAGTTTTAAAACCCTCATGATGATCCACAAAGTATCTAATTCTCACATCTGTAAGACTTTTGTAGCAACCCTGAAAGGATCTGCACGGGAGTGGTTCTATGGTCTCTCTCCAACGTCCATCTTCTCCTTCGACCAACTTGAGGAGCTCTTCCTCACACACCTCATCACCAGCTGCAAGACAGAGAAGACAAGTCCCTCCATACTTGACCTGAGGCAAAGAGATGGGGAGTTCCACAAGGGCTATGTTTGATGCTTCATTGCCGAGTCCTATTCAATCCCTTCACTCGATTCAGGTGTGGCTACTGCTGTCTTCAGGTACAATGAGAATCATGATCACTTTAAAGCTTCTCTTGTCAAAAAACCTCCTCCAGACTTCTCCTACCTCCTTAAATGGGTCTAGAATTACATACGAGTGGAAGATGCCATCCGACCCCAAAAATAGAAGGTGCCATCATCTAGGAACAAATGGAAGAGCACCAATGAAGATTGACCAAGAAGACCCAGAAGGAAGCCACAGGTGAACGTCGCTAACCACCAATGCCACGCTTCGAGAAGTACACCCCAATTAAAGCCAGCATCTCAGCTATTCTCATGGAAGTCGAAAAGGAGGGACTTCCCCGGCCCCCTCCTAAGATAAACGCCCTAAGCAAGAGCATTGATAGAAATAAGTGTTGTGCCTTCCACAAAGATCATGGACACCTTACGAATGACTGTCAGGGCCCTCAAGGATAAGCTCGAAGGGCTGCTTCGACGTGAATACCTCACCAAGTTCGCTCAAGAAAATGACAACGAACCTCCTCCTGTGAGTGGAGCCAACAAGCGGCCAGAGAAACCTCCCGAGTCCTGAGGCTCGGGAAGCATGGAGGTATTGTTAGGTTTCGAAGGCAATCACAAATTAAATACATATTGGAAAAATTACAAAAAAATATCGAAACATAGCCGTGGATCCATGCAAAAACCATAAATTGTGTTTAGGAGTTATACCTTGAAGATGGATCTGCTGTCTCCACAGTATGCCGATCACAGCACTACAATATTGTGATGCCTCTACGGTACCTACATGAACAGATCAATTCAAGCTTTTCCTCACGTTGCAGTGCTTGCAGCGAGAAGGGGATGTCCGTCACAATCTCTCTCTCTCACAGTTTCTATGACGACAAGGTTTTTTTTTCTTTTTCATGTGTGACTTTTCCACATATACAGTATCATATATATAGGTACAGAATACCAACCCTAAGAGAGTAATGAGGCTGTTGGGCTCACAATCTGACATGGGTCAGATTCGTGTGTGGGTCTTTGAACTTTAGTCAGTCCCATTTAATCTAATTAAATGTCCAACCAATGTCAGAAGTCCAATTCTAACTTGGATCCCCAATTAAATGTATCTTATGAATTTAAATCCCAATTTCGATCAATTCTAAGTGTGTGACCCTGTAGGTTCCCTATTATGTTGACAGTAATACTAAAATCATATCCTAGTATTAGAAATAGTGAGCGGTATCTAACTATACATCACTCCTACTCAAGTAACAGGAATATCTGTGATTTGACATAACCTATCCGTGACCAATGTTACTATGTAGTCTATTCCCTTTGTCCAGATATCTTAATTGGCCACAAGGCATAATTACCCTTGTATAGTTCAATCTTCGGTTTCTTGATGTACAAGTAGACTTAATCAAATAAATGAGCTCAATATCTCATATTGACTCATTTGAGCACGACCATGTCTTTTATAGTCCCACTCAATAAAAGGGCTCATAGATATTGCTCCTATTATGTAAGAGGGACAAATCCTATCTAAGTTACTCACATCCCTCTGCATGATTTGCAGTATATCCAATAGTCGAGTTTATAGTTACTTTATTACAGGCAACGTTTGACGACATTAAAACATACAACTTCTCATGTAAGGAACTGTAGTGACTTAAAGTCAAAGGACTACGTACACCATGGTCACTGTGAGAACTGCTTATGACACTCACGTAATGATCCATGCACGTATCTCATGGTGGGTCAGTCCAGTATATTATTACTCTAATATGTACGCATGTGAAGACTTGATATCACATATCCATGACCCGTGAGATATGTTCATCAGTTTACACACATACTAGTCTGTATGTATTGTTATCCTAATTCACAATAATTCTTGACTAGGGATATTTAAGAATAGTGTTCTGATTACAATCAATAGGATCTCACAATCAAGTCATGCACTTGATATGCCATGGTATAGACTCTACTATTCTGAGTACTTTATCATGTTCATTTAATCACAATAAAAAAACACAATAAAAAATGCCTCTTATATGAAAAAAATATCATGATGCAATGTAAAATAGTAATGTCAATACACAACTGGCCTCTAGGCATACACCAACTAACTCCCACTTGCACTAGAGCCAATCATACATACATCTAATGCCTATTGACATAGTGTGACCTTCATGGTTTCGCTATGCGAGAGGCTTTATTAGTGGGTCAACGATGTTATCATCTGTCGGTACTCTGCATATCTTCACATCTCCTCTATTGATGATCTCTCGAATGAGATGGAAGCGCCTAAGTAAATATTTGGATCACTGGTGAGATCTAGGCTCCTTAGCTTGTGCAATGACCCCATTGTTATCACAATAGAGGTCCACCGGGTCGACAATGCTAGGAACTATGCCAAATTTAGTGATAAACTTTCTGATCCAAACAACCTCCTTTGCTGCATTGGAGGCAGCAATATACCCAGCCTCTGTGGTGGAATCAGCTACTGTCTCTTGCTTCGAACTCTTCCAGCTCACAGCTCCACCATTTAGGAAAAAACAAAAAACCTGATTGCGATTTGGAGTCGTCCTTATCGGACTGGAAGCTAGCGTCAGTGTATCCCTTTACAACAAGCTCTTCCTCTGCTCCATATACCAAAAAAGAATCCTTAGTCCTTCTTAAGTACTTAAGGATGTTCTTGACAGCAGTCCAATGACTCTCACCAGGATCTGACTGGTACTTGCTCTCCATGCTCAAGGCATATGAGATATCTGGACGAGTACATAACATGACGTACATGATAGATTCAATTGCAGATGGATATGAAATCTTAGTCATGCGGTCCCTCTCATTTAGAGTTGTAGGACATTGAGCCTTGGATAGACTTACACCATGCAACATAGGCAGAAATCCCTTTTTGGACTCTAGCATATTAAAACGTTTCAATACTTTGTCTATATATGTACTCTAACTCTGGCCAAACAATCTTCTTGATCTATCTCTATAAATCTTGATGCCTAATACATAGGTAGATTCACCCAAGTCCTTCATGGAAAATTATTTTTCTAGCCAAGTGTTTACAAACTGTAAGGTAGGGATGTCAATCTCGATGAGTAGTATGTCATCTACATAAAACACTAGAAAGACAATTGTGCTTCCACTAACCTTCTTGTAGACACAAGGTTCATCTTCATTCTTGATGAATCCAAACTCTTTAATTGCATCATCGAAGCGAAGATTCGAGCTTCTAGAAGCTTGCTTTAACCCATAAATGAAACGTTGTAGCTTACATACCTTTCTAGCATTCTTTGGAGTGACAAAACCCTCAGGCTGTGTCATGTACACATCCTCGAGATTATTTCCATTTAGGAAAGAAGTTTTGACATCCATCTGCCAGATTTTATAATCGTGATATGCTGCAATAGCAAGCAAGATCCGAATGGATTTAAGCATGACAACCGGGAAAAATGACTCATCATAGTCTACACCATGAACTTGCTTGAAACCTTTAGCCACCAACCGCCCCTTAAAGGTTTGCATGTTACCATCCATGTCAGTTTTCTTTTTGAAAACCCATTTGCACTCAATAGGTTTTACCCTTTTAGGTGAGTCTACCAGGGTCCATACTTGGTTGGCATACATGGATTCCATCTCAGATCTCATGACTTCAAGCTATTTCTCAGAGTCTGGGCCTTTTATAGCTTCTCCATAAGTCATAGGCTCATCTTAATCCATGAGCAATTCATCACCATGTTGAGTCACGAGAAAACTATATCTCTCGGGTTGATAAAGTATCCTACTAGACTGACGTAGGCCTTGTGCTACTTGAGCAGGTGGTTGTTCCACAACAATTTGTGGAGCCTGCTCCATTTCCACCATTGGTTCGCTGCTACTTTGCGAAGTTTGAATTTCTTCAAGTTCTATTGTGCTCCCATTGGTTCTCTTGGAGACAAATTTTCTCTCTAGGAACACAGCAGTCCGTGCGACAAACACTTTGCATTCTGTGGAATTATAGAAATAGTATCCCTTACTTTCCTTGGGATATCCTACAAAGAAGCACTTATCAGATTTGACACCAAGTTTATTAGATACATGGCGCCTTACACAGGCTTCACAACCCCAAATCTTCATAAAAGACACACTTGGACGCCTCCCAGTTCATATCTCATATAGTGTCTCTTGAACCGTTTTTTATGGAACACGGTTAAATGTGAAAGCATGTCCCCAGAAGGAGCTTGGAAGATCTGCATGACTTATCATGGATCGGACCATGTCTAACAAGGTCAGGTTCCTCCTCTCAGAGACACCATTCCTTTGCAGGTGTTCTAGGAGGAGTGAGTTGAGATATTATCCCGCACTCTTTTAGATGGTCATCAAAATCTTGACTTAAGTACTCACCACCTCGATCTGATCGAAGAGCTTTAATACTTTACCAAGTTGGTTTTGTAACTCATTCTTGAATTCTTTGAACTTTTCAAATGACTCTGATTTTTGTTCCATCAGATACAGAAACCCATATCTACTGAAATCATCAGTAAATGTAATGAAGTATTGAAAATCTTCTCTAGCCAATTTGTTGAAAGGTCTGCAGACATCACTATGTATGAGACCTAAAAGATCACTAGCCCTTTCACCTTTTCGAGTGAATGGAGATTTTGTCATCTTGCTCAACAAACAAGGTTCACATACATCATATGATTCAAAATCAAATGAGTCCAAGAATCCATCTTTATGGAGTTTGGATATGCGGTTCTCATTTATGTGGCCCAAACAACAATGCTATAGGTAAGTTGGGTTCGTATCATTTGATTTGAATATCTTAGTATTTATATTATAAACAGACATTTCGAGGTCGAGAATATAAATTCCATTACTCAATTGTGCATTAGCATACCATATATCATTCAAACAATTTTTGTCCTTTATTATAAATGAAAATCCTTCTGGTCCAAACAAGAAATAGAAATAATATTTCTACTAATAATAGACACAAAATAACAGTTCTCTAACTGCATGATATGCCCAGTGAGCAATGATAAATGACAAGTTCCTACAGCTAAAGCAGCAACTTTTGCTCCATTTTCAGCTCGTAGGTCAACTTTGTCCTTAGCCAATGGTCTACTCCTTTTAAGATCCTGCACATTTACACAAATGTGAGATCAACATCCAGTATCTAATACCGAAGATGCAGAAGTAGATAAATTGACTTCTATAACAAAAATACCTATAGTGGAAGTCGTACTTCCTTTCTTCTTCTTAAGCTCCTTCAGGTACTTATGGCAGTTCATCTTCCAATGTCCGATCTCACCACAGTGGAAGCATGTGCCCTCCTTGGCCACCCCACTCTTACGGTTTCAATGCATAATTGTTGGGCTCAAATTAGCCCTTGCCCTTCCCCTTGCCCTTAGGTTTCTTAATCTGCTTTTTCCCCCTTGCACTTACCTTTGGCCTATTGGACCATCATAATGGTCTTTTCCTTACTAATATTCTATTAAGCAGTTCTTAACATACTTAGCAGTTCTGGCAGAGGTTTGTCAATTTCATTCATGTTGTAGTTCATGACGAATTGACTATAACTTTCTGGCAACGATTGCAGGACCAAGTCAGTGGCCAACTCTTGACCCAAAGGGCAATTGAGCCTTTCAAGGTTCTCTATGTACCCAATTATTTTGAGCACATGAGTTTCAACAGGGCTTCCTTCTGCCAGTTTGCACTGAAACAATGCATTTGAGACTTCAAGCCTCTTATGCCTAGCCGGCTCTTGATAGAGCCTCTTGAGGTGTACGATCATATCGTAGACATCCATATTCTCAGATTTCTGAAGTTCAGAGTTCATGGTGGCTAGCATGAGACAACCAACTTCCAAGGAGTCATCTTGATGCTTCGTATGAGCATCCTTTTCGGTGCAAGGGGCACTTGTAGCAGGTGGCTCAGGAATATGCTGCTCTAGAAGATACAACTTTTTCTCGTGCCTGAGGTCTATCCTCAGATTCATGTACCAGTCTATAAATTTTTTCCCAAACGGTTTGTCCTTCTCAAGGACAGATCGCAATGATAGGTTATTTGATGTGTTGGTTGCCATGGTAATCTATCAATAGAAATACACAAAATAAATATCATTTCATTGAAATATTTAACAGAAATATGCAAAGTAAGAAATATTTAACCATCAATATAAATATGCAGAGTATGTATCATGACATTGAAATATTTAATGAGGACTTTTATTAAATATACCTCATACTATTTTTTTATTCAAATCAACGAACCTCAGCATTGACTCGAAAAATCCCATCGTAAGATTTTCTAGTAGGCCAAGATCCATATTTCACCTTGTTTTGAGTCAGCTTTGGCTGATCACTCAAAATTCAGTTATTTAGATAGGGAACACTTCCTAATTACATCGTATGCAACTCTTGGATAGTTGAGTGAATAACACTTATTCCAATCTATCTCATAAACTAAAACCCAACTCTATGCCTCTAAACTTTCAATCCTATTGAAATAGCCTAGTTAAATCAGACCCAATGGTTGGTAGTTGAATATTAATTTTATCCCATCACGTCTCACCAGGATAGATAAAGACACCCTGCTTTGGTAGACCTACACTTAATCGATCCTAGCATAGACGAGTGCCACACATTGGAAGGCATCTTATTAAGACTTAATATTTACTTTGAGGGATTTTTGTTATTTTATTAATTTATCTCACTAGCTATTATCTATTAGCATGCAAAAAAAAAAACAAACAAAAAAATAATGCATCTCATATAACATAAAAGCATAAAATATATGTGACATGGTTGTGGCCCCTAACACATTGATACTCCCAAGAGAATGAGAGTATCAATAACCAAACATAGGGATTATAGCGTCTTCTCCAAGAAGCTTCCCAGTTAAGTTCTGGTATGATTGTCAATTCCTTGCCTCATCAGTGAGATTACATTTACATATAAAGAACGAATGTACAATCGGAGTGAAGAGAGAAAGGCACGACATGCAGGTCGTATTCAAAATACCAAAATATAAACAATACATCACAGAACATAAACCATGCATCACAGAACTAAGCCATGCATCAGAACTAAGGCACAACCACACACCATGCATCATATAACATAATAAACAAAGAATATGTCGTTATGATTTTATTTAGTTTATTTAAAAAGGATTGATTTTTCGGCGAATTAATATTGTCCTACGCAGAGTTGGCACGAGGGTCCTGCTGCCCGGTTAGCGGGCGGGGGTCAAAGGGAGGCCACCCCTTGCAGGTTCGCTGGGCAGCGCCCCGGAGCAAACAATGCCTCATCATCCCCTACCACCGCCAGAGCATGAACTCTTCATATTTAAAGAAACCCTAACGCCACAACAAACGATGTAGGTGCATGAAATCTTCTTGATTTAAGAAACCCTAACGTCACTACAAATCACATCTTGTTGATCCAGGTTTTTCAATGGTTCCAAACCGAGGGCTACTCTGGTGTGGCATCTGTGTTAACAACCAACACATAAATGAAATCTTATATTGCAACTATTGCAAAAATTATATCACATATGAATCTTTCTTCTATAAGTCCGAACATATCATGAATAATCACATATTATACATAACCGAATTATGGTTTCGTAAGTGGCTCTGATACCACTGTTAGGTTTCGAAGGCAATCACAGATTAAATACGCAAGAAAGTACGGACTGTACTTTTATGTGGAAAATTTAAAAAATATCGAAACCTAGCAATGGATCCATACGAAAACCATAAATCGTGTTTAGGAGTTATACCTTGACGATGGTTCTGCTGTCTCCACAGCATGTCGATCACAGTACTACAATATTGCAGTGCCTTTACAATATCCACATGAACGGATCAAATCAAGATTTTTCTCACACCGAGGTGTTAGCTACGGGAAGGGGATGTCCCTCATGATCTCTCTCTCTCTCAATTTCTGTGATAGCTAGGGTTTTTTTTATGTCTGACTTTTCCACAGATATGTATGATATATATAGGTGCAGAAAATCAACCCTAAGAGAGTAATGAGGTTATTGGGCTCACAATCTGACCTGGGTCATATTCGTGTGTGGGCCTTTGAACTTTAGTCAGCCCATTTAATATAATTAAAAGTCCAACCAATGTCAGGAGTCCAAGTCTTAATTGGATCCCCAATTAAATTAATCTTATGAATTTAAATCTCAATTTTGATTCATTCTAAGTGTGTGACCCTGTAGGTACCCATTACGTTGACAGTAATACTAAAATCATATTCTAGTATTACAAACAGTAAGCAGTATCTAGCAATACATCACTGCTACTCAAGTAATAGGAGTATTTGTGATTTGACATAACCTATTTGTGACCAATGTTATCATATAGTCTATTCCCTTTGTCCAGATATCTTTATTGACCACAAGGCATAGAGCGTGTCACCCTTCTATAGTTCAATCTTTGGTTTCTTGATGTCTGAGTAGACTTACTAAAATAAATGAGCTCAATATCTCATATTGACTCATTTGAGCACGGTCATGCATTTTGTAGTCTTACTCAATCAAGGGGCCCATAGATATCGCTCATTTTATGTAAGAGGGACAAATCCTATCTAAGTCACTCTCATCCCTCTACATGATTTGTAGTATATCCAATAGTCGACTTTATAATCACCTTATTACAGACAACGTTTGACGACTTTAAAATATACAACTTCTCATGTAGGGAACCGTAATGACTTCAAGTCAAATGACTATGTATACCATGGTCACAGTGAGAACCGTTTATGACCCTCACGTAACGATCTATGCAGCGTTCTCATGGTGGGTCAGTCCAGTATATTATTACTCTAATATATACCCATGTGAAGACTTGATACCTCATATTCATGACCTGTGTGATATGGTCATTAGTCTACGCACATACTAGTCTCTATGTATTATTGTTGTCCTAATTCACAATAATACTTGACTAAAGATATTTAAGAATAGTGTTCTGATTATAACCAATAAGATCTCACAATCAAGTCGTGCACTTGATATGCCATGGTATTGAACCTACTATTCTAAGAAATTTATTATGTTCATTTAATCACAATAAAAAAAACACAATAAATAAAATACCTCATATATGAAATAAATGTCATTATGTAATGTAAACTAGTAATGTCAATACACAACTGGCCTTTATGAGGATGTCTCTCCCAGCTACAGTCAAAGAAGACCAGAAGCTCACCGATTGACCTGCTCAAGCACACTCTATCAGGGTCCTCACTGATCAACTGCTCAAGCAAGTCCTCTACAAGTCAGAAAGCTCCAGAAGACTTATGAAGAAGTCGAGTTAAGCCAACATCAGATCACTTTTAGGACGAGAATTGCCATCAGAGCCCAAGCCTTAGCTGAATTTATTGTAGAGAGCACTATCCCTGATCCTTCCGAAAAAGGAGACAACCCCTATTGTGGAGAGTATGACTAGACGGGTCCACTTGCCTCGAGGAGAGTGGAGCCGGTGTCATCCTACCAGGTCCCGATGAGTTCACCCTTCTAATACTTGTTGTGCCTCAACTTCCTAACTTCCAATAACGAGGCAGAATATGTATTCATGCTCACGATCGGCACACCCGGGGGCTACAGAATATGAAGCCCTCATCACCTGGGCTCCTCTTAGCAAAGAAAGTAGGGACACAAAGAGTCGGGGTGTTTATCGACTCCTAATTGGTAGTGAACCAAATTCAAGGCAAATATGAGGCCAGGGATGATCGCATGATTAAGTACTTAGCCCACATGAAGAAACTTATGGCTACTTTCAAGGAAGTTGTAGTCACCCTGTATCCCACGCGAAGAAAACAAGGCAAGGCGATGCCCTCTCTAAGCTTGCCTCCTCATCACTTGATGGGCTCGACCACAATGTGCTGATTGAGGTCCTACTCAAGCCAAGCATCGAACAAGAGGCACCTGAAGCTTATGTCCATCACCCCCCAGACACCTGAAGGTTATTAAATGAAACCCTTAGTCAATTTCCTCAATAAGGGAATCCTCCATACGAATCACAAAGAAGCAAGAAAGATTCTGGTAGGGACAGAGAGATGTACATTTGTCGAAGGAGTCCTCTACAAGCGCTCCTCCACTCAGGTTGATGGCCTAGCCCTACCTACGATGCCTCTCTCCTGGAGAAGCCAAATACACCCTCAAAGAAGTACATGAAGGAATAGAGGGTAGTCATCTAGGCGTTAGATCTCTCGAACGAAAAGTTCTCAACCATGGTTACTATTGGCCAACTCTCCTCAGTGATTCCCAAGTATACGTCCGCTGATGCATCCCCTGTCAGAAGTACTCTTCCAGTAAGAGGATGCCGCAAGCCAACCACAGTTCTATTTCCAGCCCTATCCCTTTCGAAATGTAGGGAATGGACTTGCTCGGTCTGTTTCCTTCTGCCATAGGCCAACAGATCTTCCTAGTAGTCGCCATCGACTACTTTACAAACTGGATCGAGGTAGAAACAATTGCAACCATCACAGAGCATAAGGTCCAACAGTTCTTTTGGAAGAACATAGTATGCCGGTTCAGGATCCCCGCACATTAGTCACCGACAACGGAACATAATTTGCTCATAAAGGGTTTTGCAAGTTTTGCACCGATCTGGGTGTTGAACAATGCTTCTTATCCATCTCTTACCCCCAGACCAATGGCCAAGCCAAGAACGTCAACCAGCAAATCTTGGATGGCCTCTAGAAGATACTTGGTGAAGCCCCAAATGGACAATGGGTCGAAGAACTCCCGAGCATGCTTTGGTCCTATAGAACTACAAAGAGATTGCCCACGGGAGAATCTCTATTCAATCTCACCTTTAGCACTTGTAACCCCTGCTTTCCATTTTCTGTATTTTGGATGTATTTTTTCTTTTTGAGTGTTATTCATATTGTATCTCTTTTTGGACCGTGTTTTGGATCTTCATTCTCTATATATCCATTTATTTGATTTTTCGTCTTCTTATTTGAGTTTCTTGATTCTATTGTCTCCTATTGTTGTGCCTCTGATTGTTCGAGCTATTATTTTGAGCCCTATTCTATAATTATTTATGTCCTATTTTTGTTATTATTCTTTTTGATTCTATCTCAATTATTGGATCTTTTATACCCTAATCCTACCCAATTCCCCTATTGGATCCCTTTTGTTTAAAACCTGTATATCCAATACCCTAACCGCAACCCAGTATACACCATAACCCCAATATTCTATCTCTATGTTTATATATACCCATGATGTTCATCTTTCCCCCACACAAAACCCTAGCCGCTACTTCTACACCCATCCCCTACCTCTGCTTCTCCCGCTCATCTCTCTCTCTCTCTCTTGACCACCTCATCCCCCATTCGAGCATCCCTCGCCAGCCCCTGTGTGCCTCCTTCCTGCCGTCGCGATGTCGCAAGCAGTAGCCAGAGAGACGCCAACACCCTGCAGTGCCGCCCTACCCCTGCGTTGCTCGACCCCGACTGCCCCCTGGCTCCTTTCGACGGCGCAGCCACCCGCAGCCCAGTTACCGACCCCATCTCCCCGTGCTCCTTCTCCCGATGCCGTGCAGCCGTGTGCAGCGCCGTCTCTCCCCCTCCGCTGCCCTATCTTGTGTGCGTGTGTTGGTTCTCGCGAGTTGCGTTCGTGATCTGTTCGTTGTTTTGTGTTCGTGCCCCGAGAATCCGTTCCTGTTATTCTCTTTGCATTGTCGTTTTCTTCGTCGACTATTTGGCAATTAACTTGTATACTTTTCTGTTGCATATACAAGTACTAAATATCGCCTGTAGTGTAGTTGTGCTGGAGACAATTCTTGTGCAAAACCCCTGTTATATCTTGTCTCTATATGTTGATCCGTCCGTAGTTGTCTCATTACACACACGACATGAATCTAGACTTAGAGATAATCAATTCTTGTGTACATGCATGTGTTCGTGATTATGAGGTGTTGTATGATCTTGTGTGCATGATATGTTCGATGTAGTATAACTCGTAGTAGACTTGTAAAATACCCTATACCATATTGCTTGGACATCTAGTATACCATATTTCACATTTTTTTATGATTTGGATGAGTTTCATATGATCTAGTTGATTTTGTGCATGAAGAACAATTATGTCCTTGTTGTTACCCCATTTTGGTTCAGTATTTTAGACCCTATTAAGGTTAGTATATGAAAATTATTTGTGAATATGAATTATAGAGAATTCTATTTACTTTTTAGAATTTCTGACAGATCTCAGTTTCGATTTATGAGTTGCAAGTTATGGCTATTTCACTACAGATGTGTATAAAAATTCCAGATTCTGTTTTATATGAATTCTGGAGAGTAATTTATTTTCATACTGATGTGAAAGGCAATATTTTGATCCAATATTTTGCTGAGTAAAACTAGACTTGATTGGGATTAATCCCTAATTTTTGTGGATTTAATTGATAACTTTTATAAACTATTTTATACTTGTAAACAACTACTATACTGGTAGAATTTTCATACTATTCAGTAAAGAAACATAATTTCGACCTGATTCTATTTGCTGTTTATAAAAACTTTGTGAATATTAATTGTAGCCTAATTTATCTATTTTATCACTCTTTTGACGGATCTGGATTTTGACTTATATTTTGTAATCTATTGTTGTTTTGGTACTACTGTGTTTATAATTTCAGATTTACAAAACTGCTATATCGTGATGCTTTCAGATTTTCATTGACTATTCTATCTATATTGAAAAATTATGAAACTTGATTTTCTGATACTAAACATACTAGGGAATACCCCAAAATTTTCGTAGATTTAATCAGTAAGTTTTTATGTTGTTTTTCTGTTTATGAATACAAACCTCTGATTTCTGGCTGAACATGTTTTCTGGATACAAAACTGTTTTGAGACTTGTTTTTGTGAAATACCATATGACTTATATATATTTGCTGGATTCAGCCGAGAGTCTATTTTCCAGATTTTCTGACGAATCTAGGTTTGCGTGTTTTTGGCAACGAGAATTTCAGATTTACTGCAGTACTGTCTTGCTGTCCTAAACTAGAGTTTTTGTTGTTCTATCCTTTTATGAGTTGTCTTTCATCTGTACATGTTTATCTTTCAATCTAAACCTATTATCTGTTTATACCATGTTATTCTTGCTCTGTTTTATGACACATACATGCCTGTCTGATAATAATAACAAAATAACCAAGTCGGGGTTAAGGGAAAGATCTAGTAGTGGATAATATAGAAATGTGAACTTGGAAGGGGGCCCGTGTTTCCCACATGATTATCTATTATCTGTTACGTGTTCATGAATACATGATACACGATTCTATTATATGATTACCTGACTGCACACTTCCCTACAGGAAGGTGTACTCAGAAGAGAACCCGTAGGTTCTATCTGTCTGTCTGTATCTGCTATTTGTCTGTCTGATACCTGAGTACACGGCCCTATACAGTCCACTACGAAATCTAAACGAAATTTGTTTGAATTTAGCAACCACGTGGTAAAAAGTTGGGACGCATGAAGTGCTACCTAGATAGAACTAAAACACAAGACCTGTAATAACATGATATCTGTTATCTGTTACCTGTACCTGTTACATGACATCTGTTATCTGTATATATGTTTGCATACCATCTGACACTTGACATCTGTTATATATCACCTGTAACTATTAGCGTACCATGTTAATTGATTCTGTTTTCTTATTCATGTTAGACATTCTGTTTTGCTCTGTCATATCTATTCTATGCTATATTTGTTTTCGCTATTACTCTATATTTGTTTATCTTTTCCTGTACTTGTGCCTGCACTACAAGCGGCCCGTAACTTGCATTGATGGACGTTTTGTTTTCTTTTTTCTCTTCCTGCAATTTATTAAATTGTAGATTATGGAGATCAGCTGCTCGATGGAGTAGGTAATCTAAGATTCTAGATGCTAGAGTTTTTGCTGTTATTATTTCATGTTGCTTATTTTGAATAAATGTATCCGCCACTTGGATTATTTGTATTGGTCAGTATGACCCGGAATTATTAACTTGTTCAGATCTGGTTTATTTGAAATTTATTAAGTTTTGTTTCAAGTAAATTCTATTGGTATATTAATTCGTTTATGCATGTGTGGTTGACTTCTCTTGCTTCCTACTTTGATTATTCCTATGAAATGTTGTAATGATCCTGACAGCTTATGGATGATGAAAATCATTCGCTGGACTTAGTCATGTATTCGTATTCTGTATTCTCTTTTTGGGAAACGGGGCGTGACAGCACTGAAGCTCTCATCCTTCTAGAAGTAGGAATACCTTCTCCATGTCTTCTCACCTTCAATGAAGAATAGAATTCAAATGACCTCCGGGCCAATCTAGATCTCATCGATGAAGTTCGAGAGAAGTCTGTCCAATAAAGAAACATCTACGAGCAGAGGGTAGAGAAGTTTAACAACAAGAAGGTCCTCCTGGTCAACCTTAAAGAGAGGGAACTCGTCCTTCGAAAACTCAAGATATCCAACATGCACAAGAAGGAAAAGCTCACCCCTAACTAGGAGGGACTATACAAGGTCTCACAAGTAGTTCGTCCGGAAGCTTATCGACTTGAATACTATGTGTGTGTGTGTGGGGGGGGGGGGGGGATATCGAGGACTTGGAACGCAAAATACCTGATGAAGTATACTGAGAGCGCTTAACGCTCTCCCTTAGTAGCTAGTTCAAACATGTAATAAAGACCGACATTTATAACAGTCACAACATGTAATAAAGGCTCACAATCAAGCAACCACTTAGTTTAAATTTTTTATAAATTCTATCTTTTCTTTTGCAAAATTCTTGTATAACTCTACCGAATGCAAATAAAGAAACGCACACATGGTCCGCTCTCGAGCAACACCATCTGCTCACTAAACACTTCAACGGAAATGTAACCCCCGTTCCCGCTAATACGTATTTTCTGTGTATTTTTTGGTATTTCAATTTTTGTAAATTATTTTTCCGCTTTTAAATTCTTTTCGTTAAGATTAATTGTTGGATTCCCTAATAAAGTCAATTTTATTCATTAATGGTATTTTTCGCTATCTTCAGTCGACTATATATTTTAATACATGTCTATTTCTATTCGGTAAGTAATTTAACCCAAATCTTATTATTATTATTATTATTATTATTATTATTATTATTATTATTATTATTATTTCTATGATTATTTTTTTATTATTATTATTGGAGTATGAAGTTTATGTACATTATTTGATTTAATTAATTGTTATGTACTACTATATTATTGTTCATCATATTTTAGCCCAAATCAAACCCTGATTTTATTTATTCTGTGAATCCGTATATTCTATTGTATTTATTAGTATTTGAGTATTAACTTAATGTATACTATTTGTTTCAATGTACTATTGTATTACTATTTATTTATTCATTTAATTATTTATTTTTAATCTAAACCCAAACCCTATAGCTCTCTTATTGAATCTTAGACCCAAATACCCAACATTCCACCCTATTACTATATAAACCCTAACCTACCCTACCCTACTCTTACCCTAGATCTACTATTGAACCCCAGCCGTCATCCTTACCCCCCGACTCATCATCTCATCCTCTTCTTCTCTGGTCGATCCCGACCCTCCACCCGTCGCCGTCCATCACCCCGAAGTCCCCCGCCCTGCCTCCGCCAGCCATCCTTCCTCATCGCTTACCCTCGCCACCTCTCCTGCCTCCTCGTCGACCACCGAGTGCCATCCACCGAACCCATCGAAGTCCACCACTCACCGCCTCCTCGCCATCCACCGCTGTGTCACCCTATTCCACCTCTGCCATTCGACCACCGCCGTCTCTCGCCATCCACCGATCTGTAACTTGTGAGATATCACACTTTTAATACTGTTGTTTCAAAATTTCCAGATTTCTGATTACAAGATTTTTGGCATAATTATTGGTTAAAATAGATGCTAACAATAAAATTTAGACTTGATATTAATCTGGACATGACTAGACATGATTAGAAGTCACCCTAAATTTTATACAATTATTTGATAGTTTTTCTGACTTAATATATTTATGCAAACATGATTATATAATTGCTGTCTGCAAGTCTATTCAGTAAAGAACCTCAGTTTTGACCTGATTCTGATTGTCATTGATTAAAACTTATTGAATGAGAATCGTAGCTCTGTGTGTCTAGAATCTAGATATATGAAGGTTTTGCAATTCAATTTATGAATTGCAAGATATTCAAATTTTCGTACAGTGACGTCTGAATTCCAGAACGCAGTCTAAAATATACATCACCCTGCCTAATTAGCTGAAACAGTAAATTAATTTAAGTATTACAATCTGAGATTAATTATACTAATTTTTGACAATGTTAGGAGTTTAAATATAATTTTTATGAATTTTTTTTATGATTTTACAAGTTATTTCTGTTCATAAGTATTTAACTCTTACCTGCTGCCTGAACATGTAATCTGTAAAGAATAAGAATTTGAATCTAGTTTCTGTGACTATTATGTATCGTGTGTATAGCGTTGGAACTGGCAGAGAGTCTAGTTTCTAGAACTTCTGACAGATTCAGATTTTCTTTTCTGTAGCAGCGGGAATTCCGGTTTTGGTGCAGCAACGTCCTGCTGTCCATAATTGGAGTTCTTGCTGTTTCAATATTTATAGGTTTGTTTATGGCACTCGAACATGTTTTTTGCCCAGTCTGAACCCATTTTCTGTCCCTGGCATGTTTACCTATCCTGATTTTGCACATTCATGTCTGTATTGGTAAAAATAATAAGTAATCAAGCTGGGGTTTAAGGAAAAGGCCTAATAGTGGAGTATATAGGAGATTGTACTCGGAAGGGGGCCCGTGTTTCCCGTGATGATGATAAAATTACAAGCTATATGGAATTAAGTGCCACGTAGAACTATGTGCCACGTCAGGGGTTGACGGGGGTTACCTCTAGTGCCTGCGGGGGTTACCTATAGTGCCCATTACATGATTACATGATATGTGTTTGTTGTTATATGAAACTAAGTGCCACATAGAACTAAGTGCCACGTCAGGGGTTGACGGGGGTTACCTCTAGTGCCTACATACTTATATTTCCTGCAAAACCCGAGTACTTGACCCTGTATAATTTGCCACTAGAGTTTAATCGTAACATGCTTGTATGTACCCGACCTGTGGTATGGGACGCAGGATCGCATGCATTAGCTAGGATGGATTAAATTAATAGACTTAAGTTGACACTGAGCACTTGCATATTCCTATTGCATGTTACCTGTTATGTTACAAGTATATGATTCCTATTTACATGTTATCTACTCAAAACCAGTTTTCATGATTCCTATTTATAAGTTGAAATTGCATGATCTCATTTTCATGTTGTATCTTCCTGTTACATGATTCACTTATTTATACCTGACTCTCATGTTATATTCATGTCCTTGTCCCTTGCTTGTACTACTTGCGGCCCGTAGATTGCACTAACAGACAGATTATTTTCATGTTTCTCTGTTTCTTTCAAATGATAAATATACAGGATTCGGAGACAAGTTACCTGCAGGAGTAATGGATCAAGTGTCCTGAGCTTTTGCTGGAATCTTCTATGCTTTAGCTTATTTCTGTATTGAATTTATCAATTTCCCTTGTTGCTACTTGATACTTTGTATTGGGCTTGTTTGACCCGAAGTTTTATTGTTTTTCGAGATCTTGTTTTATTTGAGGATTATGTTTTTATTTCAAATAATTCTTTTGATTATGAGATTTGTTTCATGCATGCGTGGTTGTACCTTTCTGTTTAATGTTGAGTCGATCCTTACAGCTTATGGATGATGAAAATCATTCGCTGGACTTTGTCACGTACTCGTATTCCGTATTCTTTTGAAAGCAGGGTGTGACAGGACAAGTGTGGAGTCCATTCATGGTTCATAGGGTCTCTCCAGCTTCTTGCCCCAAAGCAAGTATGCGGAGCACGGCTCTCCATTCAAGTGCTCCCAAAACTCGTTGTCACCTTCTTCAGAGTTCACTCATAGTTCATAGGGCCACTCTAGCCCCTTGCCCTGAGCAAGCGTGCGGAGCTCATCTCGCCACTCGAGTGCTCCCAAAACAGCTTTGAACAAGTTTGGAGTCCATTCATGGTTCATAGGATCTATCTAGCCGCTTGCCCCTGAGCAAATATGCAGAGTACGACTCACCGTTCGAGTACTCCCCAAACTTATTGTCACCTTGTTCAGAGTCCACTCGTGGTTCACAGGGACACTCTAGCTCCTTGCCTTCGAGAAAGTGTGTGGATCTCGGCTCGCAAATCGAGTGCTCCCAAAACAACCCCAAACAAGTGCGGAATCCATTCATGGTTCATAAGATCTCTCTCGTTACTTACCCCTGAGCAAGTATGTGGAGCATGACTCGCCATTCGAGTGCTCCTAAACCTCATCGTTACCTTGTTCGGAGTTCACTCATGGTTCACATGGCCACTCTAGCCTCTTGCCTCCGAGCAAGTGTGCGGAGCTCTGCTCGCCACTCGAGTGCTCTCCTAAAACAACCTTAGACAAGTGTGGAGTCTATTCATGGTTCATAGGGTTGCTCTAGCCACTTGCCATTGAGCAACTGTGCAAGGTACGATTCACCATTCTAGTGATCCACGAAAAACTGTCCCTAATGTAGAGAGAGACAATGCTTAAACACTTGGAATATTTTCATTTCACAACAAAAATCTCAATACTAGTTCAAAACAACGGTAAACGAGAGTACAAGTCTCTACAAGATTACAAGTCTCTACAAGGTTACAAGTCTCTGCAAAATTACAAATCCCCTACAGCTCATGACTACGAACTATGAAGTACTTCTCCCTCCAGTACTTGATCGAATCAGGGTTGTCGATCAGCTTCACGCCTTGGCAAGGGGTGAGATAGAACTGGAATTCCGACTTGTTCTTCTGGTAAAGCTTATAGAGCATCTTTAACACATTCATTCAAGGGTCAAATCCCGCTTCTCGACAATGTAACATGAAGCCATTGACATGCCTCCACATATTCGGCATATACTGGACGGGACTCAAAGTGTACCAGCTCAAGACCTCTCTAACGAACAGGTGAAGAGGAAGGTGGAGCCCCACATTGAAAGCATCAAACGGGAAGAAGCATAACTCGGGATTGTCTGTGAACAAGATCTAACTACGGGACCCTGTAAACTTTGATCGAACACTCTCGAAATCTTGTAGCACTCCCATATGCTAACCAACTCCACCTCAGTAAGAATCAATGATACGTCTCCCGCCTTCGAAGACATGCAACACTCGTTGTCCTCATACTACCACCCCATACCATGCTCAACCTGATCTCTTAAGTCGGTGGGGTAATCTCGAATATGGGTGAGACCCGTCAACGGACCTAGAAGTCTCCATGATTCCCCCATTCTTCTATCCCTCACAACTATAGTCTCAACAATAACCGAAGGTGACTCGGCTACACTCTTCCCCTTATCTGCTCTAGAAGGCGAAACTGACGATTGTTCTCTAACACAACCTGTAGAGGAGGTCTCGTTGCCCGAAGAAACCCTAGACATCTTATAAAACAATATATATATATATATATATATATATATATATATATATAAGTAGTGTGCAACCGAAGATTTCTCTCTCTCTATATATTCTGTGAGGTAGGATAATCCTACCTTTTGCCAGTCAAAAATAACCCAAAATGGATCTGTCTTACTGGTTGTCATAACGGCCCAATATAAATGAGTGCATATTATTTAAATTTGATTTAAACTCATGATTATCCATAAAATACAACTCCGCCATTGCCTGGACCAAGCTAGGAATCTGGCCATAAACCTGGGTAAGGAGGAGGGTTGCATTAGGCAGTGATAGCCAGCACAAAACTTTGTCAAATCCTTTGAACATGAATCATAATAATATACATGCAAATGCTAGGACATTCCCTAGAAGTGATGCATTGTGCCTGCCTCTAGGTGCTTTGAAAAATGTGCAAGGGACATCGCACCGGTGCCCTGCACCAATCTGGACGTGTGCGGGTAAAGAAGCTAGTCCAAGAAAATAGGCTTAGGTTAGCGACTTGGAATATAGGAATATTGACAGAAAAATGCATAGAACTATTAGATACCTGATTAGAAAGAATATTAATATAGCTTGTTTATAAGAAACAAAGTGGATTGGGGAGAAAGCTAAAGAAATAGATGACTTTAAATTATATTATATCGGTAAAATTAGAAATAGAAATGGAGTAGAAATTTTAGTAGATAAGAAATTCAAAAGAGATGTAGTAGGTGTTAATAGGAAAGAGAATAGAATAATACAAATTAAGCTTGTATTACGGGAAAACATAATTAATATCATTAGTGCTTACGCACCCCAAGTAGGATTAGATGCATGAGCTAAAAATCAATTTTGGAAAGATATGGATGAGATAATTTAAGGAGTACCCATTGGTGAGAAACTATTTATAGGAGGATATTTCAATGGACATGTAAGAGAAGATAATATGGGATATGAAAGGGTGCATGAAGGACATGAATTTGGAAATAAGAACGATGGTGGAGAAACTCTATTAGATTTTGCGGCTTCGTATGATCTTATACTAGCAAATACTTATTTTAGGAAGTGGGAGGATCATTTGATAACCATTAAAAGTGGGACAAATAGGAGGCAGATTGAATTTTTCATCACTAGAAAAGTGGATCGTTTGACATGTAAAGATTGTAAAGTTATATCGGAAGAGTGTTTAACCTCACAACATAGATTAATGTTATTGGATGTTAATATTGGAAAACACATATGTGCAAGGAAGGAGATTAGAAACCCAAGAATTAGGTGGTGGAACTTGAAGGGAGAGAAACTAGAAATTTTTGGAGATAAAGTCATTGAAGGAGCATTATGAAATTTGGAAGGGGAGACTGTAACGCCCCATAATTTTAAATAAAATATTTAGAATTAATAAATAATTTTTAAATCAATTTATTTGATTATTTTGAATTTTTGTAAAATCGACATTTTACACGTGCAAAACACGTGGAAATATTTTTGAAGTGTAAATTTTCACTTTTATAATTCTGGATAAATTATTCTACTTATAATTGAGTATATTCTAAATTTTGGGATTCTTCTTAATAAAGAAACTATTTGTATAAATACTTTGAAAGGGAGGGACCTCTTTGTAAAAAGTAATATAAAGGTGAAAATTGAACTTAAAATTTGTATAGGTCTGGCTATTCAGTCTTGGACTCTAAGAAATTAGATTATATCCACATTTGGTTGACTTTTTATGGATTAATTGAATAAATATATAATTATGCAATTTTGGAAATTGTTAAGGACTTTATTGCAAATATTTTTTCTGGAGAGTAAAAATTAGAAAATTTAGTTGGAAAACCTAATATTTATTATTAGATAATAATTCCAATTTTTCTGGAATTTTACGAATATTGTATCACTTGTTTGCAAATATTACAAAGAAAAGGGTTTTTGTGCAAAATTACCACTTAGAGTAAAAAACTCCAGATTTTTATTTTTCTGTACTGGGCTTGATGGCCGGCCAACTCAGAGGTAAAGAGATTAATTTTTATTCTAATAGATTTTGTCTATTTTGGTAAATTATTAAAGAATGGTTTTTTTTTGGCAAAATTGCCGATTGGAGGCAAAAATTACAAAATCGATTGCCTGGGCTTGATATTGGTGCCGGCCAGATCTGGGGAGGATATTTTTGATTTAATCTCAACCAATTGGTTAATTTATTTACCTAGTATAAAGGATATATATATAAAGATATATTCTAAAGGAATATTTTGCAAAATCTTCTCAAAACCCTAATACATCAGATTTCGGCCTATATAGGGGGGGTTGCTATAGCCGTTTCTTTTCTGCACAAAAAAAAAAAGTATTCTTTTATTATTGATTTCTTGGAGTTTTTGAAGCGAGGATCTTGGATTATTGCAAAAGGAAGGGCTTTTTCTTATTCTTTATTATTTTCGGTTCATTCTTCATTAAGGTGAGTGATATGTGTTTGATTTCTTGTTGTTCTCTGCATGTTAATTAAATATAATGATTTGTCTAGGTAGAATGCATGTTAGATGATTGTATGATGAGGTAATGAATAAATTGATGGATGGATAATTAAAAATAGAACTTTTTATGAAAAATATGCAATGGGTGAATAAATTTACTATGTAGATGACTTGAGATTGTTAAGAACCTAGTAGGAATCATGGGTATGTTGTTTTCTTTCATATTCTTGCCGATTTAATTATATATAATGAGGTTGTATGATGTATGATGTGTAAAGTTGAATAAAGAAGGGAGATTTATTGTTATGTGTGTGTGTGTGTGTGTGTGTGTGTGTGTGTGTATTGATATGGCTAAAAATAGGGTTAAATCGGAACCGTCCAAATCGGGCACGAATCTTGAAGCCCAGGGGTAAAACGGTAATTTCACCCACCAATAGGTCTTAAGCGGGTACGTGTTCTCCTCCTCGAAGACCCACTAACCCGCGAACGGATCCACCTCAACTGAGTGCGGGTTTCAACCCGCAGCAAACCCAGTCCAGAAAAGATAGAATTAGGGTTTCTGATTAAATCCTAATCAACGGCCCTGATTCATATCTATCCCTTCACTCGGGATTAGGGATTACATTCCTTATCTAACCACAGGGGGATTACATTCCTAATCTGATCCCAGAGGCGCCTATAAATACCCCCCATCCATCTCCATTAAGAGGTAATCAATCTTTTGCCAGTTTTAGCGCTCTTTCATAATCACTTCTGATTACTGACTTGAGCGTCAGAGGGTGCGTCGCCAGGAACAACCCCGATGTCTCGCACTTTTTGCAGGTGTACGGCGGGAGCAACGGTCAAACTCCGGCGGAACAGGTAACAGGTTTGTTATTCAAAGTTTACCAAGAATCCACAAATACTATCTGTTTGCCCCCACACCAGATTCAATGGCAACAGATTGGCACCGTCTGTGGGAAATAACGAATAACAGCCTCCCCTCTTCCCGTTGGTTAGATCTTCTCCAGCCATGCCTCCTAGGAAAGCTAGATCCAGAGGGTCCAACCGAGGACCCAACCCCGATCAGCAACAGGAAGTCCCCCCTCAACCAGCTCAACAGCAGGGGCAACTTCCGCCGCAAGCCGAGGACCCTCGCCAACAGGACCTGCCTCCTCCTCAGAATCAACAACCTCCTAAGGGTCCCAACCCGCAGAAACAACCTCTCCATCCGGACCACGTCTCCATCCACAATGCCTCTTCGGATTCTATGGCCTCCCACAATTCCCGAGCTTTCGACCTTCGCAACACCGTCCTCAATCGGCAGAAGGATGAGGATATTCGCCGCCGTTTGGATGAAAAGCGGGCCCGAGAGGGAGCCTCCCGCCAGCAACGTCCAGATGAGCGATCTCCTCACCGCCGAGACTACAGAAGGTCCCCTATCCGAAAGGGGCGGAGAGAATCCCCCGAGCATCACAGGAGAAGACCCCATTCCCCTGCCGGTCGGCAACATCCTAGGAACGATGAGGCACCCATCACCCGTGCCGAGTTCCAGCAGTTTCAAGCAACCGTCCTACAAGCTCTCAATCTCCGTCCCAACACCAATGCTCCAAAGATCCCCTCTCCTACTCCGGTCCGAAGTCCTCGCCGACGGTCCCCAACTCCTCCTCCAGCTCCTAGCAACTCCCGGCACATGCCAAGTCCTCGCCACTCCAGGAGCTACCATCGTCGTAGCCCCCGCTCTCCCTCGTACGAAGACGAGTCTAGAGGCTCGACTGATTACCGTCAAAGGGATGACGCTATCTACCGCCGTCTCCACGAAATGGAGAGGCGCTTGGGTCAGTTAGACCGAGTAGAAGAGCTTAGAGGAAGGACCCTCCGTCCTAGTCGACCTCTTTTTTCCCGAACCATAATGGATGCACCCGTACCAATCGGCTTCAAGCCTCCTCAATTCGAGACTTATTCCGGGGAGACTGACCCCGTCGATCACATCGAAAGCTTCAAGACCCTCATGCTCATCCATCAAGCTTCCGATGCTCTTGTTGATTCTTGATTTTGATGATCACAACACAGTGCAACATGTGTCTATGTTATACAGCTAACATTGCAGGTTGTACATACAACAGACTATTCTAGCTGAACAAATGAACAAGCTCAAAGGATAAAGACTTCACTCAGACAAGATTCAAGACTTCACTCAAGACAAGACTCAAGACTCAAGACCTTAGCTCAATTATGTCAAAATTGTAGTGTCTTGTAAAAACATTGTATCTTACTTTTTGTTGAGTCTTAGTCTGATGTAAAGCCTTGTCACACACACACACACTTAAAATTTCATAATGTGTGTCTCTTAAAAACCCCAAAAAGAATCAAAACAGTTTGAAGTAATTTAATTTTTGAGTACCAGTCGACTTAAGCCTCTACCAGTCGACTGATAGTACAAAACTGTTTAAATTTATTCAAACTCTGATCAGTCGACTCATATGGCAACCCAGTCGACTGTTCGAGAGCTTTTGACCGTTTTTTGTTTTTCAAAATCGAATTTTTTCAAACTCAAAAGCTTAGATCCGTTGGTTGACAGTTGGAGTAACTGTCTCCCAACGTCCAGGAGATCAAACTCTTTAAGTAGAGTTCAGATCTCACTGAAAAGATCTACATAATTCTCTTTGAAATCCGAGCAATCTTTGTGAAAAATTCTAAGTGATATTTTTGAGAAATAAAGCTTTCAAGATCATACTCTCTGGTTCTCTACACTCAGTCCAGTATAGCAACGAATTCGCTCTGGACTGAGTATAGAAGTCGACCTTGTTTATTAGCCACGTGCATCAACACATACACCAACAAGGCTATAGGTTGACTGTAAAGTATTTCTTACTCTTTTGCTCTCGGTTGGAGAGTGTCTGTGACTCTAGGTTGTAGAGTCGGTTTTGTTTCACTCTTGGTAGTAGAGTGGGTCTGCTTTCTCTGGTTGAGAGAAAGGACTACGGGTTAGACAAGGTTGTTGTCGTAACGCCGTAGGGTATTCTTGTAATCTTTTTCAAGAATAGTGGAAATCTCAAGTGGGTTGCTTGGGGACTGGATGTAGGTCGGGAGGACCGAACCAGGATATATCTTGTGTACTCTGTGATTGATTGTCTTGATTTTGCATTTACTATTGTTTATTTAAGTTCTGCAAAAAGTGTCTGGACAGTCGACTCCTTGCACTATCATTCGACTGGTCAGTGTCGTTTTAGTTGTAGTTTCATTGTGTCTTCAGTCGTCTATCTTATCCATCAGTCGACTGCATAGAGTTATTGTTTTTATTTTATTTTGGTTATATCAGTCGACTGGTTCATAACCTAGTCGACTGCACCGAGAAAATTTCCGCAGTTTTTATTAACACTATTCACCCCCCCTCTAGTGTTTGTTGTCTCGCCTACAGGATCCAACACTTGGTATCAGAGCAAGGTTACAGGCTATGGCAACTACTTCAAATACAAATCAGTACCATGAAGGCCAATCTACACAACGGCCACCGCTATTTGATGGAACGAACTACAATTATTGGAAGTGCCGAATGAGAATCTACCTCCAATCAATCCACTACGAGATATGGCAAATGACAGAGACGGAATACACTGCCCCTACCATTCCATATGCACAATGGAATGATGATCAAAAGAATCAGACTATGAACAATGCCAAAGCAATGAATGCCTTATTTTGTGCACTCACAAAGGAAGAATTCAACCGTGTATCCAATGCTACAACCGCACATCAAATTTGGCATACACTCGAGGTAACACATGAAGGAACGAATAAAGTAAAAGAGTCTAAAATTTCTGTTCTTGTCCACAGGTTTGAGATGTTCAGAATGAAGGACAATGAGACTGTGTTCGAAATGATCACCAGATTCACAGACATCACAAACTCTCTTGTGGCGCTTGGAAAGATTTACACTCAAGCAGAGATGGTTCGAAAAGTCTTGCGTGCACTCACTCCAGAATGGGAGAAGAAGACCACAGCAATAGAGGAAGCAAATGACTTGTCACAACTTTCTCTCGAGAATCTTGTTGGCAATCTCATGGCATATGAGGTCCAACTTGAAGATCGAAAGAAGGATACAGAATCACACCAAGCAAAGAAGAAATCATTGGCTTTTAAAGCCATGACAGACTCAGAAGATGAGGAAGAAGATGAAGAAGAGATAGCAATGTTCACTCGAAGATTCAAGAAGTTCTTAAAGAAGGGTAAGTTTCATTCTAAAGTTAGAGATTCTAATGACCCTCCTACATGTTTCAGGTGCAACAAAATAGGTCACATGAAGAAGGATTGTCCCTTAGAAAATGCAAAGAACAAGGGAAAATCATCCAACTTCAAGAAGGACAAATATTCAAAGAACAAATTTGCCAAAAACAAGAAGGCTTATCAAGCTACATGGGATGATAGTGATTCATCTTCCGAAGAAGAAACGGATGAAAATAACGAAGTGGCAAATGTATGTTTCATGGCTGCACAAGAACATGTAAGTAATGATTATGATTCCGAAGATCTTCTTGATGCTTTTAATGAAATATTCCAAGAGTTAAAGAAAGAAAAGATTAGAGTTAAGAATCTTGAGAAAGTGAATCAAACACTTAATCAAGAAAATCTTAACCTTGATAAGGAAGTAAAATCCTTAAATTCTCGCATTGCAAGTTTAGATACTGATCTTGAAACTCTCAAAAAGAATTATGAAGAGATTTCAAAGAACGTATCTAAGTTTAACAAAGGCAAAGAGAATTTAAATGATATGCTTCATCATCAAGTTACATCTAGTCAAAAATATGGACTTGGTTTTAAAAAATCTTCTGTAAAAGAATCTCCTGTTGTAAACACTAGTAAAAATAAATCATCATCTATTTCTAGTGTTACACACAAGTTGTATGATTTCTTTGAAAAGCCTAATGTTGTTAATTTTAGTGATAAAAGCAAAACTACTGTTCAGTTAAGTCGACTGAACCATACAACCAGTCGTCTGTCCAGAGAAATTGGATCTTATTCAACGAGATCAAAACCTTTTATAAGTCGACCTAGTGATTCAGCCAGTCGACTGAACTACACTAACAGTCGACTGAAGGATACTGTTAAGTCGACTGGATAGAACAAGTTAGTATGGGTTCCAGTCAGTCTAAATCAGAATGATAGAATTGCTTATATTAATTCATATATATTAAATGTGTGTAATTCTACTTATTATATTCCTGCTTATGGAGGAAGATCAAACTCTTCATGGGTTTGGTTTCTCCCAAACTAATGTGTTTTGGACCCAATAAAAAGGGTACCATATTTACCTTAAACTTTTTATAGGTACCCAAGAAAGAACGCTGGATATTAGACAGCGGATGTTCAAAACAAATGAGAGGACATGCCAACCTACTATCCACCATTCAAAGCATAGATGGAGGAACCGTCACCTTTGGAGATAACAACAAAGGCAAAGTCATAGGTATTGGCATGGTCGGTAAAACTTCTAACCCAACCATAGAAAATGTGTTATTAGTTAATGGTTTAAAGCATAATCTTTTAAGTATTAGTCAATTATGTGATAAAGGATATAAAATAGTTTTTGAAAAAGATGCATGCTTGATTTATGATTCCACTATGCAAAATGTTGTTTTTCAAGGTTTTCGTAAAAATAATATTTATGAATTGTGTTTAAATGCAATTAATTTTTCAAATGACTTTTGTTTAATAGCCTCTAAAAATGAATCTTGGCTATGGCATAGAAGATTTGGACATGTGAACATGAAAAATCTCTCAAAATTATCTAAATATAACCTAGTTAAAGGACTGCCAAAATTATCCTTTAAAAAGGATAAGTTATGTGATGCATGCCAACTAGGAAAACAAATCAAATCCACTTTTAAAACAAAAGAAGTAATTTCTACTAGTAGGCCGCTCGAATTAATTCATATGGATTTATTTGGCCCTACTAGTGTTGCTTCTTTAAATAAAAGTAGATATGTGTTTGTTTTAGTAGATGATTTTTCAAGATTCACTTGGACATTCTTTTTAAAACATAAAAATGATGCTTTTGATGAATTTGCACATTTTTGTAAACGTGTTCAAAATCAAAGATCTCTAACTATAGTCACTATTAGAAGTGATCATGGTGGAGAATTTGAAAATGAAACATTTACAGAATATTGCAACAAGAATGGTATAACACATTCATTTGCATTTCCTAGAGCTTCACCACAAAATGGAGTTGTTGAAAGGAAAAATAGGACTTTGCAAGAATGCGCACGTACTATGCTTGTTGAAAGCAATTTACCAAAGCATTTTTGGGCTGAAGCTGTTGCTACAGCTTGTTATGTTTTGAATAGAATTCTTCTAAGACCTAAGCTAAAGAAGACTTGTTATGAGTTGTTTTTTAATAAAATTCCTAAAGTCTCTTACTTTAAGACATTTGGTTGTAAGTGTTTTATTCTAAACACAAAAGATAATTTAGACAAATTTGATCCTAGATCTAATGAGGGTATCTTTTTAGGATACTCAAATAGGAGTAAAGCATATAGAATTCTCAATAAGTCTACAATGACTATTGAAGAATCAATGCATGTTACATTCGATGAATCTTTACCTTCATCAACCTTAAATAAAGATGATGAGACTGATTCATCACCTTTAGATAATGTGATTAAATCCTTAGAACAAACTAATCTGACTGATAAGTCGACTGATAAGGTCTACCAGTCGACTGAAGTGAAGCAGTCGACTGAAGAACAAGTCAAGTCGACTGATCCTATTGTGATATCTTTAACTTTACCAAAGTCATTTGTTGAAGTTAAAGATCATCCTCATGACTTAATAATTGGTGACATCTCCCATGGTATTCAGACACGTTCACATGTTAATATGATCTCTCATACAACATTCTTGTCGGATTTTGAACCTAAAAATATACAAGAAGCTTGTGAGAATGAATATTGGATGAATGCCATGCAAGATGAACTAAACCAATTTATAAGGAATGATGTATGGGATTTAGTTCCTCGACCTCCTGATCAGACTATTATTGGTACCAAATGGGTATTTAAAAATAAGTTAGATGAATCAGGACAAGTTGTAAGGAACAAGGCTAGATTAGTTGCACAAGGATATAATCAAGAAGAAGGTATAGATTTTGATGAAACATATGCTCATGTTGCTAGACTAGAATCTATTCGTATTTTATTATCTTTTGCTTGTTTTATGAATTTTATACTTTATCAAATGGATGTGAAAAGTGCTTTTCTTAATGGGTTTATTAAGAAAAATGTTTATGTTAAACAACCACCAGGTTTTGAACATGAACAATTTCCAGATCATGTTTATAAATTGAAAAAAGGCTTTATACGGTCTTAAACAAGCACCTCGTGCTTGGTATGATCGTTTGAAAACTTTTCTTTTAGAAACAGGATTTGAAATAGGTAAAGTAGACACTACATTGTTTATCAAAAGAGTTAAGAATGATATCTTAATCATACAAATATACGTTGATGATATAATTTTTGGTTCTACTAATAATAATCTATGTCAAGAATTTGCTAATACCATGAAAAATGAATTTGAGATGAGTCACATGGGTGAACTCAATTATTTCCTTGGACTTCAAATTAAACAGTCCTCAAATGGCATATTTATCAATCAAGGCAAATATGCAAAGGAACTACTCAAACGTTTTAACATGGATAGTACTAGTAGTAAATCCACACCTATGGCTACTACTACTACTCTTGACAAAGATTTATTAGGTAAGAGTGTTGATCAAAAATCCTATCGAGGTATGATTGGTTCACTCTTATATATTACTGCAAGTAGACCAGATATTATGTTCAGTGTATGTTTATGTGCTAGATATCAATCTAGTCCTAAAGAGTCTCATTTAAAAGCAGTGAAATGAATTTTAAGATATATTAAAGGCACATCTGAATATGGTTTATTTTATCCACGCACCGATAATTTTCAACTTTTGTCATATAGCGATGCTGATTTTGCTGGAAGCAAAACTGATCGCAAGAGTACTAGTGGTACATGTCACTTTTTGGGACATTCCCTAGTCTCTTGGTGCAGTAAAAAGCAAAATTCCGTATCCCTATCAACCACAGAAGCTGAGTATATCGCTGCAAGTTTGGCATGTGCACAAATTTTGTGGATGAAACAAACTTTATTAGATTATGGTATTTCATTTGAGAAATCCTCAATTATGTGTGATAATACCAGTACAATTAATTTATCTAAAAATCCGATTCAACATTCACGTACAAAACATATTGATATTCGACATCATTTTCTACGTGATCATGTTTTAAAAGGAGATATATCTTTGGACTTTATCTCTACTGATAAACAAGTAGCAGATATATTTACCAAGCCCCTTAAAGAAGATACTTTCATTAAATTAAGGAGAGAACTTGGAATTTGTGATTTTATTGATATTTGCTGAAAATTTTTTCTGTTAAGTCGACTGTATTCTTGAGTAAGTCGACTGTAATGGTCTTTAACCATATCAATTTTTTATCTGACCAGTCGCCTGGTTCCTATACCAGTCGACTGATTAGTAGACATAAATTTTTTATTTTCTTCTCGACTCAGTCGACTGATATACCCTACCAGTCGACTGTTACGAGCTCAATCGTCTTCAGCGACTATTCATCGCGTCTTTTGAGATGAAATTCACCTCTCTTTTCACCCGTGATCTCTAATCTCTACTGTCGATTTTTTCTCTCTTTGATCTCAGCCGTTTATTCGCAGTTAAAAACCCTTTACCAGCCATTTTTCTCACCCTTACTGATCTCAAATTTTTCACCCAATCTCAAACCCTAGTTTGTGAAGAAGAAGGTAGTCGACTCCCAAGTTGCTGCTTGTTCTCGCCTCTGGTCTGCTCTTTCCTTTTCTTTGGTAAAATCCTTTCCCCTCTCTTTTCTTGGCACCTAAAAGATCCAAGCGATCTCATGAGGGTAGTTCTTCATCTCAAGACTACACTCAATTTCTCTTAAGTCCCGATTTCATTTATCAATGGTACCTTATTTGTACCATTACAATCTTCCCTGGAAGATTTGTTAACTTCAATGACCTTGATCGTTTCAATCTTATTCCCTTATTCCAAAATAGTAGTCTTTATTATTTTCTTTCCTTATCTAATCAACCCAATTATTATCCCCAACTCATCTATTTGTTTTACACAAATATGAGAGTTGTACAAAAACACGATGGGGATGTAATTATCCGTTCGTCTGTGAAGAATGTCAAAATGACACTCACACCGACCAGGATCAATCAAATACTTGGTATTGATGACGGAGGTTTTTATCTTGATGATATTATTTTAGATGATGCCTCTATTTTATCTAAAATCTTTTTACCCAATCATGGCCCTCCAATGACAAGCAAGAATATTAAACCAATTGCTAAGCTTGTAGCTAGAATATTAGCCTATAACATCCTTCCCAAAAAGGGTAGTTATGACCAATATTCTATAGAATTGCAAAAAGCTGTGTATGCAATTTTTGGTAAAATTGCTGTCAATTGGGGTCGAGTCATCTTTTCTAAACTTAATCAAGACCACACTCACTTTCTACCTTTTGGAGGTCTTCTTACTAGAGTCTTTGTAGCTTTTGGTATTGATCTCGATTTCGAGACCAATGTTGTTACTCGTTATGAGTGTTTCGATCGTGCTAGTTTGGCACGAATAAAACTTCTTGATCCTCCTTCTAGATCACCCACTAGGTCTCCTCCACTTTCTCAAGCTCCTTTAGGTTCTACTTCTAGACCCTCCAGACCTTCTACCTCTACTGATCCACCTCTTCAAACCAACTATGATGATCCTCGTACTCTATATGACTGTGTCTCTTATCTAATGAAGCATTCAGCCACTGTGGATACCCAACTTCATAACCTTGATTCCAAACTCGACCACATTGATAACAAACTTGACAACCTCTCTAATCTCTTCAACTCTCAATTTCATCCTCCTTCTCATGGTGATGATGAAGACTCCGATGAGGAAGATTGAAGACTTTTTTTATTTTTATTTTTATTATGTAATTTCCCTTCTTAATGCACTTATTTCTGTATGAGACTTTATCTTAGTTTCTATTTTTCAATGCAAAAGATTGTTATTTTGTGCTTTTTGATGATAACAAAGGGGGAGAGATATCTGTGTTATATCTGTTATGGTTATTCTCTTATCTGTGTTATATCTGTTATGGTTATTTTCTATCCTCTTATTTGTTAACTTTGTTCTATTTCTGGGTATTGGAAAACTCTCGGGTCAGTCGACTGCCCAAAGGCATATAAGTCGACTGATGCTACTGCATCTGTACTTATTTTCTGCTTATGATTTTTCTATGTATGGTTTCCTGATCAGTCTCCTATCATTGTGATAAGTCGACTGATACATGTTTTTATGAAACATTTGTAAGACAATGCATTCTGTGTTTTTAATAGGGGGAGCATGTCTTTACTTTGCTTGTATATTATTTGTTATTTTCAGCTATTGTGTTGTCATCATCAAAAAGGGGGAGAATGTTGATTCTTGATTTTGATGATCACAACACAGTGCAACATGTGTCTATGTTATACAGCTAACATTGCAGGTTGTACATACAACAGACTATTCTAGCTGAACAAATGAACAAGCTCAAAGGATACAGATAAAGACTTCACTCAGACAAGATTCAAGACTTCACTCAAGACAAGACTCAAGACTCAAGACCTTAGCTCAATTATGTCAAAATTATAGTGTCTTGTAAAAACATTGTATCTTACTTTTTGTTGAGTCTTAGTCTGATGTAAAGCCTTGTCACACACACACACACACTTAAAATTTCATAATGTGTGTCTCTTAAAAACCCCAAAAAGAGTCAAAACAGTTTGAAGTAATTTAACTTTTGAGTACCAGTCGACTTAAGCCTCTACCAGTCGACTGATAGTACAAAACTGTTTAAATTTATTCAAACTCTGATCAGTCGACTCATATGGCAACCCAGTCGACTGTTCGAGAGCTTTTGACCGTTTTCTGTTTTTCAAAATCGAATTTTTTCAAACTCAAAAGCTTAGATCCGTTGGTTGACAGTTGGAGTAACTGTCTCCCAACGTCCAGGAGATCAAACTCTTTAAGTAGAGTTCAGATCTCACTGAAAAGATCTACATAATTCTCTTTGAAATCCGAGCAATCTTTGTGAAAAATTCTAAGTGATATTTTTGAGAAATAAAGCTTTCAAGATCATACTCTCTGGTTCTCTACACTCAGTCTAGTATAGCAACGAATTCGCTCTGGACTGAGTATAGAAGTCGACCTTGTTTATTAGCCACGTGCATCAACACATACACCAACAAGGCTATAGGTTGACTATAAAGTATTTCTTACTTTTTTGCTCTCGGTTGGAGAGTGTCTGTGACTCTAGGTTGTAGAGTCGGTTTTGTTTCACTCTTGGTAGTAGAGTGGGTCTGCTTTCTCTGGTTGAAAGAAAGGACTACGGGTTAGACAAGGTTGTTGTCGTAACGCCGTAGGGTATTCTTGTAATCTTTTTCAAGAATAGTGGAAATCTCAAGTGGGTTGCTTGGGGACTGGATGTAGGTCGGGAGGACCGAACCAGGATATATCTTGTGTACTCTGTGATTGATTGTCTTGATTTTGCATTTACTATTGTTTATTTAAGTTCTGCAAAAAGTGTCTGGACAGTCGACTCCTTGCACTATCAGTCGACTGGTCAGTGTCGTTTTAGTTGTAGTTTCATTGTGTCTTCAGTCGTCTATCTTATCCATCAGTCGACTGCATAGAGTTATTGTTTTTATTTTATTTTGGTTATATCAGTCGACTGGTTCATAACCAAGTCGACTGGTTCATAACCAAGTCGACTGCACCGAGAAAATTTCCGCAGTTTTTATTAACACTATTCACCCCCCTCTAGTGTTTGTTGTCTCGCCTACAGGATCCAACAGCTCTGCTCTGCAAAACCTTCCCCGCAACTCTCAAGGGCCCAGCTTGAGAATGGTACTCTCGCCTTGCCCCTTCCTCAATATTCTCCTTCGAGCAATTTGAGACACTCTTCGTCACCCACTTCGTGAGTAGCCGCAGAACTGAGAAGACCAACATTTCGCTACTCTACCTCCACCAGAAGAAGGGTGAGAAGTTGAGAGACTATGTGAAAAGGTTCACAGCTGAAGCCAGGTCCATAGCATCCCTCGACCATTCGGTCGCTGCAGCAGAATTTCAATCCAATCTCCTCAACTCCAGCCTCCGCTCCTCCCTCGCCAAGAAGCCGCAACAGAACTTCTCTGACCTCCTCCGGAGCGAAAAGTATATTCGGGCCGAAGAAGCTGAGCACCACCCCAACTTGGAGGGGTCTTCCTCCGGGTCTAAGAGAAAGGAAACAGAAGAGGAAGGAGCCAAGAAGCTCCAGAAGGATAATGGCGGCCAGCGCCGACCTCCCCCCAGATTCGAGAAATTTACTCCTCTCACCACCGATGTCTCCACCATTCTAATGGAAGTTGAGAAGGAGGGGGTCATACCTCCTGCTCCGAGGATGAACACCCCCGCCAAGAAGAGGGATAAAGAGAAGTGATGCCGTTATCACCGGGACCATGGCCACGACACCAATGATTTTCGGGCCTTGAAGAATGAGATAGAAGCCCTCATCCAGAGAGGGCAGCTGACCAGGTTCGTGAGAAAGAACCGAGCCGACCTTCTTCCCCCGCCTCGGGGGGCTAACAAGCGTCCTGAACGCGATGAAACGCCCGACTTCGAAGAGGAGCGTGTCCTACACCTCATTCATGGGGGCCCAATGGGGGGCTCTTCAAACTCCTCTCGAAAGGTGTTCATTAGGGAAGTCAATTCGGTTCGCGCCACCCCTCCTCCTAAAGGCCTCGGAGTGCCCGTCACATTCTTAGACGAAGATCTTGAAGGTGTCCGCACCCCCCATTGTGACGCACTCGTCATCAATCTCCATATGGAGAACTTCAAAGTGGAGAGGATCCTAGTGGACAATGGCAGATTCGTTAACATCCTCTTCCTTGCTGCTTTTAAAGGCCTCAAACTCTCCCGAGACAGACTCAATCCCGCCGGCTACACGCTTCATGGGTTCACGGGAGTGCCAGTGACTATTGAAGGGGTGATCACCCTCGATGTAACCGCTGGCAAAACTCCTACTACCCGAATAGAGTTGATGGACTTCATGGTCGTAGATGTTCCTGCAGCTTACAATGTCATTCTGGGTCGGCCCAGCCTAGCTGCCCTTGAAGCCGTCCCTTCTGACTATCACCTCAAGATGAAGTTCCCCACCCGGGCAGGAGTAGGGGAGGTAAAGGCAATCAGGAAACGGCCCGCAAGTGCTACATGACCTCTACCCTCGGTCCAGTCCTCTCCCTAGAAACTCTGGAAATCCCCCAAGATGCTGCCTGACCAACGTTCGAGCCAGTGGATGAATTAGAGGAAGTGCTCTTCTCTGATCAGGATCCAACCCGAAAGTTCTTTGTTAGGAAGACCCTCCCATCCGCCCTATGCTCAGACATAGTCCAGTGCATCCGAAGGAACCGAGACCTCTTTGCTTGGTCAGCTGCAGACATGCCCGGAATTTTTGAAGAGCTCTTGGTCCACCACCTCAGCGTAGCTCCGGGGTCCAAACCGGTTCAACAGAAGAGGCGCAAGTTCGCCCCCGAGCGCCAGCTAGCTATAAAAGAGGAGGTGGACAAGCTCTTGAAGGCCCGGTTCATACAAGAGGTGAACAATCCCGAATGGTTGTCAAATGTAGTAATGGTGAAGAAGTCCAATGGGACCTGGAGGATTTGTATCAATTTTACCGATCTCAACAAGGCTTGCCCGAAGGACCCCTTCCCTCTTCCAAGTATTGACACTTTGATTGACACCACTTCGGGTCATGAACTCCTCAGTTTCATGGACGCTTTCTCAGGCTACAACCAGATCCGCATGTTCCCCCCAGATATCCCGAAGACCTCATTTGTGACCGACCAGGGCCTCTACTGCTATAGGGTTATGCCCTTCGGTTTGAAGAATGCAGGCGCCACATATCAATGCCTTGTCAACAAGGTTTTCCAAGCTCAAATCGGCCGGAATATAGAGGTGTATGTTGACGACATGCTCGTAAAAAGCATCCGAGGGGCCGACCACGTGACCGACCTACAGGAGGCGTTCGATGTTCTGAGAAAGCACAACATGAGACTCAATCCGAACAAGTGTGCATTCGGAGTCTCGTCAAGAAAGTTCCTCGGCTTTATGGTCAGCCAACGAGGAATTGAAGCAAACCCTGAGAAAATCAAGGCCATATTAGACATGGCCCCTCCCAAGAATGTTAAGGATGTTCAGAGGCTAACAGGCCGCCTAGCCGCCATAGGGCGTTTTCTCTCGAAGTCCGGAGAGAAATTCCTCCCCTTCTTCAAGGCCCTCAGGGGGGCTAAAGGTTTCGAATGGGGTCAGCAGCAACAGGAGTCGTTAGACCAGCTCAAGGCTTACCTCATCAACCCTCCTCTCCTCAGCAAACCCATTCCTGGTGAACCCCTCTACCTCTACCTAGCAGCCTCCGAGCAGACCCTCAGCGCCGTTTTAGTAAGGGAAGAAGACCGGGCTTAAAAGCCCATCTACTATGTGAGCAAGGTACTTCGGGATGCCGAGCTCCGCTACCCGAGGATTAAAAAGATGGCTTATGCCCTGGTGATGGCCGCAAGAATGCTTCGCCCGTATTTTCAGTCCCATTCGATGATCGTTCTTACCGACCAACCGCTGAAGCAAGTGCTCCACAAGCCGGAGACCTCCGGTCGTCTTATGAAGTGGTCTATCGAGCTGAGCCAGCATGATATAACTTATCAGCCTCGGACCGCAATCAAGGCTCAGGCCTTAGCAGAATTCATAGTTGAAAGTACCATCCCCGAGTTCAGCCAAGCAATGAAGGGACCACCTGTCTGGTCGGTTTATGTAGATGGCTCCTCTTGTAACGATGGAAGCGGGGCAGGGTCATTCTGGCAGGCCCAGATGACTTCATCCTCCAATACTCCCTCCGTATCAACTTCAAGGCCTCTAACAACGAAGCAGAATACGAGGCACTCATAGCCGGCCTGGGAATGGCTCGCAATGTAGGGGCGCAACGCCTCCGGATCTTTAGCGACTCTCAGCTGGTCGTAAATCAGGTCCTCGGCGAGTATGAAGCACGTGATGACCGAATGGTTAAGTACTTAGCCAAGGTGAGGAGCCTCATGGCACTATTTGAAGAAGCCCTCATCCAACGAATCCCCCGGGAAGAAAATGCCCAGGCCGATGCCCTTTCCAAGCTAGCCTCTTCCTCTCTCCATGGTCTCGAGCAGACCGTCTTGATAGAGGTCCTCCTGAAGCCAAGTATAGAGGATGAAACTTCCGACTCAAGGGAGTCACTACCTGTCCTGCTTCAAGATGATTGGATGAAACCCCTTGTCGAATTCTTAAGGGACGGGCTCCTCCCCGAAGATCCAGAGGAAGCTCACCAAGTAAGAACCTGAGCAGAGCGATACACACTTATCGAAGGCGTCCTATACAAACGCTCCTTCACACAGGTAGACGGCAGGCCGACTACGCACTGCAAGAACTTCACGAGGGCATCGGCGGGGCACATTCAGGGTCCAGATCTCTAGCCCGCAAAGTGTTGAATTACGGATATTTCTGGCCCACTCTCCTACGAGATGCCGAACGACACGTTCGGCAATACAGCTCTTATCAGAAGTACTCCGACATCCGACGCCTGCCACAAGCTCCACTCACTTCCCTATCAAGTCCTATCCCCTTCGCAATGTGGGGAATGGATTTACTAGGGCCATTCCCACCAGCTCCCGGCCAGTTCAAATTCTTAGTCGTGGCAATCGACTACTTCTCAAAATGGATAGAGGCCGAGCCCTTGGCCACGATCACCGCGAACAAGGTAGTTCAGTTCTTTTGGAAAAGCGTAATCTGCCGATTTGGTGTCCCTCGGGTCCTCATAACAGACAACGGAACCCAGTTTACCGGGGCTGCCTTCCAAGCTCTATGTGAAGACCTCGCCATCCAACACCGATTCTCCTCCGTTTCCTATCCACAGTCGAATGGCCAAGTCGAGAATGCTAACAGACAGATCCTCTCCGGTATTAAGAAGAGGTTGGATAAATGCTCTAAAGGCTTATGGGTCGATCAACTCCCGAACGTGCTGTGGAACTACCGCACTACAAAACGAACCCCCACAGGAGAGAGTCCATTCAATCTCACCTATGGGTCCGAGGCTATGATCCCCCTAGAAGTCGGTATACCCTCTCCTCGTCTAATGGCATATGAAGAAGAACAAAATGCCAGAGAGCTCCGAGCAAATCTAGACCTGATTGATGAGATCCGAGAAAGAGCTGCCATTCGTTAACAAAGCTACCGAAGAAGGATCAAGTTGGCATACAATAAGAGAGTCCGTCCCACCAACCTCAAAGAAGGGGACTTGGTCCTCAGAAAGTTAGTCATCTCTTTCCCCGGTCAGAAGAGCAAACTGGCTCCAAATTGGGAGGGACCCTATAAGATCGCCCAAGTCGTTCGGCCTGGCACATACAGACTAGAAGACCTCGAAGGCAGGGAGATCCCCAGGACTTGGAATGCCGACCATCTCTTAAAATACCAAGAGAGAGCACTAATGCCTCTCTAAGTATTCTGGGATGTCGAACCGTTCCTCTCCTTTACTTGTATTTTTTCCTTTATTTCTCTTTTGTAATAACGGCTTGCAACTTTAGAAGCAGCCGACCATTAGTCATCAATAAAGAAAGCTTTTTTATATTTTACTTGTAAAAATTGTTTACATCTCTCTGCCTTTACTCTTCACTATAACGACGGTTTCGGAGTCCAACACTTGGCTCGATTCTACTTCGCAAGCTCGCTCTTAAGCAAGCTAGAGGTAGGTCACCATTCAGAATTGCTCCCACAATCGTTGAATAACTCTAACGATGGTTCGGAGTCCAATACTTGGCTCGATTCTACTTCGCAAGCTCGCTCTTAAGCAAGCTAGAGGTAGGTCGCCATTCGGAATTGCTCCCACAACCGTTGAATAACTCTAACAATGGTTCGGAGTCCAACACTTGGCTCGATTCTACTTCGCAAGCTCGCTCTTAAGCAAGCTAGAGGTAGGTCGCCATTCAGAATTGCTCCCACAACCGTTGAATAACTCTAACGATGGTTCGGAGTCCAACATTTGGTTCGATTCTACTTCGCAAGCTCGCTCTTAAGCAAGCTAGAGGTAGGTCGCCATTCGGAATTGCTCCCACAACCGTTGAATAACTCTAACGATGGTTCGAAGTCCAACACTTGGCTCGATTCTACATCGCAAGCTCGCTCTTAAGTAAGCTAGAGGTAGGTCGCCATTTGGAATTGCTCCCACAACCATTGAATAACTCTAACGATGGTTCGGAATCCAACACTTGGCTCGATTCTACTTCGCAAGTTCGCTCTTAAGCGAGCTAGAAGTAGGTCGCCATTCGGAATTGCTCCCACAACCGTTGAACAACTCCAGCGATAGTTCCCAGTCCAGTACTTGGTTCGGCCCAACCTCGGAAGCTCGCCCTTAAGCGAGTGAGATGAAATGACTTCGGGAGCAACAGGCAGAAGCGGAGGCTACCCCTCTGCCACATAAGGCTCACTCATCTTACAAATTCGCGAGATTAAATGACCGAAGCAGAGCTTGGCACCACTGGCCGAACGCTCATGACGCCGACCCCCAAATGAGCAAAAGACCAGCTCGGGGACCTCGGCACGATGAACACAGTCACAAAAAAAACAACCACACAAATCCACTAAAAATGCGCAAGTCCAAGAAAGAAATATCATTAAGAGTGGGGACACAGTACAAGGCAACTCTTCCTTACAACCAGATTACAAGGCGTTAGAAAGCAAAAATTACAATGCTGACTTGTTACACCTAGACTAAATACAAGGGCCTCAAAAACATGATCTTCAACGTCTCTTTGGCACAGGGATGTTCCACTTCAAGGACACTCGAGGGCGGCAACGTTTGCCTCCGGAACTCGACCCTAAACCAGCGAATTGAGACGTGTCCTCGGTGCTACTCCTAACAGTCGCTTCGACGGATGCTCCGCTCGATGAAATGGCAACCCCGCTTTGTACAACCCCCGGACTAGGTTGGCCGATGGGCGAACGGGTTGCGAGCTCATAAAATGAAATGCCCCGCTTGCTCTCCGCACGAGTACACGAAGTGCTCCGAATGTTGATCGGCCCCGAACGCGGTCTGAGGCGAGCCACCTCCGCCTCCAGCTCTGAGATCCGCTCCCTCAGAGAGTCATCTTTTACATCGACCTCGAAGCAAGGTGGTATTGCAGAGCTCGGAACGCCAGAACGACTGGCGATAAGACGGCGGAGATGAGTGACTTCGATGCTCTTGTCCACTGTGGCTCTCTTCAGCGCGTCGACCTCGGCCGTCAGTTCGTCACGTTCGGCCGTCAGTTTGGCCACCTCTGCCGTCAATCGCTATCCCTCCGTCCGAAGCTCCGTCTCTATCGTTTGCAAGTGACGAATCTCAGAGAGCAGATCGTCCCTCTCCGCTGTTATTTTCGATAAAGTATGGCGGATGCACTTGAGCCGAAGGCCGTAACTAAAGGCAGTCGATGAACCATCATCCACTCCTAAGGGGGCCATCTCAGCGAGCCTGCTCTTCAGTCGCCGAATCTCGATGTCCCGCTGACCCAGGATGAGTTGCAGGTGGTTCTGCTCGCTTACGGCTCTGCGCAACCCCAGCTCGAATTCATAGAGCTGCTCTCGTCACCTCGTCAAGCACAGCCTCGTCGCCCCTAAGCCGACCTCGGGAATAGGCTTGACAGTTTGAGTGACCACCGCAAGCTGAAAAGAAGTCGAAGCAAACAACAAATTTTCAACACATAGCCGAACCCCTTAGCCAAATTTCAAGAGTTTTTGAGAAAGTTATGATAGAGAGACGCGAAGTCGAGCCCAAAAAGATGTTTTCATTCATTATAAAAAAGCGGTGGCCAGTCCGCGATTAGGCATTACATTTAAAAACTCAAAAAAGCAGAAGAAAAGAAAAAGCAAGCGAAGTCAGGGCGCGACCTCTTTCCCGGGGCAGCGAGAGTGGGTAGGGGCAGACGTCCCTGAAGGGGTCATCACCGCCAGCGGGGTGACCACAGACCCCTGGACCTCGGTGACGACCTCGACCTCAGGCTCGACTTCGTCTTCCCCTTCTTCTTCTTCTCCCTCCGACTTGGGGTCGAAACCTTCGACGTGACCCGGGAACAATCTTCATCCCGAACAGTCCACCTCGGGGTACGCCTTTGACACCCGGGCGAGGGCTTCGGCATAGGCTTTGCCCATGTTCTGGGCAAGAAAGCCTTGCGCCTTCACCATGGTGGCATCCTCGGCCTCCTTCACCGCGGTAGCCTTGGCCTCTGCCGCTTCGGCCACTTGTTTGGCTGCCTCCTCCTTCTGGCGAAGAAGGTCGCCCTCCAGCTTCACGACTAGACCCTCGAGGTATTCGACCCTCGTCGTCCTCCCTTCAAACTCGACCCTGAGCTTGCCGAGCTCGTTCCTCATGCGAGCTTTCTCCTTCCGAGCTTGGTCAGACTCCTGCTTCAGCTCCTTCTCCAGAGCCGTCAACCTCTCCGAGAGGTGACCAAAGTGGACGATGATCTACGATAGGAGACGAGGTGTTAAAAGAGTTAGAGAAATTAGACATGAGAAGAACCAATAACGGCAAAAATTCAACACTTACCGAGATCGCCGAGCGAGCAATCTCGATGACGTCGTCGCCTTCCAGCCCAACCTCCATGGCGGCCCGATCCTTCGGCGTCGCCAGGTGCTTGACCACCTGCATGCTCGCCAAGGAGTTGCCGAGGAACCCGTCATGTTTCCGAACCTGCCAGTCCGGAACATGAATCCTCTTGTGCTCCTCGGTCAAGAGCTCCTCGACCACCACTGTCAATGAGGGCGTTGCCATCTTGAGGGCTGCGGCGATGGGAAAGTCACCAGCCTTGGTCAACACTGAGGCACCTCCTTCGGCCACGGTCGGGCTCCCCAGGGTTTCCACCTCCTCGACCACCTCCGTGACCCTCGGAGTCTTCGCAGTTGGCAACTTGGTGGCCACCCTCTTTCGCTTCTTCGGCGCCTTATTAGCAAGACCAGCCCTCAAAGCCAACACATCCTCGTAGTCCATCGCCTCTGCATTAAAAATGAAGTTTGTTAATGCAATACAAGTCATAAAAGTTGAAATATGAAAAAGAAAGGACGGAAACATAAGAGGAGCCGCGTACTGGGATCTACGCAGTAGAGCCCTCCCCTGAACAAAACATCCTCGGTCAGCTCCCGCCAATCATACTTCGGCCGATCGAGAAGTGTTCGAACTGCCTCTTCATCTTCGGGCGAAGCTTGGGCAGCGCCTTCACCCTCTTCGGCACCTCTTCCACCCAACTAGAAGGAATAGGCTAGGCCTCCGCACTCCGCACTATCAAATACTTTTCACGCCAGTGCTTTATGGAGTCGGGGCATATAACGAGCCTACTGCCATGCCTCGGGGCCAAGTAATACCGGAACTCCGACCGGTTCGCTTGATGAAGCCGGTAGATCGTCCGAAGTACACTTAGCTCCGGCTCGATCCCAGCGGCTTGGCAGTGAAGCACGAAACCATTTATGACTCTCCACGTGTTCGGCATAAGTTGGATGGGGCTGACCCCAAACCACCTCAGAACGAGGGTTGCGAATGGATGGAGAGGTAGCCGAGCCCCGGCGATAAAGGCATCAACCGGCCAGCAACACATTGTCAATGGCAGCGGCGAGTTGGCCCTAACCCCGGGACCCGGCAGCATAAGTTCGTACTCCTCCGGGATGTGGAAGCAATCCCGGATCACTGCCAAGTCTTCTTCGCGGAGGATCGACACCGTCTCATCTGCCTCGATCATCTCCCTCGCCTCATTCTCATCAAAAGTCCTCCCCCTCCCGTGAACAATACGCTCGGCATGCTTCTCCGGAAGTTCTCAAACTCTGTAAAGCCCAGTCAGTGGCCCCGGCAACCTGCCAAACAGCCCCATGCACTTCGGATCCTCCACGATCGTATCCCTACTGAACACCTTCTTCCCCTTATCTGGGCGACTCGGAGTACGGGCTTCGGCAACTTGAGGGGAGGGCTCGGACCAAGAAGAAAATGACTCGGTGACAGAGGAAAGAGACATATTTATACTTGGAAAGAAACTAAGTATAAATTACCTTAAAGATATGCTGTCGGAAACTTCATCAGAAGACGGACGACGATCACCTGAAGCTCTCGCTAAGCACAAATCACTGCCTGAGTAAAAAGTGGAGAAGTGAAAAATGAAAGGGGGGGTAAGGTTTTATAGAGCGAGGCACGCAAAACGAGATTAATAGGCCCAGACTATCAGCCCATTTACACAAAATGAAAAAAACAATCTGAACCGTCGCCTTGTTTACCACGCTAAGCCGCACATCGCATTAATTACCGTCCCATCTGACAAGAACTCAGAGGTCATCGCATTAAGTAAGCGTCACATCCGTCAGAGCTGTCAGAAGTTCAGACGCCATCACATTTAATGGTTGCCACATCTGTCAGGAGCGCAGAAGCCACCAACTACGCAGGGCGTGCTCCGCCAAAAATGACAAGTCAAGGACTTCGACACCAACAGCTGAGCGTTCTTGACACCGACCATGTTACATGGAAAGTTGGACCTCGGCACCACTGCCGAGTGTTCTTGACACTGACCATGTTACATGGAAAGTTGGACCTCGGCACCAGCTGCCGAGTGTTCTTGACACCGACCATGTTACGTGGAATGTTGGACCTCGGCACCAGCTGCCGAGGGTTCTTGACACCGACCATGTTACATGGAAAGTTGGACCTTGGCACCAGCTGCCCAGCGTTCTTGACACCGACCATGTTACATGGAAAGTTGGACCTCGGCACCAGTTGCCGAGCGTTCTTGACACCGACCATGTTACATGGAAAGTTGGACCTCGGCACCAGCTGCCGAGGGTTCTTGACACCGACCATGTTACATGGAAAGTTGGACCTTGGCACCAGCTGCCGAGCGTTCTTGACACCGACCATGTTACATGGAAAGTTGGACCTCGGCACCAGCTGCCGAGCGTTCTTGACACCGATCATGTTACATGGAAAGTTGGACCTCGGCACCAGCTACCGAGCGTTCTTGACACCGACCATGTTACATGGAAAGTTGGACCTCGGCACCAGCTGCCGAGCGTTCTTGACACCGACCATGTTACATGGAAAGTTGGACTTCTGTTTGTGAAATCTAGCTACCTAAATAAGTAGATAAAACTAGACACAAATTAAAAACCTCGCAAGTGCACGAATCGTTTGAAGAAGCGTAGTAATAGCAAGGGTCGATCCCACAGAGATTGTAGACTTTAACTTACTAATCAATAAAAAGACTAAGAATCATAAAGAATTGTTTTAAATGTCTAAGAGAAATAAAAAGATTTAAACTAAATTAAGAAGTGTTGAATCACAAATATCGATTAAATAGTTGGGTTTAGATTTACACCAATAGTCAGTAATACTAAGTCACCTTCTGAACTTCTTCTTATTACTCATGTTTGTTCTCTTCAAGGGCATGGTATCTACTCCTTAAAGTAATGTTTCCCTAAGCCAAGAATTAGGCATGGTATCTACTCTAATTCGTTTCTTTCATTAAGTGTTTAGCATGGTATCTACTAAGTTGTGCTTAAAGAAAACATAAGATCAGTGGAAACGAACAAACACTCAAGGTTCTAGAAATTGGTATCAGATCTAGATTCCTTAAGTTGATTGAACCAGGAACCCCTAAAGATTCCTTTGTTACAAGTTACTGGCACGAGATACGGGTCGTCTCAATATGCTCATCTAACAGATTCAGATGGATGGTAATGCAAACTTGATATTCTCAAGTTCTGTACGTCAGTCGACTGGCTCTCACCTCAGTCGACTGCTCTCAGAGCTTTGAGAATAAGTTTGATTATCATCAATCTATACCAATACAAACGGATTCAATCAATAAGTAAATAGAAGAATTTAGAAGAACATAACACTACATAACTACGGCTTCAATTTACCCAACTATAGAATTTAGTTCCACATAATAATACTTTTATTAATCAACAAGTTCAAATACATGACCAACATAAAAGAATAGAAGAAGAAGAAATAAACTAATGAAGTCCAGCAATGAGGTCGACTGGCTGTCATACAGTCGGCTGCCTTCGAATACTTGATCTCCTATCTCCTTCCTCGATGCTGGTAGAATAATACCCCTGTTGATGACTTGAACGCTCAGACTCTTGTGATTCGGTGGTGGGTGTTTGTGGATGATGATGATCAAAAGATGGAGTCCAGAGAGAGAGAGCTAGAGGATATCCCTTTACCGATATTTATAGAACACGGCTGAAGAATTAGGGTTTCCCCTTTTTCAGGAAAGTTACTCTCTTTTTATTATTTCCTTCCTTATTTGATCGGTGATTTATATCTTTCTCTTTTCTTCTTTTCTTCCTTATCTGTTAACCACGTGCTCTTGCCAATCCCCTGTCTCTAGCTTTGATTTGTTGGAGAATATTATTCGCATATCGCTAAGGTTTGGATAGATTTGGATTGAGATACAGCTGCCTCTTATCCTTTCACTACGCTGCATACCAGTCGACTGCCTTGGATGTAGGTCGACTGGTACTGAGACATCTGTGGCTTCACGATTTTTCGGTCAAGTCGACTGGTGTTTGGAGAAGTCGACTGTGCCGAAGCTTAGCAAACTCTCTGTCTGGTCGACTGCTGAAGAGCCAGTCGACTGTTGTCTCTGCAGTTTCCTGTATATTATTTCTCAGTCTGTATTCGTCTGGAATCTGCTTCGTTTTGCTGCTTTTGGTTATTTCCTATTGAAAAGAGAGAATGAGAGTTAAATACCACATATAGAGCTTTTACATGTGCATTTATAATAAGATTATTGCTCCTAAATGTGAATATTCTTGTGTTCATCAACTTCGGCAACAGTTGCCGAGCGTTCTTGACACCGACCATGTTACATGAAAGTTGGACTTCGGCAATAGTTGCTGAGCGTTCTTGACACCGACCATGTTACATGGAAAGTTGGACTTCGGCAACAGTTGCCGAGCGCTCTTGACACCGACCATGTTACATGGAAGAGTTGGACTTTGGCACCAGCTACCGAGCATTCTTGACACCGACTATGTTACATGGAAAAAACTACCTCGGACCTCGCCGAACCCCCTCTCCGCACTTACAACCTGGCCGAGGTGCCTCTTCTCTTCGGCAAAAGGCGCCGAACCACCCATGGACTTCGGCCTCCCTGGCAGCGAGCGCTCGAAGGGGTCGGCGGTACGATAAAAGCACGTAGGCCGCACAACGAAGGAAACAACCGTGCCATTCGCGAAAAAATTGCGAAAAAATAATTAAAAATTCGGGAAAGTTAAGAAAAACTCCTGGAAAATAATTATAAAGTTGGAAAAATATTTTCTAATCCCCAAGCAAGTAATTATTGCCAAGGACAATCTATTAAGACCCCCGAACGACGAATCGACACTTCGCAAAGATAAACGAATATTCCTGCGAAAACACCGCATGAGCAGAAGAACTCAGAGTGCAACCAACTTGGAAAAATCACCGCAGTACTGCCTTCAAAGATTCAAAACCTTCCATTTGGACTCCGATACAACTCCACTAGCCATTAAAACAGTAAAACTACTCCTCAAAGGCTGATCAAACTCAGTCTTCGGGAGTGGGGGGCTCGTGATATGGCTAAAAATAGGGTTAAACCGGAACCGTCCAAATCGGGCACGAATCTTGAAGCCCAGGGGGAAAACGATAATTTCACCCACCAATAGGTCTTAAGCGGGTACGGGTTCTCCTCCTCGAACACCTACTAACCCGCGAACTGATCCACCTCAACTGGGTGCGGGTTTCAATGCGAAGCAAACCCAGTCCATAAAGGATAGAATTAGGGTTTCTGATTAAATCCTAATCAACGGTCCTGATTCATATCTATCCCTTCACTGGGGATTAGGGATTACATTCCTTATCTAACCACAGGGGGATTACATTCCTAATCTGATCCCAGCGGCGCCTATAAATACCCCCCATCCATCTCCATTAAAAGGTAATCAATCTTTTGCCAGTTTTTGCGCTCTTTCATAATCACTTCTGATTACTGACTTGAGCGTCAGAGGGTGCGTCACCGGGAACAACCCCGGTGTCTCGCACTTTTTGCAGGTGTACGGTGGGAGCAACGGTCAAACTCCGGCGGAACAGGTAACAGGTTTGTTATTCAAAGTTTCCCAAGAATCCACAAATACTATCTGTTTGTCCCCACACCAGATTCAGCGGCAACATATATATATATATATATATATATATATATATATATATATATATGATCCGTTTGATGTTTGATGAAGAAAAACTTTTCTAATACATGTTGTAAGAGCATATAATCATGGAAAAATTGATATAACTAGTTGTATGAGTGGTTAACAAATTGTAAGAGAGTTTTGGGATCAGAGATTAGATCTTTACATGTTGAAAGATTGATTTTTATTTCCGAGTCTGATGATGAACAAACCGAAAGTGGATTTTTGAGTCTTTATGTAGTCTTGGTTGAATTTGGATTTTCTATTGATACTGTAATATCCCGATCGACTATTAATAATATTATTTTATTAGCATCCGACTACTTGTTTATTTTTATATTTTCCTTTCACAATTGAGTTATCTTTTAATTAGGAATTAATTGTTAGTTAAACCTAGGGTTACAAAGACATAAGAGATTAAGATTTCTTCTAGAAAAATTCCTCCTCCATATCAATCTTCCCTCACATAACACCTCCCCCACCTCCCCCCTTCTCCTAGGTGTGGCCGGCCCCCAAAAGATGGGGGGGCTTTTGTACAATTGTGTGGGTGCACAATTGAAATCTCCACCCCTCTCTCCTCCTATAAATACCCCCTTCCTTTCACCATAGTCTCATTTTAGAAAGATCAAAAAAAAGAAAGAAAGAAAGGAAAAGAATGAGTGGACTAACTTGAGAGTTTTATTTGTAGGTTGCTAGAAGTTCTAGGAGAAAGAAGGAGAGTAGCTAGTGCTTCCATCAAGAAAAGAAACAAGGTGGGGGGTCTTCCTAGGTTTGTTGTTTATGTGTTTGTTTGTTTGTTTGTTGTTGTTCTTTGAATGGTGTTTGATGATCCTCCTTCTTCTTACCCTCTTGTTTATTTTTCTTTTGGTGTGGTTACTTTGTAGTGGTATGGTTGTATGAGTTTTCTCATTTTGAATGTTGTTAACTACTTGGACTAAAATAACACATGCATATAAATTTGTACATACAACCATGTAAGGTTGTAGGACTTGAATGTGAGACCATACATAAGGCATATGAATTTGTTTACAACCATGTAAGGTTGTAGGACCTATGTTGAACCTTGGACTAAAAGAAAGCATATGTTGAAAAATGAAGTGCTCTTACTTGTTGTATTATTGTTTAGTTTTAAATCTTAAAAGTATGAAAAAAGAAACTAACTAAATCACTAGTTGTAGAATAAATAAATAAAAAGATCTTTTCTTTTCTAAACACTAGTTGTAAAAAGATTAAAAAGATTTCTTTTATGTCCACTAGTAATAATAAGAAACCTATGCTAATAAAGATTTTAGTAAGTACTTTAGTTGTAGATATTTATAATTTTTAGTAAAGACTCATGGTAGTAGTAGTAGATATACATGTTCAAATAAGGTAAGTAGTGGTAGATGTTAAGTAATTTAGTTGTAAATATTTATGCTAAATTTTAGTAGATGCTCATAGTAGTAGTAGTAGACATATATGTTCTAATAAAGTTGTAGTAGTAGTAGATATGTATGCTTCAATTTAAATAGCAATAGTAGATGTGTATGTTTCCACTAAAGTAATAATAGTAGATGTGGAATTTATTATATCATGTTTAGAAGCAATATTCAATAGTAGATGTGTATGTTTCCACTAAAGTAGTAATAGTAGATGTGGAATTTATTATATCATGTTTAGAAGCAATATTCATGCTTCAAATGTTGTAGGATCACTTCTAAAAATATTAGAAGCCATATTCACGCTTTACATGTTGTAGGATCACTTCTAAAAATATTAGAAGCCATATTCATGCTTTACATGTTGTAGGATCACTTCTAAAAATATTAGAAGCCATATCCATGCTTTACATGTTGTAGGATCACTTCTAAAAATATTAGAAGCCATATTCATGTTTTACATGTTGTAGGATCACTTCTAAAAATATTAGAAGCCATATCCATGCTTTACATGTTGTAGGATCACTTCTAAAAATATTAGAAGCCATATTCATGCTTTACATGTTGTAGGATCACTTCTAAAAATATTAGAAGCCATATTCATGCTTTACATGTTGTAGGATCACTTCTAAAAATATTTAGAAGCCATATTCATGCTTTACATGTTGTAGGATCACTTCTAAAAATATTTAGAAGCCATATTCATGTTTTAAATGTTGTAGGATACATGCTAAAAATACCTACCATGCTTAGGTTAATTTATTTGTATCTTTTTCTGTCACGCCCCGCTTCCCAAAAATACAGAATACGGGCACGTAACAAAAGTCCAGCGAATGAATATAATCATCCTTAAGCTGTTCAGGAATTCTTTACAACATATCACAGTAAAATCAGAGTCGGAAGCCAGAAAAATCAACCACATGCACATATGACTCAAATACCAACAAGAATACTTGAAATAAAATGTATTAATCTCAAATAGTCATGATCTGAAATACACAAATAATCCTCGGTCACATCGCCCAAATACAAATAATACTCAAGTCTCAAAATACAAATATTGTTCTAGCACGAAACAGAAATAATAATAGTAAAAATTTCAGTCCCTAGCCCTTCATCTTGCCAACACCTTTAGGAACCTGTCCTCCAAAATCTGCAATCATCGAATACAGGAAAAAGGAAAAGAAGAAAACACAGTACCCGTCAATGGCAAGTCCGGGTCACAAATAGAATAGGATACAAGCACATGGACAAAACTAAACAGATCTAACTAACATCAGAAACAGACCTAATATGGTATGGTAAATTCAACTAACATAGTATCCTAGCAGATGTCTCAGATATTAAGTGTCAAGTGTCATATAACAGATATGTCAGGTAAACAGATATTCAGATATGTCAGGTAAATCAGATAACAGGTTTCAGATAATAGGTATTCAGATTCAGATTCAGATTTCCATGTATCAGATTCAGATTTAGACCTCAGAAACAGATTCAGAAACAGATTTAGATTTATGTAAGTCTTGTGTGATTACTATCTAGGTAGCACGACATGCATCCCAGTTTTTACTACATGGTTGCTACAACAAAACAGTTTCGCTTTAGATTTCGTAGGGGATATTATAGGGCAGTGTACTTAGGTACAGGAAATAGTAACAGTAACAGTCATCCGAGTACATTTTCCTATAGGGAAACATGTAGTCAGATAATCAGGTAACAGTCATCCGAGTACATCTTCCTATAGGGAAGCATGTAGTCAGGTAATCAGGTAACAGTCATCCGAGTACATCTTCCTATAGGGAAGCATGCAGTCAGGTAATCAGGTAACAGAACAGTTCGAACCCATTGGTCCGCCTCCAAGTACACATTTCTATGCTTTCCCTCTACTAGATCTATCCCATAAACCCCGGCTTGATTACTTTTATTATTAATATCATCCACAGGCATGAGAGTGTGCTAAATAATGTCAAACTAACAGGTCATAATCAGGTTTAGTCTCAGGGAATTAGAGCAGCAAGTATAGGTGCAAAACATTCACAAATACGAGCAAAATGGTATATGTTTATAAACAGGACAGCAAGACCAGTCTATACAAAAATAGTGATCCAAAGATCTACAGGCATGCAAATCATAATCCGTCAAAGGATCTGGAAACTAGACTTCCACACGCTTCTAACGGTTATAATAAATCTATATGCTATTTCACAACATCACGACTCAAACCACAATTCAACACAGTTTTCATGTACAGCCAGAAAACAGGGGAATGACTTAAACCACATGAAAACAGCAGATAAAGTCATTAATTAAATCCACGAAAATTCTGGGGTAATCCCCTATAAGTATAGTCTCAAAATATAAATTTTTATATTTTTCCAGAAAGTATAGATATGTTTTCAAAAATAGAAAGTAACACATAACACAGTTTTGATGGATCTGGAATTCTTCAACACCGCTGTACAAAATGGAACACATCTTGCAAACAGCGCATCAAAGTCAACTTCCGCTAAAACGGGATGAAAGTATACACACTTACCCAACTTTCATATCTCACATAAAATATTCATACAGTAATTAGAAATAAGGTGAACACGGCATTCAACATACAATCACACGCAGTTTACAGCAAAAGCGATCTATAGAAAAGGATGTAAGGCATCACTCAAAACTCATCTTTTAATTATCACAAAAATCAGAGAACTACCTAACATCATGGTGAAACACTGGAAAAAATCTTGTGGCATGAAATTATGTCTAACTTGGATCTTGAAAATAAATTGGTGATAGAATCTACCCCGAAATAAATCTGGGAACTACCGGCATACAGTTACTAAAATAATCATAACTAATTCATACGAACTCCAAACAGGGTGAAATCAGTGGGATTAGAAATTAGATTCAATTCTCTACAAATTACTCAGAAATAGCCATGTTGAGATTCGGACTCTAATCCAGGTAAAAACAACAATCAATCCAGTTCAATCCAAATTTCCAGATTTCTCAACCAAACTTCAAAACGTCATAACTTCCTCAAAAATCATCAAAACTCTTTCAAATTCAAAACGCTGTCTACCCACTGTCCAAATGTCATAATGGAGGGTATCTAACATGTCAAAATCTAGTATTCCTTATATGGGTGTTCAAACATACATCGGGTATACAATATGTCACATACGCGATAACAATCGTGTTTGGGTGAAACCTAAGGCACAATCCTATCAAACTCTATGTCCTAAGTCGTCTATGGCCTATTTTGAACAATAGAGACGAAACCCACAAATAAAAATATGATCTTTGTCCGTCTCTAGTCTCAAACTATCCTATGTGTGAACTTTCTACTTGTATCAACCTAAGAAATTTAAGTACAAGTTACTTGCCTTTTTGTGATGACGAACGCGACGAATTTAAGCCTTTCAAAGAAAACCCACGAGCAAGACGCCTTCTAACGTGATTTTGAGCGAAACCCACGAACCGAATCTTGCCTACGACCGTCTTCTTGATGCACGAACTCGAAGTGGGTGATGCCCACTTCTCCAAATCAGCAAAGGGAGGTGTAGGGGCTGTTATGAGATGGTTGGGGGCTGTTTTGGGTAGGGTTCGGCCACAAGGAGGAAAGGGGAGTTGTAGTATTTATGGATTTGTCTATATGGAGATGGAGAGGGATGAGATGGTCGGATATGGAGGCAAGGGGGAAGAGAGAGGCTCGGTTTGGGAAGGGGGTTATGCAGGCCGGTTGTGGAGAGGAGAAAAAAAAGAAGAGGCCGGGTTGTATTTTTGGAGAGGGAGAGAGAAAATAATTAGGGTTAGGGTTAAGGAGAGATTAGGGTATATTTATATGGGTTATTTGTGGGTTAATGGGTAGTGGATATTAATATGAAACAATAGGTAATTGGGTAATGGATATTGGGTAGATTTCAAATGGAGATACAAAATGCAATGAATCCTATAGCTCCTAAAAATCTCCTTAAGGGCCAAAAATCTTAAATTGGTCAAAACTCTTCTAAAAATCCACCATGACCCTAAAATAATATTTATACATGAACATAATCTAGAAATTGAGGAAAAGAGCTCAAAATGTCGAAAAACGGCCAAACGGCGCGCAAACAGCAAAAGGAGGTCAAAACTGCCAGAAAAATATTATAGAGTAAAAATAATTAAATTTATTGTTCCGAAAATACAATGGAAAATAATAATTCACAAAAATGAAAAATACCCTCAAAAAATGCCAAAAGTGAAAAACAGGGGTTACAAGAATGTTATAGGATTCATTCTAAAAATATCTATCATGTTAGGAATGATATTTGTGTTTAGAATGTTGTAGGATTGATGTAAAATTACTTACCATATTTTAGGGATGATGTAGAAGTATATACACATACTTGAGAATGTTGTATGTTCATACTAGTTATATGTATGCATGCTTGGGAATGTTATATGTTCATACTAGTTATATATGTATCCATGCTTGGGAACGCTACAAGTGCATGCTAAAACAATCAAGAGTGTTATAAGTTGATGGTTATGTCATATATACCATGTTTAAGTGGTGGTAGGTTGATGCTTGCAATTGCATAACATCGAATTGCCATAAGTTGAGTAATGAGAAAGAGCCATGTGGAAATTGTAGGAGTAACTACCTTGGTGTAGTTAATGTTAGTATGGAACCATAGCATATGAGCACCCTTCATTCATAGCAATAAGGGTTGAGAAGTGCTAATAGTTGTAGCTTGAGAAAAAGCTAGTTTAGGGCCTTCAAATACCCTAAGGGTCGTCGACCATCAAGACCACATCCTACCCTCTTAGAGTAAAATGGATAGATCTCACCTCGGGCGTCGACGGATCTTAACCAATGTAGGTTGACCGTGGGCCGAGAGTGTTGGTAGAATCCAAGTTAGGGGTAGGAATGAGTGAGAGAGATCTCATTACTAGAGTCTTGGATCGAGGGACCACGAGTTGGACCATGATAATCTAAGTTAGAAACTATGTAAGATTGCATAGGAGTAGTAATGTCATTAGAATAGTGATTCAGGAAATCATTACTTAACCCTTTTTGCCAGAAAGAAGGGGAGTTGGTAGTAGGGTGCACCGTACGACCAACCCTTTCTTTGGGGCCGATCATAGGTGGTGTTATTGAGTTGTACCGTCCTGTCAAAAGGGATACGTACGATGCCTTCTCACTAGGTGGGGACTTGGGTTGCGTATCCTAATTGTTAATTCCTGAAGTGCCATGACAAGGCGGGCGGAGCTAGGGGGGATGGACCCCCGGAACTCCGTCAGGTCCTATGCCAAGAGGACGAACAGGCCTTGGACTACGGTCTGACCAGGGGGCGGCAGGGGGCTCCCCTGTTAGCAGTATCCCCGACGGTTCGTCAGGCTTTTGAGTGAGGTCCGGTAGCCGGATAGCAGTGGCAACATAGACACCACTGGCAAACTGCATTAGTGGGACTTGACCACGTCTGCAACCTCGTCAGTCACGTTGTATCTGTCAGGAACAGGTTGTGTACAATTAGAATTCATAACGTGGGTTTAAATCCCTATATATGGAGAAAACGGCTTGAGATGGGGTGCATGTAGTATGGGATGCATGTTGCTTTCAGAGACTTGCTGACATTAGAGTATGAGCATCCTAGCCTAGTTGACAGTGCATCAGTATTCTAGTTTAGTTGACAGTGCATTAGTATTCTCGTTTAGTCGACAGTGCATTAGTATTCTAGTTTAGTTGACAGTGCATTGATATTCCAGTTTTAGTGACACTTATTAGATTCTAATCACTGCACTCACGAACACTTAAACTACACCGATATACTTTACCTGTTTGTATATGTTGTATTGGAGATTCGCTGCTATATGATCAGCCTTTAAGCGTCAGTGAATACTGACGTCCCCACTTCCATAGGTGCTGGATCGCAAGTACAGGTGCGAGATTCAGGAGGACTCAAGGCAAGGAAAGTGAGGAGTTAATGACATGTTTTAATTTTCGCTGTAATAACTATTTCATGTATACTCTGATGTAACTTATTGTATAAATGGGAACATATGGCCTGTAATATTGAGTTAATAAAAAGTTTTAAATTTTCCTGTTTTCTGTGTATTGTGACTAATTGAAGGAAAGGTCTTGGCTCGTGTCACGGTTTTCCAGTATTGGAAATCGGGGCATTACAGATACTGAGATTGAATTAAGCAATATACTATTCATATACAATGATTCTTTATGATTTTACTGATACATGTATATATATAAACACATATATAACCGATTTCCTGATTTGAAGAGTTTTGATGAAAAATTGCTCTTTTATGAATTTGTTGAGAGTTTGATTTCATTTATGAACTCTAGTATGTTAGGCAAGTTGTATTTGATCATCTCAGGGTTTTAATTTTGTAAATTCATGCATATAAATATTTTAAACTATGTGTTAGTTGTGAGGTGCACGAATTTCAAAGTCGCTGTTTTTGACATGTCGGTCGACTGTCCTTTTTTTGAACTAAAATGACAGTCGACTGTCATCTTTGGGGATTTTGGATTTTTGCATGTCAGTTGACCGCGATTTTTTTGAACTAAAATGTCGGTTGATTGACAACTGCTCTGTTGATTGTTTTTGTTGAATTTTTGCTGTTTTCTTGAACGATTGATTCTTCGAATTCATGGATTATTGAACTACTATTTTAGATGATGTTTTTACTACAGATTACTGTATTTTATAGAGAGTTATATTTTTGATTTATAATGGAATTTAACTCGTATTACTATAACTTTAGAAAGTGAATATATACGGATTTCTAGATCTTGATGTTTTCTGACTTTAATAATTTCAAATTGTGAAACTTAGTTATTTGAGCAAATTAAACTCAGATTTTATTTCTGAAAATTTGTGAGTATTCAGATAAACCTGGATTTGTTTAATTTAAAGGCATTTTCTTAATATGAACGAATTGATAATAAAATCAAGAGTTTTAATGAAAGATTTGTGCTGATATTTGAGTTGTGAGTCTCTAGAGGTTGAGTGAGACCCTTGTGTACCGATAGTTGTGATTTTTGGGGAAGTTGACCAGTTGGGGTCTTCGTTTCTGGTTTAGTTGTGTTAAGTCCGGTTGGGGGTACATCAACTCTAGGAGAGATTGTAAAGTAATTAATAATAAAAAACCTAAGGACAGACACTAATTGGAGTTGTGATGAAATATGAGCAAACATGGGTAGGAGGGCCTCATATGGTCAGAGATGGGAGACGGTTTCACCGATTATCGGGGTGTGATCACTCGCGATGTGGCTGGTCTTCTTGATTATCGGGATTGAGGCGACGTCCATGGGATGTTTGCGTGATGAGGGATCATGTGCTTTGCAGTGTGAGTTTCATTACCTGACCTTCGGGGTGCGAGCACTTGCGTTGGGGGATTGATTCCACTGATTACCGGGTCATGGACTAGATACTCACGGGATATCTAAATCATAAAGTAATCACTGTAGTAAGTTAGTTGCATAACGTGAGATTGAACCCTATAAAGAGGAGAACGATAAGTGCTTGCACCGGACCTATGTATTATGGAATGCATAGAATCCAACAAGTATGCATTAGAGAGTTATCACACTGTATTTGTGTTTTCTTGACTTGTATTATGCATAATGTTTTCTGTTTTTCCTACACCTGACACTTAGCCTAGTTTTACTTGATGTTTTATGCTTTATTTATCGTCATTTCATATTCTGTTTGTTACTACTGTGGGAGCGTATTGATTACAAATTTATTCTTTATGTTTCATTTAAACTGTGTATCTTTTAATGTCACTCACACCGTTATGGTTTACCCCTGTAGTTTTGAGGGTTAGGGTTATCTCTAGCCTCATATTTCACAGGTAGGTACTATTATTTGAGAGTTGGGAGCTTGTGGTAGAATGCTTGTGTTATCATACATGCTGTAAAAAGATTGAGAATAAATGTGTAAATGTGGAACTGTGTTGTAAGTTAAAACGTAATTCAAGGTGTTAATTTCCGCTGTGCTTTGTAAAAGAATTGATGTAATAAAAGTTAAAAAATTCTCTGTATGTGGCTATGTTTACTATTACATTGAGGTAGATGCTGGAAATTGTGCCACATATTTTTGAATTTATTTATTGGAAATTCGGGGTGCTACAAAGACAAATATGATGCGGACTAAAATGACGACGTACATAAGAGAATTTTCAAAAGAGGTTCTTGGAAAATATAAGGGTAGAGGGTTGCTAAGTAAAGAAATATGGTGGTGGCAAGAAAAAATTCAAAATATTGTGAGAGAAAAAAGATCAACCTTCAAAATATAAAAAAAAATAGTAGAAATAAAGAAGATTTGGAGAGATATAAGACCGTTAGAAAAGAAGTTAAGAAAGCGGCCAGGGATGCAAAAGAAAAAGATTATGATGATTTATACACAAAATTAGGAACAAAAGAAGAAAAAATAACATTTATAAGCTTGCTAAATAAAAGGATATAAAAATAAAAGATCTGGATATAATTAGATGTAATAAGAGCGAGGATTCAAGAGTCTTAGTAAAAGATGAGGAAATTAAAGAAAGATTACGAAATTACTTTGAGAAGTTATTAAATGAAAATGTTGTGGGCAACTTAAATATAAAGGACTCGAGGGAGAGTCGAGAGCATATATTTTTTCGTAGAATTAGGACCTCGGAGGTTCGAAATGCTCTAGAAAGGTTGAAAATAGGAAAAGCTTTAGGACCGGATGATATACCCGATGAAGTTTGGAAGTGTCTTGGGGGTGTAGGAGTGGGTTTGCTAACAAAATTATTTAATGTAATTTTGAGGACTAAGAAGATAGCCGATGAATGGAGAAAGAGTACTTTAGTACCTATATATAAAAATAAGGGAGACATACAAAGTTGCTCCAACTACCGAGGGATTAAATTAATGAGTCATACGATAAAAATTTGGGGGAGAATGATCGAACATAGACTGAGACTATGTCACGCCCCGCTTCCCAAAAATATGGAATACGAGCACGTGACGAAGCCCAGCGGATGATTTTTACATCATCCATAAGCTGTAGGATCGACTCAGCATCATAACAAGAATATAACCAGATTTATATATAACCATGCATGCATGAATAATTATTTAAGCAACAGAAACAATTTAAATAATGATAATATTCAAATAGTTCCCCATGTCTGGATCAAGTGTAAACTCGGAAACAAGTCTTAAACAGCAGAAGAAATAAATATCTTAAGAAAAGCAACTATTCAAACAAGTCCTTGCTCCAAGCAAAACCTGAAATGTCTGCTCGCCAATTCCAGCAGGAAACTCGTCTCCAAAGTCTGCTTAATAATATAAACAGGAAAACAAAGGGAAAACAAGAGAAAATGCCCTTAGTGCAAGCTAGGGCCACAAATAGTGAAAGCAAGTACAAGTAAGGGAAAAACAAGAATTGGAATCAAGAATAAGCAGAGTTATAAGAAATAGTAGGCAAATTCAAAGACTAGCTAGCAAGAGGGAACATCTTAATAACTAGATTGGATAACAACTGCTAGTGGTGAAACACATGTCAGGTACACCTATAAGGGTATTTAATATCAAACGACAACCTCAAGTCTAGTGTCATATGTTATTTCAAATGTCAGGTCTCAAATGTCAAGTCCAAGTATCAAGTTATCAAGTCCGAGTCTAGTTCAAGTTATCAAGTTATCTAGTCTCAAGTATCAAGTTATCTAGTTCAAATTATCAAGTTCAAGTCTAGTGGTGATTACTATCTAGGTAGCACGACATGCATCCATTCTTTTACTACATGGTTGCTACAGTCAAACAATTTCGTTTAGACCTAGTAATGGATTTTATAGGGCGGCGTACTCAGGTATCAAGTATCAAGCAAGCCATGGTTCATGAATCGAAAATTAAATAACAAGTTCACGAAGCAAGTTCGCGAATCCACAAGCAAGTTCAAGAACCGCACAATGGGTTCAAGAATCAAACAAGTTCATGAGCCGAGTAACCGACTCCATGAATCGAACAAGATACAACAAGTTCATGAACCAAGTATTGGGAAACACGGGCCCCCTTCCGAGTACACTTATCTATATTGTCCATTCTATAGTCTTTCCCATAACCCCGGCTTGTTACTTTTATTAACTCTTATCAAGCAAGCATACAAGTGTAATATATTGTGATTTAATTCTAGGAAAATTTGGGGATGTCCTATATAGTGTCCAGCAGCTACATATAAAATTTGGGGTCAAACGCTCGCTGTTTACACAGCTAAAATAATTCGCAAAGTAAATATGTACAGCAGTTTTGCAAAACTGCGTCTACTGACACAGCTGCAGTATAACTGCCATAACTCCTAGACCGTAACTCCAAATTCGATCAACTTGGAGTCTATCGACATCTACACATCCAGATCTACATTTTATATTCAGGGCTCGGGCCCAAATTCCAATGATAAAAGGGTCGAAACCGCAAAAGAACATTCAGACAGCAACACTCAGAATTTATTTACTAATGTAGGTTTCATGGAAATATGTAATTTGGTGTCTAAGTTGTTAAGTAGCATAAATACATAATCATGGATGTCAAAACAGCAACTAACAAATATTTTTCAAGTCATAATAGTCGCAAATTCGTCAAAATACTAAATATATATGCGTCTACAAATTTTAGGGGTCCTTAATTCATATGTCCATGTGATTCATGTGTTCAAGGGGGTAAGAGAGTCCAATTGATTATTATTTAATACGAGGAAGTTTTGTGACTCTTAGATTTGTGGTTTGAAGGCTCAAAATTGATTTACTATGATATTTCAAAGGGAGTCACAATCTAACTATATGTGGTATTTACAAGAAAACTTGTACTAGAGAAATAAAATGTACAAGATGAATACTTGCCTTAAATCGACGATTAAAAACTCCGCTTGTCGAAGCAAATTGAGAAGAAAAATCCCCGAAGATGTCCTCGAAAAGCGCGTCCAAAAATTGATCGAAGATCGAGCTTTCCTCGCACACACGATCGGCCCAAACAGCAAACAGCGAAGATCGGATCCGCTGCGGGTAGAACACGAAACAGCGAAACGCCCAATCAGATCTCTCCTGTGCACCGGATCCAATCCCAGAACAGCGAACACGGGCTCAGGATCTGCTGCGGAACGAACACAGGACACCGATCAAGCGCACAGATCTTGAAGAGATCGGACGGCTGTGATTCGCTCCCGCCTAAATCCTCTTCTTCTTCGTTCGATCTTCTTCTTCGTTCTTCGTTCGACTGAGTAGAACTCGAGAGAGGAGCGACGGCGTGGCTGCTTCGCTGGCGGTGACTACGGCAACGACGGAGTGCGGCGACGGCGACGACGTCGAGAAGCGACGGCGCGGCGGTGGCGATGGCTGCTCTGTTCGTGGGTTCGAACAGAGGGTGAGAGCGGGAGCGGCGTGTGGCGATGCGACGGAGGTGGATGGTGCTGGAGGCGGCGAGACGATGGGGATATGGTCGGAGGTGGCGAGGGGGCTCTGGAGTTGGTAGTGGGTTCGGAGCTTTGGGTTCGACGGTGGTGGGTTCTGTGGTTGGAGAGATGGCGGACGCGATGGCGATGGAGTTGTGGAGGTGGTGGTAGTGAGGGGGTCGACGAGGCGGTGAGGGGTCGAGTAGAGGTGGTCGGAGATGGGGAGAAATGGGTTGGCGATGGATACGGAGAAGAAACGGGGAAGATGATAGCGGCGGGGGTAGAGAAATAGGGTTAGGTTTTAACAGTAGAAATGTAATTAGGGTTAGGGTAGGGGTTTAAATACTAGGTTAGCGGGTTTGTGGGTTTGAGAGTTTAGGGGATCCGTTTCGAAAAGGGCCCAACAGAAGAAATGGTCAAAAAGCACAATAATGGGGATTAGAAAGATAAAAGAGAAGAATCGGGCTATTTCTCATGAAGAACGGTGCAAGATGGCACACAATCGAATTTGACAAAAGAACCCACAAATTCGAGTTGAGACCAGAATAATAATTCCATTCAATCAGAAGAAATACATGATATCAAAAATAGACGAAAGAGTACAATAAGGCTCAAAACAGTACAAAATACAAATACGGGGAAATAGGAGTTACAAATCCTACCCACCTAACAAGCAGAATTTCGTCCTCGAAATTCAGACCTGTAGTACATAGGGTAACCCCCCAAAAGAAAAGAAAGAACAACAAGATCACAGAAATAAATGCGGGAACTTCTTCTGAATCTCCTCTTCCAACTCCCAAGTCGACTCGCCCGGCGAGTGAGGATTCCATGCAACCCGAACCAGCTTGATAACTTTGTTCTTCAACACCTTCTCTCGTCTGTCCAAAATAGTGACCGGCGGAATCTCACAAGACAAATCTGGCTGTACCGACAACTCCGAGTAGTCAATCACATGACTCTCATCCCTGATGTACCTCCTGAGCTGGGAGACATGAAAGACATCATGTACTCCAGATAGGGCTGGCGGCAGCGCGAGTCGATAGGCCACCTTGCCTACTCGCTCCACAATGTCGAAGGGCCCGATGAACCTGGGCTTAGCTTGCCTCCACCTCCAAACCGGATAAGGCCTCTCCACGGCGATACCTTGAGGAACACATGGTCTCCCACCTCAAATTCCAATGGCCTCCTGTGAATGTCTGCCCACTTCTTCTGCCTGTCCTGAGCTGCTTCGGCGGTACACAGGACAGGGTAAAGTAACTTAGGGGCGGGTAACAAACAAGGGATCCAAGGAGAAGTCAACTTGGTGGTAACACCAAAATAAGAAGGGAGTGGATAACAACGAGGCCAAATGGATGGCATGAAAGAGAATAACAGTATCTAAAGATCCAAATAACACAAGATAATAAAAACGATGAAGGAGTAGGCAGAACTGAAACCAAGGAGATGGAAGACAGGAAAGAAATGAATCCAATAATGAATGAGTACATGATGGCAGGATGGAAAGCAAGAAGGAAATAACCGGTATCAAAAACGAAGAAGAACACTGAACACCACAAGACTTGCAAGATAACAAGGCAAGGAGGTGAACGAATAGAAAGAGTTGGAATCGAAGAAGGGAGCGACAAGGGAAAGATGCACCACGCAATGAGTCAATAGATGAGAACAAAAGCAAGAAATAGGGGACAGCAAATGGTGCAAGGAATGGAACAAAACACAATACAAGAAAGGAGAAACAACAACATGATCCTGGGTCCTGTGGGTCATGGGCCCACCACGCTTCTGCTGCGCTACTCTGATGGTGACACTCCAAGCTCCAGGCATGCTGTAGACCACGTGACACCAAGCGACGATCCGAGCAGGAAGAAAGGATGAGACACCAGAATCAAGGAGAGTATGTGTTCCAAATAGAGATAGGCGATAATGCAAAATGGATATAAGGCTTGAGCTTCAATTCAAATAATCAAAATATATAGTATATATATCAAAACTAATGACTTTAATAGGAATAATTATAACAACAAATGTCAACAATAAAATCGATAGTGATAGAATAGTAATAACAATAACAAAAATAAATATAACAATGATAATGATAAAAATAGTAATAATAATAATAAAATAATATTAAAATATTAATAACAACAATGATACAAGTAATAATGACCATAATAAAAATAATAATAATAACAAAAATAATAACAACAATAGTAATAGTAATTAAAATCGTCATAAACATACAGGCAATAAAAATATCAATAATACTGATAATAATGATAATACATTCATGACAGAATATATTTCAACACACTCATGAAATTAATGCAATGATAACAATCATAATAGTATTAAAAATAGTGACAATAATAGTAATATTAATAATAGTAACAATAATAATCATATGAATAATAATAAGGTAAAAGTAATAATAATAATAAAAATAATGCAGCACTAAAGCTAATAAAAACAATATTAATAATAGAAATTGAAATGACAATCATAATAATAATACCAATGATAATAACAAAGACAATAGCAATAACAGAATAGTATTGTGAAACAAAATTTAGAATTTGGATTATTAATTCTATAAATAAATCAACTGTACTAGTTCAAATTTATATGAAACATAAGTTTAATTGTATAAAGAAAATGTCATGAGGAAAATATTTCTTTACCATCAGTTTATTTATATAAGTAACGAGTCTTGAAACACCAATTAGTAATAGATAGAAAATCTTGCCTCCTTAACATCAAGTTGCATATTTGCCTTCACGACATCAGGTTTCAAATTGCCATCCAAATATTCGGCTGCACATTTTGCCTCGCCGATATCCAGTTGCAATTTGCCTCCATTGACATCGAGTTGCATATTTGCCATCTCGACATTAGGTTGCACCGAAGTGGAGAAATATATATATAAAATTGAGCATGATCGGGCTCAAAACAAATTAATAATGATAATAATAATAGTAACGACAAAAATAATAGTACCAATAACAATAATAATGATAAAATATCGATACTAATAATAATAAGAAGAACACTGATAATAACCATGATCATAACAGTAATAATAACAGAAATCGTAGAAAGAATGATAATAATAATAATAATAGCAATAATATTAAAATATCAACAACGCTAGTAAAAATAATAATGCAAGACAAGATATAGTTTGTGCCCAACATTTTTATGGACATAATTTAATATTAATAATTTTAATAAAATAATGAAAACAACAATAAGAATATCATTAGTAGTAACAATAACAATAATACTAGTAAGGATAGTGAAAATAATAGCAATGATACTAATGGTAGTAAAAATAGCATTATACAACGAAATAAGAATTTGCCTTATCTAATAATAATTCAGTAGAAATATATAGTCGATTGAAAATGAAAAGTGAGTTAAAATACATCATCGTTCGAAATAACAAAATCCTTGTTGAGAAACATCTTTATAGAAGATCGAAAATAAATATAATAATTAATAATCAAAATATAGAAAGTATTCGGAAAAAAAAATAATTATAAGGAGAAAAATAAGTAGGAGAAAAATGAAGCTATACCCAATAAGGAGTTAAAGAGGAGGATGACCAGAAGGGACGAAAGGAAATTAAGGAATTGAATACGAAGGAAGAAGGTTGAGGGGCAAAATCGGAATTGAAGAGAATATGGCTGGGAAGAAATAACCAACCCGATACTCAATACGAATCAACAAATGAAAATGAATACAAGGTAGGGAAAACAGTGAACCACACACGAGTTGAAATAAGAAGGGATCAACGAGGCAAGCAGAAAATCAGAGATTGCTTGCATCGAAATCAAAAGAATATGGGTACGGAAGAATGAATTGTACCCAATAAGAAATCAACAAATCAGGATGATTGCAAGAGATGGAAGAAATCAATGAATCAAAGAAGTGAATATGAAGGGATCAAAATGGATGGAATAAGACTTGTGTCCAGATCGAGTTGACTATTAAATTATTCATGTGGTTGCATGGCCTGTTTAATGTTGAGTTAATCCTGACGGAGTCAAGCATGTCTAATGTATTAGTCAGACTAACACATTAGCCAAACCTGGCTCTGATACCACTAAAAACCTTGTCACGCCCCGCTTCCCAAAAATATGGAATACGAGCACGTGACGAAGCCCAGCGGATGATTTTTACATCATCCATAAGCTGTAGGATCGACTCAGCATCATAACAAGAATATAACCAGATTTATATATAACCAAGCATGCATGAATAATTATTTAAGCAACAGAAACAATTTAAATAATGATAATATTCAAATAGTTCCCCATGTCTGGATCAAGTGTAAACTCGGAAACAAGTCTTAAACAGCAGAAGAAATAAATATCTTAAGAAAAGCAACTATTCAAACAAGTCCTTGCTCCAAGCAAAACCTGAAATGTCTGCTCGCCAATTCCAGCAGGAAACTCGTCTCCAAAGTCTGCTTAATAATATAAACAGGAAAACAAAGGGGAAACAAGAGAAAATGCCCTTAGTGCAAGCTAGGGCCACAAATAGTGAAAGCAAGTACAAGTAAGGGAAAAACAAGAATTGGAATCAAGAATAAGCAGAGTTATAAGAAATAGTGGCAAATTCAAAGACTAGCTAGCAAGAGGGAACATCTTAATAACTAGATTGGATAACAACTGCTAGTGGTGAAACACATGTCAGGTACACCTATAAGGGTATTTAATATCAAACGACAACCTCAAGTCTAGTGTCATATGTTATTTCAAATGTCAGGTCTCAAATGTCAAGTCCAAGTATCAAGTTATCAAGTCCGAGTCTAGTTCAAGTTATCAAGTTATCTAGTCTCAAGTATCAAGTTATCTAGTTCAAATTATCAAGTTCAAGTCTAGTGGTGATTGCTATCTAGGTAGCACGACATGCATCCATTCTTTTACTACATGGTTGCTACAGTCAAACAATTTCGTTTAGACCTAGTAATGGATTTTATAGGGCGGCGTACTCAGGTATCAAGTATCAAGCAAGCCATGGTTCATGAATCGAAAATTAAATAACAAGTTCACGAAGCAAGTTCGCGAATCCACAAGCAAGTTCAAGAACCGCACAATGGGTTCAAGAATCAAACAAGTTCATGAGCCGAGTAACCGACTCCATGAATCGAACAAGATACAACAAGTTCATGAACCAAGTATTGGGAAACACGGGCCCCCTTCCGAGTACACTTATCTATATTGTCCATTCTATAGTCTTTCCCATAACCCCGGCTTGTTACTTTTATTAACTCTTATCAAGCAAGCATACAAGTGTAATATATTGTGATTTAATTCTAGGAAAATTTGGGGATGTCCTATATAGTGTCCAGCAGCTACATATAAAATTTGGGGTCAAACGCTCGCTGTTTACACAGCTAAAATAATTCGCAAAGTAAATATGTACAGCAGTTTTGCAAAACTGCGTCTACTGACACAGCTGCAGTATAACTGCCATAACTCCTAGACCGTAACTCCAAATTCGATCAACTTGGAGTCTATCGACATCTACACATCCAGATCTACATTTTATATTCAGGGCTCGGGCCCAAATTCCAATGATAAAAGGGTCGAAACCGCAAAAGAACATTCAGACAGCAACACTCAGAATTTATTTACTAATGTAGGTTTCATGGAAATATGTAATTTGGTGTCTAAGTTGTTAAGTAGCATAAATACATAATCATGGATGTCAAAACAGCAACTAACAAATATTTTTCAAGTCATAATAGTCGCAAATTCGTCAAAATACTAAATATATATGCGTCTACAAATTTTAGGGGTCCTTAATTCATATGTCCATGTGATTCATGTGTTCAAGGGGGTAAGAGAGTCCAATTGATTATTATTTAATACGAGGAAGTTTTGTGACTCTTAGATTTGTGGTTTGAAGGCTCAAAATTGATTTACTATGATATTTCAAAGGGAGTCACAATCTAACTATATGTGGTATTTACAAGAAAACTTGTACTAGAGCAATAAAATGTACAAGATGAATACTTGCCTTAAATCGACGATTAAAAACTCCGCTTGTCGAAGCAAATTGAGAAGAAAAATCCCCGAAGATGTCCTCGAAAAGCGCGTCCAAAAATTGATCGAAGATCGAGCTTTCCTCGCACACACGATCGGCCCAAACAGCAAACAGCGAAGATCGGATCCGCTGCGGGTAGAACACGAAACAGCGAAACGCCCAATCAGATCTCTCCTGTGCACCGGATCCAATCCCAGAACAGCGAACACGGGCTCAGGATCTGCTGCGGAACGAACACAGGACACCGATCAAGCGCACGGATCTTGAAGAGATCGGACGGCTGTGATTCGCTCCCGCCTAAATCCTCTTCTTCTTCGTTCGATCTTCTTCTTCGTTCTTCGTTCGACTGAGTAGAACTCGAGAGAGGAGCGACGGCGTGGCTGCTTCGCTGGCGGTGACTACGGCAACGACGGAGTGCGGCGACGGCGACGATGTCGAGAAGCGACGGCGCGGCGGTGGCGATGGTTGCTCTGTTCGTGGGTTCGAACAGAGGGTGAGAGCGGGAGCGGCGTGTGGCGATGCGACGGAGGTGGATGGTGCTGGAGGCGGCGAGACGATGGGGATATGGTCAGAGGTGGCGAGGGGGCTCTGGAGTTGGTAGTGGGTTCGGAGCTTTGGGTTCGACGGTGGTGGGTTCTGTGGTTGGAGAGATGGCGGACGCGATGGCGATGGAGTTGTGGAGGTGGTGGTAGTGAGGGGGTCGACGAGGCGGTGAGGGGTCGAGTAGAGGTGGTCGGAGATGGGGAGAAATGGGTTGGCGATGGATACGGAGAAGAAACGGGGAAGATGATAGCGGCGGGGGTAGAGAAATAGGGTTAGGTTTTAACAGTAGAAATGTAATTAGGGTTAGGGTAGGGGTTTAAATACTAGGTTAGCGGGTTTGTGGGTTTGAGAGTTTAGGGGATCCGTTTCGAAAAGGGCCCAACAGAAGAAATGGTCAAAAAGCACAATAATGGGGATTAGAAAGATAAAAGAGAAGAATCGGGCTATTTCTCATGAAGAACGGTGCAAGATGGCACACAATCGAATTTGACAAAAGAACCCACAAATTCGAGTTGAGACCAGAATAATAATTCCATTCAATCAGAAGAAATACATGATATCAAAAATAGACGAAAGAGTACAATAAGGCTCAAAACAATACAAAATACAAATACGGGGAAATAGGAGTTACAAATCCTACCCACCTAACAAGCAGAATTTCGTCCTCGAAATTCAGACCTGTAGTACATAGGGTAACCCCCCAAAAGAAAAGAAAGAACAACAAGATCACAGAAATAAATGCGGGAACTTCTTCTGAATCTCCTCTTCCAACTCCCAAGTCGACTCACCCGGCGAGTGAGGATTCCATGCAACCCGAACCAGCTTGATAACTTTGTTCTTCAACACCTTCTCTCGTCTGTCCAAAATAGTGACCGGCGGAATCTCACAAGACAAATCTGGCTGTACCGACAACTCCGAGTAGTCAATCATATGACTCTCATCCCTGATGTACCTCCTGAGCTGGGAGACATGAAAGACATCATGTACTCCAGATAGGGCTGGCGGCAGCGCGAGTCGATAGGCCACCTTGCCTACTCGCTCCACAATGTCGAAGGGCCCGATGAACCTGGGCTTAGCTTGCCTCCACCTCCAAACCGGATAAGGCCTCTCCACGGCGATACCTTGAGGAACACATGGTCTCCCACCTCAAATTCCAATGGCCTCCTGTGAATGTCTGCCCACTTCTTCTGCCTGTCCTGAGCTGCTTCGGCGGTACACAGGACAGGGTAAAGTAACTTAGGGGCGGGTAACAAACAAGGGATCCAAGGAGAAGTCAACTTGGTGGTAACACCAAAATAAGAAGGGAGTGGATAACAACGAGGCCAAATGGATGGCATGAAAGAGAATAACAGTATCTAAAGATCCAAATAACACAAGATAATAAAAACGATGAAGGAGTAGGCAGAACTGAAACCAAGGAGATGGAAGACAGGAAAGAAATGAATCCAATAATGAATGAGTACATGATGGCAGGATGGAAAGCAAGAAGGAAATAACCGGTATCAAAAACGAAGAAGAACACTGAACACCACAAGACTTGCAAGATAACAAGGCAAGGAGGTGAACGAATAGAAAGAGTTGGAATCGAAGAAGGGAGCGACAAGGGAAAGATGCACCACGCAATGAGTCAATAGATGAGAACAAAAGCAAGAAATAGGGGACAGCAAATGGTGCAAGGAATGGAACAAAACACAATACAAGAAAGGAGAAACAACAACATGATCCTGGGTCCTGTGGGTCATGGGCCCACCACGCTTCTGCTGCGCTACTCTGATGGTGACACTCCAAGCTCCAGGCATGCTGTAGACCACGTGACACCAAGCGACGATCCGAGCAGGAAGAAAGGATGAGACACCAGAATCAAGGAGAGTATGTGTTCCAAATAGAGATAGGCGATAATGCAAAATGGATATAAGGCTTGAGCTTCAATTCAAATAATCAAAATATATAGTATATATATCAAAACTAATGACTTTAATAGGAATAATTATAACAACAAATGTCAACAATAAAATCGATAGTGATAGAATAGTAATAACAATAACAAAAATAAATATAACAATGATAATGATAAAAATAGTAATAATAATAATAAAATAATATTAAAATATTAATAACAACAATGATACAAGTAATAATGACCATAATAAAAATAATAATAATAACAAAAATAATAACAACAATAGTAATAGTAATTAAAATCGTCATAAACATACAGGCAATAAAAATATCAATAATACTGATAATAATGATAATACATTCATGACAGAATATATTTCAACACACTCATGAAATTAATGCAATGATAACAATCATAATAGTATTAAAAATAGTGACAATAATAGTAATATTAATAATAGTAACAATAATAATCATATGAATAATAATAAGGTAAAAGTAATAATAATAATAAAAATAATGCAGCACTAAAGCTAATAAAAACAATATTAATAATAGCAATTGAAATGACAATCATAATAATAATACCAATGATAATAACAAAGACAATAGCAATAACAGAATAGTATTGTGAAACAAAATTTAGAATTTGGATTATTAATTCTATAAATAAATCAACTGTACTAGTTCAAATTTATATGAAACATAAGTTTAATTGTATAAAGAAAATGTCATGAGGAAAATATTTCTTTACCATCAGTTTATTTATATAAGTAACGAGTCTTGAAACACCAATTAGTAATAGATAGAAAATCTTGCCTCCTTAACATCAAGTTGCATATTTGCCTTCACGACATCAGGTTTCAAATTGCCATCCAAATATTCGGCTGCACATTTTGCCTCGCCGATATCCAGTTGCAATTTGCCTCCATTGACATCGAGTTGCATATTTGCCATCTCGACATTAGGTTGCACCGAAGTGGAGAAATATATATATAAAATTGAGCATGATCGGGCTCAAAACAAATTAATAATGATAATAATAATAGTAACGACAAAAATAATAGTACCAATAACAATAATAATGATAAAATATCGATACTAATAATAATAAGAAGAACACTGATAATAACCATGATCATAACAGTAATAATAACAGAAATCGTAGAAAGAATGATAATAATAATAATAATAGCAATAATATTAAAATATCAACAACGCTAGTAAAAATAATAATGCAAGACAAGATATAGTTTGTGCCCAACATTTTTATGGACATAATTTAATATTAATAATTTTAATAAAATAATGAAAACAACAATAAGAATATCATTAGTAGTAACAATAACAATAATACTAGTAAGGATAGTGAAAATAATAGCAATGATACTAATGGTAGTAAAAATAGCATTATACAACGAAATAAGAATTTGCCTTATCTAATAATAATTCAGTAGAAATATATAGTCGATTGAAAATGAAAAGTGAGTTAAAATACATCATCGTTCGAAATAACAAAATCCTTGTTGAGAAACATCTTTATAGAAGATCGAAAATAAATATAATAATTAATAATCAAAATATAGAAAGTATTCGGAAAAAAAAATAATTATAAGGAGAAAAATAAGTAGGAGAAAATGAAGCTATACCCAATAAGGAGTTAAAGAGGAGGATGACCAGAAGGGACGAAAGGAAATTAAGGAATTGAATACGAAGGAAGAAGGTTGAGGGGCAAAATCGGAATTGAAGAGAATATGGCTGGGAAGAAATAACCAACCCGATACTCAATACGAATCAACAAATGAAAATGAATACAAGGTAGGGAAAACAGTGAACCACACACGAGTTGAAATAAGAAGGGATCAACGAGGCAAGCAGAAAATCAGAGATTGCTTGCATCGAAATCAAAAGAATATGGGTACGGAAGAATGAATTGTACCCAATAAGAAATCAACAAATCAGGATGATTGCAAGAGATGGAAGAAATCAATGAATCAAAGAAGTGAATATGAAGGGATCAAAATGGATGGAATAAGACTTGTGTCCAGATCGAGTTGACTATTAAATTATTCATGTGGTTGCATGGCCTGTTTAATGTTGAGTTAATCCTGACGGAGTCAAGCATGTCTAATGTATTAGTCAGACTAACACATTAGCCAAACCTGGCTCTGATACCACTAAAAACCTTGTCACGCCCCGCTTCCCAAAAATATGGAATACGAGCACGTGACGAAGCCCAGCGGATGATTTTTACATCATCCATAAGCTGTAGGATCGACTCAGCATCATAACAAGAATATAACCAGATTTATATATAACCAAGCATGCATGAATAATTATTTAAGCAACAGAAACAATTTAAATAATGATAATATTCAAATAGTTCCCCATGTCTGGATCAAGTGTAAACTCGGAAACAAGTCTTAAACAGCAGAAGAAATAAATACCTTAAGAAAAGTAACTATTCAAACAAGTCCTTGCTCCAAGCAAAACCTGAAATGTCTGCTCGCCAATTCCAGCAGGAAACTCGTCTCCAAAGTCTGCTTAATAATATAAACAGGAAAACAAAGGGGAAACAAGAGAAAATGCCCTTAGTGCAAGCTAGGGCCACAAATAGTGAAAGCAAGTACAAGTAAGGGAAAAACAAGAATTGGAATCAAGAATAAGCAGAGTTATAAGAAATAGTAGGCAAATTCAAAGACTAGCTAGCAAGAGGGAACATCTTAACAACTAGATTGGATAACAACTGCTAGTGGTGAAACACATGTCAGGTACACCTATAAGGGTATTTAATATCAAACGACAACCTCAAGTCTAGTGTCATATGTTATTTCAAATGTCAGGTCTCAAATGTCAAGTCCAAGTATCAAGTTATCAAGTCCGAGTCTAGTTCAAGTTATCAAGTTATCTAGTCTCAAGTATCAAGTTATCTAGTTCAAATTATCAAGTTCAAGTCTAGTGGTGATTACTATCTAGGTAGCACGACATGCATCCATTCTTTTACTACATGGTTGCTACAGTCAAACAATTTCGTTTAGACCTAGTAATGGATTTTATAGGGCGGCGTACTCAGGTATCAAGTATCAAGCAAGCCATGGTTCATGAATCGAAAATTAAATAACAAGTTCACGAAGCAAGTTCGCGAATCCACAAGCAAGTTCAAGAACCGCACAATGGGTTCAAGAATCAAACAAGTTCATGAGCCGAGTAACCGACTCCATGAATCGAACAAGATACAACAAGTTCATGAACCAAGTATTGGGAAACACGGGCCCCCTTCCGAGTACACTTATCTATATTGTCCATTCTATAGTCTTTCCCATAACCCCGGCTTGTTACTTTTATTAACTCTTATCAAGCAAGCATACAAGTGTAATATATTGTGATTTAATTCTAGGAAAATTTGGGGATGTCCTATATAGTGTCCAGCAGCTACATATAAAATTTGGGGTCAAACGCTCGCTGTTTACACAGCTAAAATAATTCGCAAAGTAAATATGTACAGCAGTTTTGCAAAACTGCGTCTACTGACACAGCTGCAGTATAACTGCCATAACTCCTAGACCGTAACTCCAAATTCGATCAACTTGGAGTCTATCGACATCTACACATCCAGATCTACATTTTATATTCAGGGCTCGGGCCCAAATTCCAATGATAAAAGGGTCGAAACCGCAAAAGAACATTCAGACAGCAACACTCAGAATTTATTTACTAATGTAGGTTTCATGGAAATATGTAATTTGGTGTCTAAGTTGTTAAGTAGCATAAATACATAATCATGGATGTCAAAACAGCAACTAACAAATATTTTTCAAGTCATAATAGTCGCAAATTCGTCAAAATACTAAATATATATGCGTCTACAAATTTTAGGGGTCCTTAATTCATATGTCCATGTGATTCATGTGTTCAAGGGGGTAAGAGAGTCCAATTGATTATTATTTAATACGAGGAAGTTTTGTGACTCTTAGATTTGTGGTTTGAAGGCTCAAAATTGATTTACTATGATATTTCAAAGGGAGTCACAATCTAACTATATGTGGTATTTACAAGAAAACTTGTACTAGAGCAATAAAATGTACAAGATGAATACTTGCCTTAAATCGACGATTAAAAACTCCGCTTGTCGAAGCAAATTGAGAAGAAAAATCCCCGAAGATGTCCTCGAAAAGCGCGTCCAAAAATTGATCGAAGATCGAGCTTTCCTCGCACACACGATCGGCCCAAACAGCAAACAGCGAAGATCGGATCCGCTGCGGGTAGAACACGAAACAGCGAAATGCCCAATCAGATCTCTCCTGTGCACCGGATCCAATCCCAGAACAGCGAACACGGGCTCAGGATCTGCTGCGGAACGAACACAGGACACCGATCAAGCGCACGGATCTTGAAGAGATCGGACGGCTGTGATTCGCTCCCGCCTAAATCCTCTTCTTCTTCGTTCGATCTTCTTCTTCGTTCTTCGTTCGACTGAGTAGAACTCGAGAGAGGAGCGACGGCGTGGCTGCTTCGCTGGCGGTGACTACGGCAACGACGGAGTGCGGCGACGGCGACGACGTCGAGAAGCGACGGCGCGGCGGTGGCGATGGTTGCTCTGTTCGTGGGTTCGAACAGAGGGTGAGAGCGGGAGCGGCGTGTGGCGATGCGACGGAGGTGGATGGTGCTGGAGGCGGCGAGACGATGGGGATATGGTCAGAGGTGGCGAGGGGGCTCTGGAGTTGGTAGTGGGTTCGGAGCTTTGGGTTCGACGGTGGTGGGTTCTGTGGTTGGAGAGATGGCGGACGCGATGGCGATGGAGTTGTGGAGGTGGTGGTAGTGAGGGGGTCGACGAGGCGGTGAGGGGTCGAGTAGAGGTGGTCGGAGATGGGGAGAAATGGGTTGGCGATGGATACGGAGAAGAAACGGGGAAGATGATAGCGGCGGGGGTAGAGAAATAGGGTTAGGTTTTAACAGTAGAAATGTAATTAGGGTTAGGGTAGGGGTTTAAATACTAGGTTAGCGGGTTTGTGGGTTTGAGAGTTTAGGGGATCCGTTTCGAAAAGGGCCCAACAGAAGAAATGGTCAAAAAGCACAATAATGGGGATTAGAAAGATAAAAGAGAAGAATCGGGCTATTTCTCATGAAGAACGGTGCAAGATGGCACACAATCGAATTTGACAAAAGAACCCACAAATTCGAGTTGAGACCAGAATAATAATTCCATTCAATCAGAAGAAATACATGATATCAAAAATAGACGAAAGAGTACAATAAGGCTCAAAACAGTACAAAATACAAATACGGGGAAATAGGAGTTACAGACTAGAAACTACAGTGTTTAAGAATCAGTTTGGATTTATGCATAGGAGGTCAACAATGAAAGCAATTTATGTATCAAGGAGACATGGAAAATATAGGGAGAATAAGAAAGATCTACATATGGTTTTTATAGTTCTAGAAAAAGCATATGATAAAGTCCCTAGATTCATAGTGTTGCCGCTAAATATCGTGTGGGGGCAAACAGATAGTATTTGTGGATTCTTAGGGAAACTGAATAGTAAACCTGTATACCTCTTCCGTCGGGGTTTGATCGTCGCTCCTGCCGTACACCTGCAAAAAGTGCGAGACACCGGGGTTGTTCCCGGTGACGCACCCTCCGACGCTCAAGTCAGTAATCAGAGAGAGACTATGAAAGAGCGCAAAAACTGGAGAAAGATTGATTACCTCTTAATGGAGATGGATGGGGGGTATTTATAGGCGTCTTAGGGAACAGATTAGGCATGTAATTCCTGTGTATAGATAAGGAATGTAATCCCTAATTCCCAGTGAAAGGATAGATATGAATCAGGGCCGTTGATTAATGTTAATCAGAAACCCTAATTCTATCCTGCTGGACCGGGTTCGTTGCGGGTTGAAACCCGCACCCAGTTGAAGTGGATCCGTTCGCGGGTTAATGGTTCTTTGGGGAGGAGAACCAGTACCTGCTTCAGACCCGTTTGTAGGTGAAATTACCGTTTTACCCCTGGGCTTCAGGATTCGTGCCCAATTTGGACGGTCTCGATTAAACCCCCATTTTTAGCCACATCACGAGCCCCCCACTCCTAAAGGCTGGGGGTGATCATTCTTTGAGGAGTAGTTTGACTGTTTTAGTGGCTAGTGAAGTTGTATCGGAGTCCGAATGGGGGATTCGGAATCTTGAAGTGGGCAGTAAGGTAACTTCTTCTTTTTTGAAGCCATATGATGTTCTGAAGCCGTATCGAGTATTTGACAGCTTTTATCTATTTTTTCGGGCCATTTATTTAATTTTGCGATGTGTTAACTAATCGTTCGGGGGGCTTAACAGTACATTCTAGGCAATAATTGTTCGTTCAGGGGCTCAAAAAAATCCCCCCGAATTTTTAATTATTTTCTAGAATTTTTAGTTAATTTTCCTAAATTTTAAGCAATTTTTCGCAATTTTTAAATAAATAAAACGATTTAAATAAATAAAAATTGGTTTTTAAATACCGATTAATGACGTGGCGCAATCTGGACCCCTGATCAGTGCGGAGCGTGAATTTCTGAGTGATCAGACGATCCCTGTTCCTCGGCAGTCTGTTTCGCCGTATACGAGGGTCGGCTCCTCGGTGTCTCGGCTCGGAAGATTGGCTCCTCGGCTCGGAACCCTCCGAGGTACGTGGCGTCATCTGGGCCGTTCATCTCAGCGCGGATCCCCAAAAAATGCTATCCTGTCGTTTAGTGGACGTGGCAAGATCTGAACCGTCCATCATGACGAGCGTGCTTTTCGACAAGATCCAACGGCTGATATGGGTCGGAGCGTTTTTTTGCCATATACGAGGGTCGGTTCCTCGTCCTCTCGGCTCGGCAGACTCTTCCACGGCATAAGAGGATCGGTTCCTCGTCCTCTCGGCTCGGCAGACTCTTCCGCGGCATAAGAGGATCGGTTCCTCGTCCCCTCGGCTCGGCAGACTCTTCCGCGGCATAAGAGGATCGGTTCCTCGTCCTCTCGGCTCGGCAGACTCTTTCGCGGCATGAGAGGATCGGTTCCTCGTCCTCTCGGCTCGGCAGACTCTTCCGCGGCATGAGAGGATCGGTTCCTCGTCCTCTCGGCTCGGCAGACTCTTCCGCGGCATAAGAGGATCAGTTCCTCGTCCTCTCGGCTCGGCAGACTCTTCCGCAACATAAGAGGATATGTTCCTCATCCTCTCGGCTCGGCACATGTAGCTCGGAATAAGCCGAAGTACGTGGCATGATCCTGAGCGTCCATCTCAGCGCGGATCCCCAAAAAACACTATCTTGTCGTTTAGTGGACGTGGCACGATCTGAACCGTCCATCATGACGAGTGCGCTTTTCGACAAGATCCAATGGCTGATATGGGTCGACGAGTTTTTTCGCCATATACGAGGGTCGGTCCCTCGTCCTCTCGGCTCGGAAGCTCGGTACCGTGGGCCGAGGCACTGAGTTGGAGATCTTGAAAGATGCATTTCTTATTGGTTCCATTTTCCGAGCCCAGTAGCTCGGCTGCTCGGCCAAGCTGTTCGGTAGCTCGGCTGAGCAGGCCGATGGCAGGCAGTTCGGAAGGTGCACATGGTCGGATCTGGTCCGTCCATCATGGTGCGAATCACGAGGATGGGGTTCAGATCACGAGAAAACGTTATCTTGTCGTTTTGTGGGCGTGGCGTAATCTGAACCGTCCATCGAATCCTGACACGAATTTTGGAGAGATCCGACGGTAATTTTGCCTCGGAAGGGTTTTTCTCCATATACGAGGGTCGGTTCCTCGTCATCTCGGCTCGGGGGCTCAGTGACGTCGGCCGAGGTATGGAGTTAAATGTTTTGAAGGGACTCAGTAGCTCGGTTTCTTAGCCAGGCTGTTCGATAGCTCGGCTTGGCAGACCGGTGGCCGAGTCGTGGACTTGAGTGATTTGAGGAGTTTTTAGCTTTTCGAAACGTCGCAACTTTCTGCTTGACGCTTTGGCTTCTTAGTGGGCTTTTAGGATCCCAAGGCGGCCCAAAACTTGCTTTTGGGGTTATAAAAGATCATTTCCCCACCCCCAAGCTCATTTCTCACTTTTCACTCTTAAGATTTCACTTTTACTCTGTGCTCTCTGCTAGAGGTGATTTTCGCTCCAAGGTGGTTGCGCTAGCTGTCGCGTGGGCCAGGCGATTTCCGGCGAGCTTATTCCGACCGTGAACGTCACTTCAAAGGTCAGTCTACTAGCCTTAGTTTTTTCTTTAGAGATGTCAAGAGTGAACTCGGAGAGTGGGGCCTCGTCTTCGGGCGATGATGGCGCCGAGGAGAGGAGAAGGGCGGAGGTCCGAAGGAAGGGAAAGCAGGTCGCCGAGCCGTCTGCGACCGAGGCGAGGCAGGAGAAGAAGAAGAGGAGGGTGGCGACCCAATCTCCTGTGGTCGAGGTGATCGTGGAAAACCCGAAGCAAGCACCCGAGATGGGACGATATCCTTCTGTATTGTCCGGGCACTCGGGGGTTAGGCAGTACGAAGGCGACCTCTTGGAGAAAGCAATCTTCGGAAAGTCGAAAGTCCTCGAAGAACCCAACCCGGCTCTTCCTACCGAAGCCGACGAGATTACTTCGGTGCTATCCGAGAGGGATCTCCTTCGGATCAGAAAGGGATTCGCCATCCCTCCGGAGTACAAGCTGATGGTTCCTGGTGCTGGGATGCGAGCGAATTCTAAGCTGGCGTCGTCGGATATGTGTATGTTCAACTTCGGCTCCTTGAATGCCGGACTGCGTTTTCCGTTGCATCCTTTCGTTCTCCAGATCCTCGGGTGGTTCTGCCTCGCGCCGACCCAATTTATGCCGAACACGTGGCGTCATGTGAATGCTTTCTTGCTTCAGTGCCGAAAAGCTGAAGTCGAGCCGGACCTAACGGTTTTCCGAGGCATGTATCGAATAAACCGGATGCACAAGACAGAGCATCGGTACTACTTGTGGCCGAGGAAGGGTGTTAGGATCATAGAAAATCCGGACTCAATTAAGGGTTGGAAAGAGAAGTTCTTTATATTAAGGGGGGAACCAATACTGCAAATTCCGACCCGGTAGAAACCGGAGGTGCCCAAGTTTGCGAGAGCCGATCCCGTACTGTCTGCGGCCGAGGAGGAGGTGGCGAGGAAGATCATGGCCCTCCCCTTGTTGAGTTGGAGGGAGTTGACGGAGGAGGTGCTGTTCGGGTCTGGCCTTAGCCCCATCGACCCGAGTATGCTCCTGACATCTCATTTATTTTTGTTTTTCCTCCAAGTGTTTAGCTCGTCTTGCTAAAAGTTTTTATTTTGTTTGGTGCAGAAGCGATGAAGATAGACTTCAACGGCATAATGGCCGATAGGTCCAAATTGGTCGGGGGTAGGAAGAGGAAGAGGGCGACCGTGGCTGCCTCGTCGACTCCGCAGCCCAAGGTCGCCTCGACTACCACCCCGCCTCCTCCGACTACTGAGGCGCCTTTGGAGATGGTTGTTGCCGAGGAGCCCTCGGTGCCTGAGGCCTCGGCCCCTGTTGACGGGGCCTTTGATATCAACGCGGCGCTGTCGCTCGAGGCTCCGCCGTTGATCGAAGCGGCTGAGGAGTTCCTGACCGAGCAGCACAAGCAGTTGTTTGTGCCGAACTGCCAGGTGAAGAATCACGACGGATTCCTCGAAAACTCACAGATGTTGGTGCAGGTCGTCAAGCACCTGGCGATCCCGAAGGACAGGGCCGCACTGAAGGCGGGGACGGTCGGCGACGACACTTACGAAGTGGCTCGGTCGCTCGTATCGGTAAGTTTCTCATTGCGAATTTCTTCAAGTTTACTGCTCGGCTTGTATATTGTGCTTATCGTTGTCTTCACAGGCCACCTGCCACTTCGGCCATCTCCTCGAGACGTTCGCCAAGCAGGAGAAGGAGCTGAAGGCCGCCAGCGACAAAGACAGGGCAGAGAAGGTCAAGGCGGTTCGGCAACTCAAGGCCGAGCAGAGGCGAGTCGAGGCCTTGGAGGTCCGGGTCGCCGATCTAGTGGCCGACTTGGAGAGAGCCAAGGGGCGACTTGATGCGGAGTCTGCCAAGGCTACGAAGGCTGCCGAGGAGCTGGCCGCGTCGGCGAAGTCTCTGGCCGACCTGAAGGCGGAGAAGGAGGCGCTGGCCGTGAAGATTAGGGCCGAGGTCGAGGCCAAGGCCGAGGCTGAGGCGAAGAAACACATGGCCAAGAACATAGAGATGTCCTATCAGAGGGCACTCGACCATGTTCAGGAACGTGTCCCCGGCTTCGAGCGGGTCGGCTACAGACTGTGGCCAGGGTCACCTTCAGGTGGTGAGGAGGAGGGAGCCGAAGACGACGAAGGGGAGGGCGACGACGAGGAGGTGGAGGCCGACCCTCCTGTGGCGACGCAGGTGGATCCCCAGGTCGAGGGGAGGAATGAGGGGCCATCTGGCGACGCGCCCGTGGTCGAAGTGGCGACGCGCCCGTGGTCGAAGTGGCGACGCAGGTGGACCCCTGATCCCCTCGTAAATTTTTGTATTTTTTGTTTTTTTTCTTTATAAACAGTGTAATGCCTTTTGCGGACTGGCCACCGCTTTGATGAATGAAAAAGGTGTTTTGATTTTGGACTTGTCTGTCTAAGTGTTTGGTTCGGTCATGTAGTTCTTCAATGTTGTCCCTCTTTCATTTCAGATTGCCGAGCAAACTCGTATCTCCGCGGCGGCTCGGCACCGCGCGGAGTTATTTCAGCAGTCCCGGGAGGATCGTCTCGAGGGCGAGGTCCATCTGACGAGGAGAATACTTCATAATGTAGAGAGGAGGAACAGTGAGCTGTTGGTCGAGCTGCACCATCTGTGGATAGTCGAGGCCGAACTATCTGCGAAGGAGGAAGAGTTGGTCCGGGTTTCGGCCGAACGAGATGACTTCGCAAGGAAGGTAGAACAGTTGCAAAGGGTGACGGTCGACAAGAGCATCGAGGTGACCCACTTGCGCCGCGTTATATCTGACAGCGCCGAGTATCCCGGTTCGGCGAAACTTCCTCGATTCAAAGTAATTGTGAAGGACGACACGTTGAAGGACAGAATCTTCAAACTGGAGGAAGAGGTTGCTCGGCTCAAACCTCAGCCGGTGAGGGCTAATGTCCGGAGTACTTCGTGCACTCGCGAAGAGATTGAGCGAGGGATTACGTTCTATCAACTCGCGAGCCGAACCTCCATCGTCGGTCGGACAGCAGCCGACGCCCAAAGTGGAGTAGCGGTGTCCTCGAGTGGTGCTTCGGTTGGAGCGACCGTCAGAGCCAGCGGTGAGGGGGCATCTCGATTCGTTGGCCTAGAGACGAGCTCGGAGGTCAAGAAGCACCGACCCAAGGTATCGCTGAACCGGAGCGTCCCCCTTCTGCGGAGGCAGTAAACGGGTCGTGTCGTGTCTTTGGGCTTCCGAACATGAATTCTGTTGTAATCTTTTTGTAAATTTATCCAAGTTGTATTAATAAAGTTGGAGTTGGCTGGCTTCTTGTCGTACTGTAATTGCTTTAGCTAGTTTGTTTGAGATGAACCGCAAGAAGTGTCTGCTTCGTCGAGTGCCTTGGCCACGACATTTTCGCCTAAGCCGTGGTCCTGACTGTTGCTTGGTATATACCGGTGCGTCTCGGTGCCGCGGCTGAGGTGTAGCTGTTTCAAAGCTGCGGCCACGTGGCCGGATTTGGGGTGCGGGCGCTCGGCCGTTCGAGCGTCATTCTGAAAAGATGGGACCAGTTCCCTAACAGCATTAATGGTGCTTCGGGATCTGTGGGGGTGTTCCACCTTCCCGAGGGCGTTGAGAGTGGTGCCCTGCGCTTCAGCTCGCTAGGCGTGACTGTTGGACTCCCGAGGGTCATAATGACAGTCTCTTGGGGGAAGGCTATAAGTACCATACCCCCCTTGTAGTTTTAGTCACTGCAGTCTTGAACTTTAGTGGCATCGATGGTGTCTGCCCTTGGGCGGATGCCAGCCTTGTGAAAATTTTTGACCTCGAGAGGTTCGGAGGGGTGGTCACTCTTCTGTCTTGTTCTTCTCCCGCTCCTGACAGCCACGATGTGGGTGTCAGGGTCGGGGGAGGACAGGACAGAAGAGTTGGCGACCGTAATCCGGACCCGAGGGAAAGGCTCTTCGGGAGGATGGGTTGTCGTTCTTCCACCATGATCTTCTCCTGACTCTGACGGCTCCGACGTGGGTGTCAGGGTCAGGGGAGATCATGGTGGATGAGGTGATGACCAAAGTCCGGAACTGAGGGGAAGGTTCCCTAAAACCTTAACCCAAACTTTCTTTCGAGGCTCGGCTGGACACTCACTCGGCGCGGATCGACTGCGCTCATGTAGCTTGGTGGGCGGAGTGACTATTGCCGAAGGTTGGTTCTGATTGCCTGTCGCTCGGCGTTTGGTGCCGAGCGCAGTGAGGTGATCAGAGCCGTTGGATGGTGGCACGAATCTCGAGGCGGGTCCAGTTCCCAAGAAAATGCTATCTTGTCGTTTTGTGGACACGTGGCATAATCAGATCCGTTCATCACACTCTAGCACACATTTTGAGAAAATCTAATGGCGACTTTGCCTCGGAAGGATTTTTCGCCATATACGAGGGTCGGTCCCTCGTCCGCTCGGCTCGAGGATTTGAGTGGGCGTAGTCGGCCCGAACGATGTAATCCGAACCGGCGTTAACGTTGCTCGACGGTTGTGGGAACAGTTCCGAAAGGCGATCTACTTCTGGCTCGCCTAAGGGCGAACCGGAGAAGTAAAGTCGAGCCTAGTGTTGGACTCCGAACCATCGGTAGATTTGTTCAACGGTTGTGGGAGCAATTCCGAATGGCGATCTACTTATGGCTTGCCTAAGGGCGAGCCGTGGAAGTAAAGTCGAGCCAAGTGTTGGACTCCGAACCATCGGTAGATTTGTTCAACGGTTATGGGAGCAGTTCCGAACGGCGATCTACTTCTGGCTCGCCTAAGGGCGAGTTGGGGAAGTAAAGTCGAGCCGAGTGTTGGACTCCGAACCATCGGTGTAGTTCAACGGTTCTGGGAGCAATTCCGAATGGCGAACTACTTCTAGCTCGCTTAGGAGCGAACTTGCAAAGCAGAATTGAGCCAAGTGTTGGACTCCGAACCATCGTTAGGTTAGTTCAACGGTCGTGGGAGCAATTCCGAATGGCGAACTACTTCTAGCTTGCTTAGGAACGAACTTGCGAAGCAGAATCGAGCCAAGTGTTGGACTCCGAACCATCGTTAGATTAGTTCAACGGTTGTGGGAGCAATTCCGAATGGCGAACTACTTCTAGCTCGCTTAGAAGCGAACTTGCGAAGCAGAATCGAGCCAAGTGTTGGACTCCGAACCATCGTTAGATTAGTTCAACGGTTGTGGGAGCAATTCCGAATGGCGAACTACTTCTAGCTCGCTTAGAAGCGAACTTGCGAAGCAGAATCGAGCCAAGTGTTGGACTCCGAACCATCGTTAGATTAGTTCAACGGTTGTGGGAGCAATTCCGAATGGCGAACTACTTCTAGCTCGCTTAGAAGCGAACTTGCGAAGCAGAATCGAGCTAAGTGTTGGACTCCGAACCATCGTTAGGTTGAAGAGTTAAAAGCAGAGAGATGTAAACAGTAGCAAAAATATGAAAAGACTTTATTCATTAATAACCAATGATCGGCTGCTTCTAAAGTTGCTAGCCGTTATTACAAGGAAAAATGAAGGAAAATCACTACAAGTAACAGGAAAGGAACGGTTCGTCATCTCGAATTACTTAGAAAGGCGTTGTTGTTCTCTCTTGGTATTTTAAGAGATGGTCGGCATTCCAAGTCCTGGGGATCTCCTTGCCTTCGAGATCTTCTAGTCTGTATGTGCCGTGGCGGATTACTTTGGAGATCTTGTAAGGTCCCTCCCAATTTGGGGCCAATTTGCTTTTCTGACCTGGGAACGAGATGGCTAACTTTCGGAGGACCAGGTCCCCTTCTTTGAGGTCCGTTGGACGGACTCTTTTGTTGTATGCTAGCTCGATTCTTCTTCGGTAGCTTTGTTGATGAATGGCAGCTCTTTCTCGAATCTCATCTATTAGGTCTAGATTTGCTCGGAGCTCTCTGGCATTTTGCTCTTCTTCATAGGCCATTAGGCGAGGAGAGGGTATTCCGACTTCTAGGGGGATGATGGCCTCGGACCCATAGGTGAGATTAAATGGGCTCTCTCCTGTAGGGGTCCGTTTTGTGGTGCGGTTGTTCCACAGCACGTTGGGGAGCTGATCGACCCATAAGCCTTTGGAACATTTATCCAACCTCTTCTTAATGCCGGAGAGGATCTGTCGGTTAGCATTTTCAGCCTGGCCATTCGACTGAGGATGGGAGACGGAGGAGAACCGGTGTTGTATGGCAAGGTCTTCACATAAAGCTCGGAAGGCAGCCCCAGTGAATTGCGTTCCGTTGTCCGTAATTAGGACCCTGGGGATGCCAAATCGGCAGATCACGCTCTTCCAGAAGAATTGAACGACCTTATTTTCGGTGATCGTGGCCAGGGGCTCGACCTCTATCCATTTCGAGAAATAGTCGACTGCCACGACTAGGAACTTAAGCTGTCCGGGGGCTGGCGGAAACGGCCCTAGTAAATCCATCCCCCACATTGCGAAGGGGATCGGACTTGATAGGGAAGTGAGTGGTGCTTGTGGAAGGTGTCGGATGTCGGAGTACTTCTGACAGGAGCTGCATTGCCAAACGTGTCGTTCAGCGTCCCATAGGAGAGTGGGCCAGAAATACCCGTAGTTCAACACTTTGCGCGCTAGGGCTCTGGAACCTGAATGGGCCCCGCCGATGCCCTCATGAAGTTCTTGCAGGGCATAGTCGGCTTGCCCGGGGGAGAGGCACCTCAGGTATGGCCGACCGTCTACCTGGGTGAAGGAGCGTTTATATAGGATGCCTCCGATTAATGTGTAACGCTCGGCTCGGGTTCTAACTCTTCGTGCTTCCTTGGGATCCTCGGGGAGGAGTCCGTCCCTTAAAAATTCGATGAGGGGTCTCATCCAGTTGTCTTCGAGGATAATAGGCAATGTCTCTGTAGAGTCGGGAGTTTCGTCCTCTATGCTCGGCTTCAGAAGGACTTCTATCAGTACGGTCTGCTCGAGACCTTGAAGGGAAGAGGAGGCTAATTTGGATAGGGCGTCGGCCTGAGCATTTTCTTCTCGGGGGATTCTTTGGATGAGGGCCTCTTCAAACAGTGCCATGAGGCTCTTTACTTTGGCTAAGTATTTAATCATCCTCTCATCACGTGCTTCATATTCGCCGAGGACCTGATTGACGACTAGCTGGGAGTCGCTAAAGATTCGGAGGCGTTACGCCCCTGCATTTCGGGCCATTCCAAGGCCGGCTATGAGCGCCTCGTATTCAGCTTCGTTGTTTGAGGCTTTGAAGTTTATACGGAGGGAGTATTGGAGGATGAAGTCATCTGGGCCTGCCAGGATGACACCTGCCTCGCTTCCCTCATTGCAGGAGGATCCGTCAACATAAATCGACCAGACGGGTGGTCCCTTCACTGTTTGGCTGGACTCGGGGATAGTACTCTCAACTATGAATTCGGCTAGCGCCTGAGCCTTGATTGCGGTCCGAGGCTGATAAGTTATATCGTGTTGGCTCAGCTCGATAGACCATTTCATAAAGCGACCCGAAGTCTCGAGCTTGTGGAGGACCTGCTTCAACGGCTGGTCGGTAAGAACGACCACCGAATGGGACTGAAAATACGGCCGAAGCTTTCTCGCGGCCATCACCAGGGCATAGGCCATCTTTTCTATCTTTGGGTATCGGAGCTCAGCATCCCGAAGCACCTTGCTGACATAGTAGATGGGCTTCTGAGCCCGGTCTTCTTCCCTCACTAAGACTGCACTGAGGGTCTGCTCGGAGGCTGCCAGGTAGAGGTAGAGGGGTTCACCAGGGATCGGTTTGCTGAGGAGAGGGGGATTGACGAGGTAAGCCTTGAGCTGGTCGAAGGACTCCTGTTGCTGCTGCCCCCATTCGAAACCTTTAGCCCCCCTGAGGGCCTTGAAGAAAGGGAGGCACTTCTCCCCGGATTTTGAGAGAAAGCGCCCAATGGCGGCTAAGCGGCCTGTTAATCTCTGAACTTCTTTTACATTTTTGGGAGGGGCCATGTCTAATATGGCCTTGATTTTCTCTGGGTTTGCTTCAATTCCTCGTTGGCTAACCATGAAGCCGAGGAACTTCCCTGATGAGATGCCGAATGCATACTTGTTCGGGTTGAGTCTCATATTGTGCTTTCTCAAAATGTCAAACGCTTCTTGGAGGTCAGTCACATGATCAACGCCCCGAATGCTTTTCACAAGCATGTCGTCAACATACACCTCCATGTTCCGGCCGATCTGAGCCTGGAAAACCTTGTTGACGAGGCGTTGGTATGTTGCACCTGTATTCTTTAGGCCGAACGGCATGACTCTGTAGCAATATAGGCCTTGGTCGGTCACAAACGAGGTCTTCGGGATATCCGGAGGGAACATCCAGATCTGATTGTAGCCTGAAAAGGCATCCATGAAGCTGAGGAGCTCATGTCCCGAGGTTGCATCGATCAGGGTGTCAATACTCGGAAGAGGGAATGGGTCTTTGGGGCAAGCCTTGTTGAGGTCGGTAAAATCAATGCAAATCCTCCAAGTCCCATTAGACTTCTTCACCATTACTAAATTTGACAACCACTCAGGATAGTTGACCTCCTGTATGAACCGGGCCTTCAAGAGCTTGTCCACCTCCTCTTTGATAGCGAGCTGGCGCTCGGGGGCAAATTTGCGCCTCTTCTGCTGAATCGGTTTGGACCCCGGAACAACGCTCAGGTGGTGGACCAGGAGCTCTTCGGAGATCTCGGGCATATCTGCAGCTGACCAAGCGAAGAGGTCTTCGTTCCTTCGGATGCATTGTACAATGTCTGAGCATAGGGCGGATGGGAGGGTCTTGCTAACAAAGAATTTACGGGTCAGGTCCTGCTCAGAGAAGAGCACTTCCTCCAATTCGTCCACCGGCTCGGAGGTCGGCCGAGCAGTGTCTTGGGGGATTTCCAAAGTTTCTAAGGAGAGGACAGGTCCGAGGGTAGAGGTCATGTAGCACTTTCTGGCCGTTTCCTGATTGCCCCTTACTTCCCCTACTCCGGCCCGAGTGGGAAACTTCATTTTGAGATGATAGGCAGAAGGGACGGCTTCGAGGGCGGCTAGGCCGGGCCGGCCCAGAATGACATTGTAGGCTGCTGGGACATCTACGACCATGAAATCCATCGACTCCGTTCGGGTAGTAGGATTTTTGCCAGCGGTTACGTCGAGGGTAATCACCCCTTCAATAGTCACTGGCACTCCCGTGAACCCATGGAGCGTATAGTCGGCGGGCTTGAGTCTATCTCGGGAGAGCTTTAGGCCTTTGAAAGCGGCGAGGAAGAGGATGTTTACGGAGCTGCCATTATCGATTAGGATCCTCTCCACTTTGAAATTTGCCATGTGAAGGCTAATGACGAGCGCGTCACAATGTGGGGTGCGAACTCCTTCAAGATCTTCGTCGGAGAATGTGACAGGCACTCCGAGGCCTTTGGGAGGAGGGGTGGTTCGGACCGAGTTGAATTATCTTATAAATGCCTTCCGAGAGGAGTTTGAGGAGCCCCCCATTGGGCCCCCATGAATGAGGTGGAGGACTCGCTCTTCCTCGAAGTCAGGCGTCTCTTCTCGTTCCGAACGCTTGTTAGCCCCCCGAGGTGGGGGAGGAAGTTCGGCTCGGTCCTTTCTTACAAACCTGGTCAGCTGCCCCCTCTGGATAAGGGCTTCTATCTCGTTCTTTAAGGCGCGACAATCGTTGGTGTCATGCCCGTGGTCCCAGTGATAACGGCACCATTTCTCTTTATCTCTGTTCTTGGGGGGGTGTTCATCCTCGGAGCAGGAGGTAAGAACCCTTCCTTTTTGACTTCCATCAGAATGGTTGAGACGTTAGTGGTGAGGGGAGTGAACTTCTCGAATCTGGGGGGAGGTCGGCGCTGGCCGGCATTATCCTTCTGGAGCTTCTTGGCTCCTTCCTCTTCTGTTCCCTTTCTCTTAAACCCGGAGGAAGACCCCTCCCAGTTGGGTTGATGCTCGGCCTCTTCGGCCCGGATGTACTTTTCACTGCGAAGGAGGAGGTCGGAGAAGTTCTGCGGGGGCTTCTTGGCAAGGGAGGAGCGGAGGTTAGAATTGAGGACATTAGATTGAAATGCTGCCGCAGCGACCGACTGGTCGAGGGATGCTATGGACCTGGCTTCAGCTGTGAACCTCTTCACATAGTCTCTCAATTTCTCCCCCTTCTTCTGGTGGAGGTGCAATAGTGAGATGTTGGTCTTCTCAGCTCTACGGCTGCTTACGAAATGGGTGACGAAAAGGGTCTCGAACTGCTCGAAGAAGAATATTGAGGAGGGGGCAAGGCGAGAGTACCATTCTCGAGCTGGGCCCTTGAGAGTTGCGGGGAAGGTTTTGCAGAGGAGGGCATCGGAAGCTTGATGGAGGAGCATCAGGGTCTTAAAGCTTTCGATGTGATCAACGGGGTCGGTCTCCCCGGAGTAAGTCTCAAATTGAGGAGGTTTGAAACCGATCGGCACAGGTGCATCCATTATGGTTCGGGAGAAAGGAGGTCTGCTAGGACGTAGGGTCCTCCCCCTAAGTCTTCTTCTCGGTCTAACTGGCCCAGGTGCCTCTCCATCTCATGAAGACGGCGGTACACAGCGTCGTCCCTTCGACGGTAACCAGCCGAGCCTCTAGACTCGTCTTCGTACGAGGGGGAGCGAGGACTATGGCGGCGGTAACTCCGGGAGCGTCGAGGACTTGGGGTACGCCGGGAGTTGCTAGGAGCGGGATGAGGAGATGGGGATCGTCGGCGAGGGCTTCGGATCGGAGGAGGAGATGGAATCTTGGGTGCATTGTTGTTGGGATGGAGTTGAGGGCTTGTAGGACGGTCGCTTGGAACTGCTGGAACTCGGCACGGGTGATGGGTGCTTCATCGTTCCTAGGCTGTTGCCGACCTGCAGGGGAGTGTAGCCTTCTTCGGTAATGCTCGGGGGATTCTTTCCACCCTCTTCGGATGGGGGACCTTCTGTACTCTCGGCGGCGAGGAGACCGCTCATCCGGACGGCGCTGGCGGGAGGTTCCCTCTCGGGCCCGCTTTTCATCCAGATGACGGCGAAGATCATCTTCCTTCTGTCGATTGAGGGCGGTATTGTGGAGAGCAGAGGCTCGGGGATGATGGGAGGCCATAGAGTCCGAAGAGGCGTTGTGGATGGAGACGCGGTCCTGGTGAAGAGGTTGTTTCTGAGGGTTAGGACCCTTGGGAGGTGGCTGATTTGGAGGAGGAAGGTCCTGTTGGAGCGGGTCTTCCGCTGGTGGAGAAAGTTGTCCTTGCTGTTGGATAGGCTGAATGGGAACTTCTTGCTGCTGATCGGGGTTTGGCCCTCTGTTGGACCCCCTTGATCTGATTTTCCTAGGAGGCATGGCTGGAGAAGATCTGTTCACCGGGAAGAGGAGAGGTTTCTATTCGTTAGTTTCCCACAGACGGCGCCAATCTGTTGCCGCTAAATTTGGTATGGGGGCAAACAGATAGTATTTGTGGATTCTTAGGGAAATTGAATAGTAAACCTGTATACCTGTTCCGTCGGGGTTTGATCGTCGCTCCCGCCGTACACCTGCAAAAAGTGCGAGACACCGGGGTTGTTCCCGGCGACGCACCCTCCGACGCTCAAGTCAGTAATCAGAGAGAGATTATGAAAGAGCGCAAAAACTGGAGAAAGATTGATTACCTCTTAATGGAGATGGATGGGGGGTATTTATAGGCGTCTTAAGGAACAGATTAGGCATGTAATTCCTGTGTATAGATAAGGAATGTAATCCCAAATTCCCAGTGAAAGGATAGATATGAATCAGGGCCGTTGATTAATGTTAATCAGAAACCCTAATTCTATCCTGCTGGACCGGGTTCGTTGCGGGTTGAAACCCGCACCCAGTTAAGGTGGATCCGTTCGCGGGTTAATGGTTCTTTGGGGAGGAGAACCAGTACCTGCTTCAGACCCGTTTATAGGTGAAATTACCGTTTTACCCCTGGGCTTCAGGATTCGTGCCCAATTTGGACGGTCTCGATTAAACCCCCATTTTTAGCCACATCACATAGTATGGTGGGTGATAAATAATAAAAGAGTAATTATTCGGTATATTGAGGTAATTAAAGATATGTATGAAGGGGCAATGACCACAATTAGAACAACCACAAGAGAGACCAATAATTTTTCTATTACAATAAGTTTACACCAAGATTCGACTTTAAGCTCCTACCTCTTTACTTTGGTTATGGATGGATTGACTCAATGAATACAAGATGAGGTTCCTTGGTGTATGATTTTTACTGATGACGTCGTCTTAGTGGACGAGATTAGAGCAAGAGTCAATGCTAAATTATGATTGTGGAGAGAAATTTTGGAAGCTAGAGGCTTTAAGATAAGCAGAAGTATATGGAGTATAATTTTAGTAATATTCAGAACACAATTGAGAAAGTAGTGAAGCTTGATGGTCAAGAGATACCTAAGAGAGACCGTTTCCAATATTTAGGCTCCATTTGTGAAGATGTTATACATAGGATTCAAGCAGGATGGCTTAAGTGGAGAAGGAAGTGTCAGTGGTATTTTGTGTGACTAACGTATACCTTTGAAGTTGAAGTGGAAATTTTATAAGACGACTGTTAGACTAGTAATGATGTATGGAGCAGAGTGTTGGGCAACAAAAAAATAACATATCCAAAAAATGAGTGTAGCGGAGATGAGGATGCTAAGATGGATGTGTGGTAAAATAAAAAAAGATAAAATTAGAAACGAGCATATACGAGATATGCTAAAGGTAGCTCCAATCCAAGATAAGTTAAAAGAGAATCGCCTCAGGTGGTTTGGACATGTCACACGTAGACTTAGTAGTACCCTCGTTAGAAAGAGTGATTTAATAAGTATTGAAGTTACAGTTAGGGATAGAGGAAGACCTAAACTAACTTGGGTAGAAACAATGAGAAAAGATATGATAGCTTGTGACCCTACAAAAGATATTACGCTAAACCGAGCAGAATGGAAAACTAGTATTCATGTAGCCGACCCGAACTAGTTGGAAAAAAGGCTTTGTTATTGTTGTTGTATTATCCATAAGAGACGATTCAAAAACTGTATATCTGATCATGAGAAGAGTTTTAACTCAATCTCCACAACTACCTTTATCTCTTTATGAAGAAGAAATAACCAATTCAATCAAAAAACACTGGGAAGTAAAGATAAATCATTATCTTGAGATCGACCCTCTAAGCGACTATAAATTCCTCATACCTCCACCAGAAACAGGAATTAGTGTTTTTCCAACAAAAGCTCTCTCATATTCTTCATGAGGTTTGACTTGAGCGTTAGAGGAGCTGTCGCCGGGATCAACCCCGGTGTTTCAGACTTTTGCAGGTCAATTAGAGCGATCGTCACCATCCAGATCAGATCTAACGACGCAAACGAGTTAGATTCAGAAATCAACATCAGTAGAAAACAGTCAACATCGGTGAAAGTAAAAAAACCAGTTTTTTATTATTTTTAAAAACTCATATTGCCTGTTTGCTCTCACACAGAAATTAGTAGCAACACATGCTACCGAAGATAATCACAGCCATTAATTTACATCATTTTGTAGGTGAAATTGATGGCTTCTAAACTTCTTGTCAGCAAAACTACGAATGATACTATGATAAGTATATTAAAAGTCTAGCGAAATTAGTATGTTTTTGTTCCACAAAAAAACCAGAATTAATTTCATTAATGTGTTCGATGCTCTATAATCACTCTTAGAAGTATGGAAGCACTCAGGAAAATCATAAATATGGTCGATACATGTAAAAGAAAAAAGGAAAAAAGTCAGAGATAATATTAAAATTTTATTAACAAAACTTGTTAAAGACATAAGAGGTATCAATCAGCCTTTAAGGGCTGCATTGATTCCATCAAGTTCAGTTGCTCTTGTTCGGTCCGAAGGGCACCCGCACTGCTTCTGCAATTCCTTGAATCTCTCCAAATTAAAATTATTTTTTTGAATCAATTTTCTTTGTCTTGATAAGAAGAGTCTTTTCATAAGATCTTGGTATGTTGGGTCACTCGAGGTGGACAGGAAGTACGCATAACCGACACTAATACCAGCTGCTGTGGTGAAGTAAGTTATGGGTTCCATGACATCCCAGGAGAACTCCCAAAATGTTAGTCGAAAGAAAAGACCAACATGCAGAAGGAAGAACCCCAACCCTGAGTAAAGGATGCGACGGACTTGCTTGTGTGCAATCATATCGATATCCTCCTTCTTCTTCTGCAAATCTTTTAGTTCCTCTAATCTTGGATCGTTCTCCGGTGACAATGCAAAGGGAACAGCACTCCTCACAAGATCTACAACCTGTTTTTTTTTTTTTTTTATGAAAAAAAAAGGGGTATTATGTACACTTCATATAACTTGTGCAGCATGAATTCTGTCACACCTATATTTCGGTGTTTGGTAAGGAGTAAATGGTTGGATTTGTATGCGGTTGCATTTCAATTTAGAAGATTCTTATAATTTGCAATGCAAGTTGCTTTACTTTTTACTTGCAACCTGTGTTTGGTCTATTTTCCAAAGCAATAGCAAATAGACCAAGTGCCCATTCATAATTAATGTCCACTTTTGCACCAATAATTTTACATCCTATAAGATCTCGGAAATCCAGTGGGTCATCTGTGGATCTTCTCAAGATTTTTGCAACCATAATCACTAGAATTTTCGAGGAGATCACGCAGGAGAGCATATCATATGATCTGGAAACATATGAAATTTCAATCCTGACGCATAATATAATCAAATTTTAGTCCCTAGTCATAAGTCATAGTTCCCGCGAAAACTAGATTGAAATTAGCCGCAAAAAAATAAATTGAAATTGGCGGATCGAAACAAAACAGACCTTATCAGGGTGAAGATAAACCTTGTCCCTAAACAAGAGAACAACCCCCGCATCATCCAAAGCTTTGGTGAATGCCACAACTTCTTCCTTAGTCCTTGCAACCGCCATTCCCTCACAAGCATCAAGAAGATCCTTATATCCAATCACCTCTCGTGTCTCCATCCCGAGCTTCTTCTTAAGCTCCTCCACATTCACCAACTGGATTAGTTTCTTAGCTTCGTTATAGGACATATTGTCTGAATTATAGGTCGGGCAAGATTTAGAGTCATCTGCATTGCTTGTTGGTGGTGTAGTTGATGAGCAGAAGTGGGCTCCCCAGGGACGAATTGGTTGATCGAAAGGGAGGCGACGAGGGAGGAAGGAGCGGATGAGGAAGCGAGATGAGGGAGAACGCCACATTGATTAATGTTAACAAACAGAACAAGATAAGAGTATGAAAATTAGCAAAGGAGGTTAGGGAAATAAAAATGTGAATTTGGAGATAGAGAAAGAAAGGGGATGGAATGCGATTTTGAAGGGGGAGAGAGAGAGAGAGGTTTGTGTTTGTGCGTACAAAATAGGGTGGAACAATTCAACAGCATTTGTGTTGGAGCATGGGCCGAGTCTTGTTGTTTTTCTTGTTTTTCAGCACCAAGTATTGGAAAATTTGTTTTAATCTTCAGTATGAATCTGATATATTTTTGCAAATCAAAATAGAAAAAGAATCTGATATGTTTTTTAGAACCCAGTCTCAAACCAATTGGTTCGATGCCGACCTAACTCAGGCTCTACTCAATTGACCTTTTTTAAGAGTTGAGGTTGGCAAATTAGCAGCCTCTAAAATTTGAAAATAAACTAGATGTACTTGTGTATATACATGTAAGGGGTTTAAGAAAAACACACACACAAAAAAGAAGGTATTTAGTGGGTTTTTGTAATTAAAAATTATACAGATCTAAAAATAAATTAATTTCAAATATTGGGTGCAAAAGTATTCTTTGCTTAGTTATATTTGTCCTTGGCATACAAGAATTGGAAGAATGCAAAAATCAAAATGTTATTGGGATTTCCTCGCTGATGCCAAAAATCCCTCTATCAACATTACAATTAATGTTAATACGGAACAGTCATTCATATCATAGAACAAGAACAACATGTGTATAAAAAAAAGTTTTGTGTATCATAGAACCTAGATTAAAACAAGAACAACATGTTACTTTGACTTGATACACTAAATTTAAGCCAGCCAAAATTATTGACTATGTAAGCTATTTGATTATAGCCTTATGAAAAACATATAGCTATGCGGTAGTTCTTGTCTGTTGACTAAGAAATGGAAGTTGGCATAGTTTACAAAATGCGAAACATAACATAAAGTTGACTGGATGGCTGGTCGTTCTTGGCTATAAATTGATGCCTCGTGATAGCTAGGATGCAGAAAGACTGCAAGAGAATAAGAGAAAAACAGTGTTACATGAGAAGTTCTATTTTCGATAATCTCTGTCTTGTACGAGAGAGATTAAGTTGGTTCTCTTTTCAGTGAGTTTTGTGTGTGAGATATAGTGAATGTATTTATTATATTTCCCTAGTTTGATATAGTGGATTCAATGATGTCTTCGCTCGTGGAAGTATGTTGAGCTTGACCGAACCACACACATATTTGTGTGCCGACCCATTTCTCTATTTCTCTATTATGTTGCATTAGTTGTATTTTCTTTAGACATCTTTTATACTATAAATCCCTCGTTATTGTTGGAGATTATGAGAGATAATAATAATGAGAAATTAGGGTTAGGGTTTAATATCCATACTGCTTGAGATATTATACCCTCTTATCATAATTGGAATTATCACAAGGGCACTACCTCTAGACCAGTATATATGGGATGAAACTGGGTTTAGGGTACTGGGCTTGAAACCCCAGTTAACCTGGTCCAACAATTAACAGATAACACGTGAAACCACGTGTTGCCCCATAGAACATTACACACAATATTATTCTATTATATTGAGAACATATCTATAAATCCAACAATCTCCTCCTATATTCTCAATATATTAGGAAAAGCACTGTTATATCATTGGATCACAAAGAATGTAGTTCATAGGCTAAATCAATTATAACTCGAATAGTTCAAATAAGACTAAACCAAAATAATCAAATAGTTCAAAGACCAAATCAGAACAGAATAGTTCACAATGACTAAACTAACTGGAGAAATCAGTTATAGTTTCAAAATCAATCAAAGCAAATAAACTTTAAGAACAAAATATGAGTTTTAAGCTCATGAACACAAGAGTCTTAAACTCAATAGAAGTTTTACCAAGCAAGTGACAAATTTATTCTCGAAAGATATAAACCGAAACTCTATCATTGCAAACTGCTTTATGTTTACTCCTTCATTTTGAGCAAATCATTATTTTGAAATCTATAATGACATATTCAACTCCTCCATCTTTGCTATCTTATTGAAAACAAGAATATCAAGAGACAAATCTCTATGGATTCCAACAAATTTCACAAAGTATCTAGTTCCACAAAAATACTTAGTACAGTTCGTAATCAGCTTAGCAAAAATATTACACAAGTATCACAATCAAGTTTCTTTAACAAAATAAAGAACAAGAACTATTATAGTTTCTACACAAGAACTATACTATGTTTCATATTGAAACGATAGAACGGTCAAACCAATTATGGTTAATTCTGAATCACCAAAATTGGAATGAAATAAGAATCCATAAAAGAGATATATCATCAAAATTGGAATGATATAACGATATTCTAAATATCGGAAACACATCGACAAATTTTCACTCTTTCTTTTGGAGTAATAAGATGATTTTAAGTAAATTATAAAAATATATAGCATCATAAAAATTGGAATGAAATTATCTATATAATAAAACACAAAGAAAGCTATCAAGTGGCTCTCCTTCAATCCCCCAAAATCAAAGGCCCAGATCTAACCTCACAAAACACATTTCCCCCCAAAAGTTTTCCCCAAAACTCAAATTCAAAACCTCCCAAAACAACTCATTTATTTATTTAATTATCTATATATATATATATATATATATATATATATATATATATAGGGAAAACTTCGGTTGAGCACTACTCTAGTGCTCACCGCGTGAACACTAGGCATTTCGGGTGTTCATATCGAAAATCCGAACCGTTCACATTGATCTACACATCTAAATTAGTCTAAATATGTAAAATTAAATCATTTGAAATTCATTTGCCCATTCATTGAAGTGTTACAAAATTGTATGGCTGAAAATCATTGTTTTTGTAGTCACATGATGGATGGGGAAATGAATTTCAAATGATTTGATTTTACATATTTAGACTAATTTAGATGTGTAGATCAATGTGAACGGTTCAGATTTTCGATATGAACGCCCGAAGGCCTGGTGTTCACGCGGTGAGCACTAGAGTAGTGCTCAACCGAAGCTTTTCCTATATATATATATATATATATATATATATATATATATATATATATATATATATATACTATTATTAAGCAAAGTCATATTTTTGCGGCATTTTACTATCATGCCCTCATAAATATAAAAAGCTAAAAAATAATGTAGGGTTAATTCTGTCAAATTTTACTCCTGATCCCGAAGGTCACAACCGTAATTTTCACTCAAATCAAACTCTCTCTTTAAAAAAAATACCCCCTCCTGTCGATTCCTCTCCCTCTCCCTCTCTATCAAAATCCCCACCGCCCTCAAAATCAAGATCAATCTAATCCCCTCTCTCTCTCTCCTCTTTCTCTCTCTAGCCATGGCGAAACCAACCTCCATCTTCTTCCTCTTCCTTCTCCTCCTCCTTGCTGCGGCCGCCCACTTCGAAGGCTTCGACGGCGATGAACTCAACGACGACGATGACCGCACCTTCCCCCTCCCCCAAACCCCATCCTTAATCTCAACCCTCACCGCCAAATATGAATTGCCCCTCCCTCCTCCTGTCCAATCTCAGCAGTTCGATTCCTCCGCCGAATCCCACAACCCTGCCCTCGACGGCTGGGACGAGGACGAGTTCGAAGGCATCCCCTCCCAAAACCCCAACCCCGATCCATCCTCACCGTCCGATCTCAATGCCACGTCATCTCCGTCGTCACTAATGTCGATCCGCTCCTTCACCATCGAGATCGTCTGCGTCAGCTTCCTCTTCATGTTCACCACTAACTACTTCACCGGCAAGCGCCAGAACGAGCTCATTGCCCTCTCCTTCGCCTCTGCCTTTGCCACCAATGACTCCATCTTTGATAAAAACTTTAGCCTCCTCAGCACCGGCGATGGCGCCGACGACTCCCCTCTGTTACTCAAGGAAGGACATGATGTGTTTAAATTTTATGCGAGTGGGAGGAGGTTCTGTCAGGGGCTGCTAGCGATGATGGAGTTGAAAGGGAGGCATGATCTGATTGCGAGGGCAGTGGATCTGGTGATGCCGAAGAAGGATGTGGTGACGGTGGAGGTGGTGATGAATGAGGAGGCGATGGATCATGTGGTGATGGCGGTGGCGAGGAAGAAGGTGGCAAGGGTGATGCAGAAGGAGTGTGGGGATCTGGTGAGGTTTGCCGGGGCGGTGGTGATGGGGAGTGGGGAGTGAGAGGAAGTGGGTGGTCGATGAGTTGATGGTGGATACAGAGTAGAAGGAGGTGGCCGGGTATTTGATCACCGATGCGGTGATTGACCACGTATATAATCTATGTTTGTAGTTTTGGTTTTGCTAATTTGACTTATGTAGGATTTGGATTGGCATGTTGGTTTATAGTGTAACAATTAGAGGTCTTGAAATGAATCTAAATGTCTAGAAGAAGCACCTTCACATGTAAGTAAATACAAGAAACGTATAGTGTTGAACTAATGTTACTTTGATTATTTTCGGGATGAAGACAGTGAGCAAGCTTGGGTTTGGAGAGAGCTCGGGTTGTGTGAGGGGAGGAGCTTAACTGTGAGGGTAAACGAATGTCTCAGGTTCGATGACAAATTATGTATTATTATTTACTCTATAAAAAAAAAATAATAATAATAATTAAAACGTGCATCGCACGTGCATGTTACTAGTATATATATATGGAAACATGGACTTTTATACCCCAATTTATAATTATTTTTCACCATATACTAATGGAAACATGGACTTTATTACAACTAATTATTGTCATACTATTCAAACTTCAGCTACATAATTGTTGATTTACTTTACTGTTTACAAGATTTTTCATATGTCGTATCGTTATGAAGACGTGCCGTAGGCACCTGGCCACGGGAAAATCTAGTATATTAACAAAATTTACATAGAACTTTTAAATTATCTAAAGCATGCCAACTGTATAAAATTGATGCATAAGTTTGAACTTCTCTATGGGTCCAATTAGATTCTAATTTTCAAAACAACTAGGATGTTAAAACTTTTGGCTAAATAGCTTTTAACTCCATTTCCCTCACAGTTTTGATAATTAGACCACTTTCAAGTCTGTTAGTAAGAACATTAATCATATTTTATCTCAATTGCACTTTAGTTATGAGAAAGTTCAACTAGGCTTCTTTCAGCCTTATTATACTCTTCTGACTATTATAAAGTGAGTTATAAGCTACAGTGCATTTTTGTAACACCCCAAAAAATTGATTTATGACAATTTTGCTCCTCAAGTGTTACGCACGTGTATTTCGTATTGTTACGGATAATATCCATAACGTATTTTAATGTATATGTCATATGTATTTTGTATTTTGACTATTTACATTTTCCGTTTTCTTAAAACTTATTTTATCCAATTTTTGGAAAAATTAAACATTTATTTTAATTTTTGTGTTTTACGTACATTGCACGTGCTTTCAATACACGTGTCGATTACATAAATTTTACCGTTATGTGAAATATCCGTAACATTATCAAAATAAATATTTTTCGTATGTTATATTCCGAATATTTATAAACATTTCCTCGTTAATTAAATCTATTTCATATTTTGAAATTTTGTTTTTATGTGCATCGCACGTAATTTTTTATGTGCATTTTTATTTCTATTTTTTTATAAAAGTCTTGTACATTTTTATTCTAATTTTATTAGTCACATTTGTATTATTTACTTTTTTAATAAAAACCCATAGGTCCAAAGTCTATTTTAAAGCCCACTAAAAAAAATAAAAAAAAGAGAGAAGCCCATGATTTCATTCTACGTACATTTTAAATGTACACTTTTTAATCCTACACACTTGCATATAACAAATACATACAAATGAATTATAAACAAATAATTAAAAGAATGAGAAGTGTGTGCACGTAGCGTGCATGTGCACGTGTGTGCACACCAAAAGGTTGGCCAGCCATACTTGTGGAAGGAGAAGAGTTTGTGAGTGGGTAGATTAGTGGGTAATAAATTGTTTTAGTGGGTAATTAAATTAACCTATATTAATTAAATAAATCTTTTCCCTTATAAAACCAACCCCCCTGCTCCTAATGAGCAAAGACCAAACAAAAAAAAGAAATAAAAAAGTGATGGTGCTGTGTGCTGGCCGAAAAGCTTGGCTGTGAGTTTCCTTTGGGAGCATGATTTTCGAGGCGATCGGGGAGCTTTTCTTGGAGTTCAATTGCTAAGGAATACTTCAATGCTTCATATGGGTGGGTGATTTCTTGAACTTTCTAAAAGTATGGTAGTATGTATGTGTAGAAAATTGATGTTGAAAGTGATATCTTGTATGAGTTTTAGTTGACTGTTGTGATGAATGTGGTGTTGATATTTAGAATGTTGGTAGAAATAAAATATGAAAATTGTTGCATGCTAAATGAAACCTCATCATGATATAACTAGGTTGTTGAATCAAAATTCTAATTCAATAGAATGTTGAAGTGGTTAGGCACTAATAACATGCCATGTTTGGGTTATAAGAATTGTGTATTTGTATGCATAAAGTTGTTAATTTATACTTAGAAAGTTGTGTGAATATTAAAAATGAATTATGAAAATTGATGAGAAGTGAGAAATGCTAAAAAGAAAATACATTCAGGATGTAGTCAATTTTTTCTAATCAAACATATAAAATCTAGATTTATGAAAGTGAATATTTGAGTACTATAATTATAAAAGTGATTATTTGAGCTAAATTGGGAATGACTTGATGCTAATATGAGTCAAATTTATGAGAAATAATTTCTGGAAACTCAATATTAAGTTTTATGTACAATCAAAATGAAGGGAAAGAAACGAAATCGAAAATATTTGAAAGTGTTCAAAATGAGATTTAACAGAAAAATAAGTTATATGAATTTGAACCCATATATAATTAGTTGTGATGCTTTGGCTTGGTGGCTAGCACAGGCGCCTTTGCACCTGGCGTCGCCATGTTGACACATGGGGGGTCTCTCTGGTCGCGGGTTCGAGCCAGGGATTTGGCACTTTTTTTTGTTTCTTTTTTTAAATGAAGACAGGGGCTGTATTTGGGTATTTAATAAACACAAAGAATGTATATGCACAACTGAGAGTTGGCCTATTGTTTGGGCTTGCTGGTTGCTTGCTAGAGATACTGGGTTCGAATCTGGGTGGCCTCTTTAAGTTTTTATTTTTATTTTGAGACTTTTTAAGTCTTTAAAATTGGGGGAAAATCATATAAATGTTCTAGAATATTATTAAATCATTTGGAAATTATTTCATAGTATTCTAAGAAATATTTTTGAGAAATAAAGATCATCTTTATTTTATAATGATGAGATTTGAATAATGAACTTCTTTAAGGAATTGTGTTTTTAATCTTAAAACAATTTTTGAACTGAGATTCATAAATGAAGTATAAATGGATGTGAAAAGGGGGTTTTATTAATCAAAGAGACTTGTAGTTTATTAAAGTGAATTGTTGGTTGTGTGATCAACCAAGAAGTGTTACCTCATGATTGATAAATAAGAATGAATGAAAGAATTGAATAAGATATGAATAAATGAAATTGAGAATATGAATTATAAGGGTATGGGTACCCCATAATTTGTTGAATATGAAAAAATATTGATTTTAGAGGCTTAGTGAGATCCAGGTATCAGCAAAGTAATGATAATGATTAATTAAATTTTGAGAAAGGGCCAGTATGGGCTATCGTTCTCAGTGTATGGTTTAAGACCGGTAGGAGGGTAAACTAGCTCTAGGTAGTATTATTTATTCATGTTTCAAACTTAAGGATAAGGCACTAAGAGGAGATGTAATAAAACTTGGGCAAGCGTAAGTGGGTTGCCTCTGTATTGTATGATGGTGGACTCTAGGACTATAGACCCAGTTTAACGGTGGACTCCGGGACTGTGGTTGCCTGCGATGGAGATGAGACTTAATTAAATTCGGGACTATGATTAGTTTAACGGTGGACTCCAGGATCATGAATAGTCGGGCGGATGGGAGGTCGTTCTCCAGTGTATATGCATATACCCGGGGCTAGAGGGGCACCTGCGGGATGTTCGCACGACGAGGATTTCTGTATAAGCCTAATGGTGGACTCCAAGGTTGGAGTCCGTACTCGTATTATATCTAAAACTTGATTTTGTTACTGAGTAGTTATTCATTGCATGTGATTAAACCCTATAATGTGGAGTACGTAGGTGCTTGCCCTCGGACCTATGTAGAATGGGATGCATAGGATCTGAACAAGTATGCATTAGTGTCATCATAGTATAACATCTGCATTAGGTATTAAGTCATATCATAAACTGACATGTTTAGGATAGTCACTCTTTTACACTTTAATATGCATTCAAGTTTGTGGTTGCTAAAGAATCGTTATATTACGACATAGTGAGGATCGTTGTTTTATAATATTGCGTCGATTGTAAGAAACTGATGTGCCCACAGTTTTTCATTGCAGGACTTGGATTAGCAAAAAGGACATGAAGATGAATTGATGCTAAAGATTATTTTCTTGATTAAAGCTGTTGATGTTAGAATTGTTTATTTCATGTTGTATTCATTCTGCTGTGTACTCTGTAATAAACATGGCTGTATAATAAAAAGTTTAATTTCCTTGTAAAATTGTACGAAGTTGAAGTAAATAGATCGTGTTATGCTACGAATTAAGATCGTGTTGTGCTACGAATTACATGTAAATGGAATTTGGGGTATTACAGTCGTAGCTCGGTAGTCGACGAATAGAATTAGAGAGTTAAACTCCTTAATGGATGACTAGCAACAAGTTCTTCAATCCAGTCAGTCTCTTTAACTGCAGAGGATAACACATAGAGGTCTGGTTTCATGGGTGATTGCATAGTGCCTGTTTGCCTTTTAATTTCCATAACAATTCTGTTTCCTCTTAATGTAAACACGTATCCACTAGTTATCGACTTTCACTAAATTATGAGCATGATAATGCATCAGATCATCCATTCATTCCTAAAGGATGACTAGAGTAGCACAAAGAAAACTCTTGAGTACCTCTCATGTATCTCATTAGCCTCTTAGGGCTCTCCAATGTGTATTAATAGGACTACTATTGAATCTGCAGATCATACCTACCTTAAAGACTATGTCTATTAGTGCAGATCTTTGTACATATAAGATTTTCAATAAGTTTGGAATGCTTTAACTATCTCATAGTTGCACCATCCTTAGGTGTCAATCTTTATCATAATCATAAGGTGTTTCAAAACACAATTTCAATCACCATATCCCCACTTTTGGAACAGATTATTGATTTTATGAGTTTGACTAAGGGGTTATCCCTTGCCAACCGAAACTCACCCTTATACCTAATATGGTGTCCACAACACCTTGGGGTTTCATGCTGAATTCTTTGGATAACACAGTTTTAACTTCATTTATAACAGAGAATTCACGTCCCATCATCAAGCATGTAAACAATATACAAATAAATGAGAGCAATTATATTTGACTCACAACAGAATTAAAGACATTTATTTGAATAACTTGATTCAAATCTAAGTTCTTTAAAATTTTGTCAAATTATTTGTGCCTCAATTTTAACACTTTTAAAAAAAAAAATATATTGATTTTACCAATTTGTAGATTTTGTTCACTAAACATATTAGTGCAAAATTTTCAGTACAAAACTGTTTAAACATCTTTCATGAATAACAGAATTGTCAATAGATGCAAGAGCAAGAAGAATGCTTATTGTAGCAATATGACATACATGTGAGTAGAATTGAAACAAATCTTCCCTATTTATCTCAGTTAATCCTTTAGCTGCGAAAATGCATTAAAATTGCTACTAAACATTTCAAAACTAAGCTTCTTTTGCACAACCCAACTTACTTACTATATTTTTAGCCCATTTCGGCAAATCAACTAAATTAAAGTATTATTGAATAACAGCAAATTCATTTCATTATCTACTAAAGACTCTTCTTGGCTCATCTGCCATTGAAATTTTAAGTGCCAGTAAGGCTGGTTCTTGTTGAAGAATCTACCACAACTCGTAGTGCTAATAGCGAAAGTGCACCACAAGCAATAGAAACCACCAAGACTTAGATGAACCAAGAACAAGTCACCACAATATATGGAAGATCTCACAAAAACACAATCAATATACATAGATAACCAATACTTCTTATTCCCCAAGAAATACAAAGATTACAAAAGAGATTACAACTCTCAATCTCTCTCTCTCACCCTTGAAACACTCGACACAATCCCCTCTTGAAGTTGAACAACGATAACGGCTCACCTCTTGATTACACAATTTGATTCTAACCCTAGAGTCTACGGCCATATATATAGCCCCCAAGTAAACCCTAAAAGATAAACACAAATCCAGCAATTGGGCCTTAAACTCGTAAGCCCAAAAATGCACAGTGTCGACGTCGGTCGACCGCACCCCCAAGGTCGGTCGACCACAACGTGTAAGTCCAGACCCGAGACCTGATCGGTCGACTGCATAGTCGACCGTCCCCTCCTCTGTTGGACCTGTACACTCGAAGAACTCTCAGCAGATTGGGTCGGTCGACCGCACCACCGGTTGATCGACCGCGCAGTCGACCGCAACTCGCTTGACTGCATTCTTCTACTCACCGTTTGTCTTCTCTTGCTTTCTTTGTCTCCTCCTCTTCTTGTCCAACTTCAAGTACTCGGTGCCTACATGTATTTGAGGCTAAAACCCTAACAATCTCCTGCTTGGACCAAATACACAACGCTTTAAAGTTATTGCAATCTTTACCTCGCATTATCTTTGCTAAACCCCCACTTTCGTGGAAGACCCAAGTACTCTCCACTCTCATGAAGAGCACCTCCATCACTCCATCACGTGGAGTGCACCAACCACCCCTCATCGCCTCATGAAGGATGTGTTCCACCATACGCATAGAGCACAAATGCCGGGGAAACAACCTCCTGTGTCAGATTTCGTATAACAAGACTCCCCAACTCGCAGAATCTCCATCAACACCGGACATGGTTCAAAACCTCTAAATACACCCTCTACATTAAAAGTCTTCGTGGAAGACACCTCCACAAAATCCGTAGACAGTTCAACCCCTACAGTCCCAATTTAGTTACCCTCATCGACATCACCTCGTATATCGATACCAGTGCTCTCTATCACACAAGAGCGACTTGAAGCTTCAACTGCCAATTCACAAAGTACCCTCACCGCAGAAACATCTTGCCCTCTAGGACCACTTCCATGGCCAGCAGCTAGTAACCTCCCCTTCAAAACTGAAAGAACTCGGTTGCACCCCACACAACCTACTACTCGATTCTAGCTAAGAGTCAACTATAGGAGAAACGCCTCTCACATCTCCAAGTAAATACAGCGTTCCCTGATGCTTTCCTTTTGCAATCACCCTTGAACCTGCAGCTATGTACCACCACCAACTGTAGTAGATATACCCTCTTTGTCTAGCCTTCCAATCGAAATAAGATTTTCCTTCAAGTCTAGAACATGCCTTGTCTCCCGCAAGACGACACACTAATCATCATTGGCTTTCATGCGAATAGTACCAACCCCACGTATAGGACACCGATGACCGTTCCCCACAATCACATCTCCAAAAGAACCCTCCTTGTAGTCATCAAACACCTCTCTCCTCGGAGTGCAATGAAAAGAAGCTCCTGAATCAATACACCAATCTTGAGTGCCCAACTCCTCCCGATCTGATAAGCATAAATCCTCAACAAGCCTCACTTGAGCTTCCTTTGGGGTATCTCTCTTCGGTTTTTCCTGCTTCTTCTTCATATAAGCCTTGCAACTGTGCATTATGTGGCCCTTCTTATGACAATACCAGCACTCAGGCCCATGTCCCCCATCACTGTCATCAGACCCACTCTTAGATGAACTACTCCGACCCTTTCTTCTTCGACTGCTCTTAGATCTTTCGCGTCTCTTCTCAACGAACATTGCGGAATCTCTAGAAGATGATGATGGATATCCCCCGTTTGTCACCCTTTTCACCTCCTCGTTCAGAATGCTACTCACCACATCCTGTAGAATCGTCGAATCTGTCATAATGCCTGTAATAGTTTGTTCCACCGTACCATAACTATCGGGTAAATTAGATAGAAGTAACAATGAATGCCCCCTCTCTGAAAACTTCAAACATGTAGCTTCCATCTGGTTATAAACCACACAGTAATTGTTCACATGTTTTGCTACTGAAACCCCTTCCCTCAACTTCATATTAACCAATTTCTTCAGATGAAGAATTTGTTTAGATGCCGAAGGTTTCTTATACAATCCGTGAGAATCTCCATAGTCTCTTTTGTGGTCTTTACCTTCGAGATATGAAATAACGCCTTCCTACTCAGCCCCAACTAAATCTGCACTAGCACCTTCTAATCCAAATGATTCCATTCCGCCAAGACCTTCGCATCCTTGTCTGCACCTATCGGCTTCTCATCAAACAATGGACTATCAAGGTCTTTCTGACGAAGATATGCTATCATCTGAATCTTCCACATCACGAAGTCACTCACATCGAACCTTTCGATGTTCGACTTGCTATCGGCCATCTCGAACCTAGTTGCTCTGATACCACTTGTTGAAGAATCTACCACAACTCATAGAACTAATAGCAGAAGTGCACCACAAGCAATAGAAACCACCAAGACTTAGATGAACCAAGAACAAGTCACCACAATATATGCAAGATCTCACAAGAACACAATCAATATGCAGAGATAACCAATACTTCTTATTCCCCAAGAAATACAAAAATTACAAAAGATATACAACTCCCAATCTCTCTCTCACCCTTGAATCACTCGGCACAATTCCCTCTTGAAGTTGAACAATGATAACGACTCATCTCTTGATTACACAAATTGATTCTAACCCTAGAGTCTACAGCCATATATATAGCCACCAAGTAAACCCTAAAAGATAAACACAAATCCAGCAATTGGGCCTTAAACTCGTAAGCCCAAAAATGCACAGCACCGAAGTCAGTCAACTGCACCCCCAAGGTTGGTCGATCGCAACGTGTAAGTCCAGACCCGAGACCTGACCGGTCGCCTGCACAGTCGACCGTCCCCTCCTCCGTTGGACCTGTACACTAGAAGAACTCTCAGCAGATTAGGTCGGTCGACCGCACCCCCGGTCGATCTACCGCACGGTCGACCGCAACTCTCCAGACTGCATTCTTCTACTCGTTATTTTTCTTCTTTTGCTTTCTTTGTCTCCTCCTCTTCTCCAACTTCAAATACTCAAATTTGAGGCCAAAACCCTAACATTTCTTGATTCTAAATGTGAATTATTGACCGTGCCTGTATAACTAGATAATTTCTTACATTTATCATTGATGAATACATTCTCAAAAACTATGTAAGTCTATATTCTTCTAACAAAAATTACATAGATCCAATATCTATCCAGAGAACTACATTCTGCACTTTCTAAGCACACACAAATATTTTTTATAGGTCATATTTTAGGCCTTCTAGGGTCGTCTACTCTAACAAATATACCGCACCACATGTTTTCACTCTAACAAAATTATTTGTGTTTCTATCCCATAATATACATGGTGTAAATAATTCAGAGTGTATTAACATATTAGGAATATGATTAATAATACCACATCACCCATAGTTACACAAAATCAAACAACAATCAGTAATATAGAATTCAACAATTCACTAAGTGTTTGATTCTAACTTTATCAATACCGCTTGAAAATGGTGAACATAGTACACTAGAGATTATGCCAAATGTAAAATTCTATCAAATTATTAGTACATTTTCACCACCCCTATCAAATCTGAAACCTTTTGATCTTAGCATTTAACTAGATTTTTAATTTATTAAAATAACAAGTGTGTCATCATACACATATATGAAAAATATTCAATAATCTCAAAGAGTAACTAAATACTTCCTGACTAATCATCATCTCATCTAGTCACAAAGCTACTGAGATAAAAAATATCTGAATGTATTGACTCAAGAAATTGTGTACTCCTAGAGACCATACTAAATGATTTTCTAGTGATCATAATCTGAGTACAAACTTTACATCTATCATATTTTAATGAAGTGTCTTTTAACAGAGTTATGAATTTTAACAAGAGAAAACAATTTAATATATAGTTCACATGTCCTAGCCTATTATGACATGTTCAAGGACTACACAAATTAGAACTACTATTATCAGTTGCTTCGTTTGTTAAACTCAACTTACACATGTCATTGAATATGATATGCAAATAACAATATGAGTTAATACAAAATTACTCTACAACATTTTATAGAATAGTTTGCTTTCTCTCATGATTTTAAAAATGTCCAAATGCTCAAACATATTGAGCGAAGAGTTCTTTCCTATAATCGTTCTTCATCATCTTCATAAGGCTAAACGAGATAATGTAATATTTTATAATTCAACTTTGCACACACGGTACATTGAACAAAAAGGAACAAAAACGTAAGTAATGGAGTCATATCCTGTGTTACAAGATGCTCTCACCTAAGTTACAGATATTTGTTTTAGATCTTATACATCAATCTTTATTAGGGAAGCAAGCATACAATCTCACACAAACTACAAACGATGAGTTTGTCAATATATCTATACACATAGTATGACAAGGCACACTTGGCAACCCTAAACATGTTAGTTTTCAAAATGAGAAAAATTATGATATAAAATTCCCAATCATGTGATCAAATGCATGAAACGTTAAAATATTATCACATGAAAATAGTGAAAAATGATTAGAGTAGATCATACCAACACTTCAAGTTAGAAGTGTTTTTCAAATTCGATGGAGAAGCCTGTGTAATGCAGACTTATTCTACCGTGATGCCAACACACACAATTTGCAGGTAACTTTGAAGTTCCTACATTAACCAAATTGTTAAGGATTAGCCAATTAAACAAATTATTAGCTTTATTTAATTCTAAGAACAATTTAATTGGAGATACAATTTTGTAGTCAAAACTCATAATTTAACTTATCAAAATAAATATTTGATCCTTAGCACATAGCCAAAACAATTATTCAAACTTTATTACAGTTTTGAACTTTAGAATTTAGAAACAACAAATAATTAGAATATAAATGTAGGTAAAGAACTTATCTTTAATTTCAGATCTGATCCAGTCCAATCATAATTGGATCTAGTCCAAACAACATCCTTACTGCCTGCACTTTCTCCAACAATTTCATCCACATCTCTTATTGTCCTTTCATCTTCCAACTGTTAAATTCAGAACTATCAAACGTATTTAGTTTTAGAATCTTGTATGCCTAATCAAGTTTTCCATCTTAAAGGAATGAGCTTGAATTCCAAAATCTAGAGGGTTTATTCTGAATAATTACTACTAGCGTAATTTCAGTAAAAGAAAAAGTTTTTTTTTAAAAACTCCGTAATAAACAATAAACAGAAATTTAAATCAAATAAAATAGCATAGATCTTAAAGTTTAGAGTGGAACGAATCTTGATTAAGATCAAGGAGTTATGGAGGGTTAGATCTGATTTGGAAATACGATGTAGCAAATCTCGTGCTCCACTCAAACACGAAACACCAGATAAAGATCCAATCAAAAGCAATCAAAAGCCTCAGTCAAACAAGTGGAATCTGAGTTGAGTGGGATCTGCTCTCAGATCCGAACACACACCAACAAAATCTCACCCAGTCAAATCCCACAATCAGTTTAGTGGGATTTGAGTTGACTCTTTGTGATGATCCCTTCTTCACACCTGAACACGAAACACAGAAACAAGCCAATAAAAAAATAAGATCAGAACAGATCTGATTCTTCATCGCTTTGTGCTTGGGAAGAAAGAGAAGAAGATGGAAGTCGGGGCTGCTGCTTGCGGTGGGGGTGCGCCGGTGGCCTGCGGTGGAGGCGGCTATGGCAGCAGTGGCAGCACGGTGTCTATGACGGAGACTGAGTTTGTCGATCGATCGGGTTCAACTCTCTCTCTCATAATCTCAAAGTTAAATACTAATATCTCAAGAGTGTTAGAGATTATGAAAGATAATAACAATGAGAAATTAGGGTTAGGGTTAATATCCCTACTACTAAGATATTATACCCTGCTTATCATAATTGGAATATCACAAGGGAACTACCTCTAGACGAGTATATATGAGATGAAACTAGGGTTTAGAGTACTGGGCTTGAAGCCCCAGTCAACCCGGTCCAACAATTAATAGATAACACGTGAAAGCACGTGTTGTCCCATAGAATATTGTACACATTATTATTCTATTATATTGAGAATATACCTATATATCCAACAGTTACAACACAACAGATAGTGGCATTATGGATACAAAACCATGTTGCAAAAATATAAAATTTTATACAAAAAGCATTCAAAAGTTTACAAAAAGTGAAATTGCAGATAATCTAAGTTCCTGAGAAAACTAATGCCTTTAGTAGCACCTTTCAACCGCATCAATCTCTTGGCACCCTTCGTCTTCAAGAATATCACTTTCCTCCTTCAAGGTATACAAGGACTTGACGTATAACTCATCCTCAATATCATACATTGCCTCAAGCTCTTCCAAACAATCATCAAGTTGGTTTGATTCTCCACTTCCAGCTGTGCTTCCACAAATTATTTGCTTCAGATATATATGTTTTTGATCATAAAGGGTGGGAATAAAGTTTCCCCCGGATTCCATTTATGAGTCTTCAACAAAATATACAACCAAAGAATATAGTATGATGTTCATGCATCCCAACAGGCTGGGTCATGAGACTCATTTTCTGCAAAAAAAAAAAAAGATCCACCCATGTACAAAAGAAAAGCAACAGACTACATACATACATAAATACATACACACACACACACACACACACACACACACACACACACACACACATATATATACACCAACAGGTTGGTGATAGAATGCTCCGACAAGGTCCAAAATCAACTTCCCTATAGATGCGCCCCGAATCCCGCGACTTGAATCCGTGACACATACCAGAATCTTTTCCTTCAAATTCATCTCAACACAATAATAACACAAAAATTTAAAAACTTTTTATTGCCAAAAGAAATCATTACATCATCAATTACAATCATTATCTTGTTCTTGAACAAGAAATACAAATTACATTAAAGTATTACAAATATTACATAAACATTTTGCCTGCCCTTCAGAACGATATTCAACTAATCTTTCACTGGAACTCCACTGAGTGGTCAAACTGCTTTCCTGAGATGCGCCATGTAGCTCGAATCTTCCGCTGCGCTACTCTTATATCCATGCACCTTCTCGAATGGAAGGTAGGTATATTGCTACTCCAATTGGATGCCCGGCGTGTCTTGAGTCTTCCGTACTCGCGACCTAGTATCCTGCACCTAATTGAGTGGGCACATCAGTACATATACTAACGCGATGCTGATAAGGAAACAACGATCTACTAGCAGTCGCAATCAGTTTTTAAATGAAAACTAAAACATGCATCCTCATTTCCTAGTGTTAGTGTATGTCATGACCTAAAGTCTGATGCATAGTACATAATGAACAGAAAACAGATGCACTTAGTCTAATGTCAGCAAGACTTGAGATACGCATGCATCCCATACTACATACAGTCCAAATCAAGCCGTCTTCTCTAGTTCTAGGGTTTTGAACCCTCGCCACGCAATGCATTCTACTATTGTACACTTCCTGTTCCCAATAAATACACATGATTGAGGAGGTTATAAAATTTCTGGGTATTCCCATTTGACACTAATAACTGGCAGCCTCGGACCTCTCTCAAAAGCCATGACGAACTTACAGATACACCGCAACATACCCATTGCGCAACCCCATGGTCCGTTCGTGTCCACCAACATAGTACATGGGAATATCCTGTTCTTATCAAGGTACCCTGGGAATTAACAGAGCGAGATACGGCTCCCGTGTTCTTAAACAGTGAATAGACACAGCCTGTATCCCTTTGACAGGAAGAGACAACCCTGGTTATCTCTGCCTAGTGCTATCCTCTTAGAGAAAATCGGATCATAGGGAATCACCGCTAATACCAACTTGTTCGTTAAGCAAAAAGTAAAGAGAACTTAATTAAATAATTGTTACTAAAAACATGTTTTTCAATCAATTTATACACAGTGTTTAACAAATAGTCGATCTCTAATTAGTCTGTCAAAATGATAACCTAACGAGTCGATATTCATCGGCTGCCACAACTTCTGTCAGTCTTCGACCAAGATCCTTGGCCTGTGACCGTCAACGAGTGGTACAAGGGCACCCAAGGAATGCCTTTTACCGGCAATTACTTACAAACATGATACCCAACTATTGACAAGCTGAGGCTATCAAACACAAGTAAACATACTCATAATGTGATAAAATCAATATCTTGAGTATAGCAAAGCTACTAGTTCACAAATCCATAACTTGGAGTAAGAAAAATAAACACTCCACTTAAGGGCCTAGATCTTCCCTGATATTACAAAAATCATAATATCCAAAATATAATTTAGAATTGCATGATCTTACCCATTCTGGAAAGCTAAGACCCTATGCTACAAGTCTTTAGTTAACCCTTCCTTCAGATTCAGCCATCTAGATACTATAAAATCCCTATATGCTCTCAGTTGTGCACTTCTTCAATCTAATTGCTGCACCTTGCTAATATCATAAAAACTTGCTCACTTATTGGAATTACGTGATCTTGGATTCTATAGAAAGATGAGAGTATCTACTAGAACTTTCTAGTTGATCACAACCTCAATTTTATCCATTAAAATTCTGGAAAACCCCTAATTCTCATCAGGTGTACACAGGATAAAGAGCTGCTCCACAAAAACAAGTCTTTTTAGTAAGACGAAAAAGACCGGTTCTGCCCCAAACTTAGAAAAATCATATCTTTTTCTATACAAACTGGAATTGCATGATTTGAGATTTTTTGGAAAGCTAAGATTCTCTACTACAAGTCTCTAGTTGGTCATTTCTGCAAATTCTAAACATACAATTCTAGAATTCACAAGTTCACAGCCTAACTAACTCAGAGCTGAAACTGAACATGGTCCAGTCAAAAATCAATATCAATTCAACCATATGTCCAATACTTATGAAATTTTAGATTCAGTAACTAGATATATACAAGTCTAACATATTCAAAAATTGAATTCAGATTTATAACACGTAGAGAGTTATAGTCTTTTAAACTCAGCATAAAACTTCCTTCTGTTTTCTGACAGGGTGCCTACCTCCTTCTACAAACTATTTTTGAAACCCTATCAAATGTTGTCCAACAATTCTGAAATTTTTAAAACATGATCTAGACTCACAAAACATAATATAGTATAAATTGCATCGCAAGATTATGCACCAATAAGTAGTTATGAATTAATGAACTTTAATTCCAAAATAGGGTAGAGCCAGCTTTTCGTTCTGGACCAGTCGGCAACATATATTTTTTTGAGGTATCAAACGAACTCAGAAAAATGTGAAATTTAATCTACGTTTTTTAACACATTCAAGAACGCCTGTAAAAATTTGGGCTTAAAATACCACACCAAATCTGAGATACGATTTTTGGAAGAGCACACAAATTTCATAAACACAACAGTTCTTACTGCTCACTGCTCCAAAAATAAAACAATTGTTTGAGATACTAAATGAACCCCAAATATTATGAAAAATGTCAAGCATGCTCGTGACTCATAGTAGAACATACCCTAAAAATCTTGGTTCAAGGTTCTAAGCCATTTGCAAGTTGGAAATTCTTAAGCTTACAACATCACATGCATGCTCTTCATAGAATCTAGATATGAAAATTTGCACTTAATAATCAAGCTCAAGATGTAAAACTCAACAATTATGCATGCATGTCATCAAGCTACTCTTATTTACTCCTACTCATAAAAGTCACATAAAAAGAATAGTAAAAAGAAATAGAGTTTGAGAACACCTACTCTTAGTTGAGATGTTGAACAATCTTCAAGTAGCTTCTTCTCCTCCTCCTTAGCTTGATTTTTTCTTCACCTCCAAGAGATCCAAAGCAACCCTACAAAACAATGAACTCTCTTTCTCTTTTCTTTTCACTTCCTCTTATTATTATTTTTTTAAGCTTGAAGAAGAAATGAAGGAAGATGAAGAAGAAAATGTGGAGATGGAGTAAATGAGATGGGAAGAGAGTGGGGGGAGGGGGGTTCAAATCCAGAAATGGGTAGGGGAGAGGGTGGTGAGGTGGAGGGTGGAGATGGATGGTAGGGGGTGAGTGGAAATTGAAGGCTAGGATGAAGACAACACACAAAAACTAGAAGCTTCAAGCTCATTCTCACTCCTTCATGAAAATCAAACATGGCTAACTTCCAACCCTTAGATCTCCTCAAGATCATATCCAAACACAATCAAGTCTCATCTAGAAGTAGGGTTCTCAACCCTAGGTTAGGTTTTCTAACCATAGGTTTAGGTCAAAGAACTCTAACCCTAGATTAAGCAAACTCTAACCTGAAATGAAAAACAATGTATGATTATTTATAATTCAAATTAATATATATATCCATAGCAAAATATATTTAAATATTTAAATTATAAAATATACACGGTTGTATTCACACTCAAAGTAATTATAGATCGTTTATCATATACGATCCGATACGATCAAATCAAGTATATATATAGATATTTTACTTAAAACAAGATAATTTGAATTTATAAAAAAAAATATGTTTATAAAAATTATTATTATTTTTCCGAAGATTGTCTTGTTAAAACAATCGGGGCAAATCCACAATTTAATTGAGAAGATAATCCGAGTCTTTGTCATCAATTCAGAGTAACTAATATATCTGAAATTTCTCAATTAAAACTAACAATTATTAGAAAAATTATATAATCGCGTGCAATTCTCAACTGTGCACGGATTCTAATGCAAAATAGTTATATGCTATTTTGCGGGGTGTTACATTACTCCCTCCTTAGAATCGTTCTGTCCTCAGAACGACGCTAGCGGAGAGAAAAACAGAACACAAATATCAATGGTTATGAGAGATTCCCCTGAACCATCTCCAGTTTCTCAAGTGATACCCTCGATAAACTTGTCTTCTATTCAAGCAAAGTGGCCGTCCTTCGGTCTTCTGGATAGATCGACCATGAATTTGATACTGGCATTCCTTTGTTTCTGCTCTGGAGTAGACGATCACCACAATAGTCATCGGTTCTTGACCTTAATTTGCGAGTATATTTTGGTACCTATAGCATCAGAACACGATATTAGTGCCATTTAACTTCGTTCTTTACTCGCCAATGATTTTGATCCACACCTTGATTGCAATCCCTGCTGGTTGGTGACCACTCCCTCCTTAGAAAGGACGAAGTCACAAATTTCTACTCAGATCTTCTAGCAGCTCCTGTAATGATTTTGCTAAATGTTTGACGTGGTCATCCTATGTTTGACCCGATTTTCTCCTTGGGGTGCTTCTGGCGGTTGCTTGATCATAATCTGATCATGGAGAACTCTACTGTTTCTGGAAAATTATTGAGTTGGTCGTCGATAATTCCTTCCTCGAGTCTAGACATAATTCATTCCCGGTGATGGTGTCTGGTTCCTGCTATCTTCCTCCAGTAGCCTTCCCCTGGTATAGAACGAATCTTAGTCTTGATGTTCAGTTTTTCGGTGCGGCTTTACTATTCTTCCTCACTTCCTGTACTAGAATTTGCCCTTATTGTCCTTTGCTGCAGACTCGCTTCCTTCACATCGGGTTACAAATGCACTTTCTCGACATCTGGTTGTAGGTTTGCCTCTACTAATGTCTGGTTGCAGTCATAGTCCTCAACATCTAGTTGGGCCACAATTGCATAATCAAATTAATCATCCAAAAAGTGGTGCACTGAGAATTTCCCAAAACATAATGTCATTCATAGATAAGTTGAGCATTCGGAGTACAAGGTATCTTACATGTTACTTGTCCATTGATACATACCATTACATAGCCAGTCCATATAGTATTTATACCTTATTACAGATATCCTGCTACTTGCTTGATGAGCATTCTCCTTGTAGTTGTGGGCAATTTGGCTTGATATGCCCTATCATTCCACATTTGAAACATTTAACCACATTCTTTGGGCATTGTGACTTATAATGTCCCTGCTCACCGCAAAGATAACATTCTACCAGCTTAGATGCTCCTGCACTGGCATTGGTCTTCTTCAGTTTCTAGTTCAAGTTGTGTCCTATCTTCCCACAGTTGTAACATTTCTTGGTTGTAATTGTCTTCTTGGAGCGTTTTCCCTTAGAACACTTGGTTCTTTTCCCAGCTCTCCTTGATTTGATGGTCTTCTCGGCAGTTCTTGGCTTGATGTCTTCCTGGAGTTTCCACCAACGAATCTATAAGCGTGTCATATGGGATTGAAGTTGCTCTTGCTATTTCTTTAGGTGTGCAATCTGCTGCTCGGCCTGGCGAACTTCCTTGTCCTTGCTTTCCTTTAGTATTTTCATTCTCAGATATATGTCGGCTGTTATCTGCTGGTCCATGGTTGGGCTTGGTGATGGTGGAGGTGAGGCTTTTTCATTTTCATCCTGCTGTAGTACTTCCCTCATTTCTTCCTCCACTGTCATCGGTCCCTTTATAGGTATTGGTTCATCTGCTGCTATTGTCGCATCATTGATGAAGATATCTTCGAACACCATTCTGAAAAACATACATAGGTTTTAGTTCCGGTTAGAGAGGAATCACAGACCTATATTGTACTGTCCGAACATAAACCTGCCTCTAACTGGCATTTGAAGTTTTAATTTCCTACTAGGTTAGATTACAATTTGAAGTCAGCTCTGATACCACTTCTGTAGCGCCCCGGATCCCGCTACCAGAATCCGTGACACAAACCAGGATCTTTTCCTTTAAATGCATTTCAATACAATAACAACACGGAAATTTAAAAACTTTTTTATTGCCAAAAGAAATCATTACATTATCAATTACAATCATTATCTTGTTCTTGAACAAGGAATACAAATTACATTAAAGTATTACAAATATTACTTAAAACTTTTTGTCTGCACTTCAAAATGGTAGTCAACTGATCTTTCACTGAAACTCCACTGAGTGGTCAAACTGCTTCACTGAGATGCGCCCTGTAGCTCGAATCTTCCGCTGCGCTACTCTGATATCCCTGCACCTGCTCGAATGAAAGGTAGGTATATTGCTACTCCAATTGGATGCCCTGCTGTCTTGAGTCCTCCGTACTCGTGACCCAGTATCCAGCACCTAATTGTGTGGGCACGTCAGTACATATATTGATGCAATGCTGATAAGGAAACATGATCTCCAACTAGCAGTCACAATTAGTCTTTGAATAAAAATAGAAACGTGCATCCTCATTTCCTAGTGTCAGTGTATGCCATGACCTAAAGTCTGATGCATAGTACTCAATGTACAGAAAACAGATGCACTTAGTCTAATGTCAGCAAGACTTTGGACACGCATGCATCCCATACTACATACACTCCAATTCAAGCAGTATTCTCCAGTTCCAGGGTTTTGAACCCTCGTCATGCAATGCATTCTACTATTGTACACTTCCTGTTCCCGATAAATACACATGATTGAGGAGGTTATAAAATATCGGGGTATTCCCGTTTGTCACTAATAACTGGCGTCCCAGACCTCTCTCAAAAGCCGTGACGAACTTACAGATACACCGCAGCATACCCATTGCACCAAAGATCCATGAGACTGTAGCCCCATGGTTTGTTCGTGTCCACCAACATAGAACAAGGGAACATTCCGTTCTTATCAAGGTACTCTGGGAATTAACAGAGCGATATACAGATCCCGTATTCTTAACCAGTGAAAAGACACAGTCTGTATCCCTTTGATAGAAAGAGACAACACTTGTTATCACCGCCTAGTGCTGGCCTCTTAGAGCAAATCGAATAATAGGGAATCACCCTTAATAACAACTAGTCTTTAAGCGAAAAGTGAAGAGAATTTAATTAAATAACTGTTACAAAAAATAAGTTTTTCAATCAATTTACACACGGCGTTTAACAAATAGTTGATCCCTAATTGGTCTGTCAAAATGATAATCTGACGAGTCGATATTCATCCGCTGCCATAACTTTTGTTGGTCTTCGACCAAGATCCTCTGCCCATGACCCTCAACGAGTGGTACAACAGCACCCAAGGAACGCCTTTTCCTGGCAATTACTTACAAACATGAAACCCAACTATTGACAGACCAAGGCTAGCAAATACAAGTGAACATACTCAAAACGTGATAAAATCAGTATCTTGAGTATAGAAAAGCTACTATTTCACAAATCCATAACTTGGAGTAAGAAAAATAAACACTCCACTTAAGAACCTAGATCTGCCATGATATTAGAAAAATCATAACATCCAAAATACAAATTAGAATTGCATGATCTTACCCATTCTGGAAAGCTAACATATTATTCTACAAGTCTCTAGTTAACCCATTCATCAGATTCAGCCATCTAGATGCTATAAAATCCCCATATGTTCTCAGCTGTGCACTTCTTCAATGTAATTACTGCACCTTACTAATATCATAAAAACTTTCTCACTTATCAGAATTACGCGATCTTGGATTCTATAGAAAGCTGGGAGTGTCTACTACAACTTTCTAGTTGATGAAGTCCTCAATTTTATCCATTAAAACACTGGAAACCTCGTAATTCTCATCAGGTGTACACTGGAAAAAGAGCTACTCTACAAAAACAAGTCTTTTTAGTAAGACTGGTTCTGCCCCAAACTTAGAAAAATCATATCTTTTGCTATAAAAACTGAATTGCATGATTTGAGATATTTTGGAAAGCTAAGACTCTCTATAACAAGTCTCTAGTTGGTCATTTCTGCAGATTCTAAACATACAATTCGAGAATTCACAAGTTCACAGCCTAACTAACTCAGAGTTGGAACTGAACGTGGTCATGTCAAAAACTAATGTCAATGCAACCATACGTCCAATACTTATGAAATTTTAGATTCCGTAACTAAACATATACAAGTCTACCATATTCAAAAATTTCATTCAGATTCATAACATGCAGAGAGTTATAGCCTTTTAAACTCAGCATAAAAATTCCTTCTGTTTTCTGACAGGGTGCCTACCTCATTTTACAAACTATTTTTAAAACCCTATCAAATGTTGTCCAACAATTCTGAAATTTAGGAAACATGATCTAGACTCACACCACATACTACAGTATAAATTTCATTCCAAGATTATACACCAATAAGTAGTTATGAATTATTGAACTTCAATTCCAAAACTAGGTAGAGCCAGCTTTTCGTTCTGGACTAGTCGCCAACATATATTTTTGTGAGGTATCCAACAAACTTAGAAAAGTGTGAAATTTGAAACTATGGTTGTTACACATTCAAAAACCCCTAGTAAACATAAATACCCCACCAAATCTGAGATACGATTTTCGGAAGAACGCACAAATTTTCATAAACACAGCTGTTCTTACTGCTCACTGCTCTGAAAATAAAATAATTGTTAAACGAACCCCAATTATTATGAAAAAAGTCAAGCATTCTCTTGACTCATAGTAGAACATACTCTAAAAATCTTGGTTCAAGATTCTAAGCCATTAGCAAGTTAGAAATTCCTAAGCTTACAACATCACATACATGCTCTTCATAGAATCTAGATATGAAAATTTGCACTTAATAATCAAGCTCAAGATGTAAAACCCAACAATTATTCATGCATGTCATCAAACTACTCTTATTTACTCCTACTCATAAGAATCACATAGTATGTAACACCCCATAATTTCACGAGATATAATATATAGTATATATATAATATAAAGAGGAATTTGAGCATGACCTATAGAGATTCTATGGGAGGATTTCTACGGAATTAAAATGTGAGGGGGATGCTTTAATAGCAGGTAATGACATAGTGGGGCCCGCCCCTGTGTGCTGGCATGTGTAAGAGGGGTGAGGCGCTGCTGTTGCAGCTGCCACGCTGGCAGGGGGAGGCCCACGTGCAGGCATAGAGGTCTGCTGTGCGTTGGTGTGCTGGCGTGTAGGGCCCACACCAGGAGGGGTCGGCTGATGTCAGCATGCGAGGAGAGAGAGAAAAAGATAGCGGGGTGTTTAATAATAGTCCCATATCAGGAATACAAATAGATTAATTAAATATAAATATAAAAGCCTGGGATTAGACGTCACCAATAAGCTATATCACCTTTTATGAGGCAGCCTGTGATGGGCAGTTGTACTATATAGTAAATAATTTATCTGAAAAATATATAAAATTGTCTGAGTATTGGGGCGGGGCGTTACATCCTGCCCAGCATAGCCTTGACTCGCTTCCGTAGCTCCTACGAACCTGCCTTTCAACCTTCAATTTAACCAGCTCCTCAAATGGGTCCTCACCCCCTCCTCACCCTTATCAATTTTCTCCTCCCCTTTGCCTTCGATTTATGTGTCCTCCCTTGTCACTAGCATCCCTAAATCCAACCCGAGTCCCTGGTTCACTCTCGTAACTATAATAGTAAGATCCACTTGGGCTTCAGGTACATATTTTTCATGGGATAAAGTCAACTGTACGTGGGCCTCCTCCCTTTCTTTTCCTAGAATAATCAAATCCGAACCCTACAAGCCTATCGGCTTACAACCTTTTTCACCAATTTGTTTATGAGCTTGCAGGTTACGGCCCACATCCCCTTCTACTTCAGAATTTTCATTGATGAACTCTTCCCGACCGAACACATTACAACCCACCTTCTTCCTCTTATTAACTGCTGAAATCTCCCTATTCTGAATTTGAGAATCATTGGATTCTTTACGATGCTCGATGTTCTGAAGATCCCTCGTACCTTCTACATTGGACAGTGCTTTGGTGGGCCCGAGGAGTGGATCTTTCACATGGGCCTCTTCCTCCTTCCTCCTGCGTTGGGCTGCAATATTTTTCCCGCAAGATCTCTTGAAGGAAAAAAGATAATGTCCAACTTAGAGTTGTCAATTATATTCTTTATGGAAATGAATACGTGTAGCTTTGCCAAAAGAGAATGGCTCAGGTCGTTTGTCCCTGCTGCTGATGTGTTCACCCTCTTTGACCATTTGAACAAGAATGTCTTGTTGACCCAAATCCCTATCCTTATGATTCCCTTCCGAATCGTGTCCACTTTCTTCGTTCCTGATGGACTTGAGGCATCCTCTCTCTTTGCTGTCGCTGCTTTTCGTCATAGTGAGTCTATTTATCTCAATGACCACCCCAAACTTGTGGATAAGTCTTAAACCCACTTATTTCTTAACAATGGCGAGGAAGACCTTGCAGCCTAATCCAAACCTCCACCGACATTCCCAGCTCGATGGCACCCTCCTCCCCTGTCCAAGGTTTGATATTGATCCCAAATCGACCGCTGGTGATCCTAATCTCAACTCTTCTTGCCAAAGCCAACACTCCCTCTCCTGTTGGAAACTCGGTGTTGCTGCTAATTTGTGTGGGAGAAAATAGATATGTTAATTCTATTAATGAAAATAATTAAGACCTGATCTTTTAGATTTGCCGATGTTGATCGTCGCAAAATGCATCTGACTCTGAGATTTGTTTGATGGGGACAAATGTGATCGCTCCCATGGACCTGCAAAACAATATGAAACACTGGAGTTGGCCCCGACTATAGACCCTCCATGCCCAAGTCAGAAAACTCAAAAGGTATGAGAGTTTTAAGAGCAGATTTTGCAATTACCTAATTTATGAAGAAGTCAAGAGGTATATATAGTCGTTGGGGGGGGGGGGGACAGTTTCAAGATATTGGATTTATTTCTATTTTTCGGTGTTTTGTTACCCTCTCCCACATAATGAGATTGAGTCAAGACTTTTTTCTTGATAAAGAGAGAGAGTTTTCAAACTCTCTCTGATGCATGGAGGGATAGAAGCGGTTACCCATTAGAGATGGAGGGTTTAAACTAAGAATCATCAGATGAACCTGGACTCCTTTACATTAGGGTTGCTTTGGCAGCCCTCCATTGCAGGCTGGTTTGGGTTGATGGGCCTAAAATTTGCCCAACTCCTTTTGTTGGGCCTGTATCTGCTGAAATGTATAGTTTCACCCCCGAAAGCTTTAAGATTCGTGCTCGGTTTGAACGGTCCTGATTTGTTTTATTTTATCCACATCACAAGCCCCCCACTCCTGAAGAATGAGTTTCAAAGCCTTTGACGAGTAGTTTGCCCATTCAGAATGGTTTACAGAACCTATCAGAGCATTCGGGTAGGAACCTCGCTCGTGGTTTAACATAGTTGTTCTAACTTTGTAAAGTACCCAGGATGATTCTTAGATTTTTTTTAAAAAAAAATTTGGTGACCTTTCTAAATTTTTGGGGGTTTTCCCAATTTTTAAACCAAATTTCAGAATTTTAATTAATTAATCTAAATTTTTAAATAACTTCCGAAAATTTAAAATTATTTTTTTCTAAAATTATAATAACATTTTAGAATTTTAAAATAGTTTTAAAAATTTATAACTAGAAATTTTAAAATAATATTCCAAAAACTTTAATAATTTTTTTGAAATTTACAATTAATAAATCTTACCAGCGCGGATTTTGGAGCGATTTTAGCCGTTTTATCTGAGCGGCGCGATTTAGTAGGAGATCAGACGACGATGGGGGTCCTCAAGCAATCCACCTCCTTAGATGACAGAAATCGCACCGAGAAGGTGGGGTCCTCAGTGAGACTCAATGTTGTGAGACGATGGGTGCGGGTGGGCTCCACTGCCACATCATCTTTTATTTTATTATTTTATTATTTTCCTTTTTCTTTGCATCTGCTTCACACTTATTCTCAAACGGTGCACTGATTGGATAGATCAAGACCATCCATCATAAGTGGTGCACAAAACAAGAGGATCAAACGGCATTGGGTACGTGAGGTAACACACCTTCTTGAAAGACAAAAATCACATATATGAGGTGGGGCCCCATGTAGGGCCCATATGTCAGAGAAGCAGGGGAGGTTGGGCCCACCGCAACGTCACCTGCCCCATCAGCAGTAGGGTGATCGGAAGTGGGGCCCACCTGCCATGTTAGCTTGGGCGGCGGTGAGGTGGGGGCCCACTTGGTGCCATGTCAGCATGGCAGTGGTGATGTAGGGCCATCAGAAGCCACGACATCGGCCATGACAGCCACGATGCACGTGCTACTTGTCTGACGTGTGCACGTGAGGTGCACGTGCTTCTCTCTCCTCCTCCTTTTCTTTCCCTATTTTGTTTCCCTTTTTTGGACCTGGCACGTGCGGCACACATGTTGCCCTCCTGGCATGTGCAGTGCATGTACTTCTATTTTCTGTTTTTTCCTTTCTTTTTTTGAACCTAGCACGTGCGGCACACGTGTTGCCCATCTGGCGTGTGCACATGCTTCTTCTACCTTTATTTATTCTCTTTTTCTTTGGCTCTAGCGCGCAGCTACAGTATAACGAATATTACCAGTGCTACAGAGGTCCGATTGGGGTATGCCCCCTTATTTTGAATGGGACTCGAAGATCTACAGGGTACAAGAAGCACTGCGAAGATGAGCTTTGCCACTGAGGAGCTACGAAGAGGAGGTTCGTCCCCAATGGGCTAAGAGAAGTTTTGCTCCCGGGAGCTACGAAGAGGGTCTTCGACACCAAAGAGCTACGAAGAGGAGCCTTGCTCCTGGGGTGCTTCTAAGAGGAGCTTTGCCAACATGGAGCTTTGAAGAGAAGCTTCACCCCCGAAGTGCTGCGAAGAGGAGCGTTACCATTAAGGAGCTACAAAGAGGATCTCCGACCCTGATCTACTACGTAGAGGGAGCTCTGCCACCGGGGAGCTTTGAAAAGAAGGTTCACTCGTGAAGAGTTGCGAAGAGGATCTTTAGTACTGAGGAGCTATGAAGAAGAGCTTCGAACCCGATCGGCTACATTGAGGATCTCTGCCACCAGGAAGCTTTGAAGAGAAGCTTCGCCCCCGAAGAGTTACGGAAAGGAGCATTGCGACCGTGGAGCTACGAAAATGATCTTTGCCACCAAGGAGCTTTGAAGAGGAGCTTTGTTCCTGAAGGGCTAAGAAGAGGAGCCCTACCACTAGGGAGCTTTGAAGAGAAGGTTTGCCCCCAAAGGAGTTACGAAAAAGGAACTTCGACCCCGGTCAACTACAAATAGGAGCTCTACCACCGGGGAGCTATGAATAGGAGCTCTGACACCGGGGAGCTTTGAAGAGAAGTTTCACCTCCGAAGGGGAACTCTCCCACTAGGGAGCTCTGAAGAGAAGCTTCGCCCCCATAGGAGCTACGAAGAGGGGCTTAACACCGAAAATCTTGGAAGAAGAGCTTCAGCATCTGGGAGCTACAAAGAGGAGCTCCCCCTAGAAGCTTCGAAGAGGTCTTCACTCCCGAGGGGCTAAGCACCTATACTGAAGGGTTGATAAGGTTTTTCCAAGTGTTGTTGTCTCGACTCTTGCCTCCTTTGCATTGTCACCTAATGAGTGAGTCACAGGGTTTGAGGGAGAAACTCTAGGGAGTGGTTTGGACCCTGAGCTTATGGCTTGGAATTGGTGTTGATAGAGTAGCTTGAGTAGCAAGTCAAGCAAGTATCTCACTATACGGAGTCGACGAACTGTATGAGGAGTTCGAGCAAGGAGCGGAGCACCGAACTCATTACCTTGGGTTAATGAGTTGTTGGTGTTCTGAGTCTTTTTAACATTGGATCAAAGTCTTTGGTGTTTGCTAACGTTGTAGTGGCTCCATCCCTCTCTTTACTGACAGATCGTCGTACTCGTCGTTCATAATGGGGGAGGCCCTTGAGATACTGAGCATGATCTGCCTTGCAACAAGTTGTGTGTGATGGAGTTAGTGCTTGCCTTGTTAAAGGCAATGTTGGTTGGAAGAGACTTGGAGTTCGCCCGTGTAAGGAAGGCTTGTTTTGATGGTTCGAGACGTCTTATGTATCGGGGCAAAGGAGTTTAAGAGAACAGATACTTGGGGATGCCCAAAGTGACTGGTCTGGACCTCAAGCATGACTTTTGGCAAGAAGGTAGGAGGCACTCATGGTCGTGAGGCCAGGACTCGATCTGAAGGGTTGGAACCCCTCTTGGTCAGCTCGGGCGGCCGAGGTGGCTCTTTAATGGTGAAGAAGTGTCTCAAGCGGAATACGTTCTTGGACTGAAATGTTCCCTTTCCTCGCCATCATGAGTGATCGATGTGGAGGGACCCGATGTATTTTGCTCTTAGATTTGTGCCTGGAATAAGGAACTTATCGTGTTCTCCCTACCTCGCAATAGGAAATTGATGTGAAATAAAGGTTTTCCAAGTGTATTTGTCTTGACTCTTAGATTTTTTGTGTTGCGATTCATTGTTTGGAGAAAGTTGTGGGAGTAGCCCCTAGGGTGGGCTGAGCTACGGGCATGCTTGTTGGAAAGTTAACAAGTTTCAGAAGTAGTTTGAATGGTCGCTTTGAGCCCTGAACTCACATGCTTGCAAGTTGTTGGGGGCAAATTCGAGCCATTATTATGAACTCCGAACCTGTTTTCAATGTTTTTAACGAGTTGTAGGAGCAATTCCAGATGACGAGCCCCGCTCCGAGCTTGCTTGCTTGCACGCTCATATAGAAACATCGAGGCATGTTTTGGACTCCAAACATGTTATTTGAAAATTTCAACAAGTTGTAGGAACAACTTCGAATGGTGAGCCCTACTGCGTGCTTGCTTGTTTGCAAGCAACTAAAGCGGCATCGAACCAAATATTGGACTCCGAACTTGTTATTTGAGGGGGTTAATAATTTGTATGAGCATTAAATGGTGAGTCATGCTCTGCACTTGCTTGTTTTCAAGCGACTAAAGCAGCATCAAAACAAGTGTTGGACTTCAAACTTGTTATTTGATTCTAGCAAGTTGTGGGAGTAGCCCTTGGGGACAAGGTTTACTCCGAACTTGTTGTTTAAAAAGTCGTAGATGTGACTTAGGGGGATAGCTAGAAGGCCAGTGCAAAAATCTCTATATGAAAAAATGTTATGTTTTATTGAAGTAAAAGCTAAGTGGCTGCCTTGATGGTGGCTAGCCTTTATTACATGCATTGGTCGTATTGTAAGTGTCGGCCTTATAGAAAGCTAAAAACCTACTTCTACTAGAGGGTGTTAAGCGCCATCGTGGTACTTCATCCGATGCTCGGTAATCGAGGTCCTTAACATTCTCTTGCCCCCTGGGTCTTTACGGAAGAGGAGGATCTCCTCGAATTTGTCAACTGCCTCGAAAATGATTTGACTATTTCCTTGGGGAGCTCTAATGATTCAATTGGGAGGATTGAGCCCCGCCACTATAGTTATGTAGCATCTTCGAGCAGTCTCTTGGCTCCCTTTGGCTTCTCCTACGCCTGTTGGCATGGAGAACTTCATTTTTATATGAAAAGCTGTGTGCACGGCATGAAGTGCTACTAACCCAGGTCGGCCAAGGATGATGTTGTAAGCTGCCTTCACGTTGATGACCATGAAATCTATTTCCTTGGTTCAGGTTGTTGGGGCCTTTCCTACAGTGACATTGAGAGTGATTATTCCTTCGATCAGAACTAGGATCCTGAAGAACCCGTGGAGAGTGTACTGGTAGGCTTGAGACGATCCCGAGATAGCTTGTGGCCTTCGAAGGCCTCTAGGAAGATTATGGTGACAGAGCTACCTTTGTCCACATGATGCGACGTACCTCATTTTTGACCATGTAGATACAGATTACGAGTGCATTGCAGTGGGGCTTTCGAGCACCTTCGAGATCCATATCTAAGAATGTCACTGGAACCCTCGTACGCTTGGTTGGGGGGAAGTTATGCACTAGACTCACCTCTCAAATAAGGCCTTTCGAGAGGAGTTTGATTCTCCTTCCATCGGTCCGCCGTGGATGGAGTGGAGTACCACCCTCTGTTCTGAGTTTTGGGACTCGGAATTCCCTTCATCACGCTTGCTAGCTCCTCGAGCGGGCGGGGGATCAGCCCTGTCTTTCTGAATGAACTTGGATAAGTGCCCTCACAAAATAATTTCTTTAATTTGTTCCTTGGGAGCTCGACAATCATCTGTATCGCGGCTGTGATCTATATAAAAATGGCACAACTTATCTCTGTTCCTCCTCTTCCCTGGAGTGTTCATTCTAGTGGGAGGGCAGAGTAGCCCTTCCTTGTCTACCTTTATGAGGACTGCCGATATAGTGGCATTAAGTGGGGGTGAACTTCTCAAAGCGATAAGGAGGAGGGCAGCACTGACTACTGCCATCTTTCTAGAATTTCTGTGATCCTTCTTTGTTCACACTCTTCCATTTGTTTGCAGAGGAGGGCTCCTCTCGACCGAGAGTTTTGAAAGCCTCTTTAGCTTGAATATACTTCTCGTTCCTAAGTAGAAGTTCTTAGAAGTCCCAAGGAGGCTTCTTGGCAAGGGATGCCATAAGGTTGGTGTTATTAACATTATGTCTAAATGCGGTGATCTCTATTGTTGGATTGATGGAGGCGATAGACTGGAACTCGGCTGCGAAACACCGGACAAAGTCCGTAAGTCGTTCCCCTGCCCTTTGAGTTTGCTCCAGTAAAAAGGCAATTGCCTTCTCGGTTCGACAGGCTGCTCATGAAGTGGGTGAGAAAGCGCTCCTCAAATTGGTCGAATGAGAAGATGAAGCCTAGAGAGAGGCAGGGGAACCATTCCCTTGTTGACCCTTTCAGTGTGGCTGGAAATGTCTTACAGAGGAGTGCATCTGCGACCTGATAGATCATCATGAGGATTTTGAAACTCTCAATATGATCATCCGGGTCGAATTCTCTGTTGTAGGCGTGGAAGTGTGGCGGTATTAAGGTTTCAAGAATGTGGGCCTCCATGATTGACTTGGAGAAGGGATGTCGGCTAGGGTAAAACTTATAACTTGGCGGTCTTCCTCTCGGTTGATTTGTTGTGATGGTCCTCCATCTCTCGAAGGCAGCAGAAAACTAGGTCTTCCCTTTGGTTGGATCTAGTCGCCCTGCGAGACTCTTCCTTATGTATGGTTATAAGGCGATGACTGTTTTTTTTTGTCAGCCCCTGATTAGGGTGACGTTGCTTGGAGGATATCTTCTTTAATTTTTTGGAAACTTTCCTTGGTGATGGGTGCCTCTTATTCTCTATTCTTCTTGTGAACTGGTCAACTTGTTGTAGCATGGTTTCTTCACTCCCAAAAGGGAAGAGACATTCTTCGCCCCCTATGAGAGAAATATCTTCTTTGCCCTCTAGGATAGGGAGTTCTTCTGGACCTCTATCTTCGAGGAGAGGGGGTCCTCTTGCTTCCCTGGCATTCTAGACGGGGGACTTCATCAAGAACTCGCCTTTCGTTCAGGAGACCTCGAAGATCAGGTCCCTGTTGTCAACAACGGAGGTCCATCAACAGAGGTCTTGCAACGGCTGGGGCACTATAGAGTGCACTGTAGAGGGGGCCGAGGTACGGACATAACCCCTATTTTCGACAATGCGCTGCGTAGGATGCTGTTCCGGATGACTTCGGCGGGATACCTCTGGTGTGGCCCTTTTGGTGGGAGGCTGAGTTGGATGATGAAGGGGTTGTTATGGTTGAGGATGTTGATCAGGATGGGGAGGTCAAAGGGGGTCCTCCGTATAAGAGGAGATGAAGGAAGAAGGTTGACTCGTCGGCTAGTAACTGCCGCCTTCCCTTTCCCTTTTGGAGGCATGGCTGAGAAGGTAGTTTGTGACCAGTGAAGTTGGATCAGAGATCTTTTCAGTTTCCCACAAGCAATGCCAATATGTTGCTACTAATTTCTGTGTGGGAGCAAATAGATATGTGAATTCTTTTAATGAAAACAATAAAGATTTGACCTTTTGTTTTCGATGTGGACCGTCGCAAACTGCTTCTGACTCTGAGATCTGATTAGGTTGTAGACGGGCCAGGACAGCCCATAGCCTACACAGACCGGCCCAACCTTCGACCCAAACCACCAAGACCTGGTCTGGGCCCAGGCTTAACCCACCAATAAATGCAGGTCGGACCAGGTCAAAATATTTGGTTTTACATCCCGTTCGACCCAGTCCGCTAAACCTGTAACCCGATATAACCCGCGGATTCCCTAGTAGGCCCGCCCGGGCCAACCTACTGGGTCGAGCCAACCGCTGGATCTATTTTTTTATTTATAAAAAAATTTTGTGTGTGTGGATTTTTGTGGAATTTTTTCTTTATAAATACCTACTTACTCCTTTCATTCTTCTTTACTAATTCAGAATACTCCATCTCCCTCTCTCTCTACTACTATCAAGTATTAACTCTCTCTAATCTCTACTATTAGTACTCCTCGTCTCAATCTAGTGAAGGAAGAAACAACAAAGAAGTGAAGAATAACTCAACATCTACTCAACTCTCTTTACTACTCTCAATCTAGTGAAGAATAACTCAACATCTACTCAACTCTCTCTACTACTCTCAATCTAGTGAAGGAAGAACAAAGTTAATCAGTCTAAAAAACCTAGGACTAATGCACCTATATAAATTAAACTAGCATTATTCACAAGATAGTGAGAATTCTACTGCTAGGTTTGAGGTGTTACAATGACGGAAAGAGCATCAAACTCTATTTTCAATTCTTTCACACATAGCTAGAGATATACTAACCCCACATGTGTCTACAGTTGCATCAGAAAATTTTCTTTCTTCAAGTGCCAGGGTATTGACCGATTACAGGAATCGCTTGAAGCCGAATTCATTGGAGATGCTCGTGTTTGGCAGTTTGATGTATGCCATGGTTTGTACTCGACCAGACATCTCTCAGGCGGTGAGTATGGTTAGTCGATATATGCATGATCCAGGCAAAGAGCATTGGCAAGCAGCTAAATGGATTTTGAGGTACATAAGTGGCACCACAGATGTGGGTTTGAAATTTGAAAGGGATGACAATATTAGCAGGTTATTGGTTGGGTATGTTGATTCTGACTATGCAGGTGATCTAGATAAGAGGCGGTCTACTACAGGCTATTTGTTTACTATGGCTAGAGCACCTATAAGTTGGAGTCCAATTTGCAGTCCACTGTAGCGTTGTCTACTACTGAGGCTGAATACATGGCGGTTGCTGAGGCCATGAAGGAAGCCATTTGGATACATGGACTTTTGAAGAGCTTGGGAATTCATCGGGAGAAGGTGGAGGTACACTGTGATAGTCAGAGTGCTATTCATTTAGCGAAGAACCAAGTTCATCATTCGAGGACCAAACATATTGATGTTCGTTATCACTTTGTGCGTGATTTGATAAAGGATGGTGATATTCATTTGGTGAAGATTGGAACAGCTGATAATCCTGCTGATATGTTGACCAAAGTTGTTGGGGCAGCCAAGTTCAAGCATTGCATGAACCTGGCTAATATTTTGCATGTTTGATAATTTGGCATGGGCGATTGGGATAGTACTTTGCTATTAGTTTGTTTAGTATGTGATATCATACTAAGGTGGAGTTTGGGTTCGTTTGTTGCATTTGGTGATGAGCAGTTGTTTTGAAGTATTTGTGGAGATTGCTTGGGCTACTTGGAAGATTTCACCAAGGTGGAGATTGTTGGTTACTTGACTTGGAAGATCTCGCCAAGGTGGAGATTGTAGGATAATGGCTCGATTCTGGTATTTGGTATCTGCAGTGTTCGAAGGTGTCAGAGTTTCAGTCGACTGGATGGAGGAGCAGTCGACTGTCCAGAGAGGAGTTTTCGAAGACTGAGAATACAGCAGTAGCAGTCGACTGTATGTAGGAGTCAGTCGACCGTCCCGGAGGAATCAGTCGACTGGTAATTGGACCAGTCGACTGTCGGCGGGTTTTGGATCCAGAATATGCCCAATTCGAAAGGCCCAATAGTTTCCCTATAAATACACCCGTTAGGGTTTTGTAAATTGTAACACCTTATTCGGATTTTGAAGCCGTCATCTCTTGTAAAGGCTTTGTTTGCCCATTGGAGAACATAGTAAAGAAACCCCAACCGCCCTTGTGGATGTAGGCATCGTTTTGCCGAACCACGTAAATCTTGTGTTCTTGTGTTGCTTGCTTTTCTGTTTTTCTCTCGCTGGTTCTCTCTTTGTTTCCGCGTTGGTTTGATTGTTGGTTTGATTTGTATTCCGCACAACAGATGTGACATTGATGATGGCGTGTGTGTACTCCCTCCTCCTAGGTGGTTGTCTGCGCCCAACGATCGGCTTCAAACTCAACTCTGTTTCTGATTTTACAAGCTGAAACTTTGTGACTTGAGTCCTTACATTCATAACTCACAAAATTACCATATGGGTAGTCCTCCTTGTGATGATGATCTCCGCAGAACACGCAAGTCTCAGTTCTGGCCTTAGGTCATAATTGCTCGTGCTTTTTTCGTTGAACTATACCAGTATATCACCCATGGATGTTCCCCCCATTCTTAACAAACAACTAGACCCTCCTATTCTCTTCGTCGAACCTCCCTCAGCATAGTCAACAACTCCTCCTTGGAGTAGGCCCTGATATTAGGTGAGATTGGCTTGGGCGATGTAAGTGGGCTCCTTCTCAGGCCATGACGACCCCTCCCCTTGTATGCTGCATGGCCTACCTCCATCTTGGTCTTCCAGACCTTCGGACCCACACACCTATGATGCTGATGGTTGGGAGATAATCGTTCCCTAGTAAAGTTCCTGTCTTTCCCTTTGCCAACATCCTTCCTAATCGGAGATCTCTTATACCCTTATTCCTTCACCGATGACTTTTCATTTTGGTGGTAACGTTGCTCCCTTCAGTCCTGGCCCCTGCCACCTCTCCCCTGAAAAAGGAATGTTACGGTTGTAGAACTGTAGGGGGGGTGTTGTTCGTCGCCTCGTTGCACCGATGACCTCTCACGGTGATGATGTCGGGGACCCCCATCTCTCCCTGATTCTTTCCCATGCCACGACCTAGGGTGGCACCTCTCCTCGTCACTACTGTGCTCCCTGACCGCTCTCTCCCCTCCTTCCCAAGTACCTCTTATCTTTTTAGTGGATAAGCTACTTGAGGAACCAAGAAGTTACCATGGTTTGGGAGAGGCATTGAAATTGGAGATGGAGATCTTGATTTGGGGGAGAATGGAACCCTAAATTTTGAATTTAGGAATTTTTTGAGAAAGGTAGAAGCACTGTAGCTGAAGAGAGTTTCTCGAGTAGGCAGTGGGAGTCTCAGTGGCTGTGATATTTAGGTAAGGAGATGGCAACGCCAGTGGAGGTGATGGTTGGCATCAGGTTGTTGGTGTCGGGCTCGGAAATTGACAAGGAGGGGAGGTCGGACTACTGGGGCTGCTATTTATCTGTATCTCTTTCTCACGTGACCCACATTTAAGATGAATGGAAAGTTATTTTGCTTCAAATATTCTGTACATACTTTTCGTGCTGAAGTACAATATGATCCACCAGGAGCCTCTCTAGCACTTTTACTTAATATTTTTTAAGATGAAGCATGTTGAATTTTAGTATTTTCTGCAAGGGGAACATCTTCAGTCCCTAAAAGCACAACAAATGCAATGACAGAACTAGTGAATATAATGTTTTAGAGAGTCCCGAAATTCCACCAAAATTCCTCCAAACCTCGATATTTATTGTGATAATTCCCCCTTTCTCATGGAGATTTCCAGGAGCTTCGTGTGGGATTTCTAAAGGATCTTCTTCTCCTTTGCACCTTTTGAGTAGTGAAAGTTTTCCTGTGGTGATTCCCTCTTTGAAGCATTTTTATTTCCCTCTTGGGTAATTATCTTTTCTTCTGTAATCTAAGATATGTGGGTTTTAGTATAAATTAGGCAGTTCTTTAGTGCTTTCCTATATATTTCTTTTAATTCTTCAGCTATTCTTGATGGACTGTACTCGAGAATGTATTTGGATCTATCATTTGTTTTGATAGATCTAGGTTTTCTTCTCAGGTAACCTATTAATGGTTGATTATTATTCTTTAATGTTATTCAAATCAGTTTGCTTTTTGGATTTGGTTCTGTGTTCTCACGAACTATTCATTTCAGAATTGTTAATCTAGATCTGTGTTATTTAGATTTGTGAATTTCTGATCCATTTATTGCAAATTTTTTAAGATTCATTTACATTGTTTGCTGTATTTTAGATATGTTATTTAAGTTTTTCGAGTTAGTTCTTATTTGATGGTGTTCATCTTTGGAAGTTTTAATCAGTCTTTCTCCATTGTCACGCCCTGCTTTCGAATATATGTGTCACGTCTCGCTTCCCAATATATGGAAACACATGCATGCAACTAACGTCTAGCGAATGATACACGTATTCCAACTATATCAGATAGTAATAACAGGCATAAATCATGTAATCGTGAGACATGACAACATATAATAACAGGTATGAATCATGTAATCATGAAAAATGGCAACAGGTAATGGGAAACACGGGCCCCCTTATGAGTACACATACCTATATTGTCTACTATTAAGGTCTTTCCCTTAACCCCAGCTAGGTTTACTTATTATTATTAAATAGGCATATACGTGTCACCAAAATAGATCAAGAATATTATGGAATGAACATGTAATAGGTTTAGGCTGAAAGATAAACATGTACAGGTGAAAGACAACACATAAAAGATTTGGACAACGAAAATTCTAGTTCAGGAAAGTAAGACAGTACTGCACTAAATCTGAAATTTCTGTCATATGGTATTTCACAAAAACAAGTCTCAAAACAGAATTTTATCCAGAAAACACGTTCAGCCAGAAATCAGAAGTTTGTATTCATAAACAGGAATATAGCATAAAAACTTACTAATTAAATCCACGAAAAATCTGGGGTATTCCCTAGTGTGTTTAGTAACAGAAAATAAAGTTTCATAATTTGCCAACATATATAGAATAGTCAAATAAAATTAGAAAGCAGCAAGATACGGTAGTTTTGTAAATCTGAAATCATAAATACAGCAGTACGAAAATAGCAATATCTTACAAAATATAAATCTAAATCCAGATCCGTTAAAAGGGTGATAAAATAGATACAGTAGGATACAATACATATTCACAAAGTTTTTATAAACAGCAAATAGAATCAGGTCGAAATTATGTTTCTTTACTTCACAGCACGAAAATTCTGCAAGTATAGTAATTGTTTGCAAATATAGAATAGTTTGTAAAAGTCATTAACTAAATCCAAAAAAATTAGGAATTAATCCCAATCAAGTCTAGTTGTACTCAGCAAAATATTGGATCAAAATATTATCTTTAACATCAGTAGAAAAATAAATTACCATACAGAATTCGTATAAAACTGGATCTGGAATTTTAAACGCATCTGTAGTAAAACAACAATAACTTGCTCACAAATCGAAACTGAGATCTGTCAGAAAATCTGAAAAGTAGACAGAATTCTCTATAATTCATATTCACAAATAATTTTCATATAATGACCTTAATAGAGTCTAAAATACAGAACAAAAACGGGGTACAAGCAAAAACTGAAATCTCCTTCAAGCATAAAATCAACTAGTTCATATGGAACTTATCCAAATCATAACAAGACATGGAATAAGGTGTACTAGATGTCTAAGCAATATGGTATATGGTATTTAGCAAGTCTACAACAAGTTATACTATGACTAACACAATCAAGCATACGGTATCATACGAACAATATGCATGTATACATCAAGAAATGGTTATCCCTTAGTTATTTCATGTTGTATGTGTAATGTGACAACTATGGGCGGGTCAACACAATAGAGACAAGATATAACAGGAGTTTTGCACAAGAATTGTCTCTAGAACACACTTCACTACACGCAGTATTTAGTACTTGTATTTGCAACAGAAATTAATACAAGTCACCTGCCTTATAGTCGACGAAGAAAACGACAATGTAAGAGAATAATGGGAATGAATTCCCGGGCAACGAAATCAACGAACGAGTCACGAACCACGAAAAAAAACACGAGATCAACACGCAAACACACCAAGTCGACCAGCACACGAGAGTGGCAGCGGAGGGGCGCTGCGGTAGGTTGGAGGTTAGGGTTGCTGCAGGGGCTGCGGGTGGCTGCGTCGAGGAGAGGAGAGACAGGGAGGAATGTCGGGAGGTGCTGGCATCGCGACAGGGAGCAGGGTAGACGACAGGGCGGTGGTGCAAGGCGGAGGAGCACAGGCAGTGCGCTCGGTCTGGCTTAGCTGACGATGCAAAAGGGCGGCACAGGGGTGTTGTGCTATCGCTGAGGAGGTGCATCGGGAGGAGGTGGGGCGTCGCCTGTCGCCTGGGTGTTGCTGCGTCGCAAGGAGGAGAAGAGGATACGGGGGAGGTCGCGACAGGAGGGGGTTGCCGGAAGAGGATCAGGGTAGAGGAAGAGGGTCGGGAGAGTGCAGGGAGATAGGTGAAGAAGATGAGAAGTCGGGGGGGGGGGATAGGGTTTAATATATGGTGAACAGGTAAGTAACTAGGATGTGTATATAAATAGGTGTTATATTAGGGGTTCATGCTGACGGATGTGGGTTAAACGGGTATTGGGTATTAGGGGAAAACGGGTTATAGGGTTTTAATATATATAAGGTGAATGGATTAAAGGGTATTATAGAAATCCAATAAGAGATAGGAAAAATATATAAATAAAAAAATAGTATTTTTAATATACAATCAAAAGGTAATAATAATAAAAATAATAATACTAATAGTAGTAAAAATAACAATAATAATAATAATAGCATAAACAATAATAGTAATAATAACAAGAATAATATGGTTTGTATTACAATATAAAAATCATTGGAAAAATTGCTACAACTAAAACTACTCATCATAAATAGACTTTAATAGGAGATCCAAAAACAAATTTTAACAAAAAGAGTTTAAGAGCGGAAAAATAATTTACAAAATAAATCAAAAATCCGAAAATACACAGTAAATACGTATTTGCAAAAACAGGGGTTACAATGTTATACCCCTTTGTTACCCCGTGTCACGCCCCGCTTCCACAGATACGGGAACACGAGCACGCAACAAAGGCCCAACGAATGATAAAAATACCATCCATAACTGTAACAGATTAACTCAACAACATACAAGAGAACACAACCATGCAAGAACGAATAACCACGTAAATAATGAATAAACTCCAAAATAATCATGAAATAAATTCACCAAATAATATCCAACATCTGGAAAAAAGTAAACTTCGGGACACACAAGCCAGGAATACAAAGTATAATAAAAACAATAAAATAAACAAATAACATGAGATAAATATAATAGTCTAATGGTTCAGCTCTGATCTTCAAAAAGTTTGCTCACCAAGTCCTTAAGTCAAATTTCCTTATGTACCTGCAAACTCATTAACTAGAGGTGGGAAAAATATGTTCGTTAGAGCAAGTTACGGACAGTAAGTAGCGAAAGCAAAGAAGCAAGGAAAATATGGTATGTCAAGAAATAATAGTCTAGAACAAAATCAAAGATCAATGACAATAACCAAAGTTGATAATAGAATCAAAGTCCAGAATGCATGATGCAATAAAAGTGATTATAATCAATGATGCAAGATCAACAACAATAATCATGATCAAGAATGCAAGTATCATTCCTAGGTTAATTAATATTTTATTATCCTAGCTAATGCATGTAATACTGCGTCTCATACCACAGGTTCGGTGCATACAAACAGTCATCTTTTAGACTATGATGGTGAACTCAACAAATCGTGTACTCAGCACAATAATCAATAATTAACAATCAATATTCCCCAATCAATAATCCACAATTCACGACCATAATCAATCGAGAACAAGGGGCCCTACAGAGTACAGTCTCTGATTGTTTACTATCAAGTCGACCTTTATTTACCCCGACTTGTTAATATTTTATTATACTCAAATGTGGACATGCAATGGGTGAAGAAGTTTTGAAACGATGTCAAAGAGATCTCAAGGATATGAAATGCATGATATAACTAATTCTATTCCCTAGATGCAAAATCAAACATGGATATATATAAGCAAAACACAAAGTACACATTCTGGACAGCAAGACGTTGCTGTACAAAAAATCAAATTTCTCGTTGCTACAGGAAAGAAAATCAGGTTCCGTCAGAGATTTTGGAAAGTAGACTCTTCCGGTTCCAACGCATATTCACACAACATATAATAAATACAGAAACTAGGCCTATAAGTTCATTCTTTACTGATTACATGTTCAGATAGTATGTAGGAGTCAAAATGCTTGTATAAAAAAATAGATTGTAAAATTATTTGACAATCTCATAAAAATCATATTTTAATTCCTAATAATGTTTAGTAACAACACAATTAATCTCAGATTTTATTTCTTAAAATTAGTCTACTGTTTTAATTAATTAGACAGGGTAATGCATTTTCAAACTGCATTCTGGAATTCAGACGTCATTGTACGAAAATATGGATATCTTGCAATCTATAGGTCAGATGATCTGGATTCCGGACACATAGGGCTATAATTCTTATTCAATGAGTTCTAATTGATATTATCTACAACTAGAGCAAAATCCTTGTTCTTTACTAAACTGGTGTTCAAACAGAAATCTAGGGTCAAGTTTTAATATTTATAAAAGGTCTGAAAAATTATCAAATAATTTTATATTTGGTGACTCATATTCATGTCTAGCAACAACATATAAAATTTCAAGTTCAACTTCTACTGTTAACATTTTATTTTAATAGAAAATCACGTTGGTGTAACTCTAGACAGAAATCTGGAAATTGAAAACATAGCAGTACTAAAAAATATGATAACTTAGTTTATAAATCAGAATCTTGTTCTGTAAAAAGTTCTGGAAAATAGATTCAAAAAACTACAGATGATGTTGACAAATTTTTATTAAATTATGACAGAAACTAGGTAAAAAACTCAAATTAACATAGAGCACACAGCAGTCCAGCAAGCAGATTATTATCAAAAGACAACAAAATAAATACATAATCATTTCATAGCAATAACTGATGGAAATCATACTTAATCTTTAGGGTGGAATCAACTATTGATGAGACAAATTATTATCAACATTGAATGATCATCACATTCAACAGAAAGCATTCAATCATTATTGTCTATACACATGTTTCTAATCTAAGTATTCATGTCGTGTATGCATGTGACAAATATACAAGCTTGGGTTCGAATTAAGGGAAAGGCACGAAAAGAGGACTACTATTTGGTTTTGCCGATGAATCCGTAATACTCTTTGAAGGGTCGAACAAATAAAATATGATAATTGAAAGAGGAGCTACTTGCGGAGATCAAGAAAAATATAACTAGTTCAAGAGAAACTTGCCTTAAAGATGATGACTCTGAGCATGAAAGAATAATGGGACAAGGATCCCGACGGCAACAATATACGTGCAAATAATAGAGTAGCAGCAACACATGCGAACACGTACGGGAACACACGTGCAAGAGACAGCAATAGCAACACGTGCAAAGCACGTAATAGCAAGCACAGTAAGAGCACAGCAAAAACAACGTCAATAGAAGCAATGGTGATGGCGGCAGCGGGGACATCGGTGCTAGCTATTGACTAGGGGCGGCTGGAGTGCAGGTGATGGTGACGATAGGGTGGTGGTGCACAGGGGCAGAGGGGTTGTTGGTGTTCGGGGTGGCGAAGGCAAGGGATCAACGATGATGATGGTGGTTGCTGCGGAGTGGTGATGCTGGTTGTGATGGAGGTTGGAAGGCGACGAGGAGGGATACAGGGTGAAGACGAGGGCGGTTGCTGCGGTGGCCGGTGTTGTTGGGCATCAGCAGTCGATGGATGGATGATGGGTGGTGGAGCAGTCAACAGTGGTTGCGGGGTCGAGGGGCTGGCGGCGAGGATAAGGATGAAGGATGAAGACGAGGGTAGAGGTGGTTGCTGCAGTGGTCGGAGCGACGGGGACGAGAGCGGGAGGTGGACAGTTGTGCGGGGATGGGTTTCGATAAAACAGAGGAAGGGGAAAATGATAAGCGACATGAAAGATTAGGGTTAGATTAAGATGGGGATTAATTTGAGTTAATGATATTTAAGGGGTAATTAGGATGTTGGGTTTGGGTTGCGGGTTAACGGGTTAGGGGGTATGGGTTTAGGATCCAATAAGAAAATGAATAATAATAATAATAAGGATATGAAAATAATGGATCAAATAAACACAATACACAATAAAATAAAATTAACTGTGTACCAAAATTCAGGGTTCAAACCAAAAGAATACAGATTATCAAAAGAGAACAAATGAGTCCAAGGGACAACAAGATTTATTATGAAATAAATCCGAATACAAAAATTTAAGAAAGAAAAATACAAATCAAAATCTAGAAAAAAAAAAATCAAAAATAGGGGTTACACCCAGCTTGTTATTCTTTTACTATGATCAATCATGAACATGCAGTCGGTACAACCAGTGGGAACGGTGGTATCAAGACAGTAATCAAGAAGTGATAATCAAGAATCAAGAAATTATCATCGACAGTAATCATGGGCATGGCAAGAAGTGAAAGCAAGTACATGTATCAAGGGTAGTAATCATGAAAGTCGAATGGTATATGCAAATGCATGATATAAAGAAGTCTATCAACTTACTATATCGGTACAAGTTATTAACATAAGAATAACAATATATATAGTTAAGGCATACTAACTACAATCTGGAAAGCAGTACACGACTGCATTAAAACTTGCTTTTCCACTTCTATGGGAATGCAAACCTAGTTCTATCGGGTATTCTAGAAAGTCGACCCTCTTCCAAATACAATGTCTACTAACTCGACAGATTCTAAGTCCAGTAGCTATGCCTATCAATATATTCTTTGTGGGTCTCATGCATAAGCAATACTCTGGAAATTTAGATGTTAGTGTACTAAAACATCAATATCTCACAATCTATAAGTCGATTTGCGAAACTGTAAGATGTTCTGGATTCTACACTCGAAGGGATACAACATGAATATCTAGAACTATAATTTTGGTTATAGAAAATTGGGTCTAATCTAAGTACAAAGTTGGGTATTCGACAGGCCAGAACATTTGAATATTCGATAACACGATGAATTGATACGAAGAGGATTAACGGTTAAAGATTTAAATTGATAACATGGAACATGGAAACTACAATAGAGATTAACTGTAATGAAGGCTACTTACTAAGAGTTCAAGGGATGGTTGCCTTATTTGACAATTACGAGAGTGGTGAGAACAACGGAAAGAAGAAGAAGAAGAAGAAGAAGAAGAAGAAGAAGCGAGAAGAAGCGACAATGACTATGGCAGCGGCACATGGATTGTGGCGGCGGCACATGGCAGCGAGCGACGGTAGTAAGGCAACAACCGACGGCAACGATATGCAGCTACAACAACAAGGAGGTAGTGACAACAGCAAGAACAATAGAAACAGTGAGCAACTACAGATACGGTGAGCGAGAAAGTATTGATGAGCAAGAAAATGAGATGTTCGGGCTGTTTGGGTGTCGGGATTAGTTGCGGGCAGCAAGGAGGTGGCTTGGGGTGATGGCATGGGCTCGGGATTGGAGTGGAGATCAGCAAGTTGGTGGTTATGGGTTGCAGGAGGTGATTGTCGATGGTGGTGGCTGTCGGGTTGGGGTGCAAGAGAATAGGAAGCAAGCAAGGGTTGCTGTTTGGAGATGAAATGGAGGTAGAAGAAGGTGGTGTGGGGCTGTGGGTTTGGAGTTGGATGGTAAGAAGGTGATGATGGTTTGTGGAGGTGGAAGAAGGTGGCTTGGAGGTGTATATAGAGACGTACTATTGAAGGTGGTGTGGTGGAGAAGGAGATGGAGCTCGGGTTGTTGGGTTAGGGTGCAACAAAGAGGTGGAGACAACAATTGTGGTAAGGTGCGGTGGTTGTTGGGTTGTCGGGAGTTGGCTGAAGTTGGTAGCGGGTTGAAGTGGAGTTCAGATGTAGGAGAAGAAGTAAAAGAAGGCAGTAGAGTAATTGAAGGAGGTGAGATGAGGTGCGGGTGAAGAAGAAGGCAGTAAGGATGGAGGAGAAGGAGATAATGGGTTACTGAAGTGGTGATGAGGAGCTGTGGTGGTGGGGAAGGGCTTTGGGGTTGGAGTTGTTTGATGGTGTTTTAGTTCTGGAATGAATGGAAGGAGGTTGTCGGGTTTCAGGTTGGAGTAAGGGAGTAGCAAGGGAAGGTCGGGGCTGATGGAGATATGGAGGTGGAGCCTCGGTTGTTTGGAGGATGAAGGTGGCAATGGAGGTGGAGTTATGGAGTTGTAAAAGGTGGTTGGCTGTTGGAGTTGTGGGGCTTCTAATTAGGGTTAGAGATATTTATATAAGTGTGTTTCGGGTTGGGTTTCAAATGTGACTGGGCTAAAGAATGAAGTATGGGTCTTCAACTGAATAATAATTAACTAGATAAAATGCAAATGAGCCCAAAAGAAGGAAACATATAGTAGATGACTAAAATAACGAAAAATACGTATGGAATATGTACAAATGTAATAAGGAGTTACAATATGGAACTACATGCACACAACTAAGGTTTAGCGAATGATACAAGTATTCTAACTCACATCATTCACAAGTTGTACAATCATAAACTCAACAAGATATTCATAAAAACACCCACATAGGCAATAAAAGTGGTCACGTAAAAAGGAAATGGAATAAAATATTCTTCAAAATAACCATCATCTGGAAAAATGTAACACAAACTTCTAGTCAAAACGCCTAGAAATACAATGTACTATAGTGAAAGCAATACGATAAATAGTTCACTATGACAACTAGATAAAATAACGACTGAAAATAAAGCAATATATAGTAGCAATGATGCAGCAATTAATCACGATCTTCTATAAAGTCCGCTCATCAAGTTCCTTCATAACCGTAACTCATCTTCAGGACCTGCATAAACATCATATGGGGTTGGGGGGGGGGGGGTTCGTTAGTGCAAGCAGTATAGGATATAACATGGAAGGAATAAGAAATAGTGGTGCAAATACTAAAATAGTATGAACATGCACGATGCAAGTAACAACTGTGAGCAAGTGCAATCAAGACATCAAGGCATAATCAATCGGTAACTAGAGGTCACGTAATCAACAATCATGTAATCACTAATCATCTAATCAAGAATCAAGAATCATGTAATCAAGAATCATGTAAATGTTCAGTGTTATTCTTAAGTCTATCAGTTTTAACCTATCTAATGCACGCAATCGTGTGTCCCATAGCACAAGTTTGGTTGCATATCAAGCAAGTGAACGTTTGGACTTAAGTTGTAACCCCTGTTCCCGATTATACGGATTTCATTTTCTTTTCTCTTCTATATTCTTGTATTTCGATTATTTACAATTCTTATGCTCTTTTGAACCCAATTGTACACACTAGAATATTCAAACCATTGTTAAAATATTTTCTTATCAACAATTATATTTATTTTGAATGATTGTATATTTTTTTGATAACGTGGAAGCCAGCGAATCTACATGAATTGCGTTTATCGTACTTGACAAAGATGCCATTTACACAACACTGATTTGAATATCCATGTATCGTATTTGTCATTTCGATGAGACACTGCTTGTAACCTGTAAAGAAAGAACACGACTGTTGACATTAGAATACACGAAATGATGGTGATTTTTGTTCATGCTCCTATATGTGTTTATGTGTTGGCATCATTGTTGAATATTGTCTAAGTGATTTTGACATCGAATATTTAATTATCGTATATAATCATTGCATTGATTACCATTGATATTGATTATTTTCTATCGTCCATCATTATGGATTCCTATGAGATACATCAGTGGACTACTTTTGCCCGCCGCTGAAGTCAGTCCTAGGGTTGAGGAAGAATTGGAGGAGGGGGAGACGGTGAGATCTAATCTGTTTCCTACAGTAATTTGATTCGAATTTAATCCATCCAAAAGTCATAATAATAATGAAGATCCATTTATACAAGCATGTATTACATGAACACAAACTAGAGGCATGAGATTTACACCATACATGAAGGCAACAGAAAAGAGTTTTGGTGAACAATGGATGCTTCAAATATAAACCATACACAAAACAAACCGCCCAGCACATGGTGGGGAAACAGATTTTATGCAAGTTAGTGTGCTGAGACGCTCATCATGGCTCGTATCACTATTTTGAGCAGAGAGTAAAGACACAATAGATACTCATCAAAAACTTCTTGCCAAAAGACAATCCTCACTAGAGAGGACAGATTCTCCGTATGTATGTTACAGAATCCACAGTTGGTCGCTATCTGGGGTTGTCTTTTGGCAAGGTTCTTTCTAGTGAGGATTGCACTAATGGTAGCTTGTCTGACCAAATAACTCTGATAATGTCATCAGGGTTTATTGGATAACATTTACATGTTTCTAGAAAACAAGATTTATGATCTATGTAGCACTGACACCCCCTTTTCAGCTTTAGTGGATAATTGATCGAATTTTGGATTAAATATATTTCTACATCATGTTCTAGAATTATTATTATTGAAGAAAAATCATGTTTTCTAGAATCGAACATGAGTACAATATCAATTAAACTGAAAAAAAACATATGACATGATTACCTGTTACATGATACCTATTACATGATTACCTGTTACATGTTTACCTGTTACATGATACATGTACATGCTATTTGACACATGTTACCTGTTTACCTACTTGCATGATACCAGTTACCTGTCAAGTCTTGTATTCATTACTATCTAGGTAGCACTTCATGTCACGCCCCGCTTTCCAAAAGAGAACTTTTATATCTTTTACAACACATCAAAGCTCACTCATCATCAACATGTAAGGGAACATCTAAAATAGAACAGCAGGCACGACACTGACGGCAGTTTTCACTTAAAAAGTAAAGAGGGAAAATATCATCCTTGTGGACAAGGGTTCCTGGATTTGCTGCTTGAATTGCTGTTAGCAAAAAAAATGTTCAGTGGAGTTTTCTGCATAAAGGGATAGTTCAAGGGATTTGTTTCAAAATTAAGCCTGCTATGCTATAAATATGTACCCTCTTATTGTTTTCTGTCCGTTCGAATTACAAGTCTTGCATTTTGACATCAATTGACGGAGGCCACCTCATGTAATATTGAACTCTGCTCTGTGCCTGTCGCTGTACATTTGCTCTGTTTGGAAAAGCAAGTATCGGAGATATGTTGATACCTATATTCGTGTACCTTTTATCAAAAAGTTTGTGATCCAAAATACATTTAAATAGAAAAGAGAACACCACAAAATACAAGATAAATCTGTACAACCGGAAACAGGGGTTACACTAAGATTTAGCATGTACTTCGTTTTATGTCTTCCTTCTTTTTTCTTTCGTGTCTATTTGCTTGCTTTGTGTATGTCACGGATACGCGGGTTACAAAGGAATTATTGTTTATATTTTTCATTATAGTAAGACAACAATTTAGTGAAACTTTTCAAAAAAATTTCATTTCAACCAACATTTTCAGAAACTTTCTGAGTTAAATAAACTTACTGTGTTTTACCTAGAAAATTTTTCATTAAAGTTTTGGTGTTCTCAGTTTGATATACAGAGCACCGAGAGTATAGTATCTAAACTGAGTATATTTTAAAGCACTAATAACTGTGGGCACGTCAGTTGATTACAACTAACGAAATGCTATACCCGGCCATCCTCTCTACGCCGTAGTATAGCGATTCCAACCTCGACAAAACACAAATAATATTTCATGCAAAGAAAAAGGGTGATGCCTAACAAGTGTTGGTGTATGCCATGACCTAATCTAATGCACACTATGCACTCATACTCCTAAAGCTTCATATTATTTTTGAGTTATGTCGAGGTTGGTTTTATGTTCATGTTCCCAAAAAGCCCACGTCAGGCTTTTTGGGATGGAATCATAAGATTCCATCCCAAAAATTAAATTAAAAAAATGTGAGTACAAAGAGAGAACGAATTTTACAAAAAGCAAAACGATAAGGAAGCTAACAAGACAACCCACGACGAAAGCATGCGCAACTGAGCTAATTGCCGCTAAGGCCTAAACTAAATACAAAAGACAGAAACTAAACACAGGCCGCATAGAAGACGACAGAAGCATTGGCGCAACGAAAGGCGCTCCATCACGAAACACAGGCAAGGGCCCAAAGAAGCTAACTCAGTGAAACTGGTCCAGCACATAGGAGCTCTCCAGCCAGATGAGAGACCGGCACCGAGGCCACAGGGAGGCAAAGCCATCCCCCAAGCGAAACAGCCAGTATGCATCGACCTCAGAACCTGGAGCAATAATTGAAGCAAGCCGAAAAACCAAGCTAGTGACAACAAAAGCCCCAAAACAAACCAAAGCATCCAGACATCACTCAAACGGAGGGCGATGCCAAAATGACCACCTCGGCGAAGAAATCCTAAAAGCCGATCAACAAACACGTACAAAATTGGATCCAAAAGAGAACGAGCAGTAAGACCCAAAAATGAAAGCAGGCTTCAAGAGAACTCAACCATAGAGGAAAAGCTAACAATACTACTCATCGATGGAAATCCCACCGATAGAGAAAGCTGAATCGTCCACCTACACACAGCTAAAAAACCCGCAAGAAAAAATGCAACAACAGACCCAGGCATAAATCATACCACACATCACCATAACAGGAAGATCACACAACATCAGAAACAGGATGGATTAATGTCACCTAAGCTGGCCCGTAACAAGCCTTAGCAGCTGGCCACAAAAAAACAAAACCATAAAGCACTTCAGAACATAAACATAACAAAACACAGCCAGGCCATGTAACAAAAAGAACATAATCCATCACAACATGAACATAACAAACAAAGAGCCAGGAGAAAACCAATCCAGTAGAGCTAGGAAGCCAAGAGCTGAACCAAGAAGGCTTAACATGGCCAGAACTACCCAAAAACCTGTCGAAAAGGAAGTAGAGCACGACCACAACAGATCAGAGCTGCAGAGAAAAGGAGGATGGGTTATAAATAATAAGCAATGAGCACTACGAGGAATAAAAGTTAATGGCACGATAAAAGCTAGTCGCCTCGTCCAGGCGACCAAGATGCAAAGCTTCTACTTTATCGTGCGATAAAATGGAAGGCCAAAATTTGGTAAAGAATAAAAAATCATCGATAATGGTATCGATAGAGAAAGAAGAATGAGTAAAAATACGTCTGTTCCGTTCTGCCCAAATCACTCAAATGATCACCATCAAGGATAGGAACCAGGAGTAACGAAATTCGAACTTAAGATCATGAGACCTCCAGCAAGAGAAAAAGTCATTGGGGATAGCGAGTACTTGCCAAGCTCGGGTGTTAATAATCCAAAAACGTTGAGTAAAGCTGCAATGGAGAAAAAGGTGGTCGGCATCTTTATGAGCTGAAGAGCAAAAAGAACACAATTGACCTAGAGCCAGGTTTCTGTTGTTGAGAACCTCAACAGTGAGAAGTTTGTTGTTGAGAGAATGCCAAGTAAGGATCTTCACTTTTAGGGGAGCACAACTACTCCATAAAGGCTTAGCAAGCGGGGAATGGATACCACCAAAATTAAGGAAATTGTAGAAAGATTTGACCGAGTAGCTACCGGACTTGGTCCAACGCCATTTAAAATCATCCGTGGGGAACCAAGGATAAATATTAAGGATTATGAAAAGCTCTTGAAGCTCTAGTTCAAGTGAAGAGGAAAGAACGCGACTAAATTGAATAGACCAGAATTTTTTATTGTTGAGTATGATAACATAGTCCGCCACTGTGGCAGACGGGTTGGAAACCAGTTGGAATAACGAAGGGAAAGCCAACGCAAGCCTAATATTACCGAGCCAAAGGTCGATCCAAAACTTGGTTTTAGAGCCATTAGCGCAAACATGAGAGATACCGCATTGAAAGGGACCCACCACCTTACAAATCCCTTTCCAAAAAGGTGATGAATTTCTAAAGATGGTGAGGGGAAATTCCCACACCTTGCGACGGGAAAAACATTTAATGTGGAGATAATGCAAGGCCAAAGTAAATGTTCGTGTTTCAGAATTCCCCATAACCATTTACCAAGGAGAGCTAAGTTTTGGTGCCTAAGATCAAGCACCCCAAGGCCTCTTGCCTCTTTGGAGGTACAAATCAATTTCCAATTACAAAGATGTGAACCGGCTCTAAAAATATCGGCTCTAGACCAGAAAAATTTCCTACGGATTTGATCAATCCTCTTGATAACCCAAGATGGAACGTAAAAGAATGACATCATATAAAGCCGGATAGAAGAGAGAACCGAATTTAAAAGAGTAAGTCTGCCTCCACGAGACAGATGTCTGCCAGACTAAATGTTAAGTCTAGATTCGACTTTTTCGATCATTGGCATCCAATCCGATCGATGGAGTTTCCCCCATCTCAAAGGAATGCCCAGGTACTGAATAGGAAAGGAAGCAAGAGAACATTTGAAAAATTGCGTTATTTCAACTTGACGGTTGGGATCCCCACCCAACCACAAAACCGAAGATTTTTGAAAGTTGATTGATAAGTCAGAGGCATTTTCAAATAAGTAAAGAAGGAGCTTGAGGTTAAGTAAGGTGAACCCGTTGGGTTTGGCAAAAATGATGGTATCATCAGCATATTGGAGGTTCAGCACTCCACAGTAGCTCTGAGATCCCCCAAACCCATCGATAACACCTGCGTCCTAGGCATTACGGAGTAGCTTGCTGAAAACATCAGCCACAAGAGAGAATAGGAGAGAGGAAATTGGGTCACCTTGCCGCAATCCACGCTTACATTTAAATTTATGACCTTCCGAACTATTAATAATAATGGATGAGGTACCAGCGAAAAGACTGGATTTAATCCATACAATCCATTTCGGACCGAAACCACGGTGAAGAAGGATTTTGAAAAGGAAGTCCCAACTCACATTATCATAAGCTTTTTGAAAATCTAATTTGGAAAGAATACCCTCTAAATTGGATCTATGGCTTTCCGAAATGATTTCTTGAGCCGAAGCCACGCTATCTAAAATAAATCGATCTTTAATAAAGCCCGACTGCGCTAGGTCTATCATAGGGGGAGATGACCGTGTTGAGGTGGGTCGACATAACTTTCATAATGATCTTGAAAGTCATGTTAATAAGGCTAATCGGGCGAAAGTTAGCAACAGAGTTGGCACCCAAAATTTTGGAGATGAGAACGATATGAGCGTAGTTGATCCTATAAAAAGAGAATGACCCTTGGTGAAGGTCTGAGAACATTTTGAGGAGATCATCTTCAAGATAGTCCCAGAACCGTTGGAAGAAGAAAGCTGGAAATCCATCCGGCCGTGGGGCATAATCACTCTTCAAAGAGAACATCGCTAACTTTATCTCTTCTAAAGAAAATGGATCTTCCAGACTGGAAAAATCGTGAGATTGCTATCCGTATAATTGTACCCAGTCCAAATGAATGGAACGAAGCTTATCAGTACCCAGAAGATCTTTAAAGAAAAGAAGGAAGGTCGCATGGATTAGAGAGTTAGTTGTCAAGTCAACGCCATTGTCGATAATAGACGAGATCCGGTTACATCTTTGGTGATGGGAAGCAAAATTGTGGAAAAAGGAAGTGTTGCCATCACCCTCCTTGAGCCAACGAAACTTAGCCCTCTGGGCCCATTTAATGTGGTCGTTATGAAGAAGAGAAGCATATTCTCTCTTACACGACAAACGTTCAGCTCTAAGTGCATCCGAGATGGGTCCAAACTCCTCGAGTTTATCGATGGAGTCAATGGAAGAAAGGAAAACATTTTAAAAAAAATTCGCGTTGGCGAATCTCTCTTTGCGCCAAATCTTGCAGCCATATTTGATAGCATGAAGTTTAAGAAGGATTTGGCCTAGACCGGACGATCTTGAGATAGCGGAGAGGCACTCGGTAATGAGGTTAACGAAAATTTGATCTTGCAACCAGAATTTTTCGAAGCGGAATTTGAACGATCTAGAGAAATTATAATTGGAGAACAACGAGATAGGCACATGGTCAGACGACGGATTGGGCAAAGCCGTCGCAAAGGAGTTATGGAAAAAGTTAATCCAATCAAGGGAAACAAGAAAATGATCGAGCTTAGCCATGGTCGGAGCCGACCGCATGTTAGACCAGGTGAAAGCTCTACCATTGGTAGGAATTTCAGTTAGTTGAAGGGAACTGATACAATCATTAAAACAGGAAGAAGCACAAACCTTATTCCAGTTTATAAGTTTATTTTCTATTCCTAATTGATTGATTATTTTTATCTTTATTTTTGTATAAGAAATCCAATCCCAATTTCTAGTTCATACTATATTCTACTATTTAATTTATTATTTGTAAAAGCCCAAACCAAGTGAATCATCATTATTTGATTATTTTGTGAAAAATTCTATCTTTACCCATTCTAAGATATTCGTTTTGTATTTGATTATCTAATTAATGTTACTACTTGATGCTTTAATCTAGGGTTACTTTTTATACTTAATAAATATTTTAAATCCACCCAAAGCCCAAGTTTTCCAAACCATTCTATAATAATACTATTTTATTATTTGATGTACGAGTTATGCCCAAATCCAATTTAATATAAACCCAAAACCCAAACCCACATTTCTATACCCAAACCCGTTAACCCATTAGTGCTCCCATACCAAAATTCAATTATCAGCATACAAATCTCCCCAAATCTCTCCACTACCCCCTAAATCTCCTTAAATGCCCACTAATTACTCCCCATAATCCCCACTAACCCCATCATTATCTCTAATCAGTTAATTAAAAATCATAATTAATCCCTAATCCCTCTCTCTCTGTGTGTGTGTGTGTGTCTCTCTCTCTCTCTCTTCTTCTGATTCTCCCAAACCCGAGCCCCCACCTCTTCACCGCTTGCCTTCCGCTCAAGCGCCACCCTCGCTCCACCTCCGAAACACCTTGCTGCTCCTCCCGAGCCCCTGTCTACCACCGAACGAGGCGCTTCCAACCTCGCAGTCGCCTCCTCCACCATCTTCCACACTACAGCGCTCTGCCACCTTCTTCCTCGTCTTGCTGCCACCGAGCTTCGGCCCCCTTGCTGTCTCTGTAACCCTCGTTCCCGTAGATAAATATTTTCTTAATATTTTCTATATTTCGATTATTTATAATTTACTTTGTATTAAATTCTTTTTGGATTCTCTATTAAAAACTTTTCTAATCGAAAATTATATTTATTTCGAATAACAGTATATTTTAATTTAATTTTATATTCCTAATTGATTGACTATTTATATTTTAGCCCAAACCAAGTATATTATTGCTATTTGGATTTTCTAAGATTGTTAAACTCAAATTCCATTTTGATATGTATATATATTATCATTATTGCTATTATTATTACTTTTAAATGCTTATTAAAATTCATCTTTCGTTATTTATTAATTTGTGAAAGTCTATATATCTCCATATATATTTTATGATTATTGGAGTATGGATTTTGTATACCAATTGATTTAATTGTACTACTATATGAGTATAGATTTATTTATTGATATATTACTTATTATTATAATCCAAAACCCATTTTCTATTGGATTTAAACCCAAAAACCCTATACCCATTATCTTACTGGATTTCTAACCCTTTAACCCGCTACCCAATACCATCTTTTACCCAGCCTCCCTCAAATTTCTCCCTCACGTTCTCCCTATCTGTCTAACAAGTAGATCACTCTCCCATGATCTCCCCCTTGATTCCTAAAATCTTAACTTACCAAAAATCTCATAAAATCCTAACCAAATTTGTTATCTCTTTCTCCCTACAGTGAATATTCGTAAACAACTTTCCCTCTCTCTCTCTCTCCAACTCTCTCTCTCTCTCTCTCTCTCTCTCTCTCTCTCTCTCTCTCCATGTGCACACCCGCCGCCTGTCGACCACCTCCCTTCGCTGCCTTCTGGTCATCGCACCCCGACCGCCATTCACGCCCTCGTTCATCCAAGCCCACGACCTTCTACAAGCCATCGACGCCATCTCCACCCACATCTCAGCCTTAATCCCGTAACCCCCTCACCCTGTTGCCATTGATCCCCATCACTGTCACTGCCGTAGTGCCATCGACTGCCGTCGACTTCCCGTCCCGCCGTCCGAGTGCATTGCCGTCGACCTTCATCCCACAAGCCCTCTTGTTCGTGATCGTTGTGTTCATGCACGTGTGTCAGGATCCGTTCCTGTTATTCTATTCTCATCGGATTCGTCGTCTTCATTGAGGCAAGTAACTTGTACTTTTTTTTTGTTCTTCATACGAGTACAAAATACCGCAAGTAGTCTAGCTTCCATAACATTTCATTCTCATGTCAATTCCTTGAAAATCATAATCTTGTTCGCTTGACCCGTTTCCATCATTTCATGATCGTGATTAATCACCATAAGGTGTCACACACACACTACACGAAAATAAATTGGATCCAGATAGATATTTTGATGTGTATATACTTGTTCGTGATCTATCGTATGTTGTGGATTTTTGTTACATGATTAATGTGCTAGATGTGTTATCTCGTTGTGGAATTGTTAATACACATTCCATGTTGATTTGAATGTTCAATATATCATATCTTGCATCATACTCTAATTTGGATCTATCGTAGATGAGTTGTTTGATAAAATGCATGAAAGAAGTTTTTTTTTGCTGCTGCCCTGATTTGGCACAGCAATTTAGGCATGTTAATTTCAGTAAAATAAATTAATTTGTGAATATGGTTCATAGGCCTCAATGTCTATTTTTCAGAACTTTCGACGGATTTCAATTTTGACTTTTGATGTGTGAGTTATCGCAGTTTTACTGCAGCTGTGTCGTAATTTCTAGATTCTGAATTATAAGATCGTTGCATGATTTATTTTTTTAAAACTGATGTTAAAAGTAAAATTTGGACTTAGTATTTTTCTGGGTATGACTAGGCATGACTAGGGTCAACCCCAATTTTTTGTAGAATTGTTTAATGACTTTTATAACTTATCTCATGCTTGTGAAACCAATTAATATATTTCCAAACTGCATGTTGTTCAGTAAAGAACTATATTTTCAACCTGATTTCATTCTTTTTTGATAAAAACTTTGTGAATATGAAATGTAGCCTAGTATGTATATTTTACAATCCTTTTGATGGAATTGAATTCCGAATTGTACTTTGTGAATTATCACTATTTTAGTACTGCTGTGTCTGAAATTTTAGATTCTTAAATTTGCTGTGTCACTTTGTTTTCCAATTTAAATTGACTATGCTATCTATAATGGAATGGCATGAAAGTTAATATACTGAGTCTGAACATGCTTGGGAACCTTCCAAATTTTTTCTAGATTTAATTATGATGTTTTTAGACCCCCTTTCATGCTTATAAACAAGACTTTGCATATTCTGGCTGAACACAAGTTCTGTATAAAACACTGTTTTGGACCCTGTTACTGTAGCTGTTGTATGACTTGTGTATGTGCACTGGATTTGGAGGAGAGTGTAGTTCCTAGATTTTTTGATGGATCTAGATTTTCTGTCCTGTGGCAACATGATCTCAGTTTTGGTGCAGCAACGTCTTACTGTCCATAATTGAAAGTCTCGTTGTTCTAACTATTATAGGTTGTTTTGTCACCCGTTTATGTTTCCTATCCGACTTGAACTTATTTCTTGTTTCTTTCCATATTTTCTTGCCCTGTTTGTGCATGTCCATGACTGCTTTAATAATAGTAACAAGTAATCAAGCCGGGGTTAAGGGAAAGATCTAGTAGTGGACAATATAGAAAAGTGTACTCAGAAGGGGGCCTGTGTTTCCCAACTGTTTACTGTTTTACTGTGTTTCACCAACTGTTTACTGTTTACCCGACTACATACTTCCTTATAGGAAGGTGTACTCGGAAGGAGGGGCTTGTGTTCCCCAAATGTTTACCGTTTACCTGACTACATACTTCTCGATAGGAAGGTGTGCTCGGATTGTGCGAATTCAGGACACTATTTACTGTTTACATGATGCCTGAGTACACGGCCCTATAGGATCCACTACGAAATCTAAATGCACATGTTTGAATGTAGCAACCATGTGGTAAAATTTGAGACACATAAAGTGCTACCTAGATAGTATTGAGTAATAGACTTAAGAATAACATGTTTCACTAGCACACCCCTGTTTTCCTGATATTGTTACCTGTTACTGCTACTTGTTACCATCACTTATTACTGTTATCCTATAATGTTACCACTACTATTTCTCGTTACTATTTACCTGCTACTGTTTCCTGTTATATACCTACTAGTTATTATACTCTATCCATCTATTGCTTATTTCCTCCATGTTTTTGTTTCCTGTATCTTGATTCATATTTCCGTTCCCACTCTCTCTTGCTTATACTACTTGCGGCCCTAACTTGCACTAACGGGCATACTGTTTTTCCTGTTTTTCCTATTTCTTTCAATTGCTAAATGAACAGGTTTTGGAGATCAACTACCTGCAGGAGTTGGTGAGCAAACATTTTAGGCTTCGTCTGGGGAATCTTGTTTAGTTATTTGTGCTTGAGTTTATTTAATTCTTGTTGCTACTTGAAACTTGTAACAGGGCTTGTAGTCCTGAAGTTTTACTTGACCCAGATCTTGTACTTATTTGGGAAATTTATATTTGTTGCAAATAAATTTTGTTGGTTAATAATTTGTTCATGCATGCGTGGTTGAGTATATTTGTTATATTTCCTGTTATGCTGGTTGAGTAGATCATTACAGCTTATGAATGGTGAAAACCATTCGTTGGAGTTTGTCGCTGTAATGCCCCAGATCCCCGTTACCAAACATCCGTGATGCAACCAGAATCTTTGCCTTCAAATGCATCTCAACACAGTAATAACATAAAAATTTAAAACTTTTTATTTCCAAATAAGGTCATTACATCATCGATTACAACCTAATATCTTGTTCTTGAACAAGAATACAAATTACATTAACTCATTATATCTTATTACAAAATATTTACCAATTCCTCTTTTAAAGCTATCAGCTGTCTCCCAGAATGGTAATCGACTGATCACCACCGAAGCTCCGCTGAGTGGTCAATCTGCTTCCCTGGAACTTGCCCCTCGGCTTGAGTCTTCCACTGCGCAATTCTGATATTTCTGCACCTGCCCGAAAGGTAGGATCGGTACCTAAAAGGTGGGGAACGTCAGTAATTCTGCTGACGCAATGCTGATAAGAAACAGTGATCTCCACACTGGCAACCACAAACCATCTTGAATGGGAAAAGAAACGTGCATCCTAATTCCCTAGTGTTCGTGTATGCCATGAACAACTAAATGCACCAGTCACATGCCTTATTCTAATGCAAGTAAGACTTTGGGACTCTGGATCCGCATGCATCTCATACTACATACGTTCCAGATCAAAGCATGACATGGCCTAATTTAATGCACGAAACAAAGAATGCACACAATGTACCTACTCTAATGCAATTCGTTTGGAAACATATGCATCCCATACTATATACTTCCCCAAATCAACTTCAATAGAAACATATGCATCCGATACTACATAGTTTCCAAGAGTTCGCCTTTCCTGATTGTAGGGTTCAATCCCTTGCCATGTATCATACTCTTGTACTCAACTTGGTCCCAATTGATATCCGTATCTGAGGAGGTTGCGATCATTCGGTCTAGTCCCTAAAGTGGTGGTCCCGTTTGCCACTTAATACCCGTGCACGGACCTCACTCAAAAAGCCGTGAGAAACCTTCCAGTAAAAAACCATGTACCCATGACGTCACGATAATATATGTAAAAAACAACACACACGCACATAGGAACACGACAGCCTCGAGTGTCAAATCCCCCTATCCGACAGGAGTTACTCTCCCCGTTCCTTACCCCGACTCTTTGGGAATTAACCGATCGAGATACGAGACCCGTGAACTCAAAACCTGAGAACCAAATCCTTATCCCTATGACAGGAAAAGTACAACACCTGACTATGGTCTGCTAGTACTAATGAAATCCTAATACATCATTCTAATCATTCAGGTAAATAAAGGGTTTCTTTCAAAATCCTGCCTATTAACTCGCGGTCCTGGCGACACAATGTCCTGCTCGCCACTTCCCCTAGCTTGGAATTCATCCATCACCATGGCCTGCGTTCATCCTCAAACGGCATGAATACAACTTGATCGCACCAATTCAGACGTCCAATGCCTCGGCGGATGTTCTAATCTTAGATTCGATAAACGTAGGGTATTACCCTACCCTTGTGACTAACTCGAGTCACAACATCCTCAACAGGAGTCAAACACCAACAAAACCAGTAAAATAATGCCAATCATCCCAAATAACAAGTTATCAACTTTTATTTGCTAGAGGGGAAAGGTTTTTCCAACACTTAGTCAAAAATCATGACCAATCCAAACAATGGTGTTTCTGTCTGAAACTTAAAAATATCATAACTCCCACAATACAACTTAGATTTGGGTGTTCTAGCCCAATCTGGAAAGATAAAGACCTAGGCTACAACTCTTTAGTTGATCATCACCTCAGATTCAGTCATCTAATTCCTCAAAATAGCCTCACAAACCTCAGCCAGTGTACTTCCTATACACTAGCTGCACCTTACCGATAGCATAAACTTTACCTGCTAATCGGAATGATACAAATCCAGGTTCTGTGGAAAGCTGTGACTGTCCTCTACAACTTTCTAGTTGACCACCAGTCCCAATTGTTTCATTTGATTACCCTAAAACAGTCATTTTCCTTACGTATACAGAACCACACACACACATTGCATTACTCAAACAGAGCCTATAGCTCAAAATCTGGTTTCTGCCCCAACTTGCAAAAATCATATCCATTGTTCTACTTACAGGAATTTCTTGAAATAGGGCTTTTTGGAAAGCTTATGATGTCTACTACAATTTCCTTGTTGTAGACTTTCTCAAATTCTGCTCATACAGAGCCATAAGGGTACCATCTTATTAGAGTGTCAATCCTGACTAGGTTCTGCACAGTACATGCTGAAATATTCATAATAAATCTGTCACGCCCTGCTTTCCAAAAGAGATGGAATACAGATACGCGACAAAAGCCCAGCAAATGATTTTCATCATCCATAAGCTGTTCAAGAATCTTCACAACATTCACAAGAATAATCAGAGTCGGAAGCAAAAGAATCAACCACATGCACATATGAACCAAATACCAACTGGAATACTTGAAACCAAAATGTATTAATCTCAAATAATCATGATCTGAATAAGTCAAAATCCTGGGTCACATTGCCCAAATACAAGATAAATCCAAGTACAAGAATATAATATTGTTCAATGCAAGAAATAAGAATAATAATAGCAAAATCCTGCACTAATACTTCATGTCACAAATACCATCTGGAACCTGTTCTCCATAATCTGCAATTTAACAATTGCAGGAATAGGAAAAAGAAAACAAGTACCCATCAATTGCAAGTTATGGGCCACTTGTAATGCAGGTTACAAGTACATGAAAACTAACTAGCAACATGGTATAAGCTCGATATCAAAATGGAATACTAGCATGACAAGTGAACAAGTGCATGTGGCATGTATCAAGTGTCAAGTAATGAGTATCATGTAAACAAGTGTCAAGTGGTCAAGTACAATTATCAAGTAGCAAGAATCAAGTGATCATGTTCAAGTAATCAAGTATCAAGTAAGCGTGTATCAAATATCTTGTATTATTACTATCTAGGTAGCACTTCATGTACCATCCTTTTATCACATGGTTGCTATAGTCAATGCAATTTTGTTTAGGTTTCATAGTGGAACATATAGGGTAGTGTAATCAGGGACAAGCCTCAAGAATCAAGTATCAAGTATCAAGCCTCAAGTATCAAGTAATCAAGCCTCAAGAGTGTAGTATCAAGCCTCAAGTAATGAAATATCAAGCCTCAAGTGAAATATCAACCCAAATATCAAGTATCAAGTCAAGTCCCAAGTATCAAGCCAAATATCACATAGAATCAATAGATTCTCTTCCGAGTACACGTTTTTGAATTATCCACTATTAGATCTGTCCTTTTAAACCCTAGCTTGGTTAATTTATTATTAATGTCAACAAGAAAGCATGTATGTGTCACGAAACAAACAAGTATATCATGGTATGATCATGTAACAAGTTCAAGTTGCAAGATAAACAAGTACGGGCGCAAGATAACTCATGTAGGAATAAAATAACCAAATCTCAAGTTCAGGACAGCAAAACCATACTGTAGTAAAATAGTGATTCCCGGTATTACAAAAATAAAAATCTGAATCCGTCGAAAGGTCTAGAAAAGAGACTCGCAATCAAATCCAGCGAATATAAATAAGTCATATAGTATTTCACAAAACCAAGTCTCAAAACTGATTTGAATCCAGAAAACAAGTTCAGCCAGAAATCAGTAAACCGAATTCAAAGTCAGGAAAACAGCATCAAAACATATCAAATAAATCCAGGAAAAATCTGGGGTATTCCCTTATATGTCTAGTATCAGAATATAAAGTTTTATAATTTTCCAGTCAAATTATTTTAGCCATCAAAAATCAGAAAACATCAAGAAATGATAGTTTGGCAAATCTGGAATTCCCAACACTGCTGTACGAAAACTGTAATATCTCGCAAAGCTTGAAAAAAATCCAAATCCGCCAAAGGGAGATGAAAATAGACAAAATAAGCTAACTTTCATATTTCATAAATATTTTTCTTACAGAAAAAGGAATTAGGGTGAAAATACAAATATTTACAGAACAGCGAGCAAAATCCAGCAAGTATAGTCTTTATAAACAAGCATGAAATGACATATAAAACTCATCAATAAAATCCAACAAAATTCTGGGTAATCCCTAAATAGATATAAAACCAAAATTTCAGATCAAAATAATATGCTTAGGACTAGTATCAAAATAGTTTAGTCATCGAAACTATCAAGAAACGAAATTTGGAAATGAAATACACCTATGTAGTAAAACAATCATATCTCACACATACGAAAACGAAATCGACCAAGGTCAGAGAGTTTGGAAAGAAGACGGATTCCTCTAAAAATCATGTTTAATAGTGAAGTTAAGATACTGACCCTAATATGGTCTAAAATACCAATCAAAACTGATCATCGACAAAATACAAATTTTCCTCTTAACAACAAATCAACATGCAACATACGAAACTCGTTCCAAACACAACTAAACATGTTATAGAGTTTACCAAATGTCTAAACATCATGAAATAGGGTAAATAGCATGTCTACAACAAGTATATCACATAGATCCAACAATCACACGAGTTCTCATAATTATCTTACAAATATAATCACATCAAGAACGGTCAAAACCTAAGTTGTTTCATGTTAAATTTTTGTCGTGTGTCAACTATGGTCAATAGCACTATAGCAACAATACTCATCAACATACATCACACACGAGTTGTCTCTAGAACCCAACTACACTACAAGCGGAATTTATGACTTATATAATATAAAGGAATTTGATTACAAGTTACTTGCCTTAACCGAAGACGAAAGGAACACTAAGAATAACGGGAATGGATTCCCGGGCAACGAACAAAAACCCATGAACAAAAATCACGAAACAAAGCAACCCACGTGCAAACTACGTTCACGTGCAACTCCAAGAACCAAAGGAGAGAGAAAAGGAGAGTGGCGGGTAGCGGCGGCTGGCTCCTGGCTGTCGCTAATCCTGTAGCTATTGCTGATCGGCGCCGGAGGACAGGGACGGAGGGAGAGAGATATGGGGAGGTGAGATGGTGAGATGGTGTTGGTCGGTAAGGGGGAAGATCAGGGTCGGGATGCAGTCGGGTAGGGTGCAGGTCGGAGGGGACGACAGGTTGGCTAGGGAGAGGGGGTGCGGCTAGGGTGTTATCGGTGCAACTGGGGAAGGAGGAGGCCGGGAGGTAGTAGGTTAGGGTTAGGGTTTAGTATAGAGGGAGAGAGATTTATATATAGGGTTTAGTTGTGGGTTAATGGGTATTGGGTTAATGGGTATTAGGAGTTATAATAGGAGATTTGTTTAATATGATTTGTATTGGATTTCAAGTAGGATTGTGGCTAATTTGGCTTTGGTTGTTAATTAGGGATCAAGAACAATGTGATTAGCAATAGGATAACCAACCAAACACCACGAGCACCTAAGAACAAAATAAAGAAGACAAGAACCAAATAAAGAGCAAAATAATAACAACGATCAAGAACAAATCAAGGAACAAAGAAATCAATCACAAGAAGAACAAAAATGAGAAAAATGAATATATATTGAAAAACAACTCCAATATACGGTCCAGAAAAATACACAAGAGTACAAAATACTTAAGAAAAAGAAAAATATCAAAATACGAAAAATGAAAAACAGGGGTTACAAAATCACATGCATAACCTATTGTCATCAAATTGCATTTCCAGAAACTAGAAAACATCATGAATAGTATACAAAAATGATCACATCCTGATTCAAAATATTCAAGGAGTTCTACCTATTACAATCAGGTATAAATGTTCTACTGTTCTTCAGTCACTATCTTGACTACTCTTGATTAATTAATTTTGAACATGTATCAAATTTCGCCCAAATAATTTCATTATTTTTCTGTAGAGTCGAGATGCATGCAAGATAACATGGAAAAAATTTCAGAAATAGAACATGAGTCAATTAATTCTAAGAATTCCCACAAGTTCAGTAGTTACAATAGACAGACCCTAGTCTCTGCCTTACGACTCAGTCCTCAAAATTTGTTTTATTAAAATATCAAATAACATCAGAAAAATCCGAAATAAATCTTGTAGCTTCTAGACATACATGAGATCATTCCATATAAATTTCAAGATCAAATTCCAATTATTTTTCTCTCTAGAAATTCGGGAATATAGCATGCAGATCATATTTTCTGTTTCTATTTTCAGATTCTAACAATTTACTCCTAAACAATCATTCTCATAGCTATTACTACTTGATTCAAGCAAGAAAATCAAACAAGAGAAACAAGACTAAAGTTCAGAGAAATCCCCACCCTTGTTGTAGCTTGAGAGATGAAAATAGCTTGGCCTTCCTCCTTGATAGCTCCTCCAAAGCTCTAGAACACCTCTTTTTTTTCTTACCTTCTTTCACTCTCTCCTCTCTTTTTCTTTCTAAAATTTCAGAACTGAAATGAGAGTGAGAATGAGGGGTTCTTAAGAAGTGAGAAGGAGTTAGGGTGTGAGGGGGGTAGCCCGGCCATAGGGGTAGGAGGGGGGGTGATGTGGCATAGTGGTTTTCTTCAAAACAATCTCCTAATAGCTCATGGTTTTGAAGAAATTTGCATGGCTGAAATTTTTAGCCTTTGATCAAGATAAGATGAGAGATGAGAAGTGGGATTTGAATGCATGCAAGAAATATTCATTGTAGTACCATACAATTAAATATTTACATGTGCATCACACTCAAAACTAGTGTATATACAAGTATCGGTCATTCTCATTCTCGTGCACCACCATGATCGCAACCATCCACGCGAACAATCCAACAAATTTAACCGCACTACAACATTCATATATATAATCAAGCAAACACTACAATATATATAGACATTTATATATATACACAAAGTATTATATTATCCGGGGTATTACAATTGCATACCGTAGTCCGTATTCCTTTTGAGAAGCGGGGTGTGACAGTCTCTCTCCCTATATCTCGGCTAGCCTACACCCGCCGCTGCTTGCTGTCCCACCCACACCGGCGACCACTGCTCCTCTCCTTCATCCTCGCTGCACCCTCGTGCAGCCTAACCACCTCACCATTGTTTTCCTTCTCCCGTGCCACGTCGACGAGCTGTTGCAGCCATCTCCAGCACCCCGCAGCTCAACCGATAGCCCCCAACCTCTTGCCTACAGCCCCGATGCTAGCTCCTCTACATCATCTCTGGCTGCCTACAACCTCATTCACCTCCTTGCTTCCTTTGCTCTTACTCTTGTTGTTGTGTGTTCGAGCACCTGTCGTCGCAGTTGCAGATGCTGTTGTTGCTGCGCCTCTTCCTTGCTGCCTTGATCGCAGTCACCGAATTGCAGAGTAGCTGCCGTCTTGATGTTGTTGCTGCCCACGGCTCTTGCTACATTTGCTGTCGTGTGTTGTCACCGCTCATTCCGTCATCGTAATCGTCGATAAGGCAAGTACCTTGTACATTTTATTGTTTCGTACAAGCATATTATTTGATCTTCCGCAATAAGTAATTAGATCATCGCATTTGAGATCCATTATTCTTGTAGTATTCATGTTTCGTGATGTTCTCATATCTAGATTAGTCGTTATATTGAATCGAATCAATTCTTTTGCCACCATGATTCGATGTCATCAAAAGATCGTAGTTTTCCATTGTACCTACATTCATTGCACAAACACGACTTTGAAACTATATGTTTGCAAGTAAGAACCTTTACAATTTGAATTGGCAAGTTGTTGTCTTACTGTTGCTCTAATTTGTGGCTAGATTTTGACCTAGCTACTTTTCAAACTAATTAGATCTTTTTACACGTGAGTTGTAGCCCTATGAATCTAGTTTTTGGAACTTCTTACAGATCAAGATTTCGAGTTGTAGGCTGCAAGTTATCTCATTTTTAGTACTGTAAGGTTTCTACTTTTCGTATCACTGATTTGAAGTACACTACCATGATTTATTGACCAAAACATTGTGTTAACAGTAAAACAAAGACTTGATATTTATCAGGTTGTTACTAGACATGATTAGGAGCCCCTTTATAATTTTTATAATATTTTTAAATGGATTTATAGTAACTTTATATATATAAGAATTTGACCATGGTCTGCTGCCTGAACAGTAGATCAGTAAAGGACTGTCTGGTTGACCCAGCTACTCATTTTAAAATGTATTATGTGAATATTCGTTGGAACCGGCATGAACTCAATTTTCTGAAACCTCTGACGATGCCTCATTTGATTTCCTGCAGCAATAGGAAAGTGGGTTTTTGTACAGTATTGTATTGCTGTCCAGAATTGTAACTTCGTGTCCTTGATTGTAAATATATTTATTTCTTGCATTTAATTAATTGAACTTGCATATCATGCATTGCATAGCTTTGACACTCCTTGATACTGTCCTGATACTCGTTCTCATTGTTGCATTGTTCATGAATAATTATTGTAAAAAGTATAACAAGTCGGTTTAATAAGGGAAAGAATCTAGTAGTGGATAATATAAGAAATTGTACTCGGAAGGAAGCCCGTGTTTCATGTAATAGTAACTCTGTATATGTTTACATGATATGATATGATTTCTGGTTACATGATACGATATTACATGCTATGAATACAAGATATGATACAATTCCTGTCAATGTCACTGGAAGACCCGAGTACATGACCCTTTAGAATTCACCATTAGAGTCTAAATGATAACTTGTTTGTATGCACCCGAACCTGTGGTATGGGACACAGGATTGCGTGCATTAGCTAGGATTTATAAAAGATTGCCAGACTTGAGATTAACACTGAATATATGAATGACTCATTATTCCAGTTACATGTTACCTGTTACAAGATTACATGATTCCGGTTTACAAGTTATATGATTCCTGTTTACAAGTTACATGTTACATGTTTATAAGTTCCAAAATTATTGTTTACATGACATGTTTCCGGTTACATGATTTCTTGTTCCCGATTAGTTATATTTTGAGACTTGTTTCAGTTGTTACCTACATTATACATGATCATGTTGTATTATATTACATTGCTAGTCCTTATTGCTTTCCCTGTTATGCCTACTTCTTGTTCCAAGTTTACTTGTTACTACTTGTGGTTCGTAGCTTGCGCTAACAGACCTCTTTTTTCTCCAACTTTAGATGTGGAGATTACAGGTACTGAAGAGGGAATGACCGAAGGACATGGTGAATAACTCTTTTAGAGAATGAATTCAAATATTTGCCTGCATCTTGTTACATGCTTCTCTTAGTTACTATTGTTTCTATTTCATATACATTGTATTCTGGGCATTTTTGCCCCGAAGTTTATTTCTTTCTAGATGTTGGTTAGTTTGTGAGAAATTTCATGAATTATTCGTATTTTTGTGATTATTCTTCCATGCATGGTTGTGGTTACATTTTATATTGTTGAGATTATATTTGTACAGCTTATGGATGTGAGTTTGGAAACTTATGTCATTCGCTGGGCCTCAGTTACGTTCCCGTGTTTTCCGTATAATGGGAAGCATGGTATGGCATAAGTGGAGAAGTTTACAGAATTATGTACTCGAGTCTTCTATTTACAATATCAATAAACAAGACATGTAATCAAGAAACCAGTAATCAAGAATCAAGAATCACTATTATGGGAAACATGGGCCCCCACTCCCCTATATTGTTCTTTAATAAGTCGTACCCTTTATGTCACGGCCCGCTTTCCAAAAATAGTATGGAATACAGATATGCGACTCAACCTAGCGAATGATTTGCGTAATCCATAAATTGTTCAAAATCTTTACAAAAAAACTCTGAATAATCAGAGTTGGAAGCCAAAAGAATCATCCTCACACAGACATATATATCTCAAAACAAAACAAAGTGCCAACAGAAGTTAATTGAAAACTAATAATATAATAGTCTCAAATAAACTGATCCGAACAAGTTAATATCCTGGGTCACATTTCCCAAATACAAATAAAATCCAAGTACTCAAATACATTATTCAAAAGCAACAGATAATTATAATAGCAAAAGAAGTCCAGCACTAATATTTCATTTCTCTAATACCATCGGGCAAACGACCATCCTGATCTGCAATCAATAAATTGTAGGAGAAGGAAAAAAGAAAATAAGTACCCGTCAATGCATGTTACGGGCCGCTTGTAATGCAGGATACAAGTACATGGAAAACTAAAAAATCTAAATAATAGCAGAACAGATATAGCATGGTATAGCAGAATTAACTAGCATGGTATACTAACATGTCTCAAGTGTCAAAAGTAAAGTAGCATGCAGAAAGATATACATATAGTGTCAAATAATAATGTCAAGTGATAGTGTCACGCCCCGCTTCCCAAAAATACGGAATACGAGCACATAACAAAAGCCCAGCGAATGATTATTATCATCCTTAAGCTATTTCAAGAAATCTTTGCAACACATCATAGAATATATCAGAGTCGGAAGCAAAAGGTGGAACCAACATGTAACATTGAAACAAATTTACCAACAGAAATTACTTGAAAAATCAAATACCTATGTTCTCAAATAAAACAGAGCCTGGAAAACAATATTCTGGGTCACATCGCCCAATTACAATAATAACCAAGTCTCAAAATACCAGAATAATACAAGTCTCATGAATACAAAATATTGTTCTAGCACGAAACAGAAATAATAATAATAATCAAAAGCAACTAATATTGCAAGTCTCCAACACCATCTTGAACCTGTCTGCCATAATCTGCAATTCATTGAATGCAGGAAAAAGGAAAAGAGCAAACACAAGTACCTGTTAATTGCAAGTCCGGGTCACAAATAGAGTAGGATACAAGCACATGGAATGGGAAAAAACTAACTAGCACATGGTAAAGGAATAATGTCAACCTAGACAACTAGCATGGTAAAAGTATCAAGTGCACACGGACATAACTCAAGTGTCAAGAAAACAAGTATCCTATAACATGCATCAAGTGTCAAGTGTCGTGTAATCATGTATCAAGTCTCAGGTTATCAAATCTCATGTAAAAAAGTCTCATGCATCAGGTATCAGGTATCAAGCAAGCAGGTATCATGTCAAGTATCTTTTTCAGGTATCATGTTCAAGTATCAAGTTCAAGTATTAAGTTCAAGTCTTGTGTGATTACTATCTAGGTAGCACGACATGCATCCCATACTATATGGTTGCTACAACACAATAGTTTCGCTTTAGATTTCATAGTGGACCATAGAGGGCAGTATACTCAGGAATCAGAATAGAAACAGGTATCAAGTACGAGTCACGTAATCGTGAACAAGTGGAAACAAGTATCAAGCACGAGTCATGTAGTCATGATTATGTGGCAACAAGTAGTATCTAGCACGAGTCATGTAGTCATGATCACGTGACAACAAGTAGTATCTAGCACGAGTCATGTAGTCATGATCACGTGGCAACAGTTAGTATCTAGCACGAGTCATGTAGACATGATCACGTGGCAACAGGTAGTATCTAGCATGAATCATGTAGTCATGAAATATGGCAACAAGTAATGGAAAACACGGGCCCCCTTCCGAGTACATGTTTCTGAATTATCCACTATTAGATCTTTCCCTTAAACCCCGGCTTGATTACTTTTATTATTGTTATCCAACAGACATGAATGTGTGAGAAAAAGTATCAAACTGACATGATTTAAACAGGTTTAGGTTCAGGGAATCACATAAGCAAGTATAGGTAATATAGAGTCACCCAAACGAGCAAATGGCCTATATTTACAATTAGGTCAGCAAGACCAATCTGTACTAAAACAGAAATCCTGAGAGATACAGGCATGTAAATCATGATCCGTCAAAGGATCTGGAAACTAGACATCCACACGCATCCAACGAGTATAATAAAGTCATATACTAGTTCACAACATCTTAGCTCAAAACTAATTTGAATACAGATTTCATGTACAGCCAGAAAACAGGGGAACGACTTCAAACACATAAAAACAGCATGTAAACTCACCAAACAATTCCACGAAAAATCTGGGGTATTCTCCTATAGATATGGATTCAAAATAATAAGTTTCAAAATATTAAATTAAGTATAGCTAAGTCATCAAAAATAGAGAACGACACAAAAGCATGGTTTGGCGAATCTGGAATTTCTCAACACTGCTGTACGAAAACAAACATATCTCGTAAACAGCGCATCGAAATCCAATTCTGCAAAAACGGCGTGAAAATAGATAAAATTCTCTAACCTTCATATCTCACAATTAATTTCCATATAACATAAAGAAATAGGGTGAAAACTGGGTTCAACATAGAACAGCACGCATTTTACAGCAAGAGTAGATTATAGAAATGGATATGAAACGTCGCTCAAAACTCATCTTTAAAATACCACAAAAATCCAGAAAGTCCCTAACATCGTAAGGAAACACTGAGAAAAATATTAAAGCAAGATACTATATATAACCTAGATCTTGAAATTAATTAGTTCACAAAATTCACACAAAACTGCATCTGAAAACTACCGACACGCCTGTACCAAAATTAACATATCTCAGTCATACGAACTCCAAACGCAGTGAAACCAGTGGAGTTTGAAAATAGATTCAATTATCTACAATTTACTGCGAAATGTCCACGTTGAGATTCGGACCGTAGCATAGGTAAAAACAGAAAACAACACAGCACAGCCCTCCAGATTTGACACTTCATCTTAAACATGTCATAACTTTCATAATAATGAACCAAACTCAATCAAATTTGAAACGCAGCCTACCCATCATCTAAATATCATAATGAAGGATTTCTAGCATGTCAAAACCTAATAATTCTCACATGGGCAATCAATGAACCACATAGCATGCAATTCATCACATACATGAACAAAATCAAATTTGGGTGAAACCTAGGGCTTAAACCTATCAATTCTCATGTCATAAGTCATCTATGGCCTGATTTATACAATAGAGATAAAAATCACAAATAAAAATACAATTTTTGGCTGTCTCTAGTTTTAACTACTCTAGGTGTGAACTTTTTGACTTGTATCAACCTAATAAAATTATGTACAAGTTACTTGCCTCTAATGGAGTGAAATACGACGCAAACGAATCCAAGTGCAAAATCCATGAACAAAATCCCTCCTAGCGCGAATCCAAGCGAACCCACGAACCAAAATGCCTACCCGATCGATCTCCTTGATGCACGAACCAAAGTGGATGATACCCACTTCAAAAACACAGCCAAGGGATGGTCTTGCTCTGTTTTGGGATGATGGGGTGCTGTTTTGGAGATGGCCGGACACAAGGAGGGTGGTTTAGGGTTGTAGGGTTGTAGGAGATTGAAGGGTTTGTGATGAGGTGGTCGGATATGGGGTGGGGGCTGCCGGATTGGGGTTGGATGCAGGTCGGTTGGTGTGGGGAAAGGGCAGGCCTGGATGGAAAATTGAGAGGAAAAGGAGGCCGGGAGCAACTTTGGGGAGAAATAGGATTAGGGTTAAGGAGGTGTTAGGGTATATTTATATGGGTTAATTGTGGGTTAATGGATAGTAGATATCAATATGAATTAATAGGTATACAAATGTGTAATGGGTATTGGGTAGGTTTCAAATGGAGAGACAATATATAGAGAATTCTATGGCTCCTAAAAATCTCCTTAAGGGCCAAAAATCACAATTTAGGCAAACCACCACCAAAAATCCACCACATCACCAAAATAAATAATAATCATGAACGAGGCCAAGAAAATGAGAAAAAAAACTCAAAGTGGCGAAAATGAACAAAACGACGAACAATCAGCACAAAGAGGTCAAAAAAATAAAAGAAAAAGAATATATATTGAAAATAAATCCAATAAGAAAATTAATACAATAAATAATAAATATAATTTATAAAATAATATAATTTTAACAATAAAAATAAAATAAAATAATAATGCAAATAACCAGACTAGCAAAATAATACGGATAGTAACCATATTAATAATCATAAAATGATAAGAATAATGAAGGTAATAATAACAATAATAAGAACTGTATTAAATACAAAATCATAGAAAAATAGTTATAGCTAAAATTATGGATCAAAAAAATAGATTTTAAAATACAGAAATTGTCAAAAATACATTTTTGGGAAAACAGGGGTTATAGATAGTGTCAGACAGATAACAGATAATCAGATAATCAAATAATCAGACAACAGATAACAGATATTAGATACAGATACAGATACAGATGTCAGATTCAGATACAAATCCTTATAAGCCTTGTATTACTAACTAGGTAGCACTTCATGAGCCATCCTTTTATCACATGGTTGCTACAATCAAAACAGTTACGTTTGTAGATTTCGTAGGGGACATATAAGGCCGTGTACTCAGGGTTTAGATAAACAAATATTAGATAGCAGATCCAGATAGACAGATAGAACCTAGTGGTTCTCTTCTTCCCTACACCTTCCTATAGGAAGTAATGTAGACAAGGTACAGAATAACAGATAAAAGATAATCATATGGGAAACACGGGCCCCCTTCTAAATTTACATTTCTATGCTTTCCCACTACTAGATCTTTCCATAAACCCCGGCTTGATTATTATATAATTATTATCAGACAGATATGTATGTACACGAAACAGAGTAAATCTAGCATGATATAACGACCCACAAGTTGAGAATAATAGATAAGCATGTACAGATGGTAAGTAGTCACATAACAGAACAAAATAAAGTACTTCCTAATTCAGGACAGCACGACAGTACAGTACTAAAACAGCGATTCCCGTTACCACAAATACCAAAACCTGAATCAGTCAGAGAATCTGGAAAATAGACTTCCAACCGAATCCATCGAATACATATAAGTCATATAGTGTTTTAGAAAAACATAACTCAAAACTGATTTGAATCCAGAAAATACGTTCAGCCAGAAATCAGTAAATCGAATTCAAAGTCAGAAAAACAGCATTAAAACATCATAATAAATTCCAAAAAAAATCTGGGGTATTTTCCTATATGTCTAGAATCAAAATATAAAGTTTCATAATTTTCCAGTAAGATTAGTTTAGCCAACAAAAATCAGAAAACATCAAGAAACGATAGTTTGGCAAATCTAAAGTTCCCAACACTGCAGTACAAAAACTGTGATATCTCGTAAACCGTGAAACAAAATCCAGATTCGTCAAAGGGAGATGAAAATAGACATATTAGGCTAACTTTTATATTCACAAATATTTTTCATACAGGAAAAGGAATTAGGGTGAAAATACAAATCTTTACAGAACAGCGAGCAAAATTCCAGCAAATATAGTTTTATAAACAAGCATGAAATGACATATAAAACTCATCAATAAAATCCACCAAAATTCGGGGTAATCCCTAAATAGGTATAGAAATACTGTAAAAAATTTCAGATCAAAATAATATGCTTAGCACTAGTACAAAAATAGTTTGGTCTTCGAAATCATCAAGAAACAAAATCTGGAAATATAATACACCTCTGTAGTAAATCAATCTTATCTCACACATACGAAAACGAAATCTATCTCTGTTAGAAAATTTGGAAAGAAGACATATTTCTCTAAAAATTATGTTTAATACTGAAGTTAAGATACTGATCTTAATATGGTCTAAAATAGCAATCAAAACTGATTATCGACAACAATACAGATTTTCCTTTAACAACAAAACCAACATACAAGATACGAAACTCGTTCTAAACACAACCAAACATGTTATAGAGTCTACTAAGTTTCCAAACAACATGAAATAGGGTATATAGCATGTCCACAACAAGTATATCACATGGATCCAAACAAACACACAAATTCTGATAATTATCTCACAAATATAATCATATCAAGAACGGTCAAAACCTAAGTTGTTTCATATCAAATTTGTGTCGTGAGGCAACTATGGTCAAATAGCACTATAGAGACAATACTCATCAAAAATACATCACACACGAGTTGTCTCTAGAACCCAACTACACTACAAGCAGAATTTATGATCTGTATCATACAAAGGAATTGAGTACAAGTTACTTGCCTTAACCGAAGACGAAAATGACGAAAACCCTAGAATAACGGGAATGGATCCCGGCAATAAACACAACGAGCAAAACCCACGAACGCAAATCACGAACCAAAGCAAATACATGTGCAACTCCTAGGATGTGCAAACCCAATAAGAGGGAGAGAGAGAGTTCGGGAGGGTGAGGTGGCGGCGGCGCTGGCTGAGTGCCGGCGCTACTGCTGCCTCTGTCGTCGACACGCGACGCCGGTAAGGGAAGAGGATGGAGGGAGAGAGAGATGGTGAAGGAGTGCTCGGGTGCAAGGGTTGGCGGCTAGCGGTGTTGGGTGTGAGCTCAGGTGATGGCAACGGGAGGCGGTAGTCAGAGGAGCAGTGTAGGTCGGGATGGGGGCTGGGGTGTTTGTCGGGGCTGATGGTGCAAAAACAGAGAGAGGGGGGAGATCGGGGTAGGGTAATTAGGGTTATGGTTAGGGTTTTGGTAGGAGGCGAGGGTTTTATATAAGGTTGAGTTATGGGGTTTGGGTATTGGGTATTTGGGTTGTGGATAGTTTAGGAGTTATAGTAGGATATGTCTAATGGGAGTTGATTTTAATAGGATTTGTATAGGATTTAAAATAGGATTGTAGGCTATTTTGGCTTGGTAATTAATTATGGATCAAAAGCAATAGGATTAGCAACCAAACCACCACGAGCACCCAAGAACAAAATATGAGAACAAGAACCAAATAAAAAGCGAAAGCAATATTAACGATCAAGAACAAATCAAGGGACAGAAAAATAAATCACAAGAAGATCAACAATGAACAAAATGAATATATATTGAAAACAACTCCGATATACAGTCTAAAATACAAAGAGAGTATAAATAATCAAGAAAGAAGAAAAATACACCAAAAATACCAAAACGAAAAACAGTGTTACAATCCTACCCACCTAACAAAAAGGATTTCGTCCTCAAAATTCAAAAAGAAGATACATAGGGTAACCTTCAAAGAAAAAGAAAATAAAGAAAACAAAGCAAAACAAAACAAAACAACCACTACTCAAATAAACGAGGAAACTTTTGCTGAATCTCCTCCTCTAGCTCCCAAGTTGACTCACTAGGCGAGTGAGGATTCCAAGCAACACGAACCAGCTTGATGACCTTGTTCTTAAGCACTTTCTCCCGCCGATCCACAATAGAAACTGGCGGAATCTCACAAGTCAAATCCGGCCGCACGGTCAACTCAGAGTAGTCGCTCACGTGACTCTCATCGCGGATATATCTCCTAAGTTGTGAGATATGGAAAACATCTTGCACTCCTGATAACGCTGGCGGCAAAGCAAGACGATAGGCCACCCTGCCTACTCGCTCTAAAATCTCAAACGGTCCAATAAACCTAGGGCTAAGCTTTGCCCCCACCACCGAACTGAATGACACCGCGCCACGGCGATACCTTCAGGAAAACATGGTCACTCCAAAGCCCTCCGATGGACATCAGCCCATCGCCTCTGCCTATCTTGAGTTGCCTGAAGATGCTTTCTGATCTGAGTCACAACGTCAACTGTCCTGGTGATCAACTTCGGACCCAACAACTCTTTCTCACCAATGTCATCCCAGCACACTGGTGATCTGCACTTACTGTAACATCATGAATTTTTATTTATTAGAGTTTGTGATTTTATGTATTTTGCACGTATAATTTCATATGTTTTTTTCTAGAAAAATATTTCTTCATAGCTCGAGCTAGTAATTTTTTTTTTTATTTCCTAAAAGAGCTATTTTTAAAGCCTAATTTAATCCTAGGCTAATTTGTCTCTTAGTAGCCCACATTAATTAATTAATTAATTAAATTAATAGAGCCCATGGTCTTTTGGCCCATTAGTATGCCCATTTAATTTAATTACTTTTTATTTTAGCCTAACTTATAGTGTAGACTCAATTAATAGACAATTAATATAATTAACATGAACAACTTGTAAGTGGGGGACACTAGGGTGGCACGTGCATGCACTAGCACATGCATTGCACACCCTTGTGGTGTGGTCGGGTTGTATTCAAGAGGGATAGGAGAGTGGATGAGGTGGAGAGGTGGTTACTCTATCATGAGAAGTTATGGCAACTCCCTAATTCATCTAGGCCCTTGATCCTTAACCACTTGATCTAATCCTAGCCTTCTATTCTCACTAAAGATTTGTATAAATACCCCCCCCCCCCCTTACATTAGTTATCCTTGCATCTAATCTATATCAAAAGAAAAAGAGAAAGAAATACAACTAGTGAGTAAAAGATTGAGAGAATAGTGTGTTCAAAAGATGGAGAGTTGCAAAATTGTATGTTCTTCCTCTATATTGGCCGGCATTTCTTCAAGAAGCAAGGGGAGGCTCGGGTTGCTTACCATACTAGGAGGAGACGTCAATTGGTGGCTCAAACTAGAAGAAGAATGCCTATTTTGATCATTCTAGGAGTTCTTAGGAATTTCTTTTGTTTTCTCTCCAAATAAGGTGGGCAATTTTCTCCAACTTCTAACTAGTTACCATACTAGAGTTAAGTGTGTGATCATGTTAGAATAAACAAGAAAAGTAAATATTACTTTATGTTAGTACCATACTTAAGGAGAAAATGAACTCATGTGAAATTGCATGAAATAAGTGGTAAAATTGATTGAATGATGTGAATAGAAATATTGTTGTGATAACTTGATAATATGCTTGTTTGTTAAGAAAATATGAATCTTTTTGTTGAGTTATTCATGAATGTGGAAAAATGCAATATGAAGAACTGTGTTGTTTGTATGTTGTGAACTATGAGAAAATCTCCATGTTATGAAAGTAGATTGAATAACAAATCATGCATGTTTATTATTAGTAAGATTGATACAAAAATCCCCAAATTTTTATATGTTGTTTTGTTGGAAAGAAAGAAGAAATGAACATTTTGTAGTTAGGACTAAGTTAAGAAAAAGATTGGTTTTTATTGATAAAAGAAGAGAAGGAGGAAAACATTAGTTTTAAATTCTCGCAGAACAGTCGACCGACTATGCCTTAACAGTTGACTGTCCTGACTATTTTCGAGTTTTAAATCCTTGGAGAACAGTCGACCGACTATGACTTAACAGTCGACTGTCCTGACTATTTTCGAGTTTTAAATTTTTGCAGAACAGTCGGCGGACTATGCTTTAACAGTCGACTGCCCTGACTATTTGATTTTTCAAGTTTTAAATGTCTTTAGATAAAGAAAAATAAATGTATTGTTTAAAAGAGTTTGAAAAGAGATTTTGATAATGGGAAAATCGAAAGTGTGAATTTTAGATTTAGAATTGATAAAAAGAGAATAAGAGAATGATGTGGAAAGAATGAATTAAGAATGTGACAAATGAAATTTATTCCATGCATGAAATTGTTCATGAAAGTGAAATCAAACATCATGATGAATTATGAAAGGTCTTACGAATATGAATACACAAATGCTATGAACATGAAATGGAATTGAAAGCTAGAGGGTAGCTAAGCCTTATACCGGCATTGAAAGATATTTTTGAGATGAGTTATTGAAAAGAAAAGACCACGTTTGGGTCGTATTGTTGAATTAATGGTTAAGACCGGTATAGAGGAAGTGCTAACTCTAGGGGATTGATTTTATTCATGATTCAAATAATTAAGGACTAGACACATAGTGGTGATGTGACGAATGTGAGAGAAAAACACGAGTATGAGGGCCATCGGATTGGCGGTGTGAGAGTGATTCACAGATTGTCTACTTGATGCGTCATGACACGGCGTGAGCACTACTCCGGAATTATCATCCCGGTGGCGACGCTTGTGGGGTGTTTGGTGACTACGGGTGGTGCCATTGTTCAGAGGCTGAATTGTCCATAGATTGCCTACATGATGCATCATGTCAGTGCGTGGGATTTCCCTCCAGGTTGTATGGACATGGGCTCGTTAATCATAGAATATCTAGGATACTTACCGTAGTTACCGTAGTAGTTTAAGTCATGGCGAGGGACTGAATCCTACAAGATGAAGTATGATTAAGGGCTTGCCCTCAGACCTATGTAGTATGGGATGTATAGAATCCGAACAAGTGCACATTAGTGTCATATAATATAAACAACTGCATTAAGGACTAAGTGCACAGCACAACACGACATCTATAGGATAGTCCCCGTAGTTTTGCTTGTGACAAGTGTGTGCTTTCTAAGTAGAGAAAATTGATATTTTATATCCTTGCATCAGTTGAATGAACCGACGAGCCCACAGTTTCTATGCAGGATTAAGAGATTGACAAGATTAAAGTATGCATGCTGCCTAAAGAATATTTCAAGTGTTGTACATTTTATTCATGTTGTAGTGCCCCAAATCCCCATTACCGGGTATCCGTGACAGTCCCCAGAATCTTTGCCTTCAAATGCATCTCAACACAGTAATGACATGGAAATTTAAAAACTTTTTATTGCCAAATGAGTTATTACATCATTGATTATAACCAATGTCTTGTTCTTAACAAGAATACAAATTACATAAACTCAGTACATCTTATTACAACATACATCACTCCTTTCTGTAAAGTTAACAACTTCACACTCTCTGAATGGCAGTCGACGGCTCACTGCTGAAGCTCCGCTGAACAGTCAATTTGCTTTCCTGGGACTTGCTCCTCGGCTTGAGTCTTCTGCTGCGCTACTCTGATATCTCTGCACCTGCTCGAAAGGTAGAAGTCGATACCTAAAAGGTGGGGAACGTCAGTACTTCGACTGACGCAAAGCTGGTGATAACAGCGATCCTCTAAAATTCAATCACAACCAATAATTTATGCAAAAAGGAAAAGTGTGTGCCAAAACAAGGGTTTAATGGATTCGGGTTCTAGTACAGTGTTATGACATGACCCTATGACTAGATGCAGCAAACTCACATGCCTAACTTCTAATGCAAGCAAGACTTTGGAGCACGAATGCATCCCATACTACATACGCCCCCAAATCTAGCCGTCTTTCTCCATAATTCAGGGATTCGAACCCTCGCCATGCACCCTAATCTTGTACACACTCCAGTTCCCAATAGACTGTCCATCGCCCAAGGAGATTGCAGCGGTCAGTCTAATTCCGCCCTGCAGTGCCCAAGTGGTCACCGCCAGTTGGTACCCGCGTACGGACCTCCTTAGAAACCGCGTTGAACCTGGTTCTTACGACCCTTGGTTCCACATGTCCACCCATGGACTGACGCATGCGTGTTCACCCCTCATCGGGTAATGAACTGATATATACCAAAAAAACAAAAAACACAAAACCCGCACTTTAGGGACGTGAGCACCACGGGAGGTCAAATCCTCCGGGCCTCCCGCACCTTACTTCGGCAAATTTTGGGAATCAACAGATCGAGATACGAGCCGAGGACTCAATCCATGAGCAGCCGAGAACGTATCCCTACGACTGGAAGATACAACACCGACTATGGCTTACTAGGACTAATGCAATTTCCCAATCTCCTAATAAACCATTCTAACCCCTACCTTACTCTAATCATTCGGGTAAGAATTAACTGCTTCCACACTTGCCTATCAACCTCTGGCCCCTGGCGATACCGGTCCGGTTCGCCACTTCCCCGACTTGGACTCGTCCAGCAAAATGGCCTACGCCTGCCGCTACCCCGGCTATAAATATAAAATTTCCCCGTGAGCTCCACCCACTGGCATGCTCGGACGTCCTATGCTCGGCAGAAGTCTAATAATATAGGCTTGATAGGTGCAGGGTATCCTTTACCCTAGTGACTAACTCGAGTCACACATCCGACTCGGGGAATCAACAACCTCAATAACAGAGATTCAACCATCCCTAGCCACGAGTCACCGACTCGGCTCACACACAAGGGAAAACGCTTTCACAATCCTTAGTCCTAACCCAGACTAAGCAACCTACGGGTTTCTGCCCGAATCTCAAAATGGTCATCCCTCTATCGATACAACTCCGATTGGAGTGTATGGGCCCTACCTAGAAAGGTACGATCCTAGGCTACAATTCTCTAGTTTATCACAAGCTTAGACTCAACTGTCTAAGTCCTCGAATTAGCTTTTCAAGCTCCAACCTGCGTGCTTCTTGTGCACGGGCTGCACCTCACCCTTAACACAAAATCCTACTCGTTCATCAGAACGACACAAACTCAATTTCTGTAGAAGGGTGTGGGTGTCCTCAACAACTCTCTAGTTGGTCCTGAGTCCAAATTATACCATTAAGTCACCCTAACACACTCATGTATCATCGATACACCAATTCACACAATTGGTCTCTCCAATTCAGAGCACTCAGCTCTACCCTAGTCCCCTATCCAGTCTTACAAAAATCATAATAATTCAACCGTTTACTGGATTTGCCTCAAACTAGTTTTTTTGTAAAGGTATAGGTGTCCCCTACAACTCTCTCCTGGGTCATGATCCTCAAAATATGCCTCTAACAGGTCTCAATTTCCCAATCTTTACAGAGTGTCGAAACTGGCTGAAAACAGCACAGTGCTCAAACACAAAATCACAGTAAATTGCACACTTGTCCAATTGACACAAAATTTATGGTGGTGACACTAGACATCATACCCAACATTATGCAAAAGACCTCATGTCAAAATCCTAATTATTCAGTGAGTAATAGCTACTGCAAGTTATCTCAGAAACCATCCAGTTTTCTTAATTCAACCTCAGATACTGATCATAGATAGATTTTTCTCATGCCTCTAAAATCATCCAAACAATTTACTGATTTTTGAAGATAATCAAAATGCATTCAGGAATAATGAGTAAAAATTTCAGATCAAAAACATGCTTCAATAAATTACGAACATTCCTACAATATCAACCATTCTGTTTTTCTTTTCCTGAGGCTGCCTTATGACACATATCCATTTCTCAATTTTATTAGCATAACAAATGATCTTAAAAAAAATCTGAAATAAATCATGAATGATCCTAACGCATATATGAACAAACCCTTTTAATTTCATGGTCTAATTCATCATATTTTGCTCTCGGAAAAATCCACAAAATGGTACTCCGAACCAGATTTCTCTAGTTCCATTCTGACTTCAACTTCTAACCCTTAGAAAATCAATCCTATGCATTCTAGCACAAATGCATGCAATCAAAATTAATTAAAAGATAAGAATTTCAAGTTTAGAGAAACTTCCCACCTTAGGTTGTAGTAGTAGAGGGAATCTCTTCAAGCTCCTATTGGAAATCTCCTTCTTGGTCCTTCTCCTTTCCTTCCTTCTTCTTTTCTCTCCTCCTTCTCTTGGGGTGTTCTCTTCTGAAAATTCCAGAGCAATTGGGAGAAATGAAGTGGAAAATGAGGGTGATGGAAGGGATGACCGGATTAGACGGGGGGGGGGGGGGGGTTAGGTTAGACTATAGGTGGTTTTGTAGGCCCCAAAACCATTGCTAGCCCATTGGTTTTGTGTTAGGTGTGTTGGCTGCCCAACATAACTCTTAACGAGCTCCAACGAGTGTGAGACGCGTGTTTTAACGAGCACACGCAACCTATATTCACTGTAGTACCATACCGTGTTATATTTGCATGTGCGTCGTGCCGAAAACTAGTAGTTGTACTAGTATCGGTCCGTCTCGTTCTCGTGCATCTTTGGAATGCAACTCTCCCAAAAACCGTCCCGTAGCCCTAACCATCCACCACAATGTCACAATCGACCCATAATACTACAATCAATTGCACGCATACTAATAATGTACATACACATATGCGTATCTTCAGGTATCGTACAAAAACAGGGGTGTTACACATGTAACTATTGTAAATTGCTTCTACTGTTTAAATGTAATTTAAGATGTAACTCTGATGTAAATAAAGTTTTAATTTTCTTGTAAAATTGTACGAAGAGAAGTGAAAAGATGATGTGGAACTTCGAATTCAGTCTGTTATGAAATTCGAGGTGTTACAGAGTGGTATCAGAGCCACGCTTCCAAGTAGTACAAATTTATAAGGAACAAGCACCCTAGAGTGGACATTAGAGCGTGGGTTGAGTCTAGAGATTTAAATGTAAACCACTTATATTTGTGTTGCTCTATGATTTATGCTTCTTCTACTCCTTTATCTAAGATGGCGGACCACAACGACCCAGTTGGAGGTGATGACTGGCACATAGTTGACGAGGATTACTACTCCGGGCAAGCTTATTCAGACGAAGAAGATTCTGAAGAATTCGAAGAGGAATGGCCTGAGTCCTGTAAGATCACTCCACCTCCGGATTGATCTGATGATTCCTCCAACAAGGAAGAACCAGTTCCGAGTAGTCTCTTTGTGTCTCTTCAGAGGCAGGTTGAGACTCAAAGGGAGAGAGCAGAGCTGCTGTAGGCACAGTGTGCGAAGTGCACGGAGAGCATTGCAACTCTCATTCATCGTGTTTGGGAACTCGAGAAGAGGAAAAACATGTACGATGTACTGAAGGAGGAAATGGCAGAACTATGGGAAGAGCTTCGAGAAGCCAAGAGGAACCGTAGAAACTAGACTATTGTATCTTCTTACTGCTTTCATTTGATGTCAGAAATATTTTAAATTCGAATGTATAAAGTTTGAAATTCAATGAAATGAAGAATTGATTTAAATTCATATTTTCTACTTCGAATTTAATGGATCTTTTGCATCAGAATGTGGCTGGAAGAAGAGCTAGAAGCGGAGAAGGTCTGAACTTAGAAACGGAGTTAGCGAGGGTCTATCAGACACTCAATGCCGTTGCCATTAATTAGAACCAAGGGAGGGTGCCTGTGAATCTAGTACCCGAAGCAATCAAACTCGTGGAATCGTTCAAACGAATGAAACCACTTGTGTTTGAGGGGAAGTCAGACTCTGACACGACTGACAATTGGATCCGACAGATCGAGACTATTTTCAAAGTCTTGGAGACTCTAGAGGGCCGCAAGGTGAAGTTGGCTGCACTGCAGTTCGAGAAGATGCGGCTGGGTAGTGGCAGTCGATGAAGCGGACGATGGGAGATATTGTCCTTGGCTGGGAGGAATTCTTGGAGGAATTTCCGCAGTCATTATTTTCCATCAGACGTCCAGGAGAAGAAGGCCATGGAATTTCTGGCTCTGCAGCAGGGCAGCATGTCGGTTAGGGAGTATGAGACAAGGTTTACTCCGCACTCGAGGTACGCTCTCGAATTGGTGATGGACGAGGCGAAGAAGGCTTGAAAATTCGAGCATGGTTTAAGGCCAAGTCTGAGATCGCGGATGCTACCCCTCGGTATCAGGAGGTTTGACAAATTGGTCAAACGAGCTGCAGCCACTGAGGCTGTAATGCCCCGCACTCAACTCTTACGCACACAATTAATTAAATTCTAACAACTGCCCACCATAGGCTACCTCAAAAGGGTGTCCGGACGATTAGGTGCTCCTTTATCATGAGCTTCCTAATATATCTTACACTCTCTTCCTTTTTACCAACGATATGAGATCATTTTCTCCCAAGTTAACCTCATGGTCAACTCACCCAAACACACCAGCACACACATGCATTCTTTCTTCCATTCATTTTTCATTTCCTAAGCCCTGCAGGAAATCTTCTAGGCCCACCTTTAACCATCTCATTGATCATACTCATAGGATCATCTATAGACCACATCTCATCTCCTTTTTCTCTTCTTTTATCTCCACGTCACCATCTCCACCTATCTTTCTTTTATTTTCTTTTCTTTCTTATTATTTACTTATATACTATATATATTTATATCTCTCTCTATATATGCTCTCCTTACAAATACGGGGTGTCACAGAGGCAGACATGGAGCAGTTCCATGCTGTTCAGAATCGGAGGAACAACTAGAATATGGAGAAGAGGCCCGTAGTTGCTGGAAATGTCTGGGGATAGCCGCCGGCCCTAAAGGTTCAAACCGACTGGGAAAAATGCACTGTCAGTGTAGGCTGGGAGACCCGAGAATGCGTAGGTGAGACCTCCTGGTGGTGCATTGTTACAACTGTGGGGAGTCGGGTCACTTCCGATCACAGTGCCCTAAGTTGCAAGATGTCGTCCGTAAGGGACCAACTCAGCAGGTCGAGAAGAAGTCGTACCAGCAGGGGCAAGTATTTGCCTTGACTGAAGCTGACACTGATGAAGTGGATCACATCATCACTGGTACGAGGGAGGATGTTTAAGATTGTTTTCTGTTGTTCTTCTTTTTCTGCTTTATTTAGTGAACTGTTATGTAACGAGTGTGTGTTATGTAACAGGAGAACTTTATTTGAATGGAAAGAAAGCTGTTGTTTGTTCGATACTGGGTCCTCTCACACTTTTGTATCACCTAAGTTTGCCAAAGTTTTGGGAGTCGAACCGAAAGTCTTTCCAGGCAAGGTCTTAGCAGTAGCTACTCTATTAGGAGAGACTTCAACCACTGATCGGTACTATGCAGACTGCGAGATCGAGATTGGAGATAGAATTTTTGGGATTGATTTGATTGAGCTGAATGTCTTGGGAGTCGATGTTATCATTGGCATTGATTGATGTCGGTGTACAGTGCAAGCATCGAGTGCAAGACCAAAGAAGTAATAGTGAAGGCTCCAGGTGGATCTGAAGTCGCTTTCCAAGGGAATAGGAGATGTTCAGGCTTGGTTGCTACTATCAGCAAGAAGAAGGGGATTCCTGTAGAGGTGTAGCAAATTCTAGTGGTTCGGGATTATTCGACCGTATTCTTGGAAGATTTGCCTGGTTTACCCCCGCATCGTGATGTAGAGTTTAGCATCACTATTCAGCTAGACAGTGCACCCATTTCCAAGGCACCGTATAGGATGGTGCCTGTGGAGCTGGATGAGGTCAAATGGCAGATTGAGAAACTGTTGGAGAAAGGCTTTATTCAACCGAGTGCGTCACCTTGGAGAGCACCGGTGCTGTTGGTAAAGAAGAAGGATGGTTTGATGAGGATGTGCATCGATTACCGAGAGCTAAATAAGGTCACTGTTCAGAACAAGTATCCCATTCCCTGAATTGAAGACCTATTCGATCGTCTACAAGGAGCAGCTGTTTTCTCCAAAATAGACCTTCGATCAGGATACCATCAGGTTCGAGTGAAGACTGAAGATGTGCATAAGACTGCGTTCAAAACTCGATACGGGCATTACGAATTCTTAGTTATGTCATTTGGAGTGACGAATGCATCGGCAATTTTCATGGATATGATGAACAGAGTTCTGAGGCCGTTTATTAATTCTTTCGTCCTGATGTTTATCGACGATATTCTTGTGTACTCCAAGTCGGAGGAGGAGCACACAGAGCATCTGGCAGCAGTTTTGAGGAAGCTTCAGGAGCATGAGTTGTATGCCAAGTTGTCCAAGTGCGATTTCTGGAAATCTGAAGTGGCATTCCTAGGTCACATCCTTTCTAAGGAGGGATTGACAACTGATCCGCAGAAGATAGAGGCGGTGAAGGATTGGTCAAGGCCTACTACAGTGAAGAAAATTAGGAGTTTCCTTGGCTAACTGGATACTACAGGAGGTTCATTGAGGGGTATGCTCAGATAGCCGTGCTACTCACTGGTCTGACCAAGAAGAATGTGAACTTCAAGTGTACTGAGCAGTGCGAGGCAAGCTTTCAGGAGTTGAAAGAGAAGCTGACTTCTGCTCCCATTTTAGCTTTTCCTAGAGCAGGTGTTGAGAATGATGTCTACAGCGATACTTCACATCGTGGGCTTGGTTGTATCTTAATGCAAGAGGGAAAAGTGATCGCTTATGGGTCTAGGCAAGTAAGACCGCATGAGAAGAACTATCTGACTCGTGATCTGGAGTTGGCTGCGATTATCTTTGCCTTAAAGCAATAGAGACACTACGTGTATGGTGAGAAGCTGAACATGTACACGGACCATAAAAGCTTGAAGTACATCTATCAGTAGAAGGACCAGAATCTGAGGCAAAGGAAATGGCTGGAAGTACTTGAGGACATTCGTCCAGAGATTAAGTACCATCCTGGAAGGCTAATGTTATTACTGATGCCCTTAGCTGCAAGAGCAGTCTGGCTAGTTTGATTACAACTCCGAGGCAGCTTGCAGAGGAGTTGGATCGGGCTGGTATTAAAGTTGTTCTGCAAGGTTTGGGAATCATATTTAGCTCAGTTGAAGCTCCAACCAACGCTGAATGAAAGGATTATCGCAAGTCAGAAGAAAGATGTAGAGATTCAAAAGATGAAGGAGCAGGTTGGTGCTGGCAGGTTGGCAAAGTTTCAGATCAGGGATGAGGTGTTGTGGTTTGGAGAGAGGCTATGTGTTCCGGACCAAGCAGAATTGCGGGAGAGTATTCCTCAGGAGGCACATGCTACTCTTTTGTCTGTACATCCTGGAAGTACCAGGATGTATAAGGACATTAAGCAACATTTCTGGTGGTCTGGTTTGAAGGGGGATGTGGCCGAGTTTGTGGCGATGTGTGAGATCTGTCAACAGGTCAAAGCCGAGGATCAGAAACCCGAAGGTCTATTGCAACCGTTACCTATTCAGAATGGAAGTGGGATAACATCAGTATGGATTTCATCACGGGTCTGCCTAAGAGTTCATAGGGCAATGATGCGATTTGGGTCATAGTCGATCGACTAACCAAGTCCGCTCACTTCTTGACGATGAAACTCACTTCGTCTATGGACAAGTTGGTCGAGCTGTACGTTGGAGAGATCTTCAGGCTTCATGGTGTTCCATTAACCATTGTGTCCGATCGAGATGTGCGGTTTACTTCGCATTTCTGGAGGAGTCTTCAGACAACCTTGGGTACCAAGATAGATTTCAACACTGCTTTTCATCCATAGACCGATGGGCAGACCGAGAGAGTCAACCGTATTCTTGAGGATATGCTTCGGTGTTGTGTTCTAGATTTTGGAGGTAGTTGGGAAGGGCATCTAGCTCTGGTAGAGTTTGCCTACAACAACAGTTTTCAGACTAGTATCGGGATGACGTCGTACGAAGCTCTGTATGGTAGGAGGTGAAGAACACCTATTTGCTAGTTTGAAGTTGGAGAGAAGCAGATGTTTGGGCCTGATATTGTGCAGCAGACCTTTGAAAAGATCGATCTGATCAGGAAGAGGTTGGTGGATGCTCAGAGTAGGCAGAAGAGCTATGCAGACAATCGGAGAAGGGACTTTGAGTTTGAGGTTGGTGACTTTGTCTTTCTAAATGTTTCACCTAGCGAGGGCATGATTCGTTTCGGCAGAGGTGGGAAGTTATCCCCAAGGTTCATAGGCCCGTACAAGATATTGAAGCGGATTGGGAAAAACTGATTACCGGTTGGAGTTGACGAACGAGTTGTCTCAGGTGCACATTGTCTTCCATGTGTCTATGCTGAGACGGGTACATTCCAGATTCGAGTCATCATTTGCCCGAAGTGTCAGAGGGTTTGCAGTTAGATCTGAGTTACATTGAGCATCCAGGTTGAGATTGTCGATCGTCGGGAGAAAGTCTTGAGGAATAAGACGATACTGATGGTCAAAGTAGTCTGGAGAAACCAATTGGTGAACGCGCTACTTGGGAATCTGAGGAGAGGATGATGAAAGATCATCCTGAGCTCTTTGTTTGATTTGTATCTTCTTTCATTTTCTTTTCTTATCTTCATGTTGTATTTCTGTTTTCTCACCCTTTAAGTGTAGTTCTGGGGTTGGAACTATTCTAAGGAGGGCGTACTGTTGTAACATCCTGAATTTTTATTTATTAGAGTTTGTGATTTTACGTGTTTTGCACGTATAATTTCTTATGCATTTTTCTAGAAAAATATTTCTTCATAACTCAAGCTAGTAATTATTCTCTTTATTTCCTAAAAGATCTATTTTAAAGCCTAATTTAATCCTAGGCCAATTTGTCTCTTTGTAGCCCACATTAATTAATTAATTAACTAAATTAATAGAGCCCATGGCCTTTTGGCCCATTAGTATGCCCATTTAATTTAACTCCTTTTTATTTTAGCCTAGCTTGTAGTGTAGACTCAATTAATAGACAATTAATTAAATTAACATGAACAACTTGTAAGTGGGGGACACTAGGGTGACACGTGCATGCACTAGCACATGCATTGCACACCCTTGTGGTGTGGTCGGGTTGTATTCAAGAGGAATGGTAGAGTGGATGAGGTGGAGAGGTGGTTACTCCATCATGGGAAGTTATGGCAACTCCCTAATTTATCTAGACCCTTGATCCTTAACCACTTGATCTAATCCTAGCCTTCTATTCTCACTATAGATTTGTATAAATACCCCCCCTACATTAGTTATCCTTGCACCTAATCTATATCAAAAGAGTAAGAGAAAGAAATACAACTGCAAAATTGTGTGTTCTTCCTCTATATTGGCTGGCATTTCTTCAAGAAGCAAGGGGAGGCTCGGGTTTCTTACCATACTAGGAGGAGACGTCATTTGGTGGCTCAAACTAGAAGAAGAATGCATCTTTTGATCATTCTAGGAGTTCTTAGGAGTTTCTTTTGTATTCTCTCCAAATAAGGTGGACAATTTTCTCCAACTTCTAACTAGTTATCATGCTAGGGTTAAGTGTGTGATCATGTTAGAATAAACAAGAAAAGGAAATATTACTTTATGTTAGTACAGTCGACCGACTATGTCTTAACAGTCAACTGTCCTGACTATTTTCGAGTTTTAAATCCTTGGAGAACAGTCGACCGACTATGCCTTAACAGTGGACTGTCCTGACTATTTTCGAGTTTTAAATTCTCGCAGAATAGTCGGCGGACTATGCTTTAACAGTCGACTGCCCTGACTATTTGATTTTTCAAGTTGTAAATGTCTTTAGATAAAGAAAAATAAATGTATTGCTTAAAAGAGTTTGAAAAGAGATTTTGATAATGGGAAAATCGAAAGTGTGAATTTTAGATTTAGAATTGATAAAAAGAGAATAAGAGAATGATGTGGAAAGAATGAATTAAGAATGTGACAAATGAAATTTATTCCATGCATGAAATTGTTCATGAAAGTGAAATCAAACATCATGATGAATTATGAAAGGTCTTATAAATATGAATATACAAATGCTATGAACATGAAATGGAATTGAAAGCTAGAGGGTAGCTAAGCCTTATACAGGCATTGAAAGATATTTTTGAGATGAGTTATTGAAAAGAAAAGACCAAGTTTGGGTCGTATTGTTATTTTAATGGTTAAGACCGATATAGAGGAAGTGCTAACTCTAGGCGATTGATTTTATTCATGATTCAAATAATTAAGGACTAGACACATAGTGGTGATGTGACGAAAGTGAGAGAAAAACACGAGTATGAGGGCCATCGGATTGGCGGTGTGAGAGTGATTCACAGATTGTCTACTTGATGCGTCATGACACGACGTGAGCACTACTCCGGAATTATCATCCCGGTGGCGACGCTTGTGGGGTGTTTGGTGACTACAGGTGGTGCCATCGTTCCATGACGGAGGCTGAATTTTCCATAGATTGCCTGCATGATGTGTCATGTCAGTGCGTGGGATTCCTCTCTAGGTTTTCTGGACATGGGCTCGTAATTCATAGAACATCTAGGATACTTATCGTAGTTATCGTAGTAGTTTAAGTCATGGCGAGGGACTGAACCATACAAGATGAAGTACGATTAAGGGCTTGCCCTCGGACCTATGTAGTATGGGATGCATAGAATCCGAACAAGTGAGTATTAGTGTCATATAATATAAACATCTGCTTTAAGGACTAAGTGCACAGCACAACACGACATCTATAGGATAGTTCCCATAGTTTTGCTTGTGACAAGTGTGTGCTTTCTAAGTAGGAGAAAATTGATGTTTATATCCTTGCGCCAGTTGAATGAACTGACGAGCCCACAGTTTCTATGCAGGATAAAGAGATTAACAAGATTAAATTATGCATGCTGGTTAATATATTTCAAGTGTTGTACATTTTATTCATGTAATTATTGTAAATTGCTTCCGCTATTTAAATGTAATTTAAGATGTAACTCGGATGTAAATAAAGTTTTAATTTACTTGTAAAATTGTACGAAGAGAAGTGAAAAGATCATGTGGAACTTCGAATTAAGTTTGTTTTGGAATTCGGGGTGTTACACTTACGCCCATAAAGTGCCTCGAATGGGGCAGCTTTAAAACTGGCCTGAAAGCTGTTATTGTACGAGAACTCTACGAGATGCAAGTGTTCCTCCCAAGATCCACCAAACTGCAACATACAGGACCGCAACATGTCCTCAAGAATCTGAATAGTCTATTCTGACTGTCCATGTAATATCCCGGACGGATATTACATTGTATAAATTTATTTTATTATTATTTTATTATTATTTCCGAAATTAAATTATTTTATACGGATTATGCGAAGATTTTCGGTATACGTATATATATACACACATGTATGTAGTATGTCGATTAGTACATTATACGAATTGTGTGTTGTGTATTTTTGGACAAAACACTTGTCTTTGTTATGACAAAACCTATTAGATTGTTAGGGTTTTATAAGTGTTTAACCTAGACTAAGTATGCATGAAGAGATTAAGGAAACTCTTCTAGAAACCTTCTCTCTTCCACCTCACCCCTCCACCTCACATAGCACCATACCCACACCATACCTCCACCTCACCACCACCTCCCCTAGTGAAACCGGCCCCAAATTTGTGGGAGGGGTTTTGTGCATTTTGTGTGTGCAAATTTGCACTTCCCACCTTTTCCTCCACCTATAAATACCCCCCTCCCTTCACCTTTGTCTCATTTTTAGAAAGACAAAAAGAAAGAAAGGAAAAAAAAGAGTGAACTCCTAACTTGAGAGTTTTCTCTTGTAAGTTTTAGAAGCTTTCATAGGAGCTTAGGGGAAGGAGAAGAATAGCTAGAAAGTCCTTCCATCAAGAGAAAGAAAGGTGGGGGTTCTCCACTTGTTTTGTTTGTTTGTTAAGTTGTTGTCTTGGTTTCTTCTTCTTCTTACCTTCCTTGGTTTTGTTTTCCTTTATTCTTTTGGGAAGGTTGTCTTGTGATGTGGTTGTGTGTTGTTGGGTGTATGTGTTGTAGCCCTTGTATGGATAAAAAGAGAGTAATAAGTGGTAGTACTAAATAACACATAAAGATTGAATCTTGTAGTAGTAGTTGTTGTTTTGTGTTATGAATTGGACTAAAATGAACATAATGGACTTTGTATACAATCATTTTAGGTTGTAGGACTTGACATGGACTCGTACACATAAACATATGGACCTTGTATACAACCATTTTGGGTTGTAGGACATTCTCTTGAACTTTGGACTAAAAAGAAAGCATATGTTTGGTTGAACCCAAATAGAGGACTCTTACTTTATTTTATTTTTGCTTAGTTCTTTTATTGATCTTATGTAAAAATAACCCATTATATATGCTAATTCTAGTATGAAAATGAAAAGAGACTAATCTAAGTTAGAATGATTAAAAAGATCTCTTTTATGTTTGACTAGTAATAAATAAGAAATAAATGCTTATGAAGTAGTAGTTGATATTATGTTTATGTAAAGTTGTAGTAGATACTTATGTTTAAAATAAAGTAGTAAAGTAGATGTTTATGTTAAATAAGGAAGTAGTAGATGTAGATGTTTATATAAGTGTAGTAGATGTTTAAGTTTTAAATAGAGTAGTTGTAATAGATGTTTATGTTTTAAACAAAGTAGTTGTGATAGATATTTATATTTTTAAATAAATTAATTGTAGTAGATGTTCATGTTCATATAAAAATGTAGTAGATGTTTTTGTTAAATAAAGTAGTTGTAGTGGATGTTTATGTTTTAACAAAGTAGTAGTAGTAGATGTTTATGTAATGTTGTAGTAGATGTATGTTTCAACAAAGATAGAAGATGTTCATGCTTAAACATTGTTCATACTTGAGTTAGTAGATATCCATGCTTAATGATATTCATGCTTAGTTAATGGATAATTATGCTTAAATGATACTCATGTTTAGCTAGTAGATATTCATGCTTAATAATGGTCATGCTAATTTAGTAGACATTCATGCTTATATTGTTGTAGGATTAATGTTGAATTAATCTACCATGCTTAGGAATGTTCTAGATTGATGCTAAGTACATATACATGCTTATATTGTTGTAGATAAATGTTGAAGTTGAATACCATGCTTAGGGATGTTGTAGATTCATGATATGTCATATACCATGCTTAGGGATGTGTAGGATTGATGTTGGATTACCTACCATGCCTAGGATTATTGTAGGAATGGTTAACGTTGTATACCATGTGAAATTATTAGTACTCATGCTAAGTTGTAGCAATTAACCATGCTTAAAGTAGTAAGAGACATCCATGCTTAAATCTAGTAGCTATTCGCGCCTTAACTTGTAGTAACTTCTACTTAAGTTGTATCCATGTCGTGGTTGTGGCGTAGTAAAGGACTAGCATGTCATGCTTGTAGCGTTAGTAAAGGACCAATCGTATGGTAGTAGCAATATTGTGTGGAGAATGATGAACTCAATAATATTCACATTTAGGAGCAATAATCTTAGTGAAATTAGACATTTAAATGCTATGTATGTGGTAATTTACTATTCTTTTCTCTTTTCCATAGGAAACAGCCTAAAAGCAGCAAACAAAGCAGATTCAAGACTAATATAGACTGAGAGGATGATAGACAGAATTTGCAGAGCATCAGTCGACTGGTTCTACAAACAGGCGACTGGACAGAGAGATTGATGGGGCTCGGCACAGTCGACTTCTCCAACATCAGTCGACTTGACTGATGAATCATGAAGCCACATATGTCTCGGTGCAGTCGACTTACATTCAACACCAGTCGACTGTATCCGGTGGAGTGAAAAGATAAGATATGTAAAGATCCATCCTTATCTAAATCCAAATCAAAGCAGAAATGGAAGAAAAGAAGAAAACAGAAAGAAATAAAACGGAGATTAAAGAAGGAAAAAAATAAAGGAAAGAAGAGGACTTTTCTGCGAAAAGTGCAAACCCTAATTTCCTTCCCGTGTTCCATAAATATCAACCAAGAAGCAGTATTCTGGGGGGGGGGGGAACGATGGAAGGACGGAACTTCTGAATCATCAAATCATCAACCAAGAGGATTATTCTATCAGCATCAAAGAAGAAGGAGATAGAGTACACTGAAGCAACAAGCCAGCCGACTGAGTGACAGCAGTCGACTTCTCAGACCAACATCATCAGTTTATCTCTTCTCTTTCTAGTTTTTATTCTCATCATGTATTCGAAACTGTTAGTAAATAAAGGTTTTATTATGTGGAACTAATTTCATAGTTGGGTAGATTGAAACCGTAGTTATGTAATGCTTATATTCTTCTGAATGCTATTCTGTTACTTATTGATTAAACCTGAGAGTATTGGTATAGATTTATAATATACAAATTTGTTCAGAAGTACTAAGAGCAGTCGACTGAGAGTGACAACAAGTCGACTGCCATATAGAACCTGAGATTATCAAGTTTACATGTTATAAATCTGAATATGTTATATGAGTATAGAGACGACCCGTATCTCGTGCTCATAACTTGTAACACAGGAATCTTTAGGGGTTGTTGGTTTAATCAACTTGAAGGATCTAGATCTGATACCAATTTCTAGAACTTTGAGTGTTTGTTCGTTTCCATTGTTCTTATGTTTTCTTTAAGTGCAACTTAGTAGATACCATGCTAAATACTTAAGGAAAAAAACGAATTAGAGTAGATACCATGCCTAATTCTTGGCTAGGGAAACAATACTTTAAGGAGTAGATACCATGCCCTTAAAGGAACGAACATGAGTAACTAGAATAGTGAAGAAGGTGACTTAGCATTACTGACTACAGGTGGAAATCAAAACCCAACTACTTAATAGATATTTGTGATTCAGAACTACTAGATCTAGTCATTTCTTTTAGAACAAAACTTTAAGATTCTTATCTCTGTTTTATTGGTTAGTAAGTTAATTTCTACAATCTCTGTGGGATCGACCCTTGCTTGTCACTACGCTTCTATCAAACGATTCGTACACTTGCGAGGTTTTTAATTTGTGTCTAGTTGATTTGTTTATTTAGATAACTAGATTGCACAACAAGTTTTTGGCGCCGTTGCCGGGGATTGTTAGTATTTTAACTTACAAATCACTAAATTTTTTCTTTTATTTTTCTTTTCTTTTATTGATAAATATTTTCTCTTTTAGGTTACAAGATTTTGGTGAATGTACGGAAGGCGATCACTTCGTCCAGAGCTACTACCTGTTGACGCGGAAATAGAACGCACTCTGCACAGACTAGGTCGGCTGTCTGCGACCAACCAGTCGACTGCTACAAGGAACCAGGCGACTGCACAGAGACCCAATTCACGAGCAACAATGGCTGAGAAAATACCAAATCGAGTACCAATGCAGGACAAATTCACGCCTAAGAATATTGAGCAACCTTCCTGCATTGCTTATCAACCTAATGTCACAGGAAATATGCATCTATCTCCCCAACTACTTAGCATGGTCCCCCACTTTAGTGGCAAACCAGACGAGGAGCCTCACCTCCATCTGCAAGACTTCTTTGATCTTTGCAGAACACAAAGTGTCCAAGGGCTTACCCCTGAACAAATCAGGTTAATCTTGTTTCCATTCTCTTTAAAACTTAATGCTAAATTGTGGTATAATTCTTTGGAACCAGGATCAATTAATTCATGGGAGCAATTGGCAACAAAATTCTTGAAAGAATTCTTCCCAGCCCAGAAAACCAAACAACTAAAAAGGGAGATTCAACTCTTCCAACAAAAAGATGGAGATTTATTCTTCGAAGCATGGAAGGATTTCAAGAACAAGCTTCTCAAGTGTCCTACGCACAACATGCCTAAGGATGATCAGGTACAAGCATTTTATGAGGGTTTAAATAATACTAATAAGGCAATTGTGGATTCAGCTTACAACGGGATCTTGATGAGGAAAAGTGGTGAGGAGGCCATCGAATTATTTGAAGAACTCAGCGAGAACTCACAGCAATTCTCAACAAGGGGAAGAGGCATTTCTAAAAAACAGGGAGTTTATGAAATTTCTGGTAGTAATAACATACAATTAGAAATGGTAAACATGAACAAAAAAATTGATATGCTTGTTAATGCAATGACAACAATGAGCAGTGTAAAAAATCTAACAAAAGAAATTTGTGCAATTTGTTCTCATTATGATCATACAACTGACACATGTCCCTTGTCGTCTTTCACAGATCAGGAGCATGCAAACTATGTGGGACAAGGAGTGTTTCCACCAAAGAACAACCCATTCTCGAACACATACAACCCAGGATGGAGGAACTATCCAAATTTCTCAAGGAGCAACAATCAAGGCACTCAATCTTCGCAAGGACATGCACGGAACTTCCAGATGGGAAGTGGGTTTGATCGGCCAGTTCAAGAACAGAAGAAGTTGGATTTTGAATCCACCGTTCTTCAATTGCTCCAACAACAACATCAAACAAGCAACCAACAAGGGCAGGCAATTCAGAAATTGGAAACTCAAATCGGGCAAATCGCAAAGGAGTTGAGTGAAAGAAAGGCAGGGGAACTCCCTTCACAAACCATACCAAACCCTAGAGGCCAAGAACAGCTCAAATCAGTGACAACTCTGAAAAGTGGTAAGACAATTGACAACAAGGTTGGAACACACGCAGACGAAGCAGATACACAACCATCAAAAGTTTTGAGTTCCAACAAGGTAAGTGAAAAAGAAAGGACAGTTTTGCCACCATTCTCTCAAAGGTTAGTCAAGCAAAAGAAAGAACAACATTTATTTGACATCTTTGAAACTCTCAGAAAGGTAGAAATTAATATCCCCTACTTGATGCTATTAAACAAATTCCTTCTTATGCCAAATTTTTGAAAGAATGTTTTACTCACAAAAGAACATTTCAGGTTAGGGAGGATGTGGCTTTGACAGAGGAAGTGAGCGCTGTTTTGTTAAGGAAATTACCTCCTAAATTGAAAGACCCAGGTAGTTTTACCATACCTTGCAGGGTTGGTGAGCACTTCTTTGAAAAGGCACTGCTAGACTTGGGGGCAAGCATCAATCTTCTTCCTTATTCTGTTTACGAAAAGCTAGGATTGGGGGAACTCAAACCAACATCCATCACTTTGCAGTTGGCTGATCGCAGCATCAAAAGACCTAGAGGTATTTTGGAAGATGTCCTAGTTCAGGTAAATGATTTCATTTTGCCTGCAGATTTTGTTGTGTTGGATATGGAGGACTCTTCAATGCCATCTTCTTTACCGATCATTTTAGGTAGGCCCTTTATGAGTACGGCAGATATAAAAATTTGTGTTAAAAAGGGTACTATAAGTATGAAAATAAATGGAGAAAAGGTTGAATTTAAAATGTTTGATACACTGAAATTACCACATGAAGATCATGAATGTTATAATGTTGATGTGGTACAGGAGATTGTTGATCAAACGTTTCAGGTACATAGCACTGAACCACTACAAGCTGCAATTACACAATCTCTAACTTTGTCTCATGTTGAACAGGAATACGATGACTGGAGGATTGCAGAGACAGTACATTACCTTGAAACTCCAAAGTCATATTCAGGTAAGCTTGCACCTGTATTTGAAATTTTTGTGTCTGATAACACTTGTGTTTCCTCGGACCAGTCGACTGGTGAACGGAACAAGTCGACTGTCTCGACTGCTACCAGGACGCCAGACGTGGAGCTTAAGCCGCTGCCTGAACATCTGAAGCACGCATATTTGGGTGAGAACCAGACGCTACCAGTGATAGTTGCTACAAATTTGAGTGCACAAGAAGAAGATAAGCTGCTAAGGGTACTGCGAGAATACAAAGGTGCAATAGGATGGACCATTGCAGACATCAAGGGAATAAGTCCATCCAAATGCATGCATAAAATACTTCTCAAAGACAATGCAAAACCTAGCAGGGAAGCACAGAGAAGGCTTAATCCACACATGAAGGAAGTGGTAAGAACAGAGGTCTTGAAGCTATTAGATGTTGGCATCATCTACCCTATCTCAGATAGCAAATGGGTGAGTCATATACATGTGGTGCCTAAGAAAAGTGGAGTCACAGTGGTGAAGAATGAAGAGAATGAGCTTATCCCTACTAGAGTGACTACAGGATGGAGGGTATGCATTGACTACAGGAAGCTGAATAACGAAACCAGGAAAGATCACTTCCCTCTTCCTTTTATTGATCAAATGTTAGAAAGATTAGCAGGATATAGTCATTATTGTTTTTTAGATGGTTATAGTGGCTATAATCAAATTGCTATTGCTCCAGAAGATCAAGAAAAAACCACTTTTACATGTCCTTTTGGTACTTTTGCATACAGGAGGATGCCCTTTGGATTGTGCAATGCACCAGCTACATTTCAGAGATGCATGATGAGTATATTTTCAGACATGGTGGAAAGGTTCATCGAGGTATTTATGGATGATTTTAGTGTTTTTGGATCTTGTTTTGATGAATGCCTTTACCATTTGCAGCTTGTACTTAAGAGATGTGAAGAATGCAATTTAGTGCTGAATTGGGAAAAGTGCCATTTTATGGTACAACAAGGTATTGTATTGGGACATGTGGTGTCAAAAAGAGGCATAGAGGTAGACAAGGCAAAAGTTGACATAATATCAAAGCTACCCCCTCCCACTACAATCAAGGGTGTTAGGAGTTTTCTTGGACATGTAGGGTTCTATAGAAGATTTATAAAAGATTTCTCAAAAATCTCCAGACCTCTTTGTGAATTGTTGACTAAGGACGTTGAGTTTGCATGGACAGAAGAGTGCACAAATGCTTTTATTACATTGAAGAATCTTCTCATTTCTGCACCTATTGTCATGGCACCAGATTGGAACCATCCTTTCGAGCTTATGTGTGATGCAAGTGATTATGCTTTGGGAGCTGTTTTAGGTCAGAGAATCAATAAGGTACCCCATGTTATTTACTATGCTTCTCGAACTTTAAATGATGCACAGCTTAATTATTCCACTACTGAAAAAGAAATGTTAGCTGTCATTTTTGCTGTAGAGAAGTTTAGATCATATTTGATTGGTTCTAAAGTCATTGTTTTCACTGACCATGCTGCTTTGAGATATTTGTTTGCTAAAAAGAATGCTAAGCCTAGGTTGATCAGATGGGTGCTGTTGCTTCAAGAATTCGACCTTGAGATTAGAGACAAGAAAGGAAGTGACAATGTTGTGGCAGATCACGTGTCCAGATTACTGCATGAGGAAGAAAGAATTGTGCCCCCACTTAATGAAAATTTCCTAGATGAAAACTTATTTGAAATAAATATACAACTTCCATGGTTTGCAGATATTGTAAATTATCTCACTGCTCATGTTTTCCCTCCAGGTATGACAATTCAGGAAAGAAAGAGACTGGTGGCCATGTGCAAGCACTATTATTGGGATGATCCTTATTTGTTCAAATTCTGTCCTGATCAAATTATAAGAAGATGTGTGGCAGAAGAAGAACAAATGAGTATTCTACAACATTGCCATCAATATGCATGTGGAGGACACTTTGGACCAAAAAGAACAGCACTCAAGGTATTACAATCTGGTTTTTATTGGCCTAATGTATTCAAAGATGCTTTTTCTTTTTGCAGGACTTGTGACAAATGCCAAAGGACAGGCAACATCTCTTCTAGAAATCAAATGCCACTGCAAAACATCCAAGTAATCGAGCTTTTTGATGTTTGGGGAATCGACTTCATGGGTCCCTTTCCTAACTCATTTGGTTATTTATATATTCTTGTGGGAGTGGATTATGTGTCTAAATGGGTCGAGGCTGTCCCCTCAAAAACTAATGATCACAAAGTTGTTGTCAAGTTTTTGCAGGAAAACATTTTCACCAGGTTTGGTACACCACGAGCAATAATTAGTGATGGAGGGAGCCACTTCAATAATTTTCCATTTGCTTCTTTGATGAAGAAATATGGGATTACACATAGAGTGAGTACTCCATATCATCCTCAAACCAGTGGGCAGGTGAAGATTAGCAACAGAGAGATCAAGAGCATTTTGGAAAAGACAGTAAATACAAGGAGAAAGGATTGGTCACTACGCTTGAATGATGCATTATGGGCCTACCGAACGACATACAAGACACCCATCGGCATGTCACCATACCGTCTAGTTTTTGGAAAAGCCTGTCATCTACCAGTGGAGTTGGAACACAAGGCTTATTGGGCCATTAAAAGGTTCAATTTTGATATGAAACAAGCAGGTGACAAAAGAAGATTGCAACTAAACGAGCTTGAAGAATTGAGGCATGACGCATATGAAAATGCAAAATTGTACAAAGAAAGGACCAAGATGTATCATGACAAACAGCTAGCAAGGAAGGAGTTTTATGAAGGACAGAAGGTATTGATATACAACTCGAGATTAAGACTCTTCCAGGCAAGCTTATGTCACGATGGTATGGCCCATACATTGTTACAAAAGTCTTTCCACATGGTGCATTGGAGGTTCATAGCAAAGAGAAAAATCAAACATTCAAGGTGAACGGGCATAGGGAAAGCCGTACATTGAGATGAGTCTTGAGCCGCACGAGAAAGATGTGAATCTTCAAACCTATTCAATACATTGCATGAACTCATCAAGTCTAGCTGAAGACAGAAAACACAGTGCTTATTGGGAGGCAACCCAATTTTTCAGGGGAGTAATTACACTCTCTATTTATTTATTTCTTTAATCATTTCTTTATTTCCTTACTTTATTTTCTTCCCTTCAAACTAGTTGGTAACACATGCCTATATTTTAAGTTTTATGCGAACATTGAGGACAATGTTGCATCTAAGTTTGGGGGTAGTTGTTTATATTTGGAGTCTTTTGATTTTTTTTTTTTTTTTTTTTTGGATAAACAATTTCTTATGAAGTAAGAGTAAGTATAATTATTTACTTTAGGATTGTTGAGTTTCATAATTCCTTACAAAATTATATGAGTCATGCTATTATACATTAAAGATAAATGTGATGCTTTTTCTGCTTTTTCTCGTGATTATCCCCTTTAATCTAGTCCTAAACAGAGTTTAAGTAAATAGAGTAATTCTGAAGAAAAAAAAAAAAATTTTTTTTTGAATAAAGTCAATCTACTCCAATGTTTTGAGTTGCTTAGTAACTAGGGGTATTCATCACCAATGTTTACCTTTACGTCAAACGGCAACTTGAAATATGAGTATGCAAAGCACTTAAAGTTTGTGACTTGTTGAGTAGCCGGGTGGATTCATCACAAATGTTTTGCACTCGCGTAAAAAGGCAAGTGACAACTTAGAGAAGAGACTTACATAAAAAAAAAAAAAAACACTCTAGTTTGCTACTCGGTTTGTAGTAGAGAAAAGGGATAATCACAGATTGAGTGTCACATACTATAACTATAATTAATTGTATGGCAAATAAGATTGGGTTTGGAGCTATGAATAGACAATTGCACTGGAGAAAGTGGGTATGCTTGTTTTTACTTTATTTGCAATTGTTTATATTTTTAGTTGTAATTTTGATGCTTGCATAATAAGAATTTTTGTGTGATGGATTGAGTCAAGTATTTTTCCCTTGTTCATAATTTTACTTTTTGCTTGAGGACAAGCAAAAGCTAAGTTTGGGGGTGTTTGATGAACTCAATAATATTCACATTTAGGAGCAATAATCTTAGTGAAATAAGACATTTAAATGCTCTGTATGTGGTAATTTACTCTTCTTTTCTCTTTTCCATAGGAAACAGCCTAAAAGCAGCAAACGAAGCAGATTCAAGACTAATACAGACTGAGAGGATGATACACAGAATTTGCAGAGCATCAGTCGACTGGTTCTACAAACAAGGCGACTGGACAGAGAGATTGATGGGGCTCGGCACAGTCGACTTCTCCAACATCAGTCGACTTGACTGATGAATCATGAAGCCACAGATGTCTCGGTGCAGTCGACTTACATTCAACACCAGTCGACTATATCCGGCAGAGTGAAAAGATAAGATATGTAAAGATCCATCCTTATCTAAATCCAAGTCAAAGCAGAAAAGGAAGAAAAGAAGAAAACAGAAAGAAATAAAACGGAGATTAAAGAAGGAAAAAAATAAAGGAAAGAAGAGGACTTTTCTGCGAAAAGTGCAAACCCTAATTTCCTTCCCGTGTTCTATAAATATCAACCAACAAGCAGTATTCTGGGGGGGGAGGGGAACGACGGAAGGAAGGAACTTCTGAATCATCAAATTATCAACCAAGAGGATTATTCTATCAGCATCGAAGAAGAAGGAGATCGAGTACACTGAAGCAACAAGCCAGCCGACTGAGTGACAGCAGTCGACTTCTCAGACCAACATCATCAGTTTATCTCTTCTCTTTCTAGTTTTTATTCTCATCATGTATTCGAAACTGTTAGTAAATAAAAGTTTTATTATGTGGAACTAATTTCATAGTTGGGTAGATTGAAACCGTAGTTATGTAATGCTTATATTCTTCTGAATGCTATTCTGTTACTTATTGATTAAACCTGAGAGTATTGGTATAGATTTATAATATACAAATTTGTTCAGAAGTTCTAAGAGCAATCGACTGAGAGTGATAGCAAGTCGACTGCCATATAGAACCTGAGATTATCAAGTTTGCATGTTATAAATCTGAATATGTTATATGAGTATAGAGACGACCCGTATCTCATGCTCATAACTTGTAACACAGGAATCTTTAAGGGTTGTTGGTTTAATCAACTTGAAGGATCTAGATCTGATACCAATTTCTAGAACTTTGAGTGTTTGTTTGTTTCCATTGTTCTTATGTTTTCTTTAAGTGCAACTTAGTAGATACCATGCTAAATACTTAAGGAAAGAAACGAATTAGAGTAGATACCATGCCTAATTCTTGGCTAGGGAAACAATACTTTAAGGAGTAGATACCATGCCCTTAAAGGAACGAACATGAGTAACTAGAATAGTGAAGAAGGTGACTTAGCATTACTGACTACAGGTGGAAATCAAAGCCCAACTACTTAATAGATATTTGTGATTCAGAACTACTAGATCTAGTCATTTCTTTTAGAACAAAACTTTAAGATTCTTATCTCTGTTTTATTGGTTAGTAAGTTAATTTCTACAATCTCTGTGGGATCGACCCTTGCTTGTCACTACGCTTCTATAAAACGATTCGTACACTTGCGAGGTTTTTAATTTGTGTCTAGTTGATTTGTTTATTTAGATAACTAGATTGCACAACAGAGAAGTATCTCTAGTTAATCCCTAGAAGGAATCTCGTGGTTGAGATTACCTAGCTAGAACCATGTATGCTTGAATAGGGTATTGTAGCCTTCTAGTTAAAGAACCATGTTTGATTGTATATGGTAATGAAAGATTGAAAAGGAACCATGAACCCATGCATCTAGCTCCTAGGTGATTCTAACTTAAAAGAGAAACCAAGAATCTCATTACATGTAGTTCTAGTTCGTTTGGAAAGAAAACCGTGCATTATAGTTGTGTGAGGTCCTAATTGAAATTGGACCATATCATGGGGGCATTCCTCATCCGTATGGGTAATAAGGGTTGGATAGACCACTAGCAATAGTTAGTTCGATAAGGTTGTTATGTCGCCTTCGAGCTTCTCATTGGTAGAATGCCTACCATAGACTATTAGTAGATTCTTCTGTTGTTTCTAATAATAGAAGATCAAGTTTCTAGTAAGCACGTCTGGTTGCTTCTAGGTTTGATTACCTGTATGGTTGTTTGCATCTGGTTGTGCTCGTACGTGGCTCGACCGGCCCGTGCGTAGCTGTTGGTCTCATACGCGGCTTATTTGGCTGGTATGTATGTTGTCATCTCATACAAAACCCGCCTGACTCGTAGGTGGTTGTTGGTTCATATGTAGCTCGTTGGCTCGTAGGTGTTCTGGTTATCCGTATATAGCTCACTAGCTAGTACCTAGTTTGTTGTGCTCGTCTTGGGTGATATTATTACCCTAGGGGCTATCGACCATCAAGACATATGTTTTCTTACCCTAAGGAATTGTGGAGGAGTCACTCCTTGTGTACCGTCGGATCTTAACCGGTGTAGGTTGATCGAGGACCGAAGTATAGACGGAATCCAAGTTCAGGGTAGTGGCATGCATGTATGTTCGCATGGCCGGGATCTTGGATCGATGGGCCAAGAACCGAGTCCTGAGGGATTCTGGTAAGTCTAGGTTGAGCAGCCTAGTAGAGTTGTCTTGCGAAGTCTAATTTAAGGCCTAGCATGTTGTGTTTATAATATTGTCATCCCTAGGATGGTTTGGGTCAGGGACATCATTAGGGTAGTGACTTATAAAGATCGTTTACTTAGACCCTTGCCGGAAGGAGAGGAGTTGGGTGTAGGGGGCGCCTTACGACCAACTTGTCCCTTGGGGCAGGCCTTAGGTGGTGTTATTGGGTTGTACCTTCCCGTCAAAGGGATACATACGGTGGCGTCTCACGAGCTGGGAGCATGGGTGCGTATCTCACACTGTTAATTCCTAAATTGCCATGATAAGGCGGGCGGAGCTAGGGATGGATCCCGGAACTCCATCGGGTCCTATGTCGGGGATACGAACAAGCCATGGACTACGGTCTGGCTAGTGGGCGGCAGGGGGCTCTCCTGTTGGCAGAAACCCCGAGGGTTCGTCTGGTTTTTGAGTGAGGTCCGGTTAGCCGGGTAGTAGTGGCAAACATAGACACCACGAGCGGACTGCATTAGTGGGACATAGACACCATGAGCGTACTGCCTTGGTAGGACTTGAACACGTTTGCAACCTCATCAGTCACGTTGTATTTGTTAGGAACAGGTTGTGTACAATTAGAATTCATAACGCGGGTTCAAATCCCTATATATGGAGAAACGGCTTGAGATGGGGCGCATGTAGTATGGGCTGCATGTTGCTTCGGAGACTTGCTGACATTAGAATAGGAGCATCCTAGTCCTAGTTAATATTGCGTTAGATTCTAGTCATAGCACTCACGAACACTTAAACTACACCGACACAATTGCCATGCTTTCTGTATGTTGTTTTGGGAGATTCGCTGCTATGTTATCAGCCTTAAAGCGTTAGTGAATACTGACGTCCCCACTTCAATAGGTACGAGATGGCAGAAGTACAGGTGCGAGATTCAGGAGGACTCAAGGCAAGGAAAGCGAGGAGTCAGTTTCATGTTTAGTTCCGCTGTAACATGTATATGGATTATCTGTTAGTTGAGAGGTACTCAAATGAGAGTTGCCAAGTGTTGTTCTTCACTCCTTGTACTCTGATGTAATTTGTTGAAGGTGGTAATACTTGGGATTGTAAAGGTGTTATTGTAACACTATTGTAATGTATTGCAGTTGTATAATATCCAGACTTGTAATACATTGGGTGTTGAATAAAAAGTTTTAAATTCTCCTGTTTTTCTGTGTATTGTGACTAATTGAAGAAAAGGTCCTGGCTCGTGTCTCGAATTCTCTATATAGGAAGTTCGGGGCGCTACAGTCCATCAGTATGGGGATGAAAAGCTGTACTGTACTTCAACTTACTCCCCAAACTAGCCTGAAGACTCTCCCAGAAGTGAGATCTGAATCTCGTATCCCTGTCGGATACAATACTAACTGGAACCCTATGATGCCTGACAATCTCTTACATGTACCGCTCAGCAAGGCTCTCAGTAGACTGACCGACACGAAAGGGAATGAAGTGAGCACTCTTCGTCAGACGGTCGACAATCACCTAAACAGCATTGTGACCCTTAGGACTCCTCGGCAAAGCAGTTACAAAATCCATGGTGATATGTTCCCACTTCCACTCTGGAATATGAAGCGGTTGAAGAAGTCCAGCGGTTCTCTGGTGCTCTCCTTAACCTGCTGACAGATCAAACACTGAGCAACAAACCGAGCTACAACCCTTTTCATACCATGCCACCAGAAGTGAAGCTTCAAATCTCGATACATCTTAGTACTGCCAGGATGGATAGAATACGAAGACTGATGAGCTTCCTCAAGCAACCTCTGACGAACTTCACCCTTAGGGACACACAACCGGGAATCAAAACGTAGCGAACCATCAGCATGAATAACCATGTTCGTTCTGGACCCAGACTCAACCTCAGCTCGTAAACCCTACAACTGTGCATCACCAACCTGAGCCTCTTTGATCTGATCAACAAGAGAAGACTGAAGCTGGAGCGCAAGACAACACCAATCAGAACTCGACAACAAAACCTCCAAATCCAACCTCCGCATCTGCTCAATGAGATCACTCTGCTGAGTAAGGAACATAACTGCCGGTCTCCTGCTCAAAGCATCTGGCACTAAGTTTACTTTACCAGAATGGTATTGCAAACTGATGTCATAATCGGCCATAAGATCCAACCATCGCCTTTGCCTCATGTTTAATTCCTTCTGGGTGAAAACATACTTGAGACTTTTGTGGTCTGTAAAGATCTCCACTCGGTCTCCTAGTAAATAATGTCTCCACAGCTTCAAAGCATAGATCACTGCCGCTAACTCCAAGTCATGAGTAGGATAATTCTTTTCTTGCGGCCTTAACTGCCTCGATGCATACGCAACGACTTGGCCCTTTTGCATAAGAACTGCCCCAAGACCCTTACCCGAAGCATCACAGTGAATTACAAATCTGCCTAAACCATCCAGAATAGTCAACACATGCGCTGACGTCAATCTGTTCTTCAACTCAACAAAAGCCTCATTGCACTCATCAGACCAACAAAACTTTTTATCCTTTCATGTCAGTTTAGTTAACGGCCCTGCAATCTTCGAAAAATCTTGGACGAATTTTCAATAATAGCCAGCGAGACCAAGAAAACTCCGCACTTTGTAAACCGACTAGGAATAGGCCAATCCTTCACAGTAACAATCTTAGAAGGATCTACAGAAACATCGTCGCCAGAAATGATGTGCCCCAAGAAAGAAACCCTGTTGCGCCAAAACTCGCACTTGATGAGTTTCCCATAGAGCTGATTCTCTCTCTAAGTCTGCAGAACCACTCTAAGATGTTCAGCATGATCTTCATGATTCTGAGAATACACCAAAATATCAAAAATGAAGACCACCACAAATCTATCGAAGAACTGAGAGAAAACCCGGTTCATAAGACTCATGAATACAGCAGGCGCGTTCGTAACCCCGAATAGCATCACAAGATACTCATAGTGCCCGTATCTAGTCATGAATGCATTCTGCTGTATATCCGCAGCCTTCACCTTGACTTGGTGAAATCACGAACGAAGATCCAACTTTGAGAAAATAGCAGCCCCATAGAACTGGTCAAACAAATCATCGATCCTGGCAAAGGATACCGGTTCTTCACACTAACACTGTTCAGTGCCCGATAATCAATGCACAGATGATGACTACCATCCTTTTTGTTGACAAAAATGACCGGAGCACCCCAAGGCGAAACACTTGGTCTGATGAAACCCAAATCAAGCAACTCCTGAATCTGCACCTTAAGCTCTGTTAGCTCAACCGGTGCCATCTTGTATGGACTCTTCGATATCGGTGCAGTACCAGGCTGAATATCAATACCGAACTCCACATCACTATCAGGAGGTAAGCTAGGCAACTCATCTAGAAAAACATCCTAGAAATCTTGAACTACTAGAGGTGCAACCTTACAGCCTGAGTGCAATTCCATCGCACAATCAACCTCTACCACTGCAGTCTTTGCTCGGCCAAGGAAAGACTCCCCGACATGGAACTCAAATTTAGCTCGACCTGGAATTCTGAAAACAACCTTCTTGGCACGGCAATCAATAATGGCATGGACTTCACCCAACCAATCCATACCTAAAATGACGTCGAATCCTGAATTCTCAATTATAATCAGGTTGGCTTTGAAATCTGCATCCCCAATAACAACGAGACGTTGCCTGCACTCACTGGAACAAATGACAACACAACTACTTGTCAAAATATTCCAAGCCTCTGACATGTTGCTGCAATCCAACTGATGGCGGGCCACAAATCGAGAGGAGACAAAAGAATGGGTTGCCTCAGAATCAAAGAGAACATGGGCGGGAAAAGAGCAAACAAGGACGACACTTAAGGAAACAAAAGACAAGGAGAAGGAAAAGCAGACAATCAAGGGTGAGCGAAAACAACAATGCAGAAGATAACAAAAAGAAATAAAGCAAGACCAAAAGAAAACAAGGAAAGGAACAAAAGGGAAAGCAACAAAACAACAAAAGCAAAATATACCTGCCACAACTCCATCAGTTATCTCAGCATCCACAGCAGTCAAGTTGAAAGCCTGACCTCTCCTCGGAACAACGGCCCTCTGACCGGCATTCTATCATTGAGGAGGAAGCGGTGGCCTAACTGGACCACGAGCTGGAGTTGCCTGCTGGACAGGACCCCTAGCTGGAAGAGCCATAAGCTGCTACAAGCAATTCTGCATAGAATGATCAGTAGCACCACACCTAAAGCATTGGCGAGAGGCACGAAAATAGTTCTTATGCTCATGCCCAGAGATTTGGCAAAATTCGCAAAAACCACCCCTCGGAAAACCAGCAGAAGGATACAGAGCTGCTCTGACAGGATGGGCAAGCAAAGGCCTTCGAATAGGACCAACAGAAGGCCTAGCAACAGCAGCGGGAATAGTCCGCTGAGAAGAAGTCGAACTACCATGAGCCTGCTCCTGAGCTCGAGCTGCCTCAAGAGCATCAGCATATGTACGCAAACGGAGAGAGACAAGATGCCTCTTAATATCCTGCTCAAGCCCATTCGTGAATCTATGAGCCTTATCCTCTTCGGTTGCCACAAGAATGGCTGCGAAGTGGTTAAGTCTGGTAAACTCAGCGGCGTACTCATCTACAGACCTGGAACGCTGTTGCAAGAAAGTCTCATGTTACAACATTGTTTGAACAATTATGTAACAAATTCCAAAATAGAATAATGACTTAACCTATTTACGGGCTAGGAACTGCTGCTCCATCTTAACTCGAGTACTATTGGGGAAGAATTTCTCCAAGAATCCCCGAGTGAAGGTAGCCCAAGCAATAGGCCTCTCAAGTCGCTCGGACTCGGCCATCCATCAGATATGAGCCAGATCCCCCAACTGGATGGAAACCACATCCACCCTATCAGCCTCAGAAACACGAGCCGCTGACAGCAAGCGCTCAGTCCGGATCAACAACTATTCAGCCTCGAAAGGCATCTCAGTGCCGGAAAAACGATCGGGATGCAGCCTCATGAAATTCGTGACTGTACCTGGACGAGGCAGAAGAGCAGCCTGCACAGGCACAGCGGGAATCTGACCCCGAGAAGCTTCTAGAGCAGCCATCACTAGATCACTGTAGTTCTGCTACTGATTAATCAGCCGCTCGAGCACAATAGTGATAGCCTTAATTGGATCAGGCTGAGATTGAGAATAACCCATATGAGCCATAGTCTGCACAAAAATCAAAACAGTCAGCATTCGGATCCGAGTTGGTAAAAATTTCATTTTGCATATATATATTTATGTGTGGTTGATGAAATGTTGTGCAGATCCCAGTACGAGCCAAGCTTGTCTAATATATTAGGCAACTAATATATTAGCCAAACATGGGCTCTGATACCACTAAAAGCCTTGTCACGTACCACTTTCCAAAAAGAGTACGGAATACGGATATACGACTCAACCCAGCGAATGATTTGCATCATCCATAAGCAGTTCAGAATCTTTACAACAAATCTCAGAATAATCAGAGTCAGAAGCCAAAAGAATCATCCTCAAACAGACATATATATCTCAATACAAAACAAAGTGCCAACAGAAATTAATTGAAAACCAATAATACAATAGTCTCAAATAAATAGATCTGAACAAGTTAATATCCTGGGTCACATTGCCCAAATACAAATAAAATCCAAGTACTCAAATACATGATTCAAAAACAACAGATAATAATAATAGCAAAAGAAGTCCAGCACTAATATTTCATTTCTCCAATTCCATCGGGCAAACGACCATCCTGATCTGCAATCAATAAATTGTAGGAGAAGGAAAAAAAAAATAAGTACCCGTCAATGCAAGTTACGGGCCGCTTGTAATGCAGGATACAAGTACATGGACAACTAAAAAATCTAAATAATAGTAGAACAGATATAGAATGGTATAGCATAATCAACTAGCATGGTATACTAATATGTGTCAAGTGTCAAAAGTCAAATACCATGAAGACAGATATACAGATAGTGTCAAATAATAATGTCAAGTGATAGTGTTAGACAGATAATCAGATAATCAGATAAAAGATAACAGATATTGGATACAGATACAGACACAGATGTCAGATTCAGATACAGATTCTTATAAGTCTTGTATTAATTACTAACTAGGTAGAACTTCATGTGCCATCCTTTTATCACATGGTTGCTACATTCAAAACAGTTACAAATGTAGATTTCATAGGGGATCATATAGGGTCGTGTACTCAGGGTTCAGATAGACAGATATCAAATAACAGATGCAGACAGACAGATAGAACCTAGTGGTTCTCTTATTCCCTACACCTTCCTATAGGAAGTAATGTAGAAAGGGTACAGAATAACCGATAACAGATAATCATATGGAAAACACGGGCCCCCTTCTAAGTACACATTTCTATGCTTTCTCACTACTAGATCTTTCCCATAAACCCCGGCTTGATCATTTTATAATTATTATCAGACAGATGTATATGTGCACAAAACAGAGTCTAGCATGATATAATGACCCACAAGTTTAGAATAACAGATAAGCATGTACAGATGGTAAGTAGTCACATAACAGAACAAAATAGAGTACTTCCTAATTCAGGACAGTACGACAGTACAGTACTAAAATAGCAATTTCTGTTAAACCTGAATCCCTCAGAGAATCTAGAAAATAGACTTCCAACTGAATCCAGCGAATACATATAAGTCATATAGTTTTTTAGAAAAACATAACTCAAAACTGATTTGAATCCACAAAATATGTTCAGCCAGAAATTAGTAAATCAAATTCAAAGTCAGGAAAAAAGCATTAAAACATCATAATAAATTCTAGGAAAAATCTGGGGTATTCCCCTATATGTCTAAAATCAAAATATAAAGTTTCATAATTTTCCAGTAAGATTAGTTTAGCGAACAAAAATCAGAAAACATCAAGAAACGATAGTTTGGCAAATCTAGAGTTCCCAACACTGCTGTACGAAAACTGTGATATCTCGCAAACCGTGAAACGAAATCCAGATCCGTCAATAGGAGATGAAAATTGATAGAATAGTCTAACTTTCATATTCACAAATATTTTTCATATAGGAAAAAGAATTAGGCTGAAAATACAAATCTTTACAGAACAGCGAGCAAAATCTAGCAAGTATAGTTTTATAAACAAGCATGAAATGGTATACAAAACTCATCAATAAAATCCACCAAAATTCTGGGTAATCCCTAAATAGGTATAGAAATACTGTAAAAAATTTCAGATCAAAATAATATGCTTAGCACTAGTATCAAAATAGTTTGGTCATCGAAATCATCAAGAAACGAAATCTAGAAATATAATACACCTCTGTAGTAAAACAATCATATCTCATACATACGAAAACGAAATCGATCTATGTCAGAAAATTTGGAAAGAAGACAGATTTCTCTAAAAATCATGTTTAATACTGAAGTTAAGATACTGACCTTCGTATCTAAAATAGCAATCAAAACCGATCATCGACAAAAATATAGATTTTCCTTTAACAACAAAACCAACATAAAAGATACGAAACTCGTTCCAAACACAACCAAATATGTTATAGAGTCTACTAAATGTCCAAACAACATGAAATATGGTATATAGCATGTCCACAACAAGTATATCACATGGATCCAAACAAACACACAAATTCTCATAATTATCTCACAAATATAATCACATCAAGAACGGTCAAAACCTAAGTTGTTTCATGTCAAATTTGTGTCGTGAGGCAACTACGGTCAAATAGCACTATAGAGACAATACTCATCTAAAATACATCACACACGAGTTGTCTCTAGAACCTAACTACACTACAAGCAGAATTTATCACTTGTATCATACAAAAGAATTGAGTACAAGTTACTTGCCTTAACCGAAGACAAAAACGACGAAAACCCAAGAATAATGGGAACGGATCCCGGCAACGAACACAACGAGCAAAACCCACGAACACAAGTCACGAACCAAAGCAAATACACATGCAACTTCGAGCATGTGCAAACCCAACAAGAGGGAGAAAGAGCGATCGGGAGGGTGAGGTGGCGGCGGCACTGGCTGAGAGCTGGCGCTGCTGCTGCCTCTGTCGTCGACGCACGACACCGGCAAGGGAGGTGGACGGAGGGAGAGAGAGATGGTGAAGGAGTGCTCGGGTGTAAGGGTTGGCGACTAGGGGTGTTGGGTGTGAGCTCGGATGATGGTGACAGAAGGGGTAGTCGGAGGGGCAGTGCAGGTCGGGATGGGGGCTGGGGTGTTTTTCTGGGCTGACGGCGCAAAAACAGAGAGAGGGGGGAGATCGGGGTAGGGTAATTACGGTTAGGGTTAGGGTTTTGGTAGGAGGTGAGGGTTTTATATAGGGTTGAGTTATGGGGTTTGGGTATTGGGTATTTGGGTTGTGGATAGTTTAGGAGTTATAGTTGGATTTGTCTAATAGGAGTTGATTTTAATGAGATTTGTATAGGATTTAAAATAGGATTGTAGGCTATTTTGGCTTTGGTAGTTAATTAGGGATAAAAAACAATAGGTTAGCAACCAAACCACCACGAGCACCTAAGAACAAAATAAGAGAACAAGAACCAAATAAAGAGCAAAAGCAATAATAACGATCAAGAACAAATCAAGGGGCAGAAAAATAAATCACAAGGCGATCAAAAATGAACAAAATGAATATATATTGAAAACAACTCCAATATACGGTCCAAAGAGAGTATAAATACTCAAGAAAGAAGAAAAATAAACAAAAAATACCAAAAATGAAAAAGAGCGGTTACACTTTATTTTCTCGGCTTATTATTCTTTAATATGATCAATCATGAACATGCAATTGATGCAATCAGTGGGAGCGGTCGTATCAAGATAGTCATATCACTTCTTAGGATATTGGGTTCTAGAGGTGGCCCCTGTGGATTCTAGAGGTATCCTACGAAGATTCTAGAGGTGAACTCTGTCAATTCTTACAACGTGTTCTTAGTTCCATGTGTAACATCCTGAATTTCAAACATAGGTAATTCGTAGAAAATACAGGATCTTTTACTTTAACTTCGTACAAATTTACAAGGAATTTAAAACTTTTTATTTACAACATGTTTTTTACAACTACACCACGAAAATAAATGAATACAATCCAATTTTATACGTTACAAAAGTTTTAGGATAACTAGATAAAAGACATTAACCCAATGGTATTGTAAAAATCATATAAATTCCAATACTACTCCAAAAATAGGTTTATTAGTTTCATAGGAATCATAAATGATTCCACTACAACTTTGTAGTTAAGATCATCTAAAATCATCCTCAATTACTTCGTCTAAATTTATTTGCAAAACCGTAGGTTCAAAATTCGAAAACTGCAGCTTATGCTACTTGTAAAAATCATAGAAAATTATATACTTCATGAAACTTTGTGTTCTTTAGATCAAATTAAAGGTACACTAGTATAATATAACTTTTTAGTTATAAGTTTTCCCAAAATATTTTGTTTATAACCCAGAATTCTTCAAAATCTACTGTAGGGTCGAAATGTTGTACAAACAGCCACTCTTCAAACTTGTAAAATTCATTATAAATTCAATTATTCATGCAAAATTGGTTTCTTAGAATATAAAGAAAGGTTAATGAGTCTACTTCAACGTCTTAGTTTTGACTTTTCTGTAAATACTTTATCTAAGATGTTCAAATGATCAAAACCCAAAATGTGTACAAATTTTCAGCAACTAGCCAACTGCTAAACTAGTACTATGTTTGGATTTTATTAAAATAGTAAACGACATCCAAATATTATGAAAGTTTAGGGCGATGTTCTTGACATATACGATATGCTCCTATAAAAATTTTGTCCCTAGATTCCATCTAATAGATATGGTTTTTTTGAAGGGCAACTAAAACTTAAAACAGCAACTTTAAAATGTCTCCAAATCAATCATATCATAATTTCAAATATTCAATCAACAACAAATAATCTAAACATGATACTACAAATATATAAGTTACCATGCATCTAAAAAATTACACGTATCAAGCATTCTACTAATAAAAACTATATTAGAAAATTGAAGAAACACCCACCTCAAATGTAGAATTCATAGTCGGAGAACTCCTAGAAGGTAATGTTCCAAAGGTCCAAGCTCCATCAAAATGGTGGGCCTCTTCCTAGCACAACCCGCAATCTCTTCTCCCTCTTTCTCTCTTTTGTTTTTGTTTTAAGTTGTGTTGTTCATGAAAAAAGTATGGACTATTTATAGGAAAATTGTGTGGCCAAAATAGCTCCCCACTTTCCAAAATAACTCTCCACTTCCCACTACCTCACACCACTCCCCCTCATTCTCAACCATGGTGAGAAACACGTGCACGTGTAGTCAACGTGTGCACACACTATTCATACAAATTTTATTATTAATTTTTATTAGGTTAGATGTGTGTGTTACCCATGGCAAGTGTACCAAACTAACTATATTTTGAATGTACACTTTAGTGCACACAAAATTAATCATGGGCTTTAAATTAATTTTAGTGGTCCACAAAATGGATTTAGTCTTAATGGATTTTAAATAAATAAATCACACAATTGTGACTAGAAAAATGAGAAGAAAAATATTCATGACTCAAGAAAATTTTAGGAACCAACACATGCACTGCAAACACGTGCGTCGTACGTAAAAACAAATATTAAAATACAAAATGGATTTGATCAACAGGGAAATATTTATAAATAATCGAAATACAACATACAAAAAATACATTTTGTTAATTTTATATATACGACAATGTAATCAACACGTGCATAGAAAACACGTATAAAAATATATTTGAGCCAAAATATGAGAAAAATTAATTTCAATTTATAAAACGAATTCGAACGAGTTATAAAAATAAATAGTTGGAATACGTAGAAATATTACACGTAACGGTGGAATATACGTAATCGTCACGTGTATTAAAAACACGTGCAATACACATAAAAACAAAAAAAAATAATTTTAATATTTGAGTTGGCTTAAAATATGATAAAAAATGAATTTTGAGAGGACATAAAAATGCATAAATACTCGAAATACAAAATACGTAGGATATTTATATTAAAATACGTTACGGATATTACCCGTAGCGGTAAAAAATACATGTGTGTAATACCCGTGGACAAAATTGTCATGGCTCAATTTTGCAGGGTGTTATACCATGTGGCACTTAGTTCTATGTAGCACTTAGTTCTATGCGGCACTTAGTTCAATGCAGCACATAGGTTCATCACCCAAAACAATAGCAATGACTGCAATAATAACGATGCATTTGACGGTAGTATCTAGACGGCAATCAAGAAAGTATTAAGGGCAGTAATCATGACCATGTCAAGAGGTGAAAGCAAATACATGTATCAAGGACAGAATTTATGACAGTATCTGGTGGTATATGCAAATGCATGATATGAGGAAATCTATTGATCTACTTTATTAGTGCAATTTAACATGAACGAATAACAATATATATATTTCAAGAACCCATAATAGGAATCTGAAGGGCAATACATGTCATCGCTAAAACTCACTATCCGTTGCTGAAGGAAAGAAAAACTAATTCTGTAAGGGGTTGGAGAAAATAGACTCTCCTATGAATCCAATGCCTATTCACTCGACACATTCTAAGTTCAGAAGCCATGCCAATCAGTGAGTTCTTTATAGGTCTAGGATTGAGGCAGCAACATGCGGTCAAATTCTCATGCTTATAATTCAACTGAAAATCATTAATAAATCTTACAAAAATCATAATCTGGTCCCTAATAATGTCTATTAACACTTAGGTTAATCTCATATTTTAATTCCACTAACATGTTGTTATTTCAATTAATACACCGGGACGATACATCTCAAACAGTATTCTAGAAATTTAGATGTTACAGTACAAAAACATCAATATCTCACAACCTGTAAATCGGTTTTTGAAACCGAAAGATGTTTTGGATTCTACGCTCAGAGGGATACAACATACATATATAAAGTTCTAAATTTATTACAGGAATATAGGTCAAACTCTCAGTACAAAGTCATTCAAAAGACAGGGTAGAAAATATAATACTTTCATTTTAAAATCTCGATTCACAAAAATATAATTTTATGACCAGAAATACGTTTGCATTCATATTCAGTAATTAATTTAGATTTCTACGATTAACATGTCCAAAGCATGGTAATATAATCAAAATAAATTTGTTACATTATATATATATATATATATATATATATATATATATATATATATGAGTAATGCTCGGTTGAAAACGGGGTTGTTTTCAACCGGATGTGAAAACAGTGATCTGAGTCGTTGGATCGATCTTGATTGTGATCAACGGTTCAGATCGAGCCCGCTTATCACCCATCTCACTTAAGTGGCGGAGGGGTAATTTGGGAATTTCGTCCCAAATAACTCTTCTCCTCATTCGCTCTAAAATATCGAATGAACGTAGGCCGTTGTTTGAAATAACGGCCTAGGTTATAAAAAATTGAATGAACCTAGGCCATTGTTTGGAACAATGGCCTTTTTTAACCTAGGCCGAAAAACGGCCTAGGTCCAAACTACGGCCTAGGTTCATACAACCAAAGCAGATCTGTTTTCACGGGTCTGTATATAATATCATATATATATAATGTGATATATATATATATATATATATATATATATATATATATATATATATATATATATAAGTTGTGCTGACGTTTGTATGCAATATGGTGACATGACAATGAAATTATATGGGTCTTTCTATGAATATCGAATAAAAAAAATCAACTAGGACGGTTCGACATGTGTATACAATAAGTGGTTCAAGATTTGAATAAAGCAAGAAAGGATCATGAATGGAAGTCGATAATATGATAGGTCAATAATGATTAGAACTACTTGCAAGAGTTCAAGAAACACTTACCTCTATACAATGATTACGAATGTGGATAAAAAATCGACCGCAACAATGGCGGCACAAGGGCAGCAAGCGACGATAGCGACAACGACAACAATATGGCTGCAAGCAATGACGACAATGATGGAAGCAACAGTGGCAACAACAATGGTAGCAAGCGACGGTAGTAAGGATGGTGGGATTGGTTAACGGTTGCTATTTGGAGTTGAAGAGTAAACAACCAGCGGGAGCTGATGGTCAGGTATAGTGTGCGGGTATGGAGGGAGCAAGGCAGTGGGGTCGGGATGAAGGCAGCAAGAGGGGTGATGGGTTTTGTGGTAGGAGATGAAGTTGCAGCGGAGGTCGGGTATGGTGTTTTGGAGTTGGCGGCTGATGGAGTTGGTGATGGGATTAGTGTTGATTAGGGTTAGGATATAGCGATTAGGGAGATTAAATAGATGGGATGGTGAGTTAGGGTTTGGGCTTTGAGTTTTAGGTTTAAAAATTCAAATAAAAGACCCACAATAATAGAATGGCTAGACAAGATTTCGGTTTTATCAATAATTAATAAATAATTAAATAATCTAGTGTTGTAAATGAGTTCAAAAGATCGGGCAAAACATAGATAACTGAAATGAAGGAAATACATAGAAAAATACGTACAACTGAAACAGGGTGTTACATCCATATTTTGGACATTTTTTATTGTTTACTTTGATCCATTTTCATTCTATTTCTTGACTATATTATCTTGTTTATTTGACTGGTGTCACGCCCCGCTTCCCAAAATATGAAAATACGAGCACGTAACAAAGGCCCAGCGAATGATGTAAGCATCATCCATAAGCTGTACCAATCTAACTCAACAATATAAATATAATCACAACCACACAAGAGTAAATAATCATATGATCGAAGAATGAATTCAATAATCAACGAAATAATCCATAACATTATTCCAACATCTGGGATAAAAACAAACTTCGGGTCAACAAGGCCCGAAAACAAAATACAATAATAATAGCAATGTTCAAAATGAAATAGCATAAATAGATAATCAATGCAGTATATTCCTTGAGCTCCAATCTCTAAAAGTGTTGCTCACCAAGTCCTTCGGGTATTATTTCTTAAGTACCTACAAACTCGTGATCTGAAGTAGAAAAATAATGTCTGTTAGAGCAAGTTACGGATAGCAAGTAGTGTGAAACAAAGAACAAGAAAAGCATGATATATCAAGAATAAGGGACTAGATCAAAGTCAAGTTTGAACAACAAGGTTGGTGATAAATAAAAGGGTCTATAATTAATTATGCAATAATCACTAGTTACAATTAATGATCAATGTCGATGAAAATATTCAGGATCAAGCATGAAAGTGTCAATCTAGGGTTACTACTCATTTTATTAACTTATCTAATGCATGTAATACTGTGTCTCATACCATAGGTTCGGTGCATGCAAATAGTGATCGTTAAGACTGTGATTGTGAACTATACAGATTGTGTGCTCGGCACAATAACAGTAATTTACAATCAATAATTAACAATCAATACTTCAACTTCCATAACAATAATCAAAGTAATCAATTAGGGACCCTTACCGAGTACAGTCTCCAATTGTTCACTACCAAGTCAACCCTTAATACCCGGCTTGTTAATGTTTTATTACATCCTAATGTGAGCATGCAAGAATATGTCAAGGTTGTATAATGCAAGGTGTAGCTAATTCTACTCATTACATGCAAGGCAAAAGTGTTTATACCAATAAATAAAACAAAGCATACGTTCTCGATAGCAAGATGTTGGTGTACAAAAACAGGTTTTCCCGTTGCTACAAGCAAGCAAATCAGGATCCGTTAGAAGTTCTAGAAACAAACTCTCTATTGGTTCCAACACATATATATACGACATATGAAAATCACAGTGTCTAGATGAAAAATCTTATTCTTTACTGGTTTTATGTTCAGGAAGCAGGTAAAAGGTCATGTTCATATATATATATATATATATATATATATATATATATATATATATATATATATATATATATCAGGTCTGAAAATTTATCAATTAATTTCACAAAAATTCAGGGTGACTCTTAGTCATGTCTAGTCTCAACCAAATTAATTTAAAATTTTAATTCAACTGTTAATATTTTCTTTTAATTAACAATTCATGTTGATACATATATAACGACGAATTTGGAAATCTAGACCTAGAAGCATTACAAATCTGATATCCTGCACATTATAACTCAAAATTCAGATCCGTCAAATGCTCTGAAATGTAGACTCACGGAGCTACAATTGTTGTTTACAAAGTTCAATTAAACTACAGCAACTAGTCCAAAAGTATAATCCAATATGAGACAGACAGCAGGCCAACAAATAGATTAATATGAATTGACAATAATTGAAAATGCAAGCACGTGAATTCATGGAAATTAATCAACAGTAAATTCCTCTTAATTAACAACATGGAATTTTAACATTTACAAGGCATTTCATTGCAATTAATTCATGAAAAATCATATTCAGTCGAAACATTCAAAGCATCAATCAACCCTATAACATGATTCTAATTTGCTTTCATGTATTACGTGCATATGCAATTGTATAATAGGGCATGGGTTTGAGTCAAAGATAATGACACGAAAAGAGAATTATCACTTGGTTTCGCCGATGAATCCGTGATAACCTCTTCAACAAATATCAAGCAAGGATTTATACGCTGATTGGATTATGAACTACTTGCGGGGATCAACAAAATTCTTGAACACGAATAATAAAGGGGTTCAAGAAGACTTGCCTTATACCGACGATTAATCAGAATGAGAGAATAACGGGATGAGAATTCTGACGGCAACACACGTGCAAAGCACGGAATAGCAACATAGTAAAAACGGCAAGGCGGGAATCATGAAGATCGACGACGGTGGTTGTGGCGGTGGTCAGCAGCAACACGATGGAGGACGACAGCAAGAGTAGTGGTCGAGGTAGGGATGAGGACGAGGTGGCGACTGGGGTGTGGTGATGGGTAATAGAGGTCACGAGGATGAAGGGAGGTCGACTTTGGTGGTTGTCGAGCGGTTGAAGACGGTTTGGGACTGTCAGCAGCGGTGGGGAAGGGTAGTGGCGCAGCAAGTGGTGGCGGTCGGGAGTGGTGGTGCACTGGCGGAGTCACGGTGGACTACGATGGTCAAGCAGGAGGGTCCAGTCGAGGTCGTAGGCGTCGATAGTGGAGGATCAACGGTGGCAGTAAGGTTGTCGCGCGGTTGGAGTCGCGAGTAGGAGGAGGCGATGGTGGGCTGAGGGCAGCAATGGCAAGGGTGCTTTACGAGGAAGATGAGGAGGAAGTGGTCGATGGAGGAATGGAGTTCGACGGTTGCGCACTGAGGAGGAAGGCGGCGATGGGGTTGCAGTGATGGGGGGTGCTGGCATCGAGGGTTTCACAGGGAAGAAGAAGAAGGTGAAGGGTTTGCATAGTAGAGGTTGGGGTTCAACAATCGAAGAAGATGAAGAGTTTGGGGTTTGGGTTGTGGATTAAGAAGAAGAAGAGAGAGAAATGGGGGATTAATCAGGTAGTTAGGAGATAATGGGGATCATGGGGAGGAAATATGGGGATTGGTTGTTAGTGGGAATTAGGGTATGTGGGTTGGGGTTTAGGATCTAGTAAGAGATGGTTTTGGGTTTGGGATCCAAATAGACAATTAAATAAGTTTATAAATGGGCTAATTATGATACTCAAGACACAAGGATAAAATGAGAGTAGAGTGCACAAATAATTTCAGGGTTCAGCATGAGAAATAAAAATAGATTGAAGAATTACAATTGGTTTCAGATGAACAAAAATCCATAATAAAATAAATACAAGGATCAAATTACAAGAATAAGAACGGAAAAGTGTTACAAAAAAAAATCCAAAAAAATCATAAACAAGGGTTACAAATCCTACCCACCTTACAAGAAGAATTTTGTCCTCGAAATTCCTTCAAGCGGGTCGTAGGGTAACCCAAAAGAAAAGAAAAGGAAACTAATCGAACAGGTGAGGGAACTTCTTCTGAATCTCCTCCTCAGGTTCCCAAGTCAAATCACCGGGCGAGTGAGGACTCCATGAGACCCAAACAAGCTTGATGACTTTATTCTTCAGGACTTTCTCACGCCTGTCCAAGATGGAGATTGGTTGGACCTCGCATGATAAGTACGGCCTCACGGACAACTCTGAGTAGTCAAAGACATGACTGTCATCCCTGATGTACTTCTTGAGCTGAAAGACGTGGAATACATCATGGACTACAGCCAAATCCGATGGCAGTGCGAGCCTGTAGGATACCTTGCCCACTCGTTCCACAATGTCGAATGTACCGATAAATCGGGGACTCAGCTTGCCCCCTACCGAAACGGAGAACACCCTTCCATGGCGAAACCTTCAGGAAAACATGATCGCCTGCCTCAAACTCCAGAGGCCTTCGATGACAATCAACCAACTTCCTCTGCCTGTCCTGGGCCGCCTGCAAGTGCATCCTGATCTGAGCCACTGCATCAACAGTCTTCGTGATCAACTCAGACCCTAAGAGTCCCCTCTCTCCAATGCCCACTCAACAAACTGGTGATCGACATTTGCGACCATAAAGCGCCTCGTACGGAGATGCCTAAGAGAGTTCATATTCATAATTTCATATTTCATCATGTTTCTTTTACTTCATTTTCCATGCACAATTTGCATAATTTTAAACAACAATCTCATATTTAATCTTACTAAATTTTTACATGTCAAATCTCGTTTTAAATCTCTACACCAAAAATTCTTTACATTTAAAAAATGTTTGTTGTATTCAATTAGTACAATCATACTCTAAGAAACTTTAATAATTCCTTCTTCTCAAAAATTGCTTCTAATTCCCATTTTAATAAGTCAAATATTGTAGAAATAATTTTCATGGAGTCTAAGTATTTTTAGAAGAATTCTAATATTTTTTCTCAATTTTTTATACATTAAAAACTACTAAAAATGAAAATGGAAGAAAAAAAATCAAAATTCTCAAAACAATGGCCAAAGGCCAGATTCGAACCTAGTCAACCCCCCCCCCCCCCCCCCCCCCCCCCCCCCCCCCCCCCCGTGTGAAGAGTAACTGCCCTAAATTGCACCCGAGAACCAGTAAGTCCAAGGTGGCTAATTGTTATATAAAGAACTTAAATTATATTTAAGGTCTGGCTCTCGGATTTGATTTAAAATCCAATTTTCACAAAAACAGAGTCTCTTGAGAGACTCGAACCCAAGACCAACTACTCCGCTCAACTACAGTAACGCACCCAAAACGCACCCGAAGACCAGTAGGTCTGAGTGACTAACCAATATAGAGTCGGATTAAAATACTTTTGTATTAGACTGTACTGTATCTAGTTCTTCCTTTAATAAACTCAATTTTTCTCATTCAATTTGTTCTTATAAAAATCTATATCTTTTCCAGAACATTTTTCTTTGAAAAACAGTAACTTATATTTTCTTAGATTGTCAAAATATCATTTTTATACACATAATAGACTATTTCTCTTTAGTTGAAAAAAATGGAATAATAATACATTTTCGACATAGAAAAAATTTCTTTTTAGAAGAAACTTTTATCAACATATTCTCCTTTCATTCACAATGTGTTCATACAATTTTTCATCTTTAACAAAAGCTCTTAAATTAGTCTTATGATTACAAAATTAATCTTTTCTTATGTTTCAAGGAGACAACATAGATGATACTCTAGTGAATATGAAATTTTTCATAAATGCAATTTAAAAACACTTATTGCAACTAATCGACTTATCCCACAATCCATAGACATTATTTTGCATTCTACAATTCATTCATAAGTGCAATTTTTCACATATTGCATTCTACAACTCATTCATAGCAAAATTTCATATAATCATATTTCATCAATTCATATGTATTCTAGCATGTAAATATATTAACCAAGAATCATAACAAATCTTAATTAACACATTTCATTCCATTTTACTAACTTTTTTATGTAGTTAAACTAGAGTGTCTTTTCTTACTAGTCTCTTCAAACAAGTATAAAACAACTTTTCCTACTCATTTCTAATATATTCACAATTTCAAATCCTAGCATGGTATCTATGTTCGAAGTTTGAGAAATTGCCCACCTTATTGAAGAAACAAATAGAAACTCCTAAGAAACTCCTTAAATGCACGAATGGTTCCCTTCTCCTCCTAGTTGTGCCACAAAATTCGAGCCTTCTCCTCCTTACTAGTTTGAACCCGAGGTCCTCTCCTCTTGATGCTATGGCCGGCCTCCAATGTTGCAAGAGCACACAAACACATAACCTCTCAATCTTTTTCTCACAAAATTCTTTTTTTCCTCTCAATTTGTTTCTTTTCTTTTCTTTTCTCTTATGAATATTTCTAATGCAAGTCATGAAGAAGATAAGGGAGGGGTATTTATACACAACTCAAGCTCAAATGGAGGGTTGAGATGAGTTTAGATGAGAGGCTAGGATGCATTTGGGAGTTAGAAGAACTACTCATGATCACATAACCACTCTTCCACTCTCTTCATCTCTCCCACTCATGAAACAAGGCCGACCACCCCTTCTCTCACTGCATCCACGTGCTCGTGCAATGCACGTGTCACACTGCATACTACAAATTAGTTTGTACTTCAAATTGTTAAATTAATTGTTACTTGATCAAGTCTACATTACAAGTTGTATTAATTCTTATTAAAAATAACTAATGGGCTAATTAGGTGGGCTAAAAACATGGGCCCTCTAATTAAATTAATTAATTTATTTAAGTGGGCTAGAATTAGACTATTAGGCCTAGAGATTAAAATAGGCTTTAATTTAAAAGAGAAGAAATGTTTATTCATGAAATAAGAATACTTTTTAAAGTTAAAATACATATATTAAATTGCACGTACAAAACACGTGAAAATTAAAAAAACTTAATTGATTAAAAATCCAGGATGTTACACCTTGGGAATCTTATAAATGTAGTGTTCCAGCTTCTTCTTCCCTACCTTATGGTCCTACTGCGAAGAATGATTTTCTCCCTTACGATGATAAGTTCAAGGGAGATAAGTCGGTTGATTATGATGATTTGCTTACTGTAGAGGAAGATGAAATCTTCACCCAATCTGAGCTGAAACCTAATAAGGTATATTCCCTTTCTTTGGTTCTTTCAGATACCTTAATGATTAAGTGCTTTGATACCCATATATTTGCATTATCTTTCAATAGTTTGAATCATTACTCTGATTCTTATTTAGATATGACTACTTATTTGAAACACACTGTTCAGGATTATCCTATTATCATTAATTATCATAACAATGTTTCTGAGAATGCATCAGGATTTCAATCTCCTATTATCAATGATTTTAAGTCTCCTAAAAATCTTTCTATGGCTTTAATTCCCTATGATGGACAATTTAATTCTCCTGGTTTTATAATTTGGTCACTCCGTTAGCAGAGATGCATCCTTCTTCTAAAAGAAAATACATCAAAAGGAAGTATAACACTGCTAAGATCAGTGGTAGTGCTCACTTTCAAGCCAAGAAAACTAGTTATTTTTCTGTTCCTACTAAGGATTCATGAACGGCACTAGTGAGGAACATGGAGATTCCTCCTATCTCTATTGAACACTTACAAGGTACTCCCTTAGGTTCTATTTATAAAATTCATTTTGTAATGATGTGATCAGATCTATTGCTTGTGATATAGGGTTGATGATCGATTATGCCTTCAATAACCATATTGACTTTATTAAAGCCTTGGAAATTTCTAGAGCTACAGAGAATATTAATTTTAATGATTAGTGTTTCCTAAAATATTTGTGGTGTTCGTAGCTTACATAGAAAAGAAGCTATTTATGATCTCATCTCGTCTCATAAATGTGACATTATTTCTATACTGGAATCTAAAAATTTTTCTATTTCATGTTCTATCAAAAGAACTTTAGGTGGTCATTTCATTTCGTAATGGATAGCCTTAGATGTTATTGACTGTTGTGGTGGTATTTTATTTGGATTCAAAGCTTCTTAATTCAATAGTATATGTCCTTAAAATGAAATACTTTTTGGTTGTTGTTTTGATTTGGTTTGAGTTTAATTGTCTTTTGACTATTGTTTCTGTGTACAGTCCTTCTATTGCTAATTTGAGAAATAAATTTTGGGATGAATTTATGTCATTTCAAGGTTTAATTAATGGTTTTTTGTCATTTTGTGGGGACTTTAATGTTACTAGAATTTTACATGAAAAAAGAGGAAAATCTTCAAGAATTAGTGATTCTTTGAAGTTCAATGATTGTATTAGGTTTTTAGACCTGTCTGATCTCCATATCAATGGTAGACTATTTACTTGGTCTAATAATCGACTTGATCCTTCGATGGCTAAGTTAGATATATTCTTAGTTTCTAATGATTGGATATTTACTTTTCATAATTGTATGGTCCAAGCTCTTCCTAAGCCTTTCTCAGATCATGTTCCTTTGAGTCTTCATTCTAGCTTCAATTTTTCAACGCCATATAAATTTAGAATTGAAATTTTTTGGCTTGAACATCAAATTTTTGTGAACATGATTATCTCATGGTTTTGCTAGAATTCTAGTAAAACTCCAATTGGTTAAAAATGGCTGCAAGAATTTTAAAAAGTGAGATTTGGTAATTTTACTGTGTTAAAAATTTCTTACTTATCTATTATCAATTCTATTGGTCAACTTGAACAACTTGGTCCTATATACTGTTAGGATTGTAGACTCAAATACACAGGCACGATGAGTTGGAGTTGGAGAAGAAGATGAGAAGTCACGATACAGTAAGAAGAAGACAGCAGCAGCCAGCTAGAGAAAAACAACAGGAAGGGACAATCGACTACCCAGCTTCTATTTTGGTGAGACACTATTGCAGTCGATCGCATGTGAGTGCAGTCGACCATGAGCGGCGCTATGTGTTTATTTGGGTTGCGGGTTTTGTATTCAATTGGCTGGATTTGTATATATCTTTTAGGGTTTACTTGGGCCTATATATATATACACACACATTTAAATCCTAAGGTTTAGAGTACCGAACTGATCATAACTACAACTTCAAAAGAGGTGTGTCGAGTGTTTCAAAGGAGAGAGAGATATTAGAGAATGATCTTTTTGTATCTTTTTATTTCTTAAGGAATACAAAATATTTGTTATCTCTGCATATTATTGTTGATATAGCTAAAAATAGGGTTAAATTGGAACCGTCCAAATCGAGCACGAATCTTAAATCCCAGGGGTAAAACGGTAATTTCACTTATAAGCAGGTCTGAAACGGGTTCTGGGTCTTTTCTCCACAAGCCTAATAACCCGCGAACGGGTCCACCTTGACTGGGTGCGGGTCCAAACCCGCAAGGAACCCGGCCTACCTAGACAGAATTAGGGTTTCTGATTGTATTTAATCAACGGCCCTGATTCACTCTATCCTTTAACTAGGAATTAGGGATGTCATTCCTAAATTGATCCCAAAGGCTGCTATAAATACTCCCCATCCACCACCATTAAGAGGTAATCAATCTTTTGCCAGTTAACGCTTATTCATAATCTTTTCTGATTACTGACTTGAGCATCGGAGGGTGCGTCGCCGGGATCAACCCCGGTGTATCGCACTTTTTGCAGGTGAACGGTGGGAGTCAATGGTCAAACTTTGGTGGAAAGGTTTCAGGTTTTCTATTCGGTTTTCCTAAGAATCCACAAATTCTATCTGTTTGCCCCCACAGCAGATTTAGCTGTAACAGATTGGTGCCGTCTGTGGGAATTCACGAATAGAAATCCTTCCTCTTTCCTTGGTTAAGATCATCTCCAGCCATGCCTCCCCAAAAGCTAAGATCCAGAAGGTCCAACCGTGGGCCCACTCCTCCTCAACCACAACAGGAGGTCCCCCTCCAAACCGTCTAACAGCAGGGGCAACTTCCGTCGCAGCCTGATCAGCCCCTGCAGCAGGAGAAACCTCCTCTTCAAAACCTTCAATCCCAAAGGGCTCCACTCGGGCCCCAGAATGCCGGCGCACGGACCGCACGTCCCAATCCTCTGAAACAACCCCTTCATCGTGACCACGTCTCCGTGCACAACCCCTCTAATGATTCGATGGCATCTCACAACCCCCGAGCTTCGAAGACCTCCGCAATATCCTTATCAATCGGCAGAAAGAAGAGGACCTTCGCCACCGTTTGGATGAAAGGCGGGCCCGTGAGGGAGCCTCCCGCCAAGAACGTCCAAATGAGCGATCTCATCGCCGAGACTATCGGAGGTCCCCACCTCACAGAAGACAGAGAGAGTCTCCTGAGCACCATAGAAGAAGACCTTGTTCTCCCGCCGGTCGTCAACCTCGGAGGGATGATACCGCACCTATCACCCGTGCCGAATTCTAGCAATTCCAAGCAACCGTCTTGCAAGCCCTAAACCTCCGGTCGAACAATAACAATGCCCAGAGGGTCCCCACTCCTCCAGTTCAAAGTCCTCGCCATCGGTCCTTAACCCCTCCTCAAGCTCCGAGTAACCGTCATCGCAGTCCTCGCCATTCCCCTAGCTACCATCGCCGAACTCTGCGCTTCCCTTCTTACGAAGACGAGTCCAGAGACTCGTTTGGCTACCATCGGAGGGATGACAATGTCTATCGTCGTCTCCACGAGATGGAGAGGCGCCTCGGCCAACTAGACAGGGAAGAAGAACTAAGAGGAAGGACCCTCCGTCCCAGCCGACCTCCCTTCTCTCGAACAATCATGGAGGCATCGGTTCCAATAGGCTTCAAGCCCCCGCAGTTCGAGACTTACTCTGGGGAGTCAGACCCCGTGGACCATATCGAGAGCTTCAAGTCCCTTATGTTGATCCACCAAGCTTTCAATGCCCTACTGTGCAAAACCTTCCCTACTACTCTCAAGGGTCCGGCTCGGGAATGGTACTCTCGCCTCGCCCCATCCTCCATATTCTCCTTTGAACAATTTGAAACCCTCTTCGTCACCCACTTCGTGAGTAGCCGCCGCACAAAGAAGACCAGCATCTCGCTACTCTACCTCAGTCAGAAGAAGGGTGAGAAGCTCAGAGATTATGTGAAGCGATTCACCGTGGAAGCTAGGTCCATTGCTTCCCTCGACCAGTCGGTCGCTGCAGCAACCTTCCAGTCAAATGTCCTTAACTCCAGCCTTCGGTCCTCCCTAGCCAAGAAGCCCTCGCAAAACTTCTCCGACCTCCTTCTCAGAAGCGAAAAGTATATTCGGGCTGAGGAAGCTGAGCATCGCCCCACCTTCGAGGGGTCTTACTCCGGGAACAAGAGAAAGGCAGCTGAAGAAGAGGGAGCTAAGAAGCTCCAGAAGGATAATGGGGGACAGTGCCGCCCACCTCCCAGATTCAAGAAGTTCACCCCTCTTAATGCCAATATTTCCACTATTCTCATGGAGGTTGAAAAGGAAGGGGTCCTGCCTCCAGCCTCGAAGATAAATACCCCCGGCAAGAAGAGGGACAAAGAAAAGTGGTGCCGATATCACCGAGACCACGGTCACGACACCAATGATTGTCTGGCCCTGAAGAATGAAATTGAGGCTCTCATTCAGAGGGGGCAGTTGACTAAATTCTTGAGAAAGGACCGAGTTGATCCTCCTCCTCCCCCCAGGGGGGCTAATAAGCGTCCTAAAAGGCGCGATGAGACTCCCGAGTTTGAAAAGGAACACATTCTGCATCTCATTCATGGAGGCCCCATGGGAGGCACCTCCAACTCCTCTCGAAAGGCTTTCATCAGGGAGGTCAACTCAGTACACGGCATTCCCCCTCCCAAAGGCCTCAGAGTACCGGTCACTTTTTCAGATGAAGACCTCGAGGGTGTCCGAACTCCCCATTGTGACGCACTAGTCATCAACCTCCATATGGCAAATTTCAAAGTGGAGAGGATTCTGGTCGACAATGGTAGCTCCGTTAACATTCTCTTCCTCGTGGATTTCCGAGGACTCAAGCTATCGCGCGACAGGATCAAGCCCGCCGGTTACACGCTCCATGGGTTCACGGGAGTGCCAGTGACTATCGAAGGGGTAATCACCCTCGACGTAACCGCTGGCAAAACTCCTACTACCCGTACGGAGCCGATGAACTTCATGGTCGTCGATGTCCTGCTGCTTATAATGTGATTCTAGGCCGACCCGGCCTAGCTGCTCTAGAGGCCATCCCGTCGGCTTACCACCTCAAGATGAAGTTCCCCACCAGGGCAGGAGTAGGGGAAGTAAGAGGTAGTCAAGAGATGGCCCGCAAATGTTACATGACCTCCACCAGGGGGTCCCGTTCTCTCCCTCGAGACTCTTGAGATTCCCCAAGGGAACGCCCAACCTATGTCCGAACCGGTGGATGAGCTGGAGGAAGTGCTCTTTTCCAAACAGGATCCGAACCGCAAGTTCTTTATCAGCAAGACCCTCCCATCTGCCCTATGTTCCGACATAGTCCAATGCATTGGAAAGAACCATGAACTCTTCTCTTGGTCGACTGCCGACATGCCAGGGATCTTCAAGGAGCTCCTCGTCCACCACCTCAGTGTTGCTCCGAGGTCCAAACCAGTCCAGCAGAAGAGGCGCAAATTTACCCCTGAGCGCTAGCAAACTATAAAGGAAGAAGTGGAAAAACTCCTTAAGGCCCGGTTTATACAAGAGATCAACTACCCCGAATGGCTCTCCATCGTTGTTATGGTTAAGAAGGCCAACGGGAGTTGGAGAATTTGCATCGACTTCACGGACCTGAACAAAGCATGCCCTAAAGATCCATTCCCTCTCCCAAGCATCGACACCTTGATTGATGCCACTTCGGGCCATGAGCTGCTCAGCTTCATGGATGCCTTCTCCGGGTATAACCAAATCCGAATGTTTCCCTCGGATATCCCGAAGACCTCCTTTGTTACCGATCAGGAGCTCTACTGCTACAGGGTAATGCCCTTCGGGTTGAAAAATGCAGGCGCGACCTACCAACGCCTTGTCAACAAAGTCTTTCAGAACCAAATCGACTGAAACATGGAAGTGTATGTTGATGATATGCTAGTCAAGAGCATCCAAGGGGCCGACCATGTTGCCAATCTATAGAAAGCATTTGATGTATTGAGAAAGCATGATATGAGGCTCACCCAAACAAGTGTGCGTTCGGGGTTTCGTCGGGGAATTTCCTGGGCTTCATGGTCAGCCAAAGAGGAATCGAAGCCAACCCCGAGAAGATCAAAGCCATACTGGACATGGCTCCTCCCAAAAGTGTGAAAGAGGTTCAGAAGCTCACGGAGCGCCTCGCAGCCATAAGGCGCTTCCTGTCCAAGTCAGGGGAGAAGTTTCTTCCTTTCTTTAAAGCCCTCAGGGGGGCTAAGGGCTTCGAATGGGGTCAACAGTAACAAGAATCTTTCGATCAGCTAAAGGCCTACCTGGTTAACCCCCCTATCCTCAGCAAGCCTATCCCCGGGGAAACACTCTACCTCTACTTAGCTGCCTCTGAGCAAACCCTCAGTGCTGTCCTAGTGAGGGAAGAAGACAAGGCTCAGAAGCCCATCTATTACGTGAGTAAGGTACTTCGGGATGCCGAGCTTCGGTACCCAAGATTAGAGAAGATGGCGTACGCCTTGGTTATGACAGCTAGGAAGCTTTGCCCTTATTTTCAGTCCCACTCGGTGGTCGTTCTTACTGACCAACCGCTTAAGCAAGTTCTGTACAAACCCGAGATCTCGGGCTGACTAATGAAGTGGTCGATCAAGCTGAGCCAGCATGACATATCATACCAGCCTCGGACCGCAATCAAGGCTCAAGCCTTAGCTGAATTTATTATTGAGAGCACCATCTCAGAGGTCAGTCAAGCAGCAAAAGGGCCTCCTATCTGGGCAGTATATGTAGACGGGTCCTCTTGCACCGAGGGGAGCGGAGCCGGGGTCATTCTTGCAGGCCTAGATGATTTCGTCCTCCAATACTCCCTTCGCATCAACTTCAAGGCCTCCAACAATGAAGCGGAGTATGAAGCCCTTATAACCGGCCTCGGTATGGCTCGCAAGGCAGGGGCACAACGGCTCCGAATATTTAGGGACTCGCAGCTGGTTGTGAATCAAGTCTTAGGAGAGTACGAGACGTGAGATGACCGAATGGCTAAGTACCTAGCTAAGGTTCAAAATCTCATGGCTTCATTCGAAGAGGCGCTAATTCAGCGGATCCCCAGAGAAGAAAATTCCCAAGCAGATGCCCTCTCTAAATTGGCCTCCTCCTCCCTTCAAGGTCTCGAGCAGACCATCCTGATTGAAGTGCTCCTAAGACCGAGCATAGAAGAAGAAAACTCCCGACTCAATGGAGTCGCTGCTCGTCCAACTTCAAGATAACTGGATGAAACCGCTGATAGAATTCCTAAGAGATGGCCTCCTCCCTGAAGACCCTAAGGAAGCTCGTCGAGTCCGAACGAGAGCGGAGCGGTACACCCTTGTTGAAGGGGTCTTGTACAAACGCTCATACACCCAAGTAGACGGCAGACCCTACTTGAGGTACCTCTTCCCGGAAGAAGCCTCATATGCCTTACAAGAGCTCCATGAAGGTATAGGCGGAGCACATTCAGGTTCAAGGTCCCTCTCCAGGAAGGTATTAAATTATGGGTACTTCTGACCTACCCTCCTACAAGATGCCGAACGACATGTCCGACAATGCAGCTCCTGTCAACAGTACTCCAACATTCATCACCTACCCCAAGCACAACTCACCTCTCTATCGAGTTCGATCCCTTTCGCAATGTTGGGAATGGACTTGCTAGGACCATTTCCACCAGCTCTCAGCCAACTCAAGTTCTTAGTCGTGGTAATCGACTACTTCTCCAAGTGGATAGAGGCCGAACCATTAGCTACGATCACCGAGAATAAAGTACTGCAGTTCTTTTGGAAGAACGTCATCTGTCGGTTTGGCGTGCCTCGGGTCCTAATAACAGATAATGGAACACAGTTCACGAGGGCCGTATTCCGATCTCTGTGCAAAGACCTCGCCATTCAGCAATGCTTCTCCTCTATCTCCCATCCTCAATCAAATGGCCAAGTGGAAAATGCCAACCGACAGATCCTCTCCGGTATTAAGAAGAGGCTGGATAGATCGGCCAAAGGCTTATGGGTGGATCAGCTTCCTAATGTACTGTGGAACTACCGCACTACGAAATGGACCCCCACAGGAGAGTCGTCATTCAATCTCACCTATGGGTCCGAAGCTGTGATCCGCTTGGAAGTCGGCCTACCATCTCCTCACCTTATGGCCTATGAAGAAGAGCAGAATGCCAGAGAACTTCGGGCAAATTTGGACTTGGTTGATGAGCTTCGTGAAAGAGCTTCAATTCGCCAGCAGAATTACCGAAGAAGAATCGAGCTGGCCTACAACAAAAGGGTTCGTCCTACCAATCTCAAGGAAGGGGACTTGGTCCTCAGAAAACTAGCTATCTCCTTCCCCAGCCAAAAGAGTAAGCTAGCCCCGAATTGGGAAGGACCCTACAAGATCACCAAAGAAGTTCGCCCCGGAACATACCGTCTTGAAGACCTTGAGGGCAGAGAGATTCCCAGGACTTGGAATGTTGACCATCTAATGAAGTACCAAGAGAGCGCCTGAACGCCTCTCTAAGTACCTTCGGATGTTGAACCGTTCCTTTCTTTTCACTTGTATTTTGCTTCTTTATTTTTTCAATGTAATTACGGCTTGCAACTTAGAAGCAGCCGACTAGTAGTTATCAATAAAGAGCTTCTTCTTCCATGTTTTTCCTGTGATTACTTGCATCTCTCTGTTTTTAATTTCTTTTACTTAAACGACGAGTTCGGAGTCCAACACTTGGCTCGACTCCGCTTCGCAAGTTCGCTCTTAAGCGAGCTAGAAGTGGTTCGCCATTCGGAATTGCTCCCATAACCGTTGAAACTAACTCAAACGATGAGTTCGGAGTCCAACACTTGGCTCGACTCCACTTCGTAAGTTTGCTCTTAAGCGAGCTAGAAGTGGTTCGTCATTCAAAATTGTTCCCACAACCGTTGAAACTAACTCAAACAACGAGTTCGGAGTCCAACACTTGGCTCGACTCCGCTTCGCAAGTTTGCTCTTAAGCGAGCTAGAAGTGGTTCGCCATTCGGAATTGCTCCCACAACCGTTGAAACTAACTCAAACGACGAGTTCGGAGTCCAACACTTGGCTCGACTCCGCTTCGCAAGTTCGCTCTTAAGCAAGCTAGAAGTGGTTCACCATTCGGAATTGCTCTCACAACCGTTGAAACTAACTCAAACGACGAGTTTGGAGTCCAACACTTGGCTCGACTCCGCTTCGCAAGTTCGCTCTTAAGCGAGCTAGACGTGGTTCACCATTCGGAATTGCTCCCACAACCGTTGAAACTAACTCAAACGACGAGTTCGGAGTCCAACACTTGGCTCGACTCTGCTTTGCAAGTTCACTCTTAAGCGAGCTAGAAGTGGTTCGCCATTCGGAATTGCTCCCACAACCGTTGAAACTTGCTCCGACGACACTCGCAAAGTTCTTACAACCATACTAGACATGGGAGAAGAGTACTTGGAGGTGCTAAACCTTTGATTCCTATGGTTCGTTTAAAAGTTGAAGTTAGACATTCTGTGCCCTTAAGAAGAAAGATTTGCTTCTGATTATGAGTAGTTGTTAAGAGTTGGAGGAGTTGTACTTGAATAGATGCCCACCAACAAAACACAAGAGCGCAAGAAAGTAAGCAAACTTTCATTTCATTACAAAGGTTCAACATACAAAGGAACCCAAATTACAAAGCCAAACTGTTCTACTACAGAAGACTACAAAAGCTCAAAGAAGCATAATTACACCGACTCATTCAACGCTTCTTCGGAATGGGGATGTTTCGGTTCAAGGACACCCGGGGCGGCGCCGGCTAACCTCCGAGCTCATCTCTAAACCAACGAACCGAGATGCCTCTTCGGCACTACCTCTGACTGTGGCTCCAACCAAAGTGCCACTGGACGTAGCAGCCACCCCACTCTGAGAATCGGCCGGGCTCCGCCTAAAGGCAGGCAAACGGGTCGCGAGCTCATAAAATGAGATCCCCCTCTCCCTCTCTTCGCGAGTACACGACGTACTTTGGACGTTGATCCTTTCAGGCTGAGGTTTGAGGCGAGCAACTTCCTCCTCGAGCTGTAGGATCCTATCCTTCAAAATGTCGTCCTTCACAGATATCTTAAAACGAGGAAGCCGACCAGAGCCTTCAGCGCCAGAGCTATCGGCTATGATTCGATGGAGGTGGGTCACTTCGATAATTTTGTCAACTGTAACCCTCCTCAGCTCGTTGATCTTCGCCATCAACTCGTCGCGCTCGGTCATCAACTTACCCACTACCGAGGCTAACTCCTCTTCCTCTACCAAAAGTTCTTCTTCAGCTATCTTCAGGTGATGAACCTCCGCTAGCAGTTCGCCTTTCTCTGTCTTAGCATCGAACAGTGCCTTTCGGAGCGATTCCACCTCTCCTTCAAGATGAACCTCGCGAGATCGCTTCCGTAGTTGTTTCAGCTCGGAAAAATACCCTCTTGTCGTTGCCTTAAGATCCTCTGGGTCCAACTCACTCTTGAGGAAGCACTCTCGGCTACGAGAGAGGGCCTGCTTCGCTGCTTTTAAGTCAGCACGAAGACGAGCGACTTCGGCTACTGAACTCGACTCGGCAACCTGAGAAGCAAAGACATATCAACACGAAGTACAGAAGGCGATGCCCAAAACTTAGCCAAATTTTGAAGAAATTCCCTTTCAAAACACTTCAACACTTAGTCGAATTTGAGAAAAGATTTCAAACAAAACTTTATTCATATCAAATAGCGGTGGCCGGTCCGCTAAAAGGCAGTACATCAAAAGAGAAAAATGTTTTTTTTACAAGAACGAGGAGATCAGGGGTCCACCTGGGGCGGTAGCTCGGAAACAGGCACCTCGGTGGATGGCCCCTCGTCCCCCATCACTTCGGCTCGGGGGTCGGTTGCCACAGTCTCAGGAACGGCAGGTGCCTCGTCATCCTGCTGCTCGTCCTCCTCCTCTTCTACCTCCTCCTCTTCATCATCTTCCTCGCCACTGGGCCACAGCCTGTACCCCACCCTCTCGAAGCCGGGGACGCGAGCCTCGGCGTGATCGAGCACTCTGGTGTAGGACAGCTCCATGTTCGATGCCAAGTGCTTTTTGGCCTCTGCCTCGATCTTCGCCATCTCCTTCTCCACGGCCTCGGCCTGTTCCAGCTTAACCGCCTCCAACGCCTTCGCTGCCGTGGCCCTCTCCTCGGCCGCTTTTGCAACCTCCGAAGCAAGCTTTTCCTTCGCTTGTGCCAAGGCCACCTCGAGGTCGGCGACCTGGGCCGCCAGAGTGTCCGAGAGACGCTGCTCGGCTCCGAGCTGCTTCACAGCCCTCACCCTCTCTGCTCGGTCTTTATCGCTGAGGGCCTTCAGCTCCCTCTCTGCTCGAAATACTCCTCGAGGAGATGGCCGAAGTGGTTAGTGGTCTGCATGAAGAAACAATTAAAACACCAGGAAAGCCGAACTAAAGACTTAGATGATTTTCAAAGAAAAAAAAACCTTGAAACAGCAAAGGGGACTTACCGACATGAGCGACCGAGCTACTTCGAGAGCGTCATCACCTGTCGTCCCTGCCTTCAGAGCGGCTCGGTCCTTCGGGGTCGGCAGGTGCCGAATAGCTTGCATGCTCATCAGTGAGTCTCCTAAGAACCCATCATGATTCTTCACTCGCCAGTTGGGGACGAACAGATTCTTGTGGGCCTCGGTTAGAATAACCTCGACATGTTTAGCCAGTAGCGGGGCCTCCAGCCCTAGCGCCGGGGAGACGGAGAAGCCCTCACCTACAGGGACAGAAGGGGTCGGCTGGACAACTACGGCCGAGGATGGCTCCCGAGGAGAATAAGTGACGACTGCCGAAGGTGTCTTGGTGGGTCGTCCGGACGAGGGACCCGTGCTCGTCCTCTTCCTCTTCTTGCCATCACCGGCTTTGCTTCGTTCAACCATCATTCCCCTAAAGTCCATATTCAGTGCCTCTGTCCAATCGAAGAGAAAATCAAGTTAGAAAAAAAATGTGTACAAGGCGTTAAAGAAAAGAAAATCACAAAGAGATGTCAGGAGCGTACTCGGGTCGATCGGACTAAGGCCCGACCCGTGCAGCACCTCCTCGGTCATCTCCCTCCAACTCAACATCGGGAGACCGATCAGCTTGGCCACAACCTCCTCTTCAGCCAGGGTCAACACCGGCTCAGACTTTGCAAACTTCGGCACCTCCTCCTTCCACCGGGTCGGGAAGTCCCATGCCGAGGGCCCCTTTATCAAGAAGAACTTCCCCTTCCACGACTTTATCGAGTCAGGATTCTCTATCAAATTAACCCCCTTCCGAGGTGACAGGTAGTAGCGAGGCTCGAGCTTGCTCATCCTGTTGATTCGATATAGGCTTCGGAGGATGACGAGGTTCGGGTCTACTTTGGCAGTTCGGCATTACAGCAGAAAGCCGAGCACGTGGCGCCAGGTGTTCGGCATGAACTGTATGGGGGCCAGACCATACCACCGAAGGACGACCGTCACGAAGGGATGCAGGGGGAAATGCAGACCGGCATTCAATGCATCGTAGGCGAGGATGCATGTGTCCGGGGGGAAGGCCGGGGAGGACTAGCGTGTACTCCGTAGGGATGGCGAACCCCTTTCTAATCCGTAGTAGATCCCGCTCGGTTAGCATTGAGGGGAGGTCGTCCACCTCGATGACCTCCCTCGGATAGTTCTCCTCATAGGCCTCCGCACGACCGATGATGACCTTAGTCAGCAGCTCACCACTGTACTGCCTTATCCCAGTATGACCGAACAGCACGGTCGGCATCCGACCCGACTCGCCCGCCTGCCTAACGGTCTCCACCACCTCCTCGACGATCACGGACCAGACCACCTTCTTCCCCTTCTCCTCGGTCGCAGACGATCCAATTACCTCATTCCCCTTCCTTAGGCTTACTACTTCTCTCTCCTCCTCGGCATTCCGACCTCCCGATGACGAGGCCTCACTTCCCGAGTTCACTCGTGACATCTCGAATAAATATCTAAGACAAGGAAAACTGACCTTGAAGTGATGTTCAAGGTCGGAAAGAGTTTGCCAGAAATCGCCTGGCCTTCGCGACAGCTAGTGCAACTGCCCTTGAGCTCAGATATCCGCTAGCAGAGCAACTCGAGAAAAAAGTTAAAACTTGAGAGTAAAAATTGAAGAATGAGCAAAAGGGTGAGGGGGTGAGAATTTATAGCCAGAAGGCGACTGTTGGGCTTTTGAAACGTTTAGAGGCCCATTAAGGGAGATGAAACGACAAAGTAGAGAAAGCTGTAACGGTTCAGAGGAAAGACGCGTCGGTTCACTTAACATCACCGCTCGGCGACTCGTAACTTGCTGAGCCACTGAGGCATTCTGCCGAGCTACCGGGGCACCGACCTCCATATATGGAGAAAAATGCCGCTGAGCCACTTTCACCATCAGATTGTCTCAAAATTCGCGCCTGAATCTGATCAGCGGCTTAGATCACGTCACGCCCACAAAACGACAAGATAACGTTTTCTCGTGATCTGAACCCCCAACTTCGTAATTCGTGCCATGATGAACGCACCGGATCCAGCAACGTGGCTTAACGGTTCGTGCCGAGCCGAGCCACAAAGACACTCTGCCGAGCTACTGGAGCACCGACCTCCACATATGGAGAAAAATGTCGCTGAGCCACTTTCACCGTTAGATTGTCTCGAAATTCGCACCTGAATCTGATCAGCGGTTCAGATCACGCCACGCTCACAAAACGACAAGATAACGTTTTCTTATGATCTGAACCCCTAACTTCGAGATCCGCACCATGATGAGCGCCCCAGATCCAACCACGTGGCTCAATGGTTCGTGCCGAGCTGAGCCACAAAGACACTATGCTGAGCTACCGGGGCACCGACCTCCACATATGGAGAAAAATTCTTTATCTAGATGAATCTTTTTATCAACTTGTTCCCCTTTTATTCACAACATGTTTATACAATTTTTCATTTTTTTTACATAATCAAAGCTCTTAAGCTAGGCTTATGTTTACAAAACAAATCATTTTCTTATGTTTCAAAAAGACAACATAATTTACAATTTAGTGAATAATATTACTCATACAATACAATAAAATCAAAACTTACTGCAACTAGTCAATTTATTTCACAATCCATGGATATTATTTTGCATTCTACAGTTCATTTATAGGCACATGATTCATCGTATTCTAGCATGCAAATATATTAATAAAACATCATAACAAATCTTAATCAACACATTCCAATTTATTTTACTAACTTTTCATGTAGATAAACTAGATTTCCTCTCTTTCTTACTAGTCTTTTCAAGTAAATGTATGGCAATTTTTCTACTCGTTTCTAACATTTTCACAAATTAAAATCCTTGCATGGCATCTACATTAGAAGTTTGAGAAATCACTCACCTTTCGACGAAACAATTGAAAAAAAACTCCTAAAGACCTCATTGAAAGCACGATCGGCTCCCTTCTACTCCTAGTTTGGTGTAATTTTCGAGCTCCTCCTCCTTGCTAGTGTGAACTCGAGACCTCCTCCTCCACTTCTAGCTTTGGCCGGCCACCCAAGTACAAGAGCACACAACACAAAAACACTCAATCTTTTTCTCACACCACTCTTTCTTTTCTCTTACACAATTGCTTCTTTTTCATTTTTCTTACTCTTTGAAAATTCTAAGTGTAAAGAGAAATGAATGGCCAAGGGAGCTATTTATACACAACTCAAGCTGGGTGAAGGGTTGAGATGAGTTTGGATGGAGGGTTTAGATGCATTTGGGAGTTAGAAGAACCACCCACCATCACATAACCACCTCACCACACTCTCCATCTCTCCCACTCAAAGACCAAGGCCGGCCAAGTCTCTCATACACATTGCACGTTCATTTGCAATGCACGTGCCTATTCATGCATACTACAAATTAGTTTGTACATTAAATTGTTAATTTAATTGCTACTTGATCAAGTCTACACTCCAAGTGGAATTAATTATTAATAAAATGAACTAGTGGGCTAATTAGGTGGGCTAAATCCATGGGCTCTTTTAATTAATTTATTTATTTATATAAATGGGCTAGAATTAAACTATTAGGCGTAAAGATTAAAAATAGGCTTTTATTTTAAAAAAGAAGAAAATGTTTATTCATGACATAAAATAATTTTTGAAGCTAAATACACATATTAAATTGCACGTACAAAACACGCGAAAACAAATGAAAAACATTATCTTTAATTATTTGAAATTTCAGGATGTTACACCCTCGACCCGAACCCACTCCGTCGCCTACCCCGTCCCTGCCCCTAGCTGCCATTTCTTCTCCATCTGAAATCCCCTTCAATCCTAACCATCTCCACAAAACCCTCCTAATACCCTATAACCAAACCATTTAGCCCAAATCCACAAAACCCTATATTTCGAAACTTTTTCTTTTTCTGTTTTCAACACACACAAAAAATAACAAAGAAAAAAAATTACAGGTACTACTACTTGATGGAATCTCAGTATCTCTCACATATTTCTGCCTCCACCGACTTCCCCGCTGCAACCTTATCTCGTTCCTCCTCCAGATTCAAACAGCAGCAGTGCCACCTTGAGTCTGCTTCTGGCCTCCTACCTTCTCCCAGCATCATTCCTCACCCTACCCCACCTCTGCTTGCACCCACTTCACCGTCATCAACCCCACACCCTGTCCATCCACCATCACTTCGCCTGTCTACATGTTCCACTTCTGGTATTCCTCCGGCACATTATACACCTAATGCCCCTGGTCCTTCTGACCAGTTTGGTTTTACCACCCTAGCTTCCTACTCACTATAGTTTTATGCATATCTCACTGATATACATTCTACACGTGAGCCCAGAACCTATCAGGATGCAATTCAATATCCTGAGTGGAGGAAAGCTATTGTAGAGGAATTCAGTGCTTTTGATCATACTAGCACTTGGGATGTCATTCCTCTGCCAGAGGGTGTTTAGGCTATTAGCTGCAAGTGGATCTTCATGTTCAAATATCAACCTGATGTATCTATTGAGCGACCCACGGCTTGTCTAGTAGCCCGAGGATTTACTCAGGAGCATGGCTGTAACCGCTGTTTTCCATTTTCTGTATTTTTGAGTATTTACTCATCTTGTATTTCTCCATCTCTCTTTGAACCGTGTATTCGATCTTCATTTTCAATATATTCATCTGTTTGATTTGTCGTCTTTTTATTTGATCTTCTTGATTCAATTTATCTGCCATTATTCATTTCTGATTGACTGAGCTAGTTTTTTTATCCTTATTAATAAATTTTTCATGTAGTATTTTATTTATTTATTTATTTTTGTTCCTATCTCCCATTTTGGATCACCCTATGTTCTATTTAATTATTCCTAAACCCCATTCTTATCCTCCTGGATCCTTGAGCAAACCCATTATTATACCCATACCCTAAAACTCTATTGGATCCCCACCTAAATAAACCCATTAGTAACCCCTCTACCCGATACCCTATAACAATCTCTAAACCAATAACCAGTACCCACTCAACCCATTATAATCCCAAAACCCTATCTCTCTAATATATAAACCCATCTGCATTACCCTGTTCACCCCGTCACCAACCCTGGCTGCCTTTTTCTACTTCATACCCTACCTCCCATTGCACCCGACCTCCTTTCAAACCCCTTGCACCTCCGACATTCCCCTGCGCCCTTGTGTCCTTCTCCCCGAGCTCTCCCGACCCATCTCCTCCCCCCAGCAGACCCAACAGCAAGCCCACATTTTCCCCTATGCTCCTACGCTCAGCACCTCGACAGCAACACCAGACCGTGATGGCGTCACCCTCCTGCAGTCGACAGTAGCATAACAGCATCCCTGCCCTGTGCTCTAACTAACAGCAGAAACTGCAGACAGCGGCACTATCTCTCCTCCGTTTTCCTCTCTTCGGTGCGGGTGTTGACCATGGGTGTGCATGTGATCTCATGTGCGCGTAGTTCGGGTGTTCGTTCGTCGTTCGTTAGTAGTGTTCGTGCCCGGGAATCCATTCCCATTATTCTCGCTTTTTTGCTTCATTTACGTCGTCGACTATAAGACAAGTAACTTGTATACTTTTCTGTTGCATATACAAGTACTAAATACCACTTGTAGTGTAGTTGTTTTCTAGAGACAATTCTTGTGCAAAACCCTTGTTATGTTTTGTCACTATGTGTGGATCCTTCCGTAGTCGTCTCTAGTTACACACACGACATGAAGTGTAACTTAGATCTAATTAATCCCTATTGCATACATGTATGTTAGTTGTGAACCATAATATGATGTGTGAATCATGTATGCTTGATGTGTTATTTGTAGTATAACTTGTTGTAGACTCGTTAAACACCCTATACCATGTTGTTTGGATATCTAGTACACCATATTTCACACTTTGTTATAATTTGGATGTGTTACATATGAGCTAATTGATTTAATGCATAAAAAATATTTCTGTATTTGTTGTTATCCCATTTTTGTTCAGTACTTTAGACCCTATTAAGGTCAATATATAAAAATTATTTGCGAATATGAATTATAGAGAATTCTATCTACTTTTCAAAATTTCTGACAGAACTTAGTTTCGATTTATGAGTTGCAAATTATTGTTCTTTTACTACAGAGGTATAGGAAATTCCAGATTCATTTTTCTATGAATTTTGTATGGTTATTTATTTTTATATTGATGCTAAAGGTAAAATTTTGATCCAATATTTTGCTGAGTACAACTAGACTTGATTGGGATTAACCCCTATTTTTTTTGGATTTAACTGAAAACTTTTATAAACTATTCTATACTTGCAGAATTTTCGTGCTGCTCAGTAAAGAAATATAATTTCGAACTGATTCTATTTGCTATTTATAAAAACTTTCTGAACATGAATTATAGCCTACTGTATCTATTTTATCACCCTTCTTACGGATCTGGATTTTTATTTATATTTTGTAATCTATTGCCGTTTTAGTACTGCTGTATTTATGATTTCAGATTTACAAAATTGCTGCATCTTGCTGTCTTCTGATTTTATTCGACTATCTATGTTGGAAAATTATGAAAATATATTTTCTGATACTAAACATACTATGAAATACCCTAGATTTTTATTAGATTTAATCAGTAAGTTTTTATACCGTTTTCCTGTTTATAAATACAAACTTCTTATTTCTGGATGAACATGTTTTCTAGATACAATTATATTTTTAGTCATGTTTTTGTGACATACCATATGACATATATATTTGCTAGATTTGTCCGAGAGTCTAGTTTCTAGATTTTTTGACGGATCCAGATTTGCATGTTTGTGGCAACGGGAGTCTAAGTTTTGGTGCAGTTGTGTCTTGTTGTCCAGAACTGAAAGTTTCGTTGTCGTGCCCTTTTATGAGTTATCTTTCACCTATGCATGTTTATCTTCCAACCTGATCCTGTTACTTATTTATACCTTGTTATTCTTGCCATATTTTGTACACATACATGCTTGTTTTATAATAATAACAAGTAACCAAACCGGGGTTAAGGAAAAGACCTTAGTAGTGGGCAATATAGGTATGAGTACTCAAAAGGGGGCCCGTGTTTCCCATTACTTGATGCCATATTTCATGATTACATGATTCATGTCTATTATTACTATATGTTGCCATGTTTCATGATTACATGATTCATGCCTGTTAATACTATATGTCGCCATATTTTATGATTACATGATTCATGCCTGTTATTACTATATATTGCCATGTTTCATGATTACATGATTCATGCCTGTTATTACTGTATGTCGTCATGTTTCATGATTACATGATTCATGCCTGTTATTACTATATGTCGCCATGTTTCGTGACTACATGATTTATGCATGTTCCTGTTGCCACGATTTCACAATTATGTGATTCGTGCTTGTTACCTGTTACATGATGCCTGAGTACATGGCCCTATAGAAACCCACCACTAGATCTAAACGTAACTTGTTTGAATGTAGCAACCATGTGGTAAAAATCTGGGATGCATGAAATGCTACCTAGATAGTAATAATAAAAGACTTGACATAACATGATACCTGTTACATGCTTACCTATTACATGAAACCTGTACATGCTACTTGACACCCATTATATGTTCACCTACTTGCATGATACCTGTTACCTGTCACATATTATGTACACCTATTATCTCACCACATTACCTAATTTTGTTCATGATTCTTGCTAGTTGTTCTATTTGTTTCCATGTCTATCCCATGCTATGTTTGCTTCCGCTGTTACTCTATATTTGTTTATTCTTTTCCTGTACTTGTGTCTGCACTACAAGCGGCCCCTAACTTGCATTGACGGGTGTTTTGTTTTATTTTTACTTTTCCTGTAAATTATTAAATTGCAGATTATGGTGATCAGAGTCCCGATGGAGTAAGTGATCTGAGATTCTAGTTGCTGGAGTTCTTGCTATTATTTACTTTTTGCTATTCTTGAATAAATGTAATTGCTACATGGATATTTTTATTGGGCGTTTTTGTCCCAGACTTGTGTTTTGTTCTAGACATGATTTTTTGAAATTCAGTATTCTTGTTTCTTTTCAAGTAATCTTGTTGACTATATTGATTTAGTTACGCATACGTGGTCAACTATTATTCTTGTGTCTCTCTTGTTTATACTTGTGCTTGTTGTAAAGATTCTGAAAGCTTATGAATGATGAAAATCATCCGCTGGACTTAGTTCCGTATCCGTATTTCGTATCTCCTTTTTGGAAAGCGGGGCGTGACAAGGTTTTTAGTGGTATTAGAGCACTAGGTTTGGCTAATGTATTAGTTTGAGTAATATGTTAGATAAGTTTGGGCTCGATCTGGGTTTGGCTCAATAGTACATAGACCATGCATAACATGAATGAATTATAATCAACTTTGATCTGGATGCTAATTGTTTTTAACTTTATGCAGACCATGGTTCGCAGAGGTTCCACTTTCTGCCCTCAGGAAGATCAGCCCGAGCTTAAGGCCGTTACCAATGTGTTGGAACGGTTGATCAATATGCAGCAAAACCACGGTGACCTTGTGATGGCTGCTTTGGAAGCTGCCTGAGTTCTGCCCCCTGCTGTGCCTATGCAGGTAGCTTTCCCTCCTCGTCCAGGTACGGTTACAGATTTCATGAGGCTGCATCTTGAAAGATTCTCGGGTACTGGGACACCTTTGGAGGCAGAACAGTGGTTGATCTGGACTGAGTAGTCGCTTTTTGGCAGTAAGAGTTGCCGATGCTGATAGAGTGGATGTGGTAACCATCCAGTTGGTAGACCTGGCCCACATTTGGTGGAGGTCTGATTCCGAAAGACTCGTGCGGCCTATTTCTTGGGCCATGTTCACTAGGAGATTCTTTGAGAAGTTCTTCCCTAGCAGCACTCGAGTCAAAATGGAGCAACAGTTCCTAGCCCTGAAATAGGTTTGTCATTGTTTTATTATTAGAATTTTGTTAAATATTGCACGGACTTTCTTGAAAATATGGCTCCAGGTCTGTGGATGATTATGCAGTGGAATTTACCAGACTTAGCCGCTTCACAGCCGTTCTTGTGGCGAACGAAGTAGACAGGGCTCGTAGATTCATTCTGGGACTTGAGCGAGATATTCGGTTGCAGCTCATCTCCCTTCGCTTGCGTACTTATACTGAGGCTCTTGAGGCAGCTCGAGCTCAGGAGCAGGCTCGTGGCAGGTTGACTCCTCCCCTGCGGACTGTTTTACACTCTGTTGTTGCTAGGCCTTCTGGTGGGCCTATTCGGAGGCCTGTCCCAGCCCATCCTGTCAAGGCAGATCCTTACCCTTCTGCCGCTCCTCGGAGAGAGGGATTCTGTGATTTCTGCCATATGACCGGGCATGTGCACAGAGACTGCAGGCATGCCAATCGCCACTATTTTGGATGTGGTGCTACTGACCATTCAGTGCGGGATTGCCTACAGCGGAGGATGGCTCTTCCAGCCGGGGATCCAGTTCAGTAGGTAGCCCCAGCTCGTGGTCCAGTCAAGCCAACACTTCCTCCTCAACATCAGAATGTCAGTCAGAGGACCGCTGCCCCCAAGAGAGGTCAAGCTTACAACCTGACTGCTACAGATGCTGAGACAGCAGAGTGTGTCGTTGTAGTTATATTTTGCTTTTTGTTGTTTTTGTTGTTTTTGTTGTTTTCCTTTACTTCTTTCATTTCTCTTGTATTATCCTTTTATATTATCTTTCTGCATTGTGTTTTCCTCACCCTTGATCATCAATTCCTTTTCTCTTGTTTTTTATTCTATCTTAGGTATTGTCCTTGTTTGTTCTTTTTTATGCTCATGTACTCTTTGATTCCGGGGCAACCTATTCCTTCATCTCTTCTCATTTTGTGGCTCGCCATCAGTTGGAGTGCAGCATCATGTTGGAGGCTTGGAACATTGTGACAGGTGGCAGTTTTGTCGTTTGTTTCCGGGAGTGCAGACAGAGTTCCGTGGTTATTAGTGGCGCAGATTTCAAGGCTGACCTGATTGTAATTAGGAATTCAGGTTTTCGACGTCATTCTCAGTATGGATTGGTTGGGTGATTCCCACGATTGCCATGCTAAGAAAGTTGTATTCTGAATCCCAGGTCGCGTAGAGTTTGAGTTTCATGTCGGGGAGATGCCCCTTGGCCGAGCTAAGACTACAGTTGACCAGGAGGATTGTGCGATGGAATTGCATTCAGGTTGTGAGGATGCGCCTCTAGTATTGCGGGAATTCCCGAATGTTTTTCCAGAGGAGTTTCCTAGATTACCCCTTGATAGGGATGTGGAGTTCGGTATTGAAGTTCAGCCTGGTACGGCACCGATATCGAAAAGTCCCTACAGGATTGCACCGGTTGAATTAGCAGAGCTGAAGGTGCAGATTCAGGAGTTGCTTGATTTGGGGTCCATCAGACCCAGTGTTTCGTCGTGGGGTGCTCCAGTTCTTTTTTCAACAAGAAGGATGTTAGTCATCGACTGTGCATTGATTATCGGGAACTGAACAGTATTACTGTGAAGAACCGGTATCTGTTGCCCAGGATCGAAGACTTGTTTGATCAGTTGGGCGGAGCAGCTATTTTTTCGAAGTTGGATATTCGTTCTGGGTATCATCAGGTCAAAGTGAAGGCGACTAATGTACAGAAGACTGCATTCAAGACGAGATATGGGCACTATGAGTATCTTATGATCCCGTTTGGGGTCATGAATGCGCCAGCTGTATTTATGAGTCTTATGAACAGGGTCTTTTCCCAGTTCTTGGATAGATTCTTGGTGGTCTTCATTGATGACATTTTGGTGTATTCTCGGAACCGGAAGGATTATGCTGAGCATCTTAGGTTGGTTCTGCAGACTTTGAGAGAGAATCTGCTATATGAGAAACTCAGCAAGTGCGAGTTTTGGCTTGACAGAGTTACCTTCTTGGGGCACATTATCTCGGGCGATGGTATTTTAGTGGATCCGTCCAAGGTTGAAGCTGTAAAGGATTGGCCAGTTCCCAAGTCAGTTTCAGAGGTGAGGAGTTTCCTTGGTCTAGCTGGTTATTATCGAAAATTCGTCCAAGATTTTTCGAAGATAGAGTACCATTGACTAAGCTGACAGGAAAGGATCAGAAGTTTTGTTGGTCTGAGGCTTGAGTGAGGATTTTGCTGAGTTGAAGAGCAGGCTGACGTCAGCGCCAATGTTGACTATTCCAGATGGTTTAGACGAATTTGTAGTTCACTGTGATGCTTCAGGTAAGGGTCTTGGAGCAGTTCTGATGCAGAATGGCCGAGTTATTGCTTATGCATCGAGGCAGTTGAGGCCGCATGAGAAGAACTATCTGAATCATGACTTGGAGTTAGCGGTAGTGATCTTTGCTGTGAAGCTGTGGAGACACAATTCACTTGGGGACCTAGTGGAGATCTTTACAGACCACAAAAGTCTCAAGTACGACTTCACCCAGAAGAAATTGAACATGCGGAAAAGACGTTGGTTGGAACTTATGGCCGATTATGACATCAGTTTGCAATACCATCCTGGTAGAGTGAACTTGGTGCAAGATGCTTTGAGCAGGAGACCAACAGCTATGTTCCTGACTCAGCAGAGAGATTTGGTTGAGCAGATGTGGAGGTTAGAATTGGATGTGTTGTTGCCGAGTTCTAATCAGAGTTGTTTGGTGTTTCTGCTTCAGTTGTCACTTATTGATCAGATCAAAGAGGTGCGGACTAGTGATGAACAGTTGCAGGGTTTTAGAACAAAAGTTATGGCTGGTTCCAGAATGGATATGGTTATTCATGCTAATGGATCGCTTCGTTTTGGATCTAGGTTGTATGTCCCGAAGGGTGAAGTTTGTCAGAGGTTGCTTGAGGAAGCCCACCAGTCATCGTATTCTATTCATCCTAGAGGTACTAAAAAGTATCGGGACTTGAAGCTTCATTTCTGGTGGCATGGTATCAATAGGGTTGTGGCTCGGTTTGTGTCTCAGTGTTTGATCTGCCAGTAGGTAAAGGCTGAGCATCAGAGAACCACTGGACTTCTTCAACCGTTTCCCATTCCGGTGTGGAAGTGGGAACGCATCACTATGGATTTTGTGACTGCTTTGCCGAGGAGTCCTAAGGGTCACAATGCCATTTGGGTGATTGTTGACCAATTGACGAAGAGTGCTCACTTCATTTTCTTTCCATTCAGACAGTCTACTGGCTGAGAAGTACATGCAAGAGAACATTAGACTTCATGGGATTTTATTTAGTATTGTATCTGACAGGGATACGAGATTCAGGTCTCAATTCTGGGAGAGTCTTCAGAGTAGTTTAGGGAGTAAATTGAAGTACAGTACAGCTTTTTATCCCCAGATTGATGGACAGTCAGAGAGGATCATCCAGACTCTTGAGGACATGCTGAGGTCCTGTATGTTGTATTTTGGTGGACCATGGGAGGACCATTTGCATCTCGTAGAGTTCTCGTACAATAACAGCTTTCAGGCCAGTCTTAAGGCTGCACCGTTCGAGGCACTTCATGGGCGGAAGTGTAGATCACCAGTGTGCTGGGATGACATTGGTGAGAGAAAGTTGTTGGGTCCGGAGTTGATCACCAGGACAGTTGATGTGGTGACTTAGATCATGAAGCATCTTCAGGCAGCTCAGGATAGGCAGAGGCAATGGGCTGATGTCCATCGGAGAGCTTTGGAGTTTGAGGTTGGTGATCATGTTTTCCTGAAGGTATCGCCTTGGCAAGGTGTCATTCGGTTTGGTGGTAGGGGCAAGCTCAGCCCTAGGTTTATTGGGCTGTTTGATATTGTGGAGCAAGTAGGCAATGTGGCCTATCGTCTTGCATTGCCACCAGCTTTATCAGGAGTGCACGATGTTTTCCATGTCTCACAACTCAGGAGATATATCCGTGATGAAAGTCATGTGATTGACTATTCTGAGTTGACCGTGCGACTGGATTTGACTTGTGAGATTCCGCCAGTTGCTATTTTGGATCGGTAGGAGAAAGTGCTTGAGAACAAGGTCATCAAGCTGGTTCGTGTTTCTTGGAATCCTCACTCACTGGGTGAGTCGACTTGGGAGTTGGAGGAGGAGATTCAGCAGAAGTTTCCTCATCTGTTCGAGTAGCCTTTTTGTTTTGTTCTTTCATTTCTTTTCGGGGTTGACCAATGTACTTCTTGTTTGAATTTCGAGGACGAAATTCTTCCTGTTAGGTGGGTAGGATTTGTAACCCCTGTTTTCCATTTTCTGTATTTTTGGATGTATTTTTATTTTTGAGTATTTATTCATCTTGTATTTCTCCATCTCTCTTTGAACCGTGTATGCCATCTTCATTTTTAATATATTCAACTATTTGATTTGCTGTCTTTTTATTTGATCCTCTTGATTCAATTTGTCTGCCATTATTTCATTTCTGGTTGACCGAGCTATTACTTTTTATCCTCATTAATAAATTTTTCATGTCCTATTTTATTTATTTATTTATTTTTGTTCCCATCTCTCATTTTGGAACACCCTATATTCTATTTAATTATTCCTAAACCCCATTCTTACCCTGTTGGATCCTTGAGCAAACCCATTATTATACCCATATCCTAAAACTCTATTGGATCCCCACCTAAATAAACCCATTAGTAACCCCTCTACCCGATACCCTATAACAATCTCTAAACCAATAACCCGTACCTACTCAACACGTTATAATCCCAAAACCTTATCTCTGATATATATAAACCCATCTGCATTACCCTGTTCACCCCGTCACCAACCCTAGCCGCCTTTTTCTACTTCATCCCCTACCTCCCATTGCACCCGACCTCCTTTCAAACCACCAAGCACCTCCCGCGTTCCCCTGCGCCCCTGTGTCCCTCTCCCCGAGCTCTCCCGACCCATCTCCTCCCCCCAGCAGCCTCAACAGCAAGCTGACGTTTTTCCCTGTGCTCCTCCGCTCAGCACCTTGACAGCAACACGAGACCCCGACGGCGCCACCCTCCTACAGTCGACAGCAGCACGACAGCATCCCTACCCTGTGCTCCGACTGACAGTAGCAACCGCAGATAGCGGCACTACCTCTCCTCCGTTTTCCTCTCTTGGGTGCGGGTGTTGACCTTGGGTGTGTGTGTGATCTCGTGTGCTCGTTGTTCGTGTGTTCGTTCGTCGTTCGTTCGTCGAGTTCGTGCCCGGAAATCTGTTCTCGTTATTCTCGCTCTTTGCTTCGTTTTCTTCGTCGAATATAAGGCAAGTAACTTGTATACTTTTCTATTGCATATACAAGAACTAAATACTGCCTGTAGTGTAGTTGTGTTCTAGAGACAATTCTTGTGCAAAACCTATGTTATATCTTGTCTCTATGTGTGGATCCTTCCGTAGTCGTCTCTAGTTACACACACGACATGAAGTTTAACTTAGATCTAATTAATCCCTATTGCATATATGTATGTTAGTTGTGAACCATAATATGATGTGTGAATCTTGTATGCTTGATGTGTTATTCGTAGTATAACTTGTTGTAGACTCGTTAAACACCCTATACCATGTTTTTTGGATATCTAGTACACCATATTTCACTCTTTGTTATGATTTGGATGGGTTACATATGTGCTAGTTGATTTAATGCATAAAAAATATTTCTGTATTTGCTGTTACACAGTTTTTGTTCAGTATTTTAGACCCTATTAAGGTCAGTATATGAAAATTATTTTTGAATATGAATTATAGAGAATTCTGTCTACTTTTCAGAATTTCTAACAGATCTCAATTTCGATTCATGAGTTACAAATTATTGCTGTTTTACTACAGAGTTGTAGGAAATTCCAGATTCTGTTTTCTATAAATTCAGTATGGTTATTTATTTTGATACTGATGCTAAAGATAAAATTTTGATCCAATATTTTTCTGAGTACAACTAGACTTGATTGGGATAACCCCTAACTTTTTTTGGATTTAATTGACAACTTTTATAAACTATTCTATACTTATAGAATTTTCGTGCTGCGCTGTAAAGAAACATAATTTCGACATGATTCTATTTGATATTTATAAAAACTTTGTAAAATTAATTGTAGCCTACTGTATCTATTTTATCACCCTTCTGACGGATCTGGATTTCGATTTATATTTTGTAATGTATTGCTGTTTTAGTACTGCTATATTTATGATTTCAGATTTACAAAATTGCTGAATCTTGTTGTCTTCTGATTTTATTTGACTAAACTATCAATGTTGGAAAATTATGAAAATTTATTTTCTGATACTAAACATACTAGGAAATACCCCATATTTTTCTTGGATTTAATCAGTAAGTTTTTATGCCGTTTTCCTGTTTATGAATACAAATTTTTGATTTCTGGTTGAACATGTTTTCTGGATACAATTCTGTTTTTAGTCCTGTTTTTGTGAAATACCATATGAATTATATATATTTGCTGGATTCGGCCGAGAGTCTGTTTTCCAGATTTTCTGACGGATCCAGATTTTCATGTTTGTGGCAACGGGAATCTCAGTTTTGGTACAGTAGTGTCTTGCTGTCTAAAACTGAAACTTTTGTTGTCCTACCCTTTTATGAGTTGTCTTTCACCTGTGCATATTTATCTTCCAACCTGAACCTGTTACTTGTTTATACCATATTATTCTTGCCATGTTTTGTACACGGTCATGCTTGTTTGCTAATAATAACAAGTAACCAAGCTAGGGTTAAGGGAAAGACCTTAGTAGTGGACAATATAGGTATGTGTAATCAGAAGGGGGCTCGTGTTTCCCATTACTTGATGTCATGTTCCATGATTATATGATTCATGCATGTTATTACTATATGTTTTCGTGTTTCATGAATATATGATTCATGCCTGTTATTACTATATGTCGCCATGTTTCCTAATTACATGATTCATGCATGTTATTACTGTATGTTTCCATGTTTCATGATTATATGATTCATGCCTGTTATTACTATATATCGCCATATTTCATGATTACATGATTCATGCCTATTATTACTATATGTCGCCATGTTTCATGATTACATGATTCGTACCTGTTATTACTATATGTTGCCATGTTTCGTGACTACATGATTCATGTATGTTCCAGTTGCCGCGATTTCATGATTACATGATTCGTGCCTATTACCTGTTACATGACGCCTGAGTATACGGCCCTATAGAAACCCACCACTAGATCTAAACGTTACTTTTTTGAATGTAGCAACCATGTGGTAAAAACCTGGGACGCATAAAGTGCTACCTAGATAGTAATAATACAAGACTTGATATAACATGATAAATGTTACATGCTATCGTGTTACATGATACCTGTACATGCTACTTGACACCCGTTACATGTTCACCTACTTGCATGATCCCTGTTACCTATCACATGTTATATACACCTATTATCTCACCACATTACTTGATTTTGTTCATGATTCTTGCTAGTTGTTCTATTTATTGTCATGTCTATCCCATGCTATGTTTGCTACGGCTGTTACTCTATATTTGTTTATTCTTTTCCTGTACTTGTGCCTGCACTACAAGCGGCCCGTAACTTGCATTGAAGGGTGTTTTGTTTTCTTTTCCCTTTTCCTGCAAATTATTAAATTGCAGATTATGGTGATCAGTTGCCCGATGGAGTAGGTGATCTGAGATTCTAGTTGAAGGAGTTCTTGCTATTATTTACTTTCCTGCTATTCTTGAATAAATGTAATTGCTACATGGATATTTGTATTGGGCGTTTTTGTTCCAGACTTGTGTTTTGTTTCAGACATGATTATTTGAAATTTAGTATTGTTGTTTCTTTTCAAGTAATCTTGTTGACTATATTGATTCAGTTATGCATGCGTGGTTGACTATTCTTCTTGTATCTCTCTTGTTTATACTTGTGCTTGTTGTAAAGATCCTGACAGCTTATGGATGATGAAAATAATTCGCTGGACTTAGTCACGTATCCGTATTCCATATCTTCTTTTTGGGAAGCGGGGCGTGACAATGTCATTGATTATGATGAGACATTTGCTCCTGTTGCACAGATGACTACTGTTCGCACCCTTCTTGTTGTTGCAGCCATCCGTCAGTGGCCATTATACCAAATGGACGTGAAGAATACTTTTCTTCATGGTACCTTATCTGAGGTTGTTTATATGGATCCTCCTCCTAGCCTCCCTACTCCTCGTCAAGTTTGCCGGCTGCGTCGGGCTATACATGGTTTGAAGCAGGCCCCTAGAGCCTGGTTTGAATGTTTTCGCCTTGTCATCACCAAGGCTAGTTTTAGTCAGAGTTCTCAGGACCATTCTATATTTATATGGTCATCACCACAGGGGAGGTTACTTCTACTACTCTATGTTGATGATATGATCATTACTAGGGATGATTCCGCAAGCATTACATCCACCCAGAAATACCTTCACCAGCAGTTCCATATGAAAGACCTTGGCAGACTACGCTATTTTTTGGGTCTAGAGATTGCTCATGGATCTCGAAGGATACTCATTTCTCAACAGAAATACACATCAGATATTATCTCCGCTGCATGCCTCTCTGACAGTCGATCAGCCGATACACCCTTAGAGTTTCATGTGAAGCTTCGTCTCACTGATGGTAAGCTCCTTCCTGATCTCACTAGATACAGATAAATTGTTGGACAGCTTGTCTACTTATGCATGACCAGACCCGATATTGCTCACGCAGTCAGTGTTGTCAGTCAGTTTGTTTTTGCTCCTACGTCAGTTCACTACGGTGCACTTTTTCAGATTCTTAGATATCTTCGGGGAACTATTACTCGCTCCTTATTCATGCCTGCTACATCCAAACTAGAGCTGAGTGCAAATTCTTATTCAGATTGGGCAGCTGATCCTACTACCAGATGGTCTACCACAGGTTTTTGTCTATTTCTTGGTGATTCGCTGATCTCATGGCGAAGTAAGAAACATACAGTTGTTTCATGTTCTTCTACCAAAGTTGAGTATAGAGCAATGATAGCTACTACTATAGAGATTGTTCATGTTCGTTGGCTGATATCAGATATGGGTGTCACTCTTTCAGGAGCTACTCCTCTTCATTGTGATAACCGGAGTACACTACAAATTGCAAGCAACCCGGTCTTTCATGAGCGAACGAAGCATATAGAGATTTATTGTCATTATGTTCGTGAGTGTTTTGAAGCAGGGACCATTTCCCTTCATTCTATTACCTCATCACAGCAGACGGCAGACTTCTTCACCAAATCTCATACTGTTTAGAGATTTCGATATTTAGTGTGCAAACTCACACTGTTTGACCCACCGTGAATTTGAGAGGGGGTGTTAGTTATTATAGTCCCACATTGGGTTTTTTGCTAGTTTTGTATTTGGTTCACTCCTACAAATAGGAGATATTGTACTCAGTTATTTCTCAATTCAATAATCAGTATTATTTTCATCTCTCTGATTTATCTTAACAGTTCTTACCACTTGTAATAAAAAAAGTGTTAAAACTTTGTGAGCTTGATATTGTGATTGAATCTCCTATTCAACATAGTACTAACTATTTATTTATGTGTGATCTGTCTTGGTGTTTGTTATGCAGATGTAACTGTTATCGATGATTAGGGGATTTGTTTCAGTTCTTTTATTTTCTGCTTGGTTTTTAATCTATTTCAGAGCCTTGAAGATTTTGATGCGTGCCTGCTGAAGACTTTGGATGCGTCTGCTGAATGATTTTGTTTCCCATTGTCTTCTTTATCTGTTTTCAAAACTTTTCTAATGTGCTTGTTGATATTTTGTAATAACTCTATACTTGTATTTTTGGTGGCTAGTGTGTCCTTTTGTTAGTATGACACCTAGTTAACAGCTGTATGCGTCGGGTACAGTTGTTTATTTGCTATATATGTATATATATATATATATGTATATATATATATATATATATATAGAGAGAGAGAGAGGTTTCTTCCATTGCAAACGCAAATATTTGTGCGCACCACTTAATCCGTCATTTTCAATGACGGATTAAGGCAAAATATAATTTTTTGCCTTATGCCTTAACCTGTCATTGCCCATGACGGGTTAAGTGGTGTGCACGCGTTTGCACAATATTTGCATTTGCAATGGAAGAAATCTCATATAATGCAATGGAAGAAATCTCATATATATATATATATATATATATATGCATGTATATACTAGATTTGCCCGTGGCCATGTGCCTACAACACGTCTTCAGAACGATACAACATATGAAAAGCCTTGTAAACAGTAAATCAACAATTATGTAGCTGAAGTTTGAATAGTATGACAATAATTAGTTGTAAATAAAAGTCCATGTTTCCATTAGTATATAGTGAAAAATAATTATAAATTGGGGTGTAGAAGTCCATGTTTCCATATATATATATATATATAGAGAGAGAGAGAAAGAGATAATAAAATAAATAGATGAGTTGTTTTAGGGGGGGATTTGAATTTGAGTTTTGGGGGAAACTTTTGGCGGGAAAATGTGTTTTGTAAGGTAAGATCTGGGCCTTTGATTTTTGGGGGATTGAAGGAGAGCCACTAGATAGCTTTCTTTGTGTTTTATTATATAGATAATGCTCCATTGCAAACGGGTTCCGTGTTTCAGTGGTTTGCAATTGAGCATTGCATATATATATATATATATATATATATATATATATATATATGGCAAATGCTCAATTGAAAACGGATTCGTTTTCAACCAGGTTGGAAAACACCAATCTCAGTCGTCCGATCCTGGCAGATCATGATCAGCTGCTGAGATCAAAACCCACTAAAGTCTCCCATTAACGGCTCTAAAAGCGGAGGGGCAATTTTGGAAATTCACGCCAAAAAACGTTTCACACTAAGCGTTATTTTGGCGTGAAGCTTTTTTTTCAGAAACCTATACTTAGGCCGTTGTTGGGAACAACGACCTAGGTTGTTTGAAATTTTTTTTGAAGAAAATTGTACTTAGGTCGTTGTTGGGAACAACAGCCTAGGTTGTTTTTTTTAACAAAAATTTCAACCTAGGCCATTACTCCCAATAACGGCCTAAGTATGTAGAAGTGTTTTTCTAAACACTTGTACATACTTAGATCGCCATCTCCCTCACAACTCTCTCTCTCGCTACTGGAGTTCGAGAAACCCATTTCCCCAAACCCTAGCTCTCTCTCTCTCTCTCGATCTGAAAAACCTTAGCTCTCTCTTGCTTGTTGCTTATCACTCAATCTCTCCCTATTCTCACACTGTTGCCCTTTTCCTTTGAAGATCCCGATTACAAAAAAACCCTAACCCATACAAAATCTCCCCAATCCCTAAAATCCTAATCCTAAAGAAATTAGCCAAACCCTACTCCCCTTCCTTTCGCTACAGCAGCGCGCAAGAGCCTCCTTTATCTCCTTTCCGAACACCCTCATTGTGAAAGGTATTAATTTTTTTCTACTTTAGTAAATCTAGCTAGGTTAATTGATTGTAATTTTTTCTCTAATGTTTGAGTGTACAATTTCTATATTATGCGTAGGTATTTATAGAATAGGTAATTCTAGTTTTATTGTGGATGTAGATATAGTATTAGTTGTTGTTGGTCGTTGTTCGATGTTAGTAATAGCGCACAAATAGATACAAAAAATTATGCAATTTTGCGAGTACGTCGGGGTCGCCATGCACAAGCCAACGCAACTTGTAGAAGTGGGTTTGGATTCACGGTTTGAAGTGTACGGCCATGTATCGCTTTTGAGTATTTTCCGTGAGTGAAAGCGATACATCGGCGTATATTGCAAACTGTGAGTCGAAACTCACCTCTACAAATTTTGTTGGCTCATGTGTTTTGCATCCGTCCTACTCCCAAAGCTTCGGAAATTTTTGATCTCGTTTGTGCGAATTTCTACCGTATATCAAACAACAACCTTAATTAATGTTTGATTTCTGTCGATGGTACTTTTTCAGTAGGAAACGACATCCAAAAAAAAAAGAAATTTTGCGAGCATATTGGACTTACCGCTCGCTACAAACGGTACTTATAGTTGCGAGTTCGGACCCCCGGTTTGGGGCCTACATCAATGAATGAATGCGATAGACGACCGTATTTTGCAAACCGTTGGTCGGAACTCGCTTGTATAAGTTGCATTGCCTTGTGTGCGGGGAGCCCGACCCAATCACAATGTTTAGGTTTTTTTACCGTCGATTGTGCGGTTTTCTCATAAATTTTGTTATGTTTTGAGGGAGTTTTCAATAGAGAACCCATTTCAAAAATCCGTAATTTTGCGAGCAGGTCGGTCTCGCCACTCACAAGTCATAGCAACTTGTAGTTGCGAGTTGTCACCCACGGTTTGCTATATGTGTCCGTGTATCGCATTCTCCTCATTTCGAAGAGTGAAAGCGTGCGAGACACGGCCGTATCTTACAAACCGTGGATCGGAACTCGCTTCTACAAGTTCTGTTACCTTGTGTGCGGCAAACCGAACCCAATCACAGACTTTCATTTTTTTTTACGTCTTTTTTTGACATTTTGTCACTTTTTTTGTTTCGTATGTATATATATTACAATCGTTTGTTAACAAGCTGTTTTTTATAGGGTGTGTGTATTTATTTACAAATAATATAATTTTCCCCAGATAAACAACGATACGAAGAGTTCTGTTGCCGGCGATAATTTTGTGCGGGTAGAACAAATCATTGATTCCATACCGTTAGTCGAAGAACATCTAAAACCAAAGTTAGGTATGATGTTTCCCACTTTATTTTGAGGTCGAAAACTTTTATTCTTCATATGCTCGTTGTGGTGGTTTTGTAATGCGTAAGGGTGGGAATAAATTGAAGGGAGGAGTGGAAGTAGATATGTCATATCTTTGTAATAAAGTCGGGTTGTCGCCGAGTCAACATAGTGATGGTAGACGGGGAACCTGTAGAATGGGTTGCAAGGCTTGCGTTCGTGTAAAATTGAACGAAGCAAGTAATACGTGGGTGGTGTATTCATTTCACGAAGAACACAATCACGAATTCACCTCACCTAGTAGAAGGCATCTTTTGCCCCGAAACCGTTTCGTGTCAAATACGGATAAAAGGATAATAGATCAATTCAACCAAGCTAATATCCAGACATGTCGACAAATGCTCTTCTTTGAAAGTGCTAGTGGTGGTCACGATTAAGTAGGATATACCAAAAAAGATGTTAGAAATTTACTTAGAGATTCGCAAGAAGCATTGGAAGGACATGATTCTACAATGCTAATTAATTTTTTGAATCTAAGAAACATACGGATCCTTCATTTCTTTATGACATTCAAGTTGATCCCGAAGGGCGGTTGTCACATTATATGTGGGCTGATGGTATTTCTAGGATGAATTATCAAGAATTTGGCTATATACTTTGCTTTGATGCCATGTACAATACGAACCGGTATGGTATGTTATTTGTTCCCTTTATTGGAGTGAATCAACATTGGCAATCGACTTTCTTAGGAGGTGGGCTCATTCCAAATGAGACGGCCTCTTCGTTTGAATGGTTCTTTGAAAAGTAGTTAGGGGTTATGAATCGTGCTCCATCCAGTATCGTCACCGATCAAGACCGTGGGATCGCCGCCGCAGTTAAGAAAGTTTTCTCCCAGACTCGACATCGTTTTTGTATTTGGCACATATTGGATAAATTACCGCAGGAGGTGCATATGTCGAACGATGTAGACAAGTTTAGGGAATCTTTGAAGAATGTCATATACAATTTCGAATAAGTACTTGACTTTGTAGAAAAATGGAATTTATTGATTTCGCAATACGAATTAGAGAATAACAAATGGTTGAACGATCTATTTGATATCCGTGAAAGTTGGGCACATGTCTACGCTAAAGATTCTTTTTGGGCCGGCATATTGAGTAGCCAAAGGGTTGAGTCAACACATTCTGCTTTGAAGCATCATACAGAAAAGAAATATTCCTTGTATGAATTTGCCGTCATTTTTGACCTTTTTTGGGGAGGCAAAGACACGATGAACTGAAAGAAAATCATCGTAACCGTGAGAAGAGACCGAAGTTGAAGAGCGAATGGGCTTTGGAGGCACAAATGGCAAAAACATACACTTTGAAAATGTTTTACAAATTCCAAGATGAAGTTACAAAAAGCTTAATGTACAATGTGAGTTTCGTTGGCGATCTTGAGACACCGGATAGTTTAACATTCCATGTGATACTCTGTGGAGAATCAGAACCGGCTCGACTTCTTCAGTTTTGCAAAATCAACAGAATTATTACATGTGCATGTCACTTCTTCGACTTCATTGGCATTCCTTACAGGCATATTTTAGTCGTTCTTCGGTTCAGCCATCACACTTCCCTTTCGGATGTATACATTAAAAGAAGATGGACCCGGGATGTGATGAGAATAATTTATACATCTGTTCCAACCAAACCCAATACCGAGAATTTTGCTTCTCGATATTGTGAGTTGAGCTACCACGCAAAATAGATTGTCGATCACGGCTGTTCCTCCAATGAAAGTTACAAATACACAGAGAATTTGCAAAAGATCATTGACGATGTCGCTCGGCTACAACCCGGATTGGGTGAACAACCAGAACAGGTCTCACAACCACATGACAGTGTAGAACTGGGAGGTAGTTCACAACCGCATGGTAGTGCACAACCTCATGATGAAGGCAGTGGATACATACCTACACGCGTAAGTGACCCACAGCAATGTACGAAAAAGGAAAGGTCTCGCGCCAAAAGATTGAGGCCGATAAGAGAGCAACTCCGCATAAAAAAACCGAGACGGTGCCGAAGATGCGGCATTGTTCAAATGAATCATGATTTAAGAAATTGTCCAACATTTTTTGAGGGGTAAGATTCGTATTTTCTTTGTTTCTCCCTCTTTTAAATTTATTATACTTCATTTGTGGTAAATGAGTTTCTCACTAACTAAAACTTATCTTTGAATTAAGGCCAATCAATCCGCAAGAAGTGATTCCATCCGATGAATAGAGTTCTGAAGAGAGATATGATGATCCATTGTGAATTGGAATTCTTTTAATGTAAAGTTTCAGTATATTACATATTGATGTAAGTGTTGTTAATTACTTTTTCTTGTTAACTGTAAATGTTCTTGAGACTCAAGTGTTGTTGGTTTGTGTCGATTGTTAATATTGTTGTTGTTGTTGTTGGGAGATTGTAGCTGATGGGGTTGTATATAATTTAGTGTAGCAGCTTTAGCTGCAGTGTTAAAGTGTTGTTAATTTTTTTTTTCTTTTACTTAGGCCGTTGTTGAAGACAACAGCCTAAGTTCTATGTGGAAAATTTTTATTTGGATGAGTAGCTCTCTATATTGGCCTATTGGGAAGGAGCAATTTTTTTCTTAATATAGCAGAAAATTTGAATTTTTAGTGGTGTTCTCTGATTTGTACAAGTTAAAAAGAGCAACAAGTCAGATAGCAACACCCCTATTTTTTATACCTTAGGCCGTTGTCCAACAACGGCCCAGATTATAGACCAAAAGTTGAAGTTTTTGGGGTGCTCTCTGACTTGGCCAAGTTAAAAAGAGCAACAAGTCAGAGAGCAACACCCTTATTTTTAATACCTTAGGCTGTTGTCTCCAACAACGGCCTATGTTATAGGCCAAAAGTTGAAGTTTTTGGGGTGCTCTCTCACTTGGCCAAGTTAAAAAAAGCAACAAGTCAGAGAGCAACACCACTATTTTTTTATACCTTAGGCCGTTGTCTCCAACAACAGTGTAGGTTATAGGCCAAAAATTGAAGTTTTTGGTGTGCTCTCTGACTTGGCCAAGTTAAAAAGAGCAACAAGTCAGATAGCAACACCCCTATTTTTTTATTCCTTAGGCTGTTGTCTCCAGGTTATAGGCCAAAATTTGAAGTTTTTGGGGTGCTCTCTAACTTGGACAAGTTAAAAAGAGCAACAAGTCAGAGAGCAACACCCCTATTTTTTTCCTAGCTTAGGCCATTGTCCCCAACAACAGCCTAGGTTATAGCTAAAAATTTGAAGTTTTTGCGTTGCTCTCTGACTTGACCAAGTTAAAAAGAGGAAAAAGTCAGAGAACACCCCTTTTTTTAATAGCTTAGGCCGTTGTCTCTAACAACGGCCTAGGTTATAGCTCTACATTTGAAGTTTTACGCTTTTTACAACTTTCTCTTCACTCTTTACGAACAGTGTCTCTGGAACTATATACCAAAGACAGATAATCTATGCTTGTATATCGTTTATATTTTTTATTAATTTCCATTTTTTTCCACCTATCTAACCAATATAAAATCATGAAGGGTAAATGTTTTTAAAAAATAGCAGAAAATAAAATATGATCTTCTTATTTTTAAAAATCATTTTTTTAATATATTTAAGATAGGGTTAGGGTAAGGTTAAGTTTATTGTAGATATTGTTTGCCATTCTGTTTTTCTTCTAGTTTTCCGTAATTATTCACTCTTTCTTTTCTTTTCTTTCCTTTTATGGCTTTAGGATGCAAAATCTGTGACAAGTACAAAGAGCATTATTACATGTGTTGTCCTGTGAATGAGAATGGAGTTTTATTAACTCATGGATTCCATAACTTGCACCACATGTAGAACCCAATAAGGGATAAGATTCAGTGCGCTTTCTGGCGGAGAGTCATCAGATCCAACATGGAAAAAACCTAAAGTCCATAACTTGCCTACTATTACATTTCACTCTACAAAGTGGGAACCACATTTAGGGTTATGGTAGGGTTAAGGGTTAGTGTAGGGTTATGTGTTAGGGTTAGGGTAAGGGTTAATACTTGTAGTAAGAGGTTGTTTTGGGTTTTCATTAATTAGGTTAATATTTGTAGTTAGAGGTAGTAAAGTGCACTAAATCTTTAAGGGACTTGTTCTTTTCCCGTCAATTATATCTGATGACTCTCCGCTCTAAAGCGCACTGAATCTTTTCCCTTATTGGGTTCTACATGTGTAGATCTACATGTAGTGCCACTTTGTAGACTGAAATGTAATAGTAGGCAAGTTATGTACTTTAGGTTTTTTCCATATTGGATCTAATGACTCTCCGCTCTAAAGCGCACTAAATCTTTTCACTTATTAGGTTCTACATGTGGGGATATATATGTGGGGCAAGTTATGGAATCCATGAGTTGATAAAACTCCATTCCAATCTCATTCACATGATACTTGTAATAATGCTCTTTATGGCCAATATATGCAAAACCTATGACAAGTACAAAGAGCAGTATTACAAGGATCATATGAATGAGGTTAGAATGGAGTTTTATCAACCCATGGATTCCATAACTTGTACCATATATGTATCCCCACATGTAGAACCCAATAAGTGAAAAGATTCAGTGCGCTTTAGAGCGGAGAGTTATTAGATCCAATATGGGAAAAAACTAAAGTACATAACTTGCCTACTATTACATTTCACTCTACAAAGTGGACACCACATGTAGAACCCAATAAGGGAAAAGATTCAGTACGCTTTAGAGCGGAGTCATCAGTTCCAATTGACGAGAAAAGAACAAGTCCATAACTTACCTACTATTACATTTCACTCTACAAAGTGGGCACCACAAGTAGATCCTCACATGTAGAACCCAATAAGGAAAAATATTCAGTGCGCTTTAGAGCGGAGAGTCATCAGATCCAATTGACGAGAAAAGAACAAGTCCATAACTTTCCTACTATTACATTTCACTCTACAGAGTGGACACCACATGTAGATCTACACATGTAGAACCCAATAAGGGAAAAGATTCAGTGCGCTTTAGAGGAGGAGAGTCATCAGATCCAATTGACGGGAAAAGAATAAGTTCATAACTTGCCTACGATTACATTTCACTCTACAAAGTGGACACCACATGTTGATCACCACATGTTGAAAATTGGAAGGGTTTTATAACCACTAACCTTAACCCTAACCCTAACCCATAACCCATAACCCTACTCTCCTAACCCTATACTAACCATTAACCGTACCATAACCCTAGCGTACCCTAACCCTACCCTAACCCCTGTTAACACTAACCCTAACCTTACACTTTGGGGGATACGTTTAGGAGTTAGGTGCTAAACTGGATAGGTATATGCACTCTAGAAGAAATTACATATTAGGGATAAAAATATATTTAAAAAATTGATTTTTACGAATGAAAATATCATATTTTATTTTTTCTAATATTTTGTTTATATTTAACCTTAACGATTTTATATAGGTTAGTTAGGTGGCTATAAATGGAAATTAGTAAAAAAATATAAACGATGTACAAGCATATAAATGTCTATTTTGTAGAGTTCATGAGATAATATTCGTAAAGAGTGGAGAGACAGTTGTAAAAAACAGAACCCTAACCCTAACCTTACTCTAATCCTATCCTTAAACAACCTAGAAGTTACTGCTTGGGTTGAAACCCTACACTCACCAGTAACCGGATAGGTGTACTCTATGTAGAAGAATTTACATATTAGGGGTAAGAATATATTTAAGAAATTATTTTTTACAAATGAAAAAAATCATGTTTTATTTTCTGGTATTTTTTGTAAACATTTAACCATCATGACCTTATATTGGTTAGTTAGGTGGAAAAAAATGGAAATTTAAATTATATATAAACGATATACAAACATAGATCATCTGTCTTTGGTATAAAGTTGCACAGAGACTGTTCGTAAAGAGTGAAGAGAAAGTTGTAAAAGGCATAAAACTTCAAATGTTTAGATATAACCTAGGCCGTTGTTGGAGACAACGGCCTAAGCTATTAATAAAAAGGGGTGTTCTCTGACTTTTTGTTATTTTCAACTTGGTCAAGTCAGAGAGTAACCCAAAAAACTTCAATTTTTTAGCTATAACCTAGGCCATTGTTGGGGACAACGGCCTAGGCTATAAATAAAAGGGGTGTTGCTCTCTGATTTGTTGCTCTTTTTAACTTTTTCAAGTCAGAGAGCACCCCAAATACTTCAAAATTTTCCCTATAACCTAGGTCATTGTTGGAGAGAACGACCTAAGGTATAAAAAAATAGGGGTGTTGCTCTCTGACTTGTTGCTCTTTTCAACTTGGTCAAGTCAGAGAGCACCCCAAACACTTCAAATTTTTTGCCATAACCTAGGCCATTGTTGGAGACAACGGCCTAAGCTTAAACATAAAATAGGGTGTTGTTCTCTGACTTGATGCTCCAATACAGAGAGTTATTGATCAAAAAAAATTCAACAAACAACCTAGGTCGTTGTCCTTAACAACGGCCTAGGTTAAAAATAATAATAATAACTACAATTCCAACAGTAGCTACAGCTGGTACAATTCAATCACCTCCAAAATGCATATACATTCCCATCACCTACACTCTCCAAATAAATTTCTACATACAGCCACCAAAATCACCAACATAATTGACAATTACCAAGTAATAACAACAACATTAACAACACTTAAACTGGCGAACAATAATTATCACATAATAAGTTACAATATAAAAACAAACAAAATTTGAATAAAATACTACAACAAAAAAATTGTATCGGGTATTAGCTAAGAACCGGGCGTGTATGGTTGTGGTGCTCGCCTCTTCCGAGCAGGATTTCGTCGCCGAAGGGTGGATGACACCTCAGGAATTTCTTCTTCATCTCCCTCCTCTTGTACATCTTCAACAACCCTTTCTTCATTCTCATCTTGTTGCTCTTCTTCTTGAGGTGGAGGTGAAGATGTAGCTTGTTGTTCTCTGAGTTGTTGCTCCCATTGTTGCTCCACCACTGCAGCTGGCCTACCCCTCACGCTCTTATGTTGCCCTCTCTGTGAGCGTAATGCTCTATCCAAACGTTCACCCTCTCCTAAAACATCCAAATTGGTACGACATGAAGAGAGCATCTTCTGAGCGAACTTTTTCATAGGCATGCCAGCATTACTTTTGATTACCTCCGCGCATTCTTTTGCCATGTCCATCATATTATTGATCTAAAACAAAAAACCAAAAAAATAAAATTAAACACATTCGGAAAAGTAAACAATTTAATCACTTTAAATATAACGAATATTTAACAAAATTTGAATATTATACTCACCAATGTACGTATAGCTGAGGCCTTCGGTTGGAACATGGGTTGTGAACTAGAATAGGCAGGTGTTGGTTCAATCTCCCTCTCCTCAATTGGTACTTGAATACCAACAGGTAGTTCTGTATCGGGAGAGATGTACAAACGTGTCATTGATCTGAACCATTGCATGTACTTCCCTTGCACTATGCCATCATACTCTGGAACATTAACAATTAAAAGTTCAAACCGTTGCTCGTTCCATTCTGCAACGTGAACACGGTGGAAATCTGCCCAACCATGGGTAGGCATATGACCGGTACCCCTTACGGCATGTAACTCATGGTTGTATAGATTTGTGCAGCTTGGGGGACTATCTTGTTGAAAACCGAACTGTCGAATGACTCTCTCCGGTCGTGGATACTCCACTATACCAAAGTTGATGAGCGGAGCCTTCGTCATCCACAACTGCGATACGGTCACTACAATCGGTGGTAGTCTTCTAACCCGCTCGAGTGTATACGGCACCCAAATCCCGAACTCTTCTCGTAGTTGGTCAAGCTCGTCTCTGTAGTACGTTAGTACACCTTTTGGGTTGTCTTTGTAACTCCGTCTACCTGCCCAATATACCTCTAAGGGTGCTAACATATGAGGATTTGGTGGTTCAACCATCCAACCATCCACCGGTCTCGTAATTTGAGGACGACCCAAGTGCAGTCGCTCCCATGACCAAATCTATAACAAGACCATCAGACCGGTCATCTCGGTCCCATCTAACGCTACAGAACACAACAACCTGTATAGTGTTACCAAGGTGCAACTTCTCTAGCTGTACCAGCCAGCTAAGCCGAGGTCAGCGAGCAATCGTAGATACATGAGGTGCACTGTATCCTCGGATGAGTTAAGCAAGAGAACCCCTCCGAGCACTGTTAGAATGTACGCTCTGGTGTAGGACTGTACATATTGGTCGGTCGATGCATCGGTGAACCTCCCTTTAAAATGTCCCTTTAACCAAGATAGTCAGATTGATTGTCCGATAAAAATATCCCTATCTTCTGCGGCTTCCTTATCAAACTCTGTACCGAGGAGTTGATTACACAGCTCTAACTTATCAAAGTTCAAATTACCAGTCATGGCCATCCCATCTATTAAATGACCGGAGCTCATCGCTATATCCTATAGCGTCACCGTCATCTCTCCGACGGCAGATGGAAGGTGTGTGACTCTGGCCTCCATCACTCCGCAAGTGCTGAAAGAAGTGCTCGGTCGAGTTTCACCTGACCCATCATGCTGATTCCGTAGAAACAGGCCGGAACTAGGTACTCGACGATACGTGGGTGCACCGGCATGGTCTCGTGGGTGCGAAAATTACACCTCCGCGTCGTTCCACCCCACACTACCGCGGATCTGTAGCGGTCTTGCAAGGTCAGTTCACCGGTATATATTGGTCCTGGACCACGATGTGGTGCCATCGAAGAGGATGCACCAACCTACACGAACACAAAACACAATTATTATTAATGTACTAACAATACCACTATATACAAATTGCACAATACAAATTAATAGTTCTCTTACTTCTGTGGAATGTTCGCCCCGAGCACTAACAGTTGTCCTTCCAGTTGCCCTCGTTCAAACCATTTTTCTGTAAGAAAGTTCGCATATATAAAACAAATTGTTCACAAAAAAAAGCATATATATAGATGCGAAACAAAATAAATGAGACAACCGCAAAAACAACATTCAAAAAATACCAAACTTTGCGAGTGGGTCTAAAATACCAAACAAACTTTGCAATTGGGTATAAATTGCCGCACACAAGCCAATGCAACTTGTAGAAGCGAGTTCCGACCCACGGTTTGAAAGATACAGCTGTGTGTCACTTTCACTCATAAAAAAAAGCCGGAAAGCGATACATTGAAGTACCTCACAAACCGTGGCTCGGAACTCGCAAATACAAGTTGCGTTGGGTTGTGAATGGTTAGCTCAACCTACTCGCACAGTTTCGTATTTTTTGGACTTCGTTTAAGTATTTTTCTATTGAGACCGTACTAAAAAAGTTCTGAGGTATATTTAAGTTTTTTCATATACGCGTCAAAACAACACAAACGAGATGCAAAAATTTCAAAATTTGGCCGTCAAGTTTGGCACACCAAACACAAGCCAACGCAACTTGTAGAAGCGAGTTCCGACCCACGGTTTGAAAGATACGGCCGTGTGTCGCTTTCACTCTTGAAAAAAGAGCGGAAAGCGATACATTGACGTATCTCGCAAACCGTGAGTCGGAACTCGCAAATACAAGTTGTGTTGGGTTGTGAATTGTTAGCCGAACCTACTCGCACAGTTTCGTATTTTTTGGACTTCGTTTAAGCATTTTTCTATTGAGATCGTACTAAAAAAGTTCTGAGGTATATTGAAGTTTCATATACGCATCAAAACAACACAAACGAGATACAAAAATTTCAAAATTTGGCCATCAAGTCTGGCACACTAAACACAAGCCAACGCAACTTGTAGAAGCGAGTTCCGACTCACGGTTTGAAAGATACAGCCGTGTATCGCTTTCACTCTTGAAAAAAGAGCGGAAAGCGATACATTGACGTATCTCGCAAACCGTGGGTCGGAACTCGCAAATACAAGTTGCGTTGAGTTGTGAATGGTTAGCCCAACCTACTCGCACAGTTTTATATTTTTTGGACTTCGTTTAAGTATTTTTCTATTGAGACCGTACTAAAAAAGTTCCGAGGTATATTGAAGTTTTTTCATATATGCGTCAAAACAATACAAACGATATGCAAAAATTCCTAAATTTGACCGTCAAGTCGGCACACCAAACACAAGACAACGCAACTTGTAGAGGTGAGTTCCGACTCTCAGTTTGAAAGATACGGCCGTGTATCGCTTTATATCCATTTTATTGAATAAAAGTGATAAACGGATATATCGTGCAAACTGTGAGATGGAAATCGCTTCTACAAGTTCCGTTACCTTCTATGCGATGAGTCCGACCTACTCGTAAAATTTGAAAATTTTTGGATCTCGTTTATTTGCTTTTCCTATATTCTACAACTACAACTAACACTACATCTACAAAAATATCAACAAAATATATACAACATACATGATCCGAGCAAATTGTATACTCTCTAAATTATAGCCTACTACGCATAATACAAAAAATCAAACTCAAAAATTGATAAATAATTCAATAAATTAACAAAGTTTATTCTAGTAAATTGTGATTAAGTAAATACCTAGTCCAAAGAGAGAGAGAGAATTGGCGAAGATGTGATGAGCCGATGTTGTAGACGAACAAGTCGAAGAATTTGTGCTGGGGTTCAGGTGATTTGGGATATCGGGTTAGGTTAGGGTTTGGGGTATTCGGGAGAGGGAGAGAGAGATAGAGAGGCTTCGACAAGAGTGGTAGATCGAGAAGGCAAAGAGATCGAGAAAAGGAGTTTGGAGAGAGAACTAGGGTTTGGGGATGGGTTTCGGGAGCTCAAGAGAAAGAGAAAGAGAGTTTGTGACAAGACAGACTGATGGAAATCTGGGTATGTACAAGTTTTTGGAAAAACACTTGTACATACCTTTGCCGTTGTTGGAAACAACGGCCAAGGTTGATTTTTTTTTATAAAAAAACAACCTAGGCCGTTGTTTGACAAAAAAAAACTTCACGCCAAAAAACCAAAGCGTTTTTTGGCGTGAAGTACCAAAAATACCCCTTCGCTAAAACACTAAGAAAACCTCTTCGATCAGAGCGGAGCGAATCTCGGCCGTTGATCAAGATCATGAGCGACCCAACGGCCCAGAATCACGTTTTCCAACCCAGTTGAAAATGGATCCGTTTTCAACTGAGCATTTGCCTATATATATATATATAAATATATATATATATATATACATATATATATATATATATATATATATATAGGGGTTTCTTCCATTGCAAACGTAAAAGTTGTGCAAACGTGTGCAAACCACTTAACCGATAGGTTTCTTCCATTGCAAACACAAATATAGTGTTTGCAATTTGCAAACCACTTAACCCGTCATTGGCAATGACGGGTTAAGGCAAAACATAAAATTTTGCATTATGCCTTAACCTGTCATCGCCAATGACGGGTTAAGTGGTTTGCACGCGTTTGCACAACATTTGCATTTGTAATGGAAGAATTCCCATATATATATATATATATATATATATATATATATATATATATATATATATATATATATTAAGCAAAGCCCTATTTTGGCGGCTTTTTACTATCATGCCCTCATAAACATAGAAAGCTAAAAAAATAATGTAGGGTTAATTCTGTCAAATTTTATCCCTATTCCCTACACAAAAGGAGGTCACAACCATAATTTTCACTCAAATCAAACTCTCTCTCTCTCAAAAAAACATCCCCCCCCACCCCCCACCCGTCGATTCCTATCCCTCTCTCAAAATCCACACCGCCTCTCTCTCCTCCTCATCACCCCCCCCCCCCCCCCCCGTCGATTTCTCTTCCTCTAGCTCCACCCTCAAACCCTCCTCCCTTGCATCCTATGATCTCCGCGACCCCCTCCCCCCTCCCCCCGACTTCGCCATTAGCTGCTCCGCCCTCCAGGCCTCCTGCCTCGCGTCGCGCGACAACCGCAACCTCCTGACTTTGCCAACCGCCGCTCTGCCCATTGTTTTTATTCTTATGTTGATGGAATTTTACTCACTGCAGCGGTTACCTCTTCAATTCCCATATTCTTAAGGAAGGCCGTGATGCTCATTATCTTTAATATACACACGACAACTTTTATACTCAAATTTGGGCTTATGAATGGAGTATGCACCTTAAGTTCCTGTGTTTGTTGATCATCCATGGAGTATTGATGAAAGATGCTACAGCTTCTGTGAATCGATGCTTATGGAATTCTGATGGATCCATTTTAGGTATTTCTGGAACCAAAATCCTTCCATTTTCTCTGCATACCTTTATCTTATCGTCCATAATCATGAGAAATTCTCTACCTAATTGTAAAGCCTGCTATGTTGATCCATGTTGGTGTTGCATTCTCCAAGCATATTATTCAGACATATGCTTATGTTCCAAACGGAGACCTGCGACAACTGTTGGAGGTTCGCTACATCTTCCCCCTTTCTTTTTTTGGGTGGGTTAGTCAAATCTATCATAATCTGCAATTTACTTTACTTCTGACATGATATGCATTTTTTAGATTGATGCTCACATTGGTGGAGTGAACGACATTGCCTTTTCTCATCCCAACAAGAGCCTGTCAATAGTAACCTGTGGTAATGACAAGACAATAAAGATTTGAATAATCAAGAACTGTGATAAATATGTTGAAATAGATAAAAGAAATTGTATGGGAATTGATAGTTGAAAAATGCACATTGCACTATTGGCAGGTCTGGGATGCTACAACTGGTCAAAGCCAATATCTATTTGAAGGCCATGATGCACCTGTATATTCTATCTACCCCCATTGCAAAGAATCCATCCAGGTAATCTCAAATCATTTGCTTTTTGGTCTATGATGGTCTTCAAATTTTTTTTTAAAAATTTCTTTGTTCATGATTATCTGGGCTTATCTTTTATGATATCTGCAATTTTCTCAATGTGTTTAAACTCTGAAGGGGCCCAGTTTGCCTTTGATTCTATCAGTTTCATGTGTAGATATTTCTCTTTCTGTACAGTATATAAAATTCTCTAACTCTTCCACTGCTTGCAGTTCATTTTCTCTACTACTATTGATGGGAAAATCAAAGCATGGTTGTATGATTGTCTTGGATCTAGAGTTGACTATAATGCTCCAGGCCTCTGGTGTACAACAATGGCATACAGTGCTGATGGAACAAGGTGAGCACATGTTTTATAATGCTTAGTAGTTGTCAACCAACATTGGTTTAGAACTCTAATTTGTTGACAATTATGTTTGCACCAAAACCATTACTAATACATTTCCCTCCAAATTCTACATGCTAATTTTGGAGGGAAATGCTATTTGATTACAAAAGTTTTTGAGCACAGTGATTGGATGTAACGATAAGTTATTTTATATTGTTATGTTTTCACTGGCTCTTGGATTCGCAACTCCCACTTGAAAGGAACCAAACACACCCTTAAGCACAGCTTAGTACCCCTTTTGCTTTGGTTGACTCGGCCTTAAAACTTACTAGGAAATTCTTTAGCATCATGCAATTCGCCATTAATATATAATTTCATCATTTCAATATTCATATCTCTGAATATGTTGATATTCTGAGATACTATTTTTTTTATTTTTTGAAATAGAAGGGCTCTATATAGTTCTGAAATGTTTTCACATTAGGTGACAAAAATAAGTGTAGAAAATAATAGTAGGTGAGTATACAGAAATCTGGGCTCCATATTAATAGATGAAACCTAACTATGGTATGAGAATAATCAGAATTCTCATACCATATAGATAGAGAACTAGCATACAGTCTACAAGATCCTTAGGTAGTGTGCATTTCTTTTTTGTTGGCTCTTAAGTTATGGAATTTGTAAACATCTGTTTTGTATGCTTCTGCTTGAACACTTGGAATCTCTTATGTCTCTCTGGTAGTCAGGTCTATCAATCTTTTATGATTTCAAACTAAAAAAAGAATTGCATATTTATTTTTAATAATAATACTCAATCAGAGTGATTGCATCCATTTGCAGGTTTGCTTGCAGTTTACTGAGACAAGGCATGCACCAGATATGTTTATCTGCAGTAAGCACATGCCTAATAGTTGAAGATTCAAAGGAGGTACATTTCAATAACATATCATCCTCTATTGTTCTTTTGTATATGATTGTTATTTTCTTTTCGTTGCTAATCGTCATGACTGGTTAGGCTATAAGGGAGGACATATGCTTTTTTTTCCATTTAGCATTACCTTCTGATATTAATTTTTGATGCCTTGCATTTTTGGAGATTTTAAGATTGTGAGTTATTACCAGTAGTCACCCACTGTCATAGGCTCTTTAGTATACATGTTTTTTGTACGCGTGCATCGCACATGCATTATACTAGTATATATATAGAGAGAGCTCTTTTGCTCCATCCTTGTCAGGAAATTTTTTTAAAAAAAAACTATTTAATGTCTACAAATTAAAAATAAGAATTTATGACTTTTATGGATTGACCTTGTCCATAATCATTTCGCGTAGGCGTTAATGCATCAGCGATTCTGAAGGATGGTAATACATGACTAGTTGGAATAAAAGGAACACAAATAATTGTTGGAATTAATTTTTGCAGTTTTCCGGGCCGGATTCCGGCAGGCTCCGGCCACCGGCGGCGCCGGAAAATGAGTGGATTGTGATCCTCTCGACGAGTACTATTCCGTAGTATACTCACTTGCCAAAAACGAATTTCGTATGAATGAGAAATGTTGATCCAAAGTTGGATACTTGAAAGGTACTAACTTGGCAACTTGGAGAAAATGGATAGTCCCATATCGGAAATTGGAAAAGACTTTTTCTAGTATATATACTAGAAAACTGGACTAAAGGGCGTGGCCCGGGGGTTACCACTAACGTGTAGTAGAGAGAGGACTTAGCCAAAATGACAAACACACACGCACGCGCCCGCCCGCCCGGCCCAGCCCGGCCCGGCTCCGGCCTCGGCTTCGGCTCGGTCCGGTTTGGCTTGGCTTGGTTTGGTCTGGTCTGGCTTAAATTTTTTTTTGCCCAGACAAAAAAAACTCTTCCCCTAATGAACTGAAAAGGCTTTTCAGATTCAGTAACTGATACCCATTACTCTGTAACAACGTTTTATACAGGTACAGAATTTTTCATTTTTTTCTTCTTCTTCTTCTTCTCCTCTGTATCAGTGTCAACTGAGAGTACAGTTCGCTGAATCTCTGAAGCAAGGGTGCTGCGTTCTTCAGAGAAGGTACAGTTGTATCCTGGGAAGCAATTCGCCGGTAACTGTCACACTACGGGGCGAATTCTGCTTTAAGGACATAGATTATCTGTGTCGACTCAGTGCAAATTCTTTAACTTACTGTTTTCTTCCCTGTATTTCATTTCTTCCCTGTTTTTTATATATTCAGGTTCTAACAATCTTAAAGCATAATTTTTTCCTCACAGATTCTAACAGTTTTATGAAGTCTATTTACAGGTGCAGTTCGGAAAAAACAACTAACAGTTTCTGTTTCAAACAATTTCAGAGAAGAGAAATAAGAACATGGAGAACACACCAACTGACATTGCTAATGGGCTTCTCAGTACCGAAACACCGGTGACCCAAAATGTGACTACCCAACCGGTTGTGGCACATTCGGTCGTTCTGCCCACGCACATAACAGTGGGAGAAAAATCGGAAAAGTTCAATGGAACTGGATTCAAAAAGTGGCAAGGGAAGATGCAGTTCTACCTGACCAAATTGAAGCTGGACAGATTCCTCACTGAATCTGCCCTGATGCTGGCGCCAATGGATGCACACTCCGTTGCTGCAGTTGATGCGTGGCTCAGGGCGACTACCTCTGCCGGAACTACATCCTGAATGGCTTGGTATACCCCCTATACAACGTCTACTGTGTCTTCAAGACGTCCAAACTTCTATGGGGGTCCCCGAAAAAGAAGTACAAAACAGAAGACGCCGGGTCCAAGAAATTTGTTGTCGGCAAATTTCTGGACTACAAGATGATTGACTCCAAAACTGTGGCGAGTCAAGTCCAAGAACTGCAGGTTATAATGAACGACATTGCTGCAGAGAATATGATGCTGTGCGAACCATTCCAGGTTGCAGCGTTCATAGAAAAACTTCCACCTGGGTGGAAAGACTTCAAGAACTACCTCAAACACAAGCGAAAGGAGATGTCTCTTGAAGACCTAATAGTCAGGTTGCGGATCGAAGAAGAGAATCGCAAGGCTGACAGGTCCTATGGAAATCAGTCCATAGAAAATGCCAATGTGGTGGAGCACGAACAGAAGGGCAAGAAGAGGAAGTTTCTGCCACAGGCCTCAAACAAAAAACCTCTTGCAAAGAGGTTTGCTGGGAAATGCCACAAGTGTGGTAAGCTGGAGCACAAAATTTCTGAGTGTCGCAGTAAGGACAGTGATCGTTCAGAAACTGGACATGTAAAAGGGAATGAAAATTCCCATGCACACATAGCTGAGAACTTGTCCACTGGTCTCTCTGACCTGGACCTCTGTGCTGTAGTATCAGAGGTAAATCTTGTGAGAAGCAATCCTCGTGAATGGTGGTACGATACTGGGGCCACCAAGCATATCTGCTCGGACAAGGAAATGTTCACCTCATACCAGAAGTGCAACAAAGATGAACAGATGTTCATGGGAAACTCTTTCACCTCCAAAATTGAAGGAACAGGGAAGATAGTGCTGAAAATGATTTCAGGAAAAGAGCTAACACTCACAAATGTACTGCATGTTTCAGACATTAGAAAGAACTTGATATCAGGTTCTTTGCTAAGCAAGAATGGGTTTAAGGTTGTTCTTGTTTCTGATAATTTTGTGCTGTCTAAGAATGGGGTATAATTGGGTAAAGGATATGTAAAGGATGGACTGTTCAAGTTTAATGTAATGACAGTCATCCCTAAAACTATTGTTCCTGCTGTTCCCAAAGTTAATGAAATAACTCCTATTGCCTATGTTGTTGAGTCTTCCTCTGTTTGGCATGAAAGACTAGGCCATGTTAATGTAAATTCTATGCGTAGATTAATTAAAATGAATTTACTACCAAAATTTAAGGTAGATAACTCAGAAAAATGTGAAGTTTGCACGGAGGCCAAACTCACTAAAACTCCATCACGTTCTGTAGAAAGAAACACAGAAATTCTAGGTCTAATTCACACGGATCTGTGTGACTTAAAATATGTGCAAACCAGAGGTGGCAAAAAGTACTTTGTGACTTTTATAGACGATTGCACAAAATTCTGTTATGTATATTTGTTACATAGCAAAAATGAGGCTTTGGATAAATTCAAAGAATATATACTTGAGGTTGAGAATCAACTTGGCAAAACGATCAAAATCGTTAGAAGTGATAGAGGAGGAGAATATGATGCACAATTTAACATGTTCTGCTCGGAACATGGAATAGTTCATCAGACAACTGCTCCCTACTCATCCGAATCAAACAGTACTGCCGAGCGCAAGAACTGAACTCTAAAGGAGATGATGAATGCCTTGTTGTTGAATTCTGGCTTACCCCAAAATATGTGGGGGGAAGCGTTGCTGACTGCCAACTACATTCTCAACAAAATACCTCACAAGAAAACCGGCAAGACACCATATGAACTGTGGAAAGATAACTTACCTTCATATAAATACCTCAAAGTGTGGAGGTGTCTAACAAAAGTGGCAGTACCTAACCCGAAATAGGTCACCATCGGACCTAAGACGATTGATTGCATATTCATAGGCTATGTATACAACAGTAGTGCATATCGGTTCTTGGTATACAAATCGGATATACCGGATATCCATGTGAATACAATAATAGAATCAAGGAATGCTTCCTTCTTTGAACACGTGTTTCCATGCAAGGATACTAGTACCCTAAACGTACACGTGAACAAGAGAATGCAAGTACTTTAGTTGATGAACCAGAACATGATACTGATGAGTCTAGACGAAGTAAACGGGCTAGAACATCAAAATCAGTTGGTCCTGACTTTGTGACGGCCTTTCTGTTAGAGAATGAGCCCAGAACTTTCAAGGAAGCCATGTCTATGACTGATGCTCCTATGTGGAAGGAAGCAATCAAAAGAGAAATAGACTCCATTATGCAAAATTATACATGGGAGTTAGTCGACTTGCCTTCTGGATGTAAAGCTCTAGGATGAAAATGGATTTTCAAACAAAAATTAAAACCAGATGGTTCAATAGAGAAGCATAAGGCAAGACTTGTGGTACAAGGATTTAGGCAAAAGGAAGGCATAAATTTCTTTGATACATATTCCCCAGTTACAAGAATAACATCCATAAGAATGTTGATAGCTATTGCAGCTCTACGTAACCTGGAAATACATCAAATGAATGTTAAAACTGCATTTTTAAATGGGGACTTAGAAGAAGAAATATACATGAAACAACCTGAGGGTTACGTAGTTCCTGGACAGGAAAACAAGGTGTGCAGGCTTGTAAAATCACTGTACGGCCTGAAACAAGCTCCAAAGCAGTGGCATGCAAAATTTGACAATGTTATGATGTCAAATGGTTTCAAAATAAATGAATGCAATAAATGTATCTACTTCAAAGATACTCCAAATGGATACATTTTGGTCTGTCTGTACGTAGACGACATGCTCATTATTGGAAGCAATAATGACATTATCAAACAAACTAAGAGCATGCTTAGTGGCAAGTTTGATATGAAAGATTTGGGAGTTGCAGATGTCATATTAGGAATCAAAGTTTCCAGGACATCTGAGGGGATTACTTTGTCTGAAGCTCATTATGCTGAGAAAGTACTTGAAAAATTCAAGAATTACTCCAATGGGACAGCAAAAAGTCCCGTCGATCCAAGTCTTCACTTGTTCAAAAATACAGGCGAAAGCATATCATAACTAGAATATGCACGTGTAATTGGTAGTCTGATGTACCTAACAAATTGTACAAGACCGGACCTAGCACATTCGGTAAACGTACTGAGCCGATACATGAGTAATACAGGACGAAGTCACTGGAAAGGAATAACTAGAGTATTGAACTACTTGCGACATACTCAGAGTTATGCACTGCATTACACCAGATATCCAGCAGTACTGGAAGGCTACAGTGATGCCAACTGGATATCGGATTCCAAGAACTCAAAATCCACAAGTGGATATGTCTTCACACTTGGTGGTGCAGCTGTGTCATGGAAATCCTCTAAACAAATGCTATTGACCAGATCCACCATAGAATCTGAGTTTATTGCTTTAGACAAAGCGGCAGAGGAAGCAGAATGGCTTCGAAACTTTTTAGAGGATATTCCTATGTGGGAAAAACCAGTGCCTGCCTTATGTGTATACTGTGACAGCCAATCGGCTATAGCACGGGCACTGAGTTATATGTATAATGGTAAGTCTCATCATATCAGAAGGCGAAACAAAACCATTAGACAACTGCTCTCAAATTGAGTAATCTCTATAGAATATATAAAATCGGCCGACAACCTAGCGGATCCATTTACTAAAGGTCTGTCGTGAGAGCAGGTTGTGAGATCATCAAGAGGAATGGGTTTAAAGCCTATGACGAAAGAGGATACTTGATGGAAACCCTACCTAGGAATTGGAGATCCCAAGATCTAGGTTCAAAGGGACAACTAAATCTTGTTGAATCGACGAAAGTACTGAGAGATTAACATCTCATACCCACTCTTAGGATGATAAAACAAGTGATGCCTGCAAATAGTTAGGATAAGTTTGGCTTTTAATGATTCCCATAGCTTTGAAATAAAAGTGGGGTATAGCAGGATACTCTTTATGGACAATCACCTTGTGAGTGTGAAATTGGGCCGTTTCTAGGAGAATGAACAGAGGCTACATTCTCCAAGTTCACTCATGATTAACCAGGGATGTTCAAGGCCAAAATGAACACAGCAAGAGAACTTAGTTCTGTGAGGAGATGAAACTGTGTGATAGTTATTGTCTAGGTTCACATCAACGCCCGGGTAGTTCAAGACATCATGATCACTACCTGGTCAAGTGAATCCGATAGCTAATTACTAAGGGTGGTTCAAAGTTGAAAAATTACTACCATTCCTGATGTAGTGATTTTCCGATTGTACTCTCAGAGTCTTTCTGTCATATTTTTTGTTTTTCTGTCGTGTCTGGATTACATGGTCTTGTAATTTCCATTCATGTGGGGGATTGTTGGAATTAATTTTTGCATTTTTCCGAGCCGGATTCCGGCAGGCTCCGGCCACCGGCGGCGCCGGAAAATGAGTGGATTGAGATCCTCTCGACGAGTACTATTCCGTAGTATACTCACCTGCCAAAAACGAATTCCGTATGAATGAGAAATGTTGATCCAAAGTTGGGTACTTGAAAGGTACTAACTTGGCAACTTGGAGAAAATTGATAGTCCCATATCGGAAATTGGAAAAGACTTTTTCTAGTATATATACTAGAAAACTGGACTAAAGGGCGTGGCCCGGGGGTTACCACTAACGTGTAGTGGAGAGAGGACTTAGCCAAAATGACAAACGCACACGCGCGCGCCCGCCTGGCCCGGCTCCGGCCTCGGTTCGGTCCGGTTTGGTTTGGTTTGGCTTGGTTTGGTTTGGTTTGTTCGGGTCAGGCTTACAGTTGTATCCTGGGAAGCAATTCGCCGGTAACTGTCACACTACGGGGCGAATTCTGCTTTAAGGACAGAGATTATCAGTCTCGACTCTGTGCAAATTCTTTAACTTACTGTTTTCTACTCTGTATTTCATTTCTTCGCAATTTCTGTTGGGATTTTCTATTTTTATATATTCAGGTTCTAACAATAATCTCCAAATCTTTGAACGGCACTTTTTTCCTTATATAAATTCCTGCATCGATGTTCTTCTGCGCTATATATTACATTAGTCTAATAAATATGTTAGATGGAATACCCACCTTGACGATTATTTGGTTTAAAATGGTACCTTAAGAAGATTTCTCCATTCAGAATCTCCTGCAATCATAATTTGTAGTGTAGGATCCCAAGAAAATGCTTCACAACTCAGAATTTTATTCACTAGTATCATGCACGTGCGATGCACGTGGAGGAAAAATGAAAAAGACAAAAAAAAAACTACCAATACGTGCGCTGCACGTGTCGACACACATACACAAAAAAATAAAAAATTGTTTATTTGTTTACCAACCCCATCTCTCCCATTATAATAGTTACTAGTATTATACACGTGCAAAGCACGTGGAAATTTTTTTTTTAGGGGGGAATGAAAAGGGAAAAAAAATTACGTGATTTGCACGTGGGGGAATTTTTTTTGGTTGGTGGGAATGAAAAGGGCAAAAAAAAAAAATTTACCAACACGTGCGTTGCACGGGTTGGGTTAAGGACTAAGGCCTTCGCCCATTATAGTAGTAGAGATTATTATTATTATTATTATAGTATCATGCACGTGCGATGCACGTGGAGGGAGAATGAAAAAGACAAAAAAAAAAACTAGCAACATGTGCGCTGCACATGTTGACACACATACACAAAAAAATAAAAAATTGTTTATTTGTTTACCAACCCCATCTCTCCCATTATAATAGTTACTAGTATGATGCACGTGCGATGCACGTGGAGGAGGAAGGAAAAGGACAAAAAAAAACCTCTAGTATGATGCACGTGCGATGCACGTGAAGGAGGAAGGAAAAGAATAAAAAAAACCTACCAACACGTGTGCTGCACGTGTTTGCACACATACAAAAAACAATAAAAAATTATTTATTTGTTTGGAACCTCATCTCTCCCATTATAATAGTTATTATTATGGATAGATATGAAATTCCCTTCTGAATGACAACAAATAGTTTTTTATGTGGTGATCAAATTTCAGCTTTGAAGGTCCATTTAACTTATCTATCATGTCATGCCATGCACACATTTTGAAACCATTCCCACATCTTCGACCCTGAAAAAAATGGTTTGCCATCATAGGCAAGAGTCGTTTGTCTTGATCACTTGTCCAGTAAATCAGACTTTGGAATACATTATTAGCATCATTGTTACCATCAAAGAATAAAAAAATCAACAAACCAATATGAAGAAGTTACATAGTTGCAAACTACTATTAACGATTGGTTGTATTTTTCTCAATTTATAAGCTAGAGATGTTCAACTGAAAACAGAATATATGATTCTTTACTAAGAATATACAGCATCTATAAGTAGTATTTAACATGAAAACTTTTTCTTTTACAGAGTGACTATCTCAGATAACATATAGATGAAAAATGAAAAATATGAATATTTACACCTACTTTTCCGGTATCTCTTTTGACGACAACCCACTAGACCCGACTATAACAGCCTAGTTCAATTAAAACATAGAGCGTATTATTGAGAACACGATGACCAAAGCCAGACAACAAATTCTATGAAGAACCTACTACCAAACTGAAAAAAGAACTAGCTGTTAGATATTATAGTCCCATATTGGTGGTAGAGTTGTTTTGATATTTGTTCACCTCCTATATATAGGTGGTATTGTACTTGGTTAAACTCAATTCAATATTCAGTATTGTCTTCATTTCTCTCTGATTTATCTTAACATGGTATCTACTCAAGTTTTCTTTTCTTAAAATTTTCCCATCCAAAATCCTCAAATTCCAAATAGCAAAAGTTATACAAATTCCTTCCCAAAACCCTAGTTCAAAAAAAAAGGAAAAAAAAAAGAAAAAAAAACCCAGATCCAGCATCTTCAACCCATCCAGCATCTTCAACGTAGATCTGAAGGTCTTCAACCCATCCAGCAGCATCCTCAACCCATCTTCAACCCAGATCCAACGTCCCGCAGTAGAGATCCAACGTCCCCACCACCGGCTGAACCCATCGGAAAACCCCAGACAACCCCAGACTTCGTCATCTTCTTCATCCACAACCCCCGATCTTCTTCATCGTCCAGACCTATTTGGACGCCCGCGACAACCCATCTACTGTGTCTCACAACAACCCTCGACCACTCTCACAACAACCCTCAGATCCAGCCATCGTCCTTTAGAGGCCGCCGTCGACCTCTCTCATGCAAGCCCACTGTCGTCCTTCCGATCCAGCCTACTTCTATTGTAAACATGGGTAATCCTACTTTTATTGTCAACATACCCGAAATTTCTATTTGATTCTGTTGTAACTCCCAAAAAAAAAATATTATTATTATTATTATTATTATTATTATTATTATTATTAATTATTATTATTATACATGTACTCCTACTTGATGGCATCTCAGTCTCTCCTACATATTTCTACCTCCACTGACTTCCCCGATGCAACTGCCTCTCGTTCCTCCTCTAGATTCCCAAAGCAGCAGCACCACTTTCAGTCTGCCTCCGGCCTTTTACCTTCTCCTTATATCATTCCTCACCCTACCCCACCTCTACTTCCGCCACCGGTAGCACCGCCCTACTCCCTACCTCGATCCAAACTCCAGCTGCATCTCCCTCCACATTGTACTCTCAGTCATAGCAGTCACTGCAGTGCTTCTTCCCTCACATCCTCGGCCATGCCTGTCACTCCGGCCTTGTCGTCTTCTGCTTGGGCTAATACTCAGCAACGCCTCACTCAGCTGGAACTACAGCTCATGGGTCAGTCTATCAATGTTGGCTCCTCTGCTCCTGCCCTTTCTGCCACTCCCGGTATGAATTCGTTCTGGATTTTAGATTCTGGTGCATCACATCATCTCACTAGTAATCAGACACTATTCACCACCTTCACAACACTTTCCTCTCACTCTCCATCCCTACTCACAGATGATGGCTCACCACTTCTTATTACACATTCAGGGACAATTAACTCTCCTACTCTCACATTACCATATGTTCTCTATGCTCCTCATTTATCAATAAACCTTATTTCTATTAGTGTGTTGTGCGATAGTGGCCTTGTCGTCACTTTTGACTCTTTAGGTTGTTCTATTACTGATTTCTCCACCGGTGAGGAGTTTGGACGTGCTAGTCGTCATGGTTGTCTATATTATCTAGATTTTCTTCGTGCACATCACTCTCCTAGTTTTGCTGGTATTGTTTCCTCTGATGCTGATCTGTGGCACAGACGTTTAGGTCATATTAGCGCTTCACGACTTCAGACTATAGCTCGTAGTGGTGCCCTTGGTTCTCTCACTTTTAAATATTTATCTGATTGTTAGGGTTGTCACTTGGCCAAACACATTGTCCTACCCTTTAGTCACAAAAGAACTTCTGAAACCACTCACCCTTTTCAACTTATTCATTCCGACATATGGGGATCCTCTCCCGTACCATCGTGGAAAGGCTATCTCTATTATGTTACCTTCATCGATGACTTCACTAGACATACATGGGTTTTTCTTATGCTTCAGCGATCTGAGATACCTGATATTTACCGGGTCTTTACAACCATGATTTACACTCAGTTCGGTGTACGTATTAAGAATTTTCGATCGGACGGTGCACATGAGTACACTTTTACCACTATGAGAACAATCTTACAGTCTCACGGCACCCTGTTTCAGCAATCATGCCCTCACACACATGAGCAGAATGGTGTAGCTGAATGCAAGCATCGTCACATCCTTGAGACGGCTCGCGCTCTTTTACTCTCCTCTTCTGCTCCTCGTTCTTTCTGGGCTGAAGCTATCATGACCTCTGTTAGTCTCATCAACATTACTCTCTCGTCTGCCCTAGCTGGTACGACGCCTTACGAGGCTTTCTATCATTCTCCTCCCGACTACAGTATGCTCCGTACCTTTGGATGAACCTGTTACGTTCTTCTCCCTCCTACTGAGCGCACGAAGCTCTCCGCTCGTGCTGCTAAGTCCGTTCACTTAGGTCTCAGTCCTGAACACAAAGGTTATCGCTGTTTTGATCCATCCGCGGGTCGTGTCCGTATTTCTCGACATGTCTCCTTTGTGGAAGACTCCCCTTACTACCTGACCCCCCCCCCTCCCGAGGATACTAGATTTCTCGATTTCCCAGTTGTTGCTAGTCCCCCGACTTTATCTTCCTGCATTCCATTTGATCCCACTCCTCTGGCTCCATTCACATCTCCTGCAGTCCTTACACCTATTGTTCCCCCTACCGAACCTCCACCTGCATCTCCACAGCAGCCAGCACCCATCCCACCTGCTTTCCCACTAACATATGCACCTACTGATGGAACTGCGATGATTCCCAGGACCACGGAATGGTGTGCGTATCGATCATAAAAGTTTAACAGATTTAATACGTGATCTAACCCTTTATAGCGGAATCTAGGGTTCACGGATTATACCTGCGATGAGAAGAAGACGACAGTTTCTAGCAACCTCGAGCCGTCAGCGACCCCAAGATCTTCTGCACGTATTCCTTCCTCGGGTTGGACGTCGTGTGGGCGACGGTCTCCCAACCTTTCTTCTCCTTGGCTGACCTCTCTTTCTCTCCTTACGTGAATCACGAATTTAGAGAAAACTTCTTATCTCTGATAATTATTTGACGGCCAGAGAATAGAGGATATATATAAGGCTACGACAGGGACCATGAGGAGAAATTAGGGTTAGGTCTCCTAACAAATCTGGGTATCCCGTGTTCAGCCCGAACACACAACCCAGGCCCATTAACAATAGCTCGGTCCACTAAAGAGCTATTGTTGCACTACCTTCCTAATCCCAAATTATATTTATGGGCTCCTTTTATTATATGCTCGTTCAGCTCCCCATGTTAAGATATCGAATGTCCGTCGATCAAATTAAGTTAATGAAAACTATATTGATCGACATCTTTTATCCTTAAGTAGTACCACTCAACTTTATTTGTCATGTCGGATGTAATCCACCTGCAGGGTTTACATGACAATCCTTATGAGCTCCTTAAGGGGACATCATCAACCCGACGTATCGGGACATGGATTCCTTTTACAATCAACAGCCCATCATACATACAATGCTATTACCCAATTCATAGAGGTTGTTGATCCATAATGAATCTCACTCTTTTATGAGTCAAAGTAATGCACACTGCATATACATGTCTGTTATTATATCTGGATTAAGAGCATCAGCATCCATAATAACAGAGGTGTTTGTTCTCTTTTGTAGTCAGTACAAAGAGAACAACCTCAAGTGGTCCTGTTCAATACACACAAAGTGTACTAGTGTAAACCTATAGTCAAGATAGACTAATACCAGATTAGACTACAACCTTTCCAATGGATTGTCCAAGTCCGTCTAGGTTGTGAACCATTTATATATTCCATAGGGAACTGATAATATGATCTTCTGTGTGTCACCTCACACCATATTTTCAACCTTATAGAATATCAGATACTTACATTAATATTATAATAAACACAATATGCAAACATATGCCCATATGATTCTCATTCAAAAAAAAATAAGGAAATAAAGTTAATACAAAAGTGATGCTTTCAGTATATAAACCTAACAATCTCCCACTTATACTCAAAGCATTGCTTTTCAGTATACTGTTACAAATCTCCCACTTATACTTAAAGCCATGCTGCTACGCATCTGACTCCCATTCCCTCAACATGACTATCAAAAGCCTTAGCTGGTAAGCTCTTAGTGAAGGGATCAGCTAGGTTGTCTGCTGATGCTATCTTGATCACAGCAACTTTTCCTTTCTTTACGAAATCTCGTATCAGGTGGTACTTACGCTCAATGTGTTTACCTATCTTATGGGCTCGTGGTTCCATCGAATTTGCAACTGCACCACTATTATCATAATAAAGTGTAATAGCCTTAGGCAAATTAGGTACCACATCCAAATTCAATAGGAAGTTTCTGAGCCAAACCACTTCTTTGGCTGCCTCAGAGGCTGCCACATACTCGGTTTCCATGGTAGAATCAGAAATACATTTTTGCTTGATACTCCTCCATACAGTGGCTCCACCTCCCAAAGTAAATACATAACCTGAGGTTGATTTCCTGGAATCCCTATCTGACTGAAAATCTGAGTCTGTATACCCCAAGGCAACTAAACTATCTGCCTGGTAAACTAGCATGTAATCTTTAGTCCTTTTCAGGTACTTCAAAATATGCTTTACGGCAGTCCAGTGCTCGTGTCCCGGGTTAGACTGATATCTGCTAACCATGCCAACGGCAAAGCAGATATCTGGTCTCGTACATAGCATTGCATACATTAAGCTTCCTACTACTGAAGCATAAGGAACTGCTTTCATGTTCTCTATCTCTTTAGGTTTCCTCGGACACTGCTCCTTTGATAGGGACAATTCCATACCTAAAAGGTAAGAAACCTTTCTTAGAATTTTGCATGCTAAAACGAGTTAGTATAGTATCGATATAGGAAGCTTGGGACAAGCCCAACATCCTTTTCTTGCGATCTCGTAGAACTTTGATCCCAAGGGTGTGACCTACTTCTCCCAAGTCCTTCATATCAAACTGTTTGGATAACCATACCCTTACGTTAGATAATACCTTCACATTGTTTCCAATGAGCAAGATGTCATCTACGTAAAGTACTAGGAATACCACTACGTTTCCTGTCACACTTTTTGTATACACACGATTCATCTTGACATTGATCAAATCCATAGGATTTTATCACCTGATCAAAACATATGTTCCAAGATCTGGAAGCTTGCTTAAGTCCATAAATGGACTTCTTGAGCTTACAAATAAGATGCTCTTGGCCCTTTTCAATGAACCCGTCTGGTTGCTTCATATAGATGTCTTCCTCAAGACTTCCATTAAGGAAAGCTGTCTTGTCATCCATTTGCCAAATCTCATAATCAAGATGAGCTGCAATAGATAAAAGAATCCGGATAGACTTAAGCATGGCTACTGGCGAAAAGGTTTCCTCATAATCGATACCCTCTCTTTGAGTAAAACTGTTTGCAACAAGTCGAGCTTTAAAGGTTTCAACCTTGCCATCTGATCCTCTTTTTCTCTTATAGACCCACTTGCATCCAATGGCTTTTACACCAATAGTTGGTTCTACAAGCTCCCAGACTTGATTGGAATCCATAGATTCTATTTCAGATATCATTGCTTTTTGCCAAGACTCTGCATCTTTATCTTGGAGTGCTTCATTGTAGGTACAGGGATCATAATCTTGTTCCTACGGGACAAAGTCTGACGACTCTCCCAAGAACATATATCTATCAGGTTGTATCACAACCCTCCCACTACGACGAGGCACTATCGGTTGTGGTGTAACATTTGTGACACGTTGTGCAGTTACTGGTGGTACATCCTGTTGTACTGTTGGTACTGAAGTATTTGGTGTCTCACCTCTCAGTTCTTCTAGAACAGCTCTACTTATGGGTTTATGGTTCATCACATAGTCTTCCTCTAAGAATCGAGCATTGGTGCTAACAATGACCTTCTGATCCTTAGGACTATAGAATAAACCTCCTTTCGTTCCTCTTGGATAGCCTACAAACAAGCGTACTTTCGTACGAGATTCCAACTTATCGGCTTTCCCATTCAGCACGTGTGCTGGACTACCACAGATCCGAACATGTTTCAGACTAGGCTTACGCCCAGTCCACAGTTCTGTGGGAGTAATTGGTACTGACTTAGAAGGAACCAAGTTCAAAATATAAGCTGCAGTTTCTAAGGCATATCCCCAAAACGAATCTGGTAAATCTGAATAACTCATCATTGATCTAACCATCTCCATAAGAGTCCTATTCCTTCTTTCTGCTACACCATTCTGTTGGGGTGTTCCAGGTGCTGATAATTGGGATGTAATCCCAGCCTCTGACAAATAGTCCCTAAACTCCCCAAAGAGATACTCGCCACCACGATCTGAACGTAATGACTTGATACATTTTCTATGACGTTTCTCCGTTTCTGCCTTGTACTCTTTGAATTTCTCAAAGCACTCAGACTTACGGCACATCAAATAAATATATTCATACCTTGAATAATCGTCAGTAAATGTGACAAAATATTCAAAGCCACCTCTAGCCTGGACAGTCATGGGCCCACACAAATCAGAATGAACCAATTTCAACACATCTTTGGCCCTATACCCCTTTGCCTTGAAAGGCCTTTTGGTCATTTTACCTACCAAGCAGGATTCACAGACTGGTAGTGCCTCCACTTCCAATGAACTCAAAGGTCCATCTTTAACCAGTCTTTGAATCCTTCTTAGGTTAACATGCCCCAATCGCAAGTGCCAAAGATATGTTTGGTTCATACAAGAAGGTTCTTTTCTCTTATTTATGTTAGAAGACATATTATTCATTTCCATAAGTTGCATCGTGGGCGAAATAGGACTAATGACATATAGATTATCAACCAATGCACCAGAACAGATAAAATGCTTATTTTTTCTAATAACAATATTGTCATTAAAATAAACTGAATATCCATCCTTAACTAGCATGGAAACAGAAATTAAATTCCTTCTAAGTGAAGGTGCATAAAGACAATCTCTCAATGTCAAAGACTTATTTCTACCAAAGGATAAAATAACATCTCCTATTGCAACGGCCGCTACTCTTGTAGCGTCACCCATAAACAAGCATATCTCTCCATCACTGAGCCGTCAGACATGATTAGTGGCTCCTGTATCTTCACACCAGGTGCCGGTAGATAACACCGCTAAACATATTTCAATAACTAGTAAATGAGATATACCTTCTTTGTTCTCTTGTTTGAGAAGTGGACAGTCAGTCTTCCAATGTCCTGACCCTTTGCACTTGAAACACTTGCCTTTCGGCTTTTTCACAGCGCCTTGAGGTCCCATACCCTTCTTTGCTGAGTTTACTTGTTTCTGAACTTTCTTCTTTTTACCACCTTTCGGCTTAGAAGTAGAGTCCTTTTCATTCACATAAACATGGGCATTCTGCTTGAAGAGAGCTTCAGCATCCTGTAGTTCTTTTGCAAGTTCTGCCAAACTATACAACCTTTTGTTCATGTTGTAATTGAGGCAAAACGAGTCAAAACTTTTAGGCAGAGTCCCGAGAATGATATCGACCTGGGTTTCCCCATCGATTTCAGCACCAAGGATCTCCATCTCGTTTAGATGACCCATCATCTTGAGAACATGATCCCTTACTGGTGTCCCCTCAGCCATAGATGCTCTCATCAAACTCTTCATAGCAAATTGCCTAGCTGCTCTACTCTGATGTCCGAAGAGTTCCTTAAGGTTGTACATCATATCATAAGCTGTGGGCATGGCCTGATGCTGATGCTGTAGTACATTTGACATAGATGCCAAAATGTAACACTGCGCCATCTCATCTGCCTTTTTCCACTTCTTATAAGCCTCTTTGACCTCTTCATCAGAGTTAGCATCAGGCTTAGGTGGGCATTCCTCATTGAGTACAAATTTGTACTCTTCAGCAGTTAAGACAATATCCAAGTTACGTTTCCAGTCAATATAATTAGGTCCAGTAAGTTTGTTTTCTTTAAGAATCACCATAAGTGGACTGAAAGAACCCATTTTTGAAATCCTGAGAATCACATAAAAAAAAATTGTAGGGCAAAACTTTTTGAATTAATTAAATATTGATTCCCTCAAAACAATAAAAAAAAAATCACCAACACCTTAAACACCATGAATTTAGCATGCCATGATAGTGTGGACGTATACAAATTCAATATTTGTTCAAGTAGGTTTTTCCTATTAATTTTACTATCATGTCAACACAACTTTATGACAAATAAAATTAATCTGTTGGTCTTGCTCTGGTCCTACAAATAATAGCAGTGACTCCGATGGGGAGGATACCATTATTTGTATCTAAGTGTATACCATTGCTTAATACTAAGTCCATTATCTTGTATTGAGTTCCTTCAGATGGAGAAGTGAACACATACTAGGTAACTTTCTACAATTATCCCTAAGGAAGTTTGTACTGGTGATCCATAATTATACTCATCCGATATGGAGGAAAGCAGTAAAGCCAACACGCAAGTATAATTATATCACCTACAAACCAGCAATGGAGACCATGGGATTCATGTTAAATGAATTCCCTCTCCCACTTAGTTATTTAACAATGAGGGTTTTTCTACTAGTTAATTTATGTCCATGTTGTCCATTATTAATGTGATCCTAGTTTTTTTTTATTTAAAAAATCACAAAATAATAAACATGCATAATCAGAATAAGCAATAACGGCAATAAATTTGAAAATAAATATCCAACTATTATGGCCATCTTTCCTGATTCTTCCCCGACTGTGCGAATCCCAAATCTGACTCTGCGCAGAGTTATTCGGGGTTCGACTGTGCAAATCCCAATTTTTTTTTTAATGTTTGGCTGCCGATTTCTTCATCGAAAACCATCTGTTGATCTTCGGACTGCCTAAAAACAGCATCTCCTCCGGCGTCAGAAACAGCCACCACCACCATCACGATCGATCGAAAAAAATTAAAATTACATCAATCCTATGCCTTCCGAAGGAGTTCACACATAATCTAGATTGAAAAATTAAAATTATAAGCACAATCAACCCTCGTGATATTAATTACATCCACAAAACAACAACAACACAAACAAAACATGCATTGGACCATAATAGTTGAATCTAAGATGCCTGCAAAACCGAGTTAGAACAAATCTACATCTACCGACTATCATACAACGCAAGTTTTATTGGACAACATTGATGTAACAATCAATACGCAGATCCAATACCGGCTCTGATACCAATTGATGGAACTGCGATGATTCCCAGGACCACGGATTGGTGTGCGTATCGATCATAAAAATTTGACAGATTTAATACGTGATCTAACCCTTTATAGCGGAATCTAGGGTTCACGGATTATACCTACGATGAGAAGAAGACGACAGTTTCTAGCAACCTCGAGCCGTCAGCGACCCCAAGATCTTCTGCACGTATTCCTTCCTCGGGTTGGACGTCGTGTGGGCAACGGTCTCCTAACCTTTCTTCTCCTTGGCTGATCTCTCTTTCTCTCCTTACGTGAATCACGAATTTAGAGAAAACTTCTTATCTCTGATAATTATTTGACGGCCAGAGAATAGAGGATATATATAAGGCTACGGCAGGGACCATGAGGAGAAATTAGGGTTAGGTCTCCTAACAAATCTGGGTATCCCGTGTTCAGCCCGAACACACAATCCAGGCCCATTAACAATAGTTCGGTCCACTAAAGAGCTATTGTTGCACTACCTTCCTAATCCCAAATTATATTTTTGGGCTCCTTTTATTATATGCTCGTTCAGCTCTCCATGTTAAGATATCGAATGTCCGTCGATCAAATTAAGTTACTGACAACTATATTGATCGACATCTTTTATCCTTAAGTAGTACCACTCAACTTTATTTGTCATGTCGGATGTAATCCACCTGCAGGGTTTACATGACAATCCTTATGAGGTCCTTAAGGGGACATCATCAACCCGACATATCGGGACATGGATTCCTTTACAATCAACAGCCCATCATACATACAATGCTATTACCCAATTCATAGAGGTTGTTGATTCATAATGAATCTCACTCTTTTATGAGTCAAAGTAATGCACACTGCATATACATGTCTGTTATTATATCTGGATTAAGAGCATAAGCATCCATAATAACAAAGGTGTTTGTTCTCTTTTGTAGTCAGTATAAAGAGAACAACCTCAAGTGGTCCTGTTCAATACACACAAAGTGTACTAGTGTAAACCTATAGTCAAGATAGACTAATACCAGATTACACTACAACATTTCCAATGGATTGTCCAAGTCCGTCTAGGTTGTGAACCATTTATATATTCCATAGGGAACTGATAATATGATCTTCTGTGTGTCACCTCACACCATATTATCAACCTTATAGAATATCAGATACTTGCATTAATATTATAATAAACACAATATGCAAATATATGCCCATATGATTCTCATTCAAAAAATAAGGAAATAAAGTTAATACAAAAGTGATGGTTTCAGTATATAACCCTAACACCTACTCCACCGTCCTCGCCCCCACATCCTGTCAGTCCACCACCTCTTCGTCAGTCTACCCGTTCCACTTCTGGTATTCCTCCGGCACGTTATACACCTGATGCCACTGGTCCTTCTGACCAGTTTGGTTTTGCCACCCTAGCTTCCTACTTACCACAGTTTCATGCATGTCTCACTGCTATACACTCTACACGTGAGCTCAGAACCTATCAAGATACAATTCAATATCCTGAATGTAGGAAAGCCATTGCAGAGGAATTCAGTGCATTTGATCAGACTGGCACTTGGGATGTTGTTCCTCTACCAGAGGGCGTTCAGCCTATTAGCTGCAAGCGGATCTTCAAGGTCAAATATCAACCTGATGGATCTATTGAGCGGCACAAGGCCCGTCTAGTAGCCCGAGGGTTAACTCAGGAGCATGGCCTTGACTATGATGAGACCTTTGCTCCCATTGCACGGATGACTACTATTTGCACCCTTCTTGCTGTTACAGCCATCCGCCACTGGCCGTTGTACCAGATGGACGTGAAAAATACTTTTCTTCATGGTACTTTATCTGAGGTTATTTATATGGATCCTCCTCTTGGTCTCCCTACTCCTCCTCATCATGTTTGCCAGGCTGCGTCGGGCTATATATGGTTTGAAGCAGGCCCCTCGAGCCTGGTTTGAGTGTTTTCGCCTTGTCATCACCACGGCTGGTTTTAGTCAGAGTTCTCAGGACCATTCTATGTTTCTGCAGGTCATCACCGCATGGGAGGGTAATTTTACTACTATATGTTGATGATATGATCATTACTGGGGATGACTCTGCCGGCATTGCATCCACCCAGAAATACCTTCACCAGCAGTTTCATATGAAAGACCTTGGTAAGCTACGTTACTGTCTGGGTTTAGAGATTGCTCATGGATCTCAGGGGATACTCATTTCTCAGCAGAAATACACATCAGATATTATTTCTGCTGCATGCCTCTCTGACAGTCGATCAGCTGATACACCCTTAGAGCTTCATGTGAAGCTTCGTCCCACAGATGGTGAGCCCCTTTCTGATCCCACTAGATACAGGCAGATTGTTGGACAGCTTGTCTATTTATGTATGATCAAACTCGATATTGCTCATGCAGTTAGTATTGTCAGCCAGTTTGTTTCTGCTCCTACATCAGTTCTCTACGGTGCTCTTTTTCGGATCCTCAGATATCTTCGAGGCACCATCACTCGCTCATTATTCATGTCGTCTACATCCAAACTAGAGCTCAGTGTATATTTTAATTCAGATTGGGCAGGGAATCCAACTATCAGAATGTTTACCACATGTTTCTGTCTCTTTCTTGGTGATTCGCTGATCTTATGGCGGAGCAAGAAACAAGCAGTTGTTGCATGTTCTTCCACCGAGGCTGAGTACAGAGCAATGACAGCTACTACTAGAGAGATTGTTCATGTTCATTGGTTGTTATCAGATATGGGTGTTACCCTTACAGGAGTTACTCCACTTTATTGTGATAACCGGAGTGCATTGCATATTGCAAGCAACCCGGTCTTTCATGAGCGAACGAAGCATATTGAAATTGATTGTCATTATGTTCGTGAGCGTTTTGAGGTAGGGACCATCTCTCTCCATTCTGTTACCTCTTCCCAGCAGACTGCAGACTTCTTCACCAAATCCCATACAGTTCAGAGATTCCGACACTTAGTAGGCAAACTCACATTGTTTGACTCATCGTGAGTTTCAGAGGGGGTGTTAGATATTATAGTTCCATATTGGTGGTAGAGTTGTTTTGATATTTGTTCACCTCCTATATATAGGTGGTATTGTACTTGGTTAAACTCAATTCAATATTCAGTATTGTCTTCATTTCTCTCTGATTTATCTTAACACTAGCAAAGAACATGGAATGAATAATTATCATGGTTCAATAAAGGTGAAACTAATAAATAAAAATTGAGAGAACAAACACTATGTTCTGCAGCGTAGCTCCGCTACAGAGCAAATTCTATGGCACTGCTAATATATTATGGATATGCAAGCAAAAGAGTGCATATAACTCACGAGATAAATAGCTTGGTATACGAATCATGAAATGCCCAAACTATGGGAATCAGTTTCACTCCTACCTATAATGTGCCTAAAGAGGAAAACAAATATCTAAACAGAGAATGTAACCACATTACTTTATCTAGAATCTCCATAGTAGGGAAATTACGAGGTTGGTCCATTGTCAAATGACCTTAAACTGCATGAAGATGTACCAAGTTTTTACCAACCAACCCCATTACTAACTTGGTATCAAACAGGACGGAAAGCATGCAAGACGTACCTAGTCAAATTTGTATTGGAGTATGCAAGCGAAGGTGGAATTCAGAGATCCATTTTCTCTCTACTTTACTCTGCTTACCAAGAATGCAGATGTATCAGAGGCAATTCACAAGCTTTTGAGTCATTTAACACCAAGTCGACTTGCTATCTAGATGCACAGATTAGACTTTCTAGGTATCTATACCCAATGATCATGGTTTCAAAAAGCGTTCGGAGGACAAAGCGGTTCGCGACCGATTTTGCTTAAGCGGTAAAAAGCCTAAAAAACAAAAAACAACAAATATTTGTTAACAATTAATTTAAAAAAATACAAATAAATATCTAAAAAAAGAATATCGAAAAAAATTAGAAAACTATTTTCTTTTTTTAGAGAATTAGAAAAATTACCATATATATAAGGGAGTAATCATGTGATACCCTCACTCTCTTATGATTTTGAGGCCTTATAGGTAAAACCATTAGCACGAACTTCCCATGTAAAATCCAAACTATTCATCTTGTTTTACATGCCTTGGATAGAATAAGGGTGTAAAATCAGGTTATTTGAAGTTAGTTGTCCATGTTTTATAACGTGACAAAATTGTACAGCTGAAAATTCTATAATTTTCTTAATGACCTGATGGATGGGAAAATATGTGTAAAATAAGTTGATTTTACACCTTTACACTGTATTAAGTTTTTTTAAGTTCATCTGTATATGTATTACGTAGGAAAATTGAATGGCTGAAACTTCTCTGTCTTACGAACAACAGAATGGATGGGGAAATAAATGTCAAATAACTTGATTTGACAGGCTTAAGTTATCTTGGGCATGTATAATAAGATGAATGGTTCGGATCTTTCATACGGTGTTCGTATCATGGGGGGTCTCAAAATAAAGAGAGAGGTAGGGTCTCACATGATCACTCCCCTATCTATTCTGTGGTCTTATATGTAGTCCCACCGATATGAAAAATCTGAACCGTTGATCTTATTTTACATGCCTAAGATTGCCTAAGCTTGTAAACCAACTTGTTAAGTTTATTTGTTTATATTTCACAATGTGACAAAATTGCATCGGTGACAATTCTTTATTTTTCTAGAGTGATCATGTGAGACCCTACCTCTCCCCTTATTCTGTGGTCTCATATGTAGTCCCACCGATATGAAAAATCTGAACCGTTGATCATATTCTACATGCCTAAGATTGCCTAAGCTTGTAAACCAACTTGTTAAGTTTATTTGTTTATATTTCACAATGTGACAAAATTGCATCGGTGACAATTCTTTATTTTTCTAGCGTCGTGATGGATGGGCAAACGATTTGGTAATTTTTATAGGGGGTTTGTACCATTGAGGGCCTCAAAATAAGAGGAAATGTAGGGTCTCACATGATCACCCCATTACTAGTGAAATCTGGTAAGAACGGTTTCACGGTAAGCTTCGTAGGAATCTAGAGAGTTTTAACCAAACCACATTAAACCCCCATTATAAACGAATTGCTAGGAATGTGGTTAAGGGAGATTAAAAATTAGTCTACGAAGAGACAATTTTTGAAAACATATTCATCTAATTCTAGTGGTATTTTACTTACAATTGTTACTATGATGACCACTGTTAAAGATTAGATAAGTGACCTTTTATTTTCATCCTCTTCCTATATTACATTATGTGGCAAGTGTAATGAATCTTGCTATAAAGTCAGAGGGTACAAAAAAATTAATTGAGATTTTTTAATCATATTCTCCACATGATGAAATAGAAGGCTATGATCAAGTTTTTTTTCTACACAATCTGAACACGTTTTGAACAATTTGTATGATAGTTACGACAGACTTCATGTATTTTATACTACACAATGACAACATGTTTGTTCTTCTTCTTCTTCTTCCATATCAAAGGGAAAGGGACTTGCATTTTCAACAAGTGGTATTTTAAATCTTATAAAATAAAATAAAAAACCAAGAAAAAATGCACCTAATGAGTTGAACTGGTATAATGCACAACCTCCCGTCGATGATATAGTTGATGTGTTATCATTTTGGAAAAACAATGAAACTACTTTCCTATTCTTTTTTGTATGACTAAAAATTTGCTAACTCGTCTAGTGTCAACTGTTACATCGGAAAGTGTTTTTTCTCTTGGTGGTAGGATTATGAGCCTGAACAAGAATCACTTACTTTCGAAGAATTTGGAGATGCTAGTATGCGCGGAAGATTGGATGAAAGTGAATAAAGGACCCAAGATTTACTTCAAATGGCACAAAACAGATCAAGTAGTGACGAATGAAGATTGAAGAGGCACTACGGATCAAGTATTTCAAATAATTGGGAAGTTTAGGGTGATGAGATTCTATATTTAGGTTAAGTAGAAGTGTACAACAGCAGTCCAATACCTTCTCTTCAATCTAAATATAGGTCATCTCAAACTCTAAAGTCTATACTTCCGCTCAACTTGTAATTTGAAATTCAATCACTTTGTATGAAATGTAGCATATCTATTTGATTATATTTTAAATTTTGTAATTCATTGAATGAAATTTAATATATGAATCGTTTCATTTATTCTATATGTTCTGACAATTGTTGTCTAAATTCAATCACCCAAAATTTATACCTTTATTCTAATATATTCAAAAATAATAATAATAATAATAATAATAATAATAATAATAATAATAATAATCTGAAAACATGCAGAGGCCCGACCCCCAAGGTAGGGGCCTAGAGTCTGGTCCGGGCCTCTCCTTCCCCCACTCCATCCCGACCTGCCTAGGCTTGGGCCCGGGTCAAGCCCGGTGGTTTTCAGCCCGTCCCAGTCCCCTAGGCCTGAATGCCACCCCTAGATTTCAGTTTGGGTTGAAGAAGAAGAAGAAGAAGAAGAAAAGAATGGACTCTCTCTCCTCACGTGAAGTTCACATAATGAGTGATATAGTCACCCATTATATGTGTGATTTGTAGTGAATGGACAATCAATGTTGAAGAGCATACTTAGCAAAATATAAAGTGCTAATAATAGATAAAGGAGTGCACAAATTTTGGAGAAATACTGGCCCATAGATCTAGACCCGATGGATAAAAACGTATGGGTAAGAGCATCCACAGTTGTTTTTCTCATTTGCTATAATATGGCAGCTACAGTAATAGCAAATACAATCGTTCACTGCAGTCGTCGTTTGCTATATTTTTTTTCTATTTTTTAGAGAGACGGGGTATCATACCCCGTCCGATCGTTTCAAATAAATTAAAAAAAGTTAATTACTTATTAACTATTAAACTATATTAATTAACTAATTTAAATAATATAAAAATAACTAAACCTAATTAATATACTAACTAAACATAATTAATATACTAACTACTCCTAAAAGTACCCTGCACAGCATTAAATTTCTCCTCCTTTACTGGACGGGGTATCATACCCCGGACGGGGTATGTGTCCCCGTCCCACCATATTTTATTTTTTTTCCCTATCGCTCAATCCTGAGCATTCGTTTTATTAAAAAAAAACAAATAAAAAAAAAGGGAGAGACGGGGTTTGATACCCCGTCCGGGGTATCATTCCCCGTCCGACCTTTTAAAAAAAAAAAATTAAGAAAATAGGAGAGACGGTATATGATCGTCCGTCTGATACGATTAAAAAATTATTATATCGAAGAGACGGGGTATCATACCCCGTCCTTTATAATTTGAGAAAGCTCAGTTCGTTTCTCATATTTGAGAAATGGAAATAGAAAGTTTGCCATATTTTGGGAATATGAGAAACGACTGCAGCGCTCCTTTTCTATTCGTTTGCTAAAATTTGAGAATATGGGAATTATAGAAAATGACTGTGGATGCTCTAAGCCCGCAAATTGAGCAACACATGAAGGATTCAGGAGACTTTTCACATTTTGAAAGATTTTTTTAAAAAAACCGAAAAGGGCAAAATCCTGTTGTCCTACGGCCTTTAAGTAGTAGTAGTATAGAATATAGATAGAAATAGATTTTAATGATTGTATTAGGGCCCTTGAACTTATTGACTATCCTACTGGGGGTAGACTATATATATGGCCAATCACATGATAGACCATTGTTGATAGATTTTTGGTTTCCCCCCCCCCTCAAATCTTTTATCAATGCTCTTGCCAATTCTGTCATTGATAAAGTTCGTTTATGTCTCTTTTCTCATATCCTATTTTAAAGCACACAAGTATAGATTTCAAAAGTTTTGGCTTGAAGACCATATTCCATTATAAAAGCATACAAGTATAGATTTGAAAATTTTTGGTTTGAAGACTAAATTTCTATCAGTATAATTGTCTCAATTCTGTTCACTGTTATGTTGGTTTGCCCAGTATTTGCTTATGATTGATATTGTTAAATATGACTGTAAAACTTGGAGCAAAATCAGGTTTGGCAATATTAATTCCGAAAAGAATATTTCTTTGGATACCATTTTCTATATAGATAGGTTGCAAGAAACTAGTTCTATTTCGTCCGGAAGAAAAATGATTGTAAGAAGGATTATCTTAATCTTCTTAATGATGAAGATATTAAATGGGCTCAACGAACTAAAGTAAAATGGGTGAGAGAAGGAGATGGTAATACTTCTTACTTTCATAATTTTAGGAGATGGTAATACCTCGTACTTTCATAATTTTGCTTCCTATAGAAAGATGATTAGTCGGATTACATCTTTAGATGTTCAGGGACATATTCTGAAGATTAATAGAATCAGTTCTTTAAAAAAAATTGAAAGGAAAATATATTAGAAGATATTATGAAGATTTGATACTACATTCATGATCTTTATCAAACTGTCAAAAGGATGATATCTTATATCTGGAAAGTTCAAATGTATTTTGATACTAAAAATTTATCATATTTTATCTACAATATTATCTCTAATATCGCTAATATTATAATGAGAGAATTGGGGTTGTTATTTGTAGACAACCTAAAATTTGTAGACATTCATTTAACCATCTAATCTCAACCATTCATTTTTAAGTGGGAGTTGATGCTGTTTGTTTTTTGATGTGGGGGCAACAGGTGTGAGTTCTGGTAATTTGTGAAGCGGAAGACGCAGTACTTGCGCTGATCCCGCCCTCGGCTGTAGGACCCGCTCGAGGGTAGGTAAAGGCCGGATGCTTGGCTCGGATCTCGTAGCTCGGCTCGGATCTTCGAGGCTCGGATCGGACTTTCGTACGTGCACACTGCCTACAAACACCGAGAGAAGTCCCGGCGACAAGTCCTTCGACGATCTAGTCAATCACTGAGAAAGCAACAGTAGTTATAGTTCAGGTGGGGAAAGATTTATTACCTTGGGCAAGGAGGAGGGGGTCTGGTATTTATAAGCAGGGGTAAACGGGTCTGGAACCCTAACGGGCCGGGTCGGACCCGTTTGCCTGTGGGCCTGAGTTGGTAGAAGCCCGTTGGACTTGTTGACTTGATGATCTGGGATGAACGAAATCTGAGGAGATATGATGGCCCTGATGGAGGAGTAGTTTGTCTCTGTAAGAAGAGTGGAGTGGTGTATTCGGAGAGTATGACTTGTAGTCTCGGAGGGCTAAAAGGGGGGTAGGACGAGATAAATCCCCTGGAGAGTAAAAACGTCGAGCATTGAGTACCAAGGGTCGGGGGCCGAGCGTCGAGGGTCGAGGGTTGAGCATCGAGGCCCCCTGCTTGTGAGAAAGCTAGGGCGTGGCTCGAGATCATTGCCGAGCATCGAGCCCATATAGCTTGAGAAATCTAGGGAGTCTCTCGAGGTTAATTCCGAGCGTCAAGCCCCTACTTGTGAAAAAGCTAGAGCGTGGCTCGAGGTCATTGTCGAGTGTCGAACCCATATAGCTTGAGATAGCTAGGGTGTGGATTGAGGTCAATGCCGAGCGTCGAGCCCCTTGCTTGTGAGAAAGCTAGGGTATGGCTCGAGGTCATTGCCGAGCATTGAGCCTCCTACATGTGACAAAGCAAGGGCGTGGCATGAGGTCATTGCCGAGCGTCAATCCCATATAGCTTAAGAAAGATAGGGTTGTTACGGTTATATACTGAAAGCATCACTTTTGTATTAACTTTATTTCCTTATTTTTTTTTGAATGAGAATCATATGGGCATATATTTGCATATTGTATTTATTATAATATTAATGCAAGTATCTGATATTCTATAAGGTTGATAATATGGTGTGAGGTGACACACAGAAGATCATATTATCAGTTCCCTATGGAATATATAAATGGTTCACAACCTAGACGGACTTGGACAATCCATTGGAAAGGTTGTAGTGTAATCTGGTATTAGTCTATCTTGACTATAGGTTTACACTAGTACACTTTGTGTGTATTGAACAGGACCACTTGAGGTTGTTCTCTTTGTACTGACTACAAAAGAGAACAAACACCTCTGTTATTATGGATGCTTATGCTCTTAATCCAGATATAATAACAGACATGTATATGTAGTGTGCATTACTTTGACTCATACAAGAGTGAGATTCATTATGGATCAACAACCTCTATGAATTGGGTAATAGCATTGTATGTATGATGGGCTGTTGATTGTAAAAGGAATCGATGTCCCGATACGTCGGGTTGATGATGTCCCCTTAAGGAGCTCATAAGGATTGTCATGTAAACCCTGCAGGTGGATTACATCCGACATGACAAATAAAGTTGAGTGGTACTACTTAAGGATAAAAGATGTCGATCAATATAGTTTTCAGTAACTTAATTTGATCGACGGACATTCGATATCTTAAAATGGGGAGCTGAACGAGCATATAATAAAAGGAGCCCATAAATATAATTTGGGATTAGGAAGGTAGTGCAACAATAGCTCTTTAGTGGACCGAGCTATTGTTAATGGGTCTGGGTTGTGTGTTCGGGCTGAACACGGGATACCCAGATTTCTTAGGAGACCTAACCCTAATTTCTCCTCATGGTCCCTGCCGTAGCCTTATATATATATCCTCTATTCTCTGGCCGTCAAATAATTATCAGAGATAAGAAATTTTCTCTAAATTCGTGATTCACGTAAGGAGAGAAAGAGAGGTCAGCCAAGGAGAAGAAAGGTTGGGAGACCGTCGCCCACACGACGTCCAACCCGAGGAAGGAATACGTGCAGAAGATCTTGGAGTCGCTGACGGCTCGAGGTTGCTAGAAACTATCGTTTTCTTCTCATCGTAGGTATAATTCGTGAACCCTAGATTCCGCTATAAAGGATTAGATCACGTATTAAATTTGTTAAACTTTTATGATCGATATGCACACCAATCCGTGGTCCTAGGAATCATCGCAGTTCCATCAAGGGTGTGGCTTGAGGTCATTGTCGAGCGTCGAGCCCATATAGCTTGAGAAAGTTAGGGTGTGGCTCGAGGTTAATGTCGAGCGTCGAGCCTCCCTGCATGCGAGAAAGCTAGGGCGTGGCTCGAGGTCATTGACGAGTGTCGAGCCCATATAGCTTGAGAAAGCTAGGATGTGGCTCTTGGTAAATGTCGAGCATCGAGACCATTTAGCTTGAGAAAGCTAGGGTGTGGCTCGAGTTCAATGCCGAGCATCGAGCCCATATAGCTTAAGAAAGCTAGGGTGTGGCTCGAGGTCATTCCTGAGCGTCGAACCCATATAGCTTGAGAAAGCGAGGGTGTGGATCGAGATCAATGCCGAGCGAGCCCATATAGCTTGAGAAAGATAGGGTGTGGCTCGAGGTTAATACCAAACGTTGAGCCCAAATAGCTTGAGAAAGCTAGGGTGTGGCTTGAGGTCAATGCCGAGTATCGAGCCCTCTGCTTATGAGAAAGCTAGGGCGTGGCTCGAGGTCATTGCCGAGCGTTGAGCCTCCTGCTTGTCATAAAGTTAGGGTGTGGCTCGAGGTCATTGCCGAGCGTCGAGCCTATGTAGCTGGAGAAAGCTAGGGTGTGGCTCGAGGTATATGCCGAGCGTCGAGCCCATATAGCTTGAGAAAGGGGGTAGGACTAAAAGGGTGTAGGACGATATAAATCCCCTGGAGAGTAAAAATGCCGAGCATCGAGCACTAAGGGTCGGGGGCCGAGCATCGAGAGTCGAGCGTCGATGGTCGAGCATCGAGGCCCCCTGCTTGTGAGAAAGCTAGGGTATGGCTCGAGGTCATTGCCGAGCGTCGAGCCCATATAGCTTGAGAATTCTATGGTGTGGCGCGAGGTTAATGTCGAGCGTCGAGCCTCCCTGCTTGTGAGAAAGCTAGGGTGTCCCTCGAGGTCATTGACGAGCCGTCGAGCGTATATTGCTTCAGAAAGTTAGGATGTGGCTTGAGGTCAATACCAAGCATCTAGCCCATATAACTTGAGAAATCTAGGGTGTGGCTCAAGGTCATTACCGAGCATCGTGCCCATATAGCTGGAGAAAGCTAGGGTGTGGCTTGAGGTTAATGCCGAGCATCGAGCCTCCCTGCTTGTGAGAAAGGTAGGGCGTGGCTCAAGGTCATTGACGAGCATTGAGCCCATATAGCTTGATAAAGATAGGGTGTGGCTCAAGGTCAATTCCGAGCATCAAGCCCATTTAGCTTGAGAAAGCTAGGGTGTGGCTCGAGTTCATTGCCGAGCGTCGAACCCATATAGCTTGAGAAAGCTGGGGTGTGGCTCGAGGTCAATACCGAGCATCGAGCCCCGTGCTTGTGAGAAAGCTAGGGCATGGCTTGAGGTCATTGCTGAGCGTCGAACCCCCATGCTTGTGAGAAAGCTAGGGTGTGGCTCGAGGTCATTGCCGAGTATTGAGCCCATATAGCTGGAGAAATCTATGGTGTGACTCGAGGTCAATGCCGAGTGTCGAGCCATCTGCTTGTGAGAAAGCTAGGGCGTGGCTCAATATCATTGTCGAGCGTCGAGCTCCCCTGCTTGTGTGAAAGCCAAGGCGTGACTCGAGGTCATTGCCGAGCGTCGAGCCCATATAGCTAGAGAAAGCTAGGGTGTGGCTCGAGGTCAATGCCGAGTGTCGAGCCCCCTACTTGTGAGAAAGCTATTGCGTGGCTCAAAGTCATTACCGAGCGTCGAGCCCCCTGCTTGTAAGAAAGCTAGGGTGTTGCTCGAGGTCATTGCCGAGCGTCGAGCCCATATAGCTGGAGAAAGCAATGGTGTGGCTCGAGTTCAATGTCGAGGGTCGAGCGCATATAGCTTGAGAAAGCTAGGGTGTGGCTCGAGGTCAATGCCGAGCGTCGAGCCCATATAGCTTAAGAAAGCTAGGTGTGGCCCGAGGTTAATTCCGAGCGTCGAGCCCCCTGCTTGTGAGAAATCAAGGGCATGGCTCGAGGTCATTGCCCATATAGCTTGAGAAAGCTATGGTCTGGCTCGAGGTCATTGCCGAGCATCGAGCACATATAACTTGAGAAAGTTAGGGTGTTGCTCGAGGTCAATGCCGAGCATCGAGCCCCCTGCTTGTGAGAAAGTTAGGGCGTGGCTCGAGGTCATTGCCGAGCATCGAGCCCATATAGCTTGAGAAAGCTAGGGTGTGGCTCGAGGTCAATGCCGAGCGTCGAGCCCCCTACTTATGAGAAAGCTAGGGCGTGGCTCGAGGTCATTGCCTAGCGTCACGCCAATATAGCTTGAGTAAGCTAGGGTGTGGCTCGAGATCAATGCCAAGCGTCGAGCCCCCTTGCTTGTGAGAAAGCTAGGGTGAGGCTCGAGGTCTTTGCCGAGCGTCGAGCCTATATAGCCTGAGAAAGCTAGAGCGTGGCTCGAGGTCATTGCCGAGCGTCGAGCCCCTATGCTTGTGAGATAGCCAGGGTGTGGCTCGAGGTTAATGTCAAGCGTCGAGCCCCCCCTGCTCGTGGGAAAGCTTGGATGAGGCTCGAGGTCAATGCCAAACATCGAGCCCCCACGCTTGTGGGAAAGCCAGGGCATGGCTCGAGGTCAATGCTGAGCGTCGATCCCATATAGCTTGAGAAAGCCAAGGCGTGGCTCGAGGTCATTGCCGAGCGTCAAGCCCCTACAGCTTGTTGGAAAAGCTAGGGTGTTACATGTGATGCTGACATCATGGGGGGGGGGAATCAAGGTGTTGAAATCTTATCGGCCGTTAGATCTTGATGATCAAGTTTGAAAGGTCAGATTCTAACATGGAATTCGAGGCGTCGATAGTTTCTCTATAAATCCTCCACCCCTCCCCATTTCTTCACTTTTCTTTCTCTTTCTAAAAATCGAAGCTTCTCTCTAGCCACCGGCGACAGCTTTTCCGTTGACCTCTCCGTTTACGAAATCCAAGTTAGTATTGCTTTTGTTATGTCGCGATCTCAGTCCGGTTTCGAACCGAGTGCCTCTATTCGGGATGAAGGGGATCGTCAGTCGAACTCCACGTCTTGGGATCTTGACGATCAAATTTTGGACGTAGTCCCGCTCCATAGTCGCAAGCCGTATGTGGTGGAGTCAAGCAGTTTCCACTGGTGAGGTGGAAGTACTAGGTGAGGAGGTCGAGGAAGGAGCGGCGGACGAGGGAGTCGGAGAAAGAGTGGTGGATCAGGAGGTCGTCGAAGGAGTCGAGGAAGGAGTGGCGGAGGGGGGTAGTGAGGAAGAAAATGTTCTCCCACCTTTGGCAACACCGTCTCCTCCGAAGGCTCCTTGTATTCTAAAGAAGAAGAGGAAGTGGCACCTTCCAGACAGTCCGAGGATGCCTGACGAGTTCGAGCCCACGCACGAGCTTGACGTCCCGTACTTTAAGAACCCACAGTCTATCAGGATGTATACTGACGATGTTGAGAACTTGGTTCAATTTGGGATGAAGGTGTCTTCACCGGGCCGGACCCAGATACAGATGGACAAAGTTCAATGCGTTCTGAAGGCTGACTACTTGCCTGTGATAAGGGCCAATTACTTCATTGGGCGGGAGTATGAGCTAATGATCCCGAGCCCTGGTCTCTACCCTACCACCGAGTTAGCCCCCGATTTCTGTATGTTTCCGAAGGACGCCTAAGTTTTGGGGTTAAGGCTGTCGTTGCACCCGTTTATCAAGAGGGTGCTGAGGTAGGGGGATCTCTATCTGATGCAATATGGTCCCAATTCTTGGAAGCCGTTGGTTTGCTTCATTTTGAAGTGTGAGGAGAAGAAGGTGCCCCTGAAGCTGAAGTATTTCCAGACCGTCTTAGGGGTGAACTTGCTTGGAGATCAGGAGGTCATATACTATATATCGCCTTGCCCCCACAAGAAGGTGATGCACGGGCATCCGGATTCCATCAAGTGGTGGAAGGCTAAGTACTTCGTGATCCGAAGCGAGGTGCCTTGGGAAATTCCTTCAGTTTAGAATTTTTACAAGCCGAACCACAAACCCCCGAGGTAGAGAGATTGGACGAAGGCGGAGTGGGCTGATGTCGATCGGATCGTCGAGGGACACAGCATTGGCTGGCCAAATGTGATAGAATTGCACTTGGCCCGAACCAGACTGAGCCCAGTTGACCCTTGTATGTTTCGTTTCATTTTAATTTAACTTTATGCCTTCGTGTGAACATTCCCTCTTTTTTTCTGCAGCAATGGACCAGGCAAAGCTCGACGCACGGAAGGCCTTGAAGGATTTGGCCCAGAAGAGGAGGGCCGAGAAGGCAGCGCCAAAGGCAGGGTCCGCTCAGGAGGGCTCCAAAGGCCCCTCGGAACGGCCCCATAAGAAGGCGAAGGCCCTCTCTATCAGAGATGTGGCCAAGCCGGCACCGAGCTCCAGCAGCCGCAAGGTTGCTGAGGTCCTGAAGGCCGGGACCCTTTCCTCGTGCCCTGATGCCCAGGCGATGGTGGGTAAGACGGGGCTCAGACCGTTTGCCCCTGATTGGTCGGTGAAGGAGGACGACACACTAGCAGAGGGCCCGATCTCGGTTGAGGTCGTAGAACACCTCGCCACAACGCGCGACCGGTCTATCCTGGCGACCGAGACGGTCGAGACATGCTACGTGAATTGGGGTCAAGCCCACATGGTGGAAGGTGTTTCTTTTTCTGTTTAACTTTTTACTTAGTGGCGTCGCATTCTGATTTTTTCTTATGACTCTTTAATCAGGCATCTATGGCCGGGGCGTAGCTGAAGAAGTGCTACGAGAAGGACCTGAAGATCGAGAAGAGGAATGCCGACAAGTACTTGCGCGAACCGAAGGATCTGAAGGTCGAGCTAACGATAGCTCAGGGGGCGGTGCAGACCCTTCAAGCCAACCTTGCCTCCAAACAAGACCAGCATCTTCGTGCCTTGGCGGAGGTTCGAGCAAAAGCGGCTGCGGAATACAAGGAGTTGTAGGGCGCGACAGGGGAGGAGATGATGAACGCCCAAGATGAGGCCTATGATCGGGCGAAGGAGCACTTCTTGCTTCTTTACCCTCAGGCCAAAATCGACCACCTCCACTATGGCTGGGAGCTGCCAGTGCTTCCTGCTACTTCTGGGAGAGGCGGTGATGAGGTGGAGAGAGACCCGACCCTCGAGAGAGAGGAAGGGGGGCAACGACCGATGAAGAGGTTCAGATCCCCCCTAAGATGTAGTTTTAATCTTTTCTTCTCCCTTTTTTTTGTTTTTGCCTGAGCGCGAACTGGGCACCACTTTTTGTAATGGTTTTTTTGAGGAAATTAATATAAACATATGTTTTTGGCCGAACTGTATGGCTTGTCATTTTTGAAAAGCTTGGAGTGAAATCTTATTTCCTCTCCTTTTTGTCAGATGGACGAGACCCTGGGAGCCGACCTCAGTTCTGCCGAGGTCCGGCACCTTCGGAACAGGCTGAATCCAAGGAGACTGTCTTGATTTGCTATCGCAAATAGTCCCATGATCGGGAAGCCATTGTTAGCAATTTATGAACAAGTCCAAGAAGCTCAGTTTAGAGGCGGCACACCTGAAGAAGGCTATAGCCGACTAAGACTGGGGGAGTGCCGAGATGGCCAACTCGATGTCTGATGCCTCCACCAGGAGGCCGACCTCCGAGTCTGTTCTTTGTAAGGTCGTGGTGGAGAAAGAAAATGGAGATTCACAGGTTGAGGGTCATGCTTGGTACCGCTGGGTCCTGATTCTGCTCTTTTAGGGGAGGCGGCCCCTCCGTCTTGGGTCTCTCCCGACCCTGTATTTAGAAATGGCAAGGCCGGCTGATGCGCAAAACTCCATTGCCGGAACGTCTACACTGGCGATGCCAACGATGCTGGACGAGCTCACTGGAGGGCGGACCTACTCAGTGGGGCTCGAGATGGCCCGTGTTAGCCAAAAAAGCCCCACGAGAAACACTTAGGTTGGGTAAAAAATTGTTGTAATAATCTCTATCGTACTGTGGCCTTCAAAGGCGTTATGATAAATGAAATTTGATTTTACCGTTCTTCCCCAACTTGTGAGAAAGCTAGGGTGTTGCCCGCAGTGTATGACGAATATCGATCCCCCGTGCTTGGAGAAAGCTAGGGTGTGGTTCGAGGTCATTACCGAGCACTGAGCCCATACAGCTTGAGAAAGCTGGGGAGTGGCTCGAGGTCATTGCCGAGCGCTGAGCGCATACAGCTTGAGAAAGTTGGGGCATGACTCTAGGTCATTGGCGAGCACTGAGCCCATACATCTTGAGAAAGCTGGGGCGTGGCTCGAGATCATTGCCGAGCACTGAGCCCATACAGCTTGACAAAGCTTGGGCGTGGCTCGAGGTCAATATTGATTGTCGAGCCCTCATGCATGGAGAAAGCTGGGGCGTGGCTCGAGGTCATTGCCGAGCGCCGAGCCTATATAGCTTGAGAAATCTGGGGTGTGGCTCGAGGTCATTGCTGAGCGCCGAGCCCATACAGCTTGAGAAAGCTGGGGTGTGGCTCGAGGTCATTGCCGAGCGCTGAGCCCATACAGCTTGAGAAAGCTGGGGCATGGCTCGAGGTCATTGCCGAGCGATGAGCCCATACAGCTTGAGAAAACTGAGGCATTGCTCGAGGTCATTGCCGAGCGCTGAGCCCATACAGCTTGAGAAAGCTGGGGCATGGCTTGAGGTCAATGTTGATTGTCAAGCCCCCATGCATGGAGAAAGCTGGGGCGTGGCCCGAGGTCATTGCCGAACCCGAGCCCATACAGCTTGAGAAAGCTGGGGCGTGACTCGAGGTCATTGCCGAGCGCTAAGCCCATACAACTTAAGATAACTTGGGTGTGGCTCGAGGTCATTGCCGAGCGCTGAGCCCATACAGCTTGAGAAAGTTGGGGCGTGGCTTGAGGTCAATGCCAATTTTCGAGCCCATACAGCTTGAGAAAGCTGGGGCATGGCTCGAGGTCATTGCCGAGCGCTGAGCCCATACAACTTGAGAAAACTGGGGCGTGGCTTGAGGTTATTGCCGAGCACTGAGCCCATACAGCTTGAGAAAGCTAGGGCATGGCTCGAGGTCAATGCCGATTATCAAGCCCCCTTGCTTGGAGATAGCTAGGGAGTGTCGAATGCACAGAAATTTGCACAAAAATACAAACAAAAAAAGGAAACAAAGATTACACTTTATTATTTACACAAAATGGAGGGGCACGTAGTGCCGATTACAGGGGGATGGTTACATAAGTTCGGTTACAAAAGGAGTTTAGTCCTCCCCTTCGAGGAACTTGATGAGGTGTTCCGCATTCTAGGGCCTCTTTACTATTCTGCCCCCCAGGTCTTCGAGTCGGTACGTGCCAGGGCGTAGCATTTCGGAGACCTTATACGGGCCCTCCCAATTAAGGACCAACTTTCTCTTTTTGCTGGGGTTGGATACCACTATCTTTTGGAGGACGAGATCACCTCACTTGATGTCGGTGGGGCGGACCTTCTTGTTATAAAATCTCTCGATCCGTTGTTAGTATATGCTTTTTCTGATGACGGATTTTTCCCAGACCTCGTCAATTAGATCCAAGTTGGCTCTGAGTTCTGTTGAGTTGTTCTCCTTATTGAAGGCCGTGATCCTGGGCGAAGGGAGCCTAATTTCTAAGGGGATAACTGCCTCGGTGCCATAGGTTAGGTTGAATGGTGATTCGCCCGTGGAGATTCTCTTAGTTGTCCAGTGCGCCCAGAGTATGCTCGGCAACTCGTCGACCCACAACCCCTTGGGTGAATTATCCAACCGCTTCTTGAGGCCGTCTAGAATTTGACAGTTCGCATTTTCTACCCAGTCATTTGACATATCGATGAGAAGCGCTGCTGGACACCGATGTCTTTGCAAAATTTCCAAAAGTTCTTGCCCACAAATTAGGTCCCGTTATCAGTGATGAGTACGTGCAGGATCCCGAACCGACAGATAATGTGCTTCTAGAAAAATTGTTGAGTTTGGTGTTCTGTGATCGTGGCCAGGGGCTCTGTCTCGATCCACTTGGTGAAGTAGTCAACGACCACCACCAGAAATTTTTTTTGGCCCATCGCTTTTGGGAAGGGGCTGACCAAGTCCATCCCCTACATGGCAAAGGGGGTCGGACTGGCCAGGGAGCGGAGGTTGGCTTATGGAAGCCGCTTCACCGAGGAGAATATCTGGCAAGGGCCGCACCTTTTTACAAGGTCCTGGGCATCTTGTAACATGGCCGGCCAGTAGTATTCGTGATTTAAGAACGACCTACTCCCCATGTGGCACCCCCCGATTCCTTCGTGTAGTTCCTTCAGTGCGTACTTGACCTCATCGGGGGCCAGGCAGCGAAGGTAGGGTCTTCCGTCTTACCAGTGTGTACGAGCGCTTGAAGAGTATCTCGTTGATTATGATGAATCTTTCCGAATGGACTCTGATCCTTCTCGCCTCGGTCCGATCTTGAGGAAGCTTGCCCTCCGCCAGAAACTTCCGGATGGGAGTCATCCAGTCGTCCGATTGAGGCTCAGTGGCAAGGTAGAGAGCCTCGGGGAGGTCGATGTTGGGCTTGAGGAGAACTTCGATCAGTATCGTATGGTTGAGGCCTTCGAAGGACGATGAGGCGAGTTTTGACAAGGAGTCAGTCTGGGCATTTTGCTCCCTAGGGATTCGTTCCACCGAGGTGAAATCAAAGGTAGTTAAGAGTTGCTGGACTAGTGCCAAGTATCGGACCACCCGAGCGTCACGAGCCTCATACTCTCCGGTGATATGGTTAACCACGAGCTGGGAATCGCTAAAGGCCCTAACTTGCCTTGCCCCAGTCTTATGTGCCAGGGTGAGCCCTGCAATCATAGCCTCATATTTTGCCTCGTTACTAGAGGCGTGAAAGTTTAGGCGTAGGGAATACTAGAGGATGAAGTTGTTGGGACATTTGAGGATAACGCCTGCGCCGCTTCCAACTTCGCAAGACGAACCGTCGACATAGACTTCCCAAACAGGATCTTCCTCTTGAATTTCGGAAGGTTCGGAGATGGTTCACTTCGTGATGAATTCAGCGAGGGCCTGCCCTTTAATGGTTGTCCTAGGTTGATAGCTGATGTCGTACTGGCTCAGCTCGATCGACCACTTGACTAAGCGGCCGAAATTTTTTGGCTTGTGGAGGACGGCCTGGAGGGGTTGGTCCATAACGACCTGGATCGAGTGGGCCTGAAAATAAGGACGGAGCTTTCGTGCAGCCATGACTAGGGCGTAGGCAACCTTCTCCATCTTTGCATAACGGGTCTTAGCCGAGAGCAGGACTTTGCTGACATAGTAAAGAAGCTTTTGAACCTCATCTTCTTCTCGGACGAGCACGACGCTGAGTGCGTTTTCCGAGGCTGAAAGATATAACAAGAGGGGTTCGCCCGATTCGAGTTTGCTCAGAAGTAGGGGGTTGGCGTGGTAGGACTTTAGCTGGTCAAACGCCTGTTGCTGGGGGTCGCCCCATTCGAAGCCTTTCGTTCCTCACAGAGCCTTGAAGAAGGGGAGTGACTTCTCTCCCTACTTGGAGAGGAAGCGGCCGATGGCCGCCAGTCTACCCAGTGAGCCGTTGAACCTCCTTAATATTACTGGGAGGGGCCATGTTGATTATGGCCTGGATTTTCTCGGGATTTGCCTCTATGCCACGCTGGCTGACGACGAACCCGAGAAATTTCCCCAGGAGATGCCGAAGGCACACTTGGCGAGATTGAGCCTCATGTTGTGGGACCGAAGGATGCCAAAGGCTTCCTCGAGATCGGCCACGTGGTCCTGCCCTCATCGACTCTTGACAAGCATGTCATCGACGTATACTTCCATGTTATGACCACTGTCACACCCCGCTTTCCAAAAAGGAATACGAAATACGGATATGCGACAAAAATTCAGCAAATGGCTTTCACTATTCATGAGCTGTAAGGATCTTTACAGCATTACACAAGAATAAACATGAAATAATTATCCACACATGCATGAAACAAATTAATGTGATCAACAGAATTACCTGAAACAAATATGAAATTCTCAAATAATCAGATCTGGAAACAACAAGTTATATGTTCAGGGACAAAAAATGCCCAATGCAAGATCCAAGTAGTAATTAATACAATTTATTCAAAACAGGAAAATAATTCTAGTAGGAACTCTAGCCAAGCTCAGAACACTTGGTCACTTACTCCTTCGGACAGTTGGTCACCAAAGTCTGCAAATTTAATTGTTTGCAAGAAAAGGAAAACAGGAAACAATACACCAGTTAGTGCAAGTTACAGGCTGCATGTAGTGCAGGCAACAAGTACGGAAAACAGATAATGAATATATGGAGTAGCGACAAGAAGCAAGTAATGAAGTAAGCATGGAAGAGATGTGACAACAAAATAGAGCAACTAACTCTTAATCAAGAACAAAATCAAGTAATATGATAAGATGACAGGGTGCAAGTAGCAGGTAACAAGTATCAAGTATCAAGAAGCATGTAAACAAGTAACAAGTAACAAGTATCAAGTAACATGTTCAATTAAGTAACAAGGATGAGCAAGTGATCATGTTATTTTCAAGTCTTGTATCTAATCCTATCTAGGTAGCACTTCATGCGTCCCAAATTTTACCACATGATTGCTACATTCAGACAAGTTGCATTTAGATTTCGTAGTGGATCATCTAGGGCCGTGTACTCAGGTAGCAAGTATCAAGTAGTCGTGTGTCAATTAATCAAGTGTCAAGTATTTCGTTCCAAGTATTTCGTGTCAAGTATCAAGTATAAAGTATCAAATATCAAGTAGGATCTACGGATCCCCTTCCGAGTACACATTTCTACATTTTCCACTACTAGATCTTTTCCTTAAGCCCGGCTTGATTTCTTGTTATTAGTATTAGGGAAAGCATGGACGTGCACAAACAGGGCAAGATAACATGGAAGAAATGTGGTACGAGTTCAAGTTGGGTAGAAGACATGAACGGGTGACAAAATAACTCAGAATAGGCTAGGACAACGAGACTTTCAATTCTGGACAGCAAGACATAGATGCACCAAATCTGGGATTCCCTGTTGCCACAAGAATGCAAACCTGGATCCGTCAGAAAATCTAGAAACTAGACTCTCAGCCGAATCCATCGCATATACACAAGTCACATAACAAGTACAGCAACAAGGTTCAAAACAGCGTTTTACATAGAATTCATGTTCAGCCAGAAATCGCAAAGTTTTATTTATAAGCATGAAAAGGGTATAAAAACACCATAATTAAATCTAGGAAATATCTGAAGGGCTCCCTAGCATATCTAGTCTCAGCATATAAAATTTCATAAAATTTCGTTACAGATAGCATAGTCAAATAAATCTGGAAAACAGAATGATACAACAACTTATGAATCTGAAATTTTAGACACAGCAGTACTAAAACAGTGATAATTCACAAAATACAACTCGAAATCCAAATCTGTCAAAAGGGTTGTAAAATAGACATAAAAGTCTATATTTCATGTTCATAAAGTTTTAATCAACAGTGACTGAAATCAGGTTGAAAATAGAGTTCTCCACTGAACAGCATGCAGTTTGGAAGTATATTGATTTGTTTCGCAAGCATGAAATAAGTTATAAGAGTCATTAAACAATTCTACAAAAATTAGGGGTTGATCCCAGTCATGTCTAGGAAAACTCAGAAAAATATTAAATCAAAAGTTTACTTTAAACATCAGTTTTAAAATAATAGAACATGCAGCGATCTCATAAAACAGAATTTGAAAATTTCGACACAGCTGCAGTAAAACAGCGATAACTCACATCAAAAATCGAAATTTAGATCCGTCAAAAGTTCTGAAAAATAGATATCGACGGCCTACGAATCATATCCACAAAATAATTTATTTTAAACCGCTGAACCAAATCAGGGCAGCAGTAAAATGAAATTTCTTTCATGCATTTAATCAAACAACTCATATACAATAGATGCAAAATAGGGTATAATGCAAAACATGATATATTAGATATTCAAATCAACATAGCATGGTTAATAAAAAGTCTACTACGAGGTAACACATCTAGCACATCAATCACATAGCAAAATCCACAACATACAATAGATCACGAAAGACTATATACATGTATCAAGAGTCTATCTAGATCTAGTTTATTTACATGTAGTGTGTGTGTGACAACTACGATGAAGGATCATGACTACGAACGGATCAAACGAATGAGATCAAGATTTTTCAAGAGATCATCATGAGAACGAACACAAAAACGGGAGCAAGACTACATGCGGTATTTTGTACTTGTATACAGACAAAAATATCATACAAGTTACATGCCTTAAGGTGTAGACGATGAATCCGACGAAGAGAATAACACGAATGGTTCCCGGGCAACGAACATAAATACACGAACTGCGAACAAGAGGGCTTCGAGATTGAAGTCGACGGCGGGTTCGGTGACCGACGGCGATGGGCTTGGATGGGGAAGAAGACGGCGGCACACGGCAGTGGGGCAGGAAGAGGGCACGACGGCAATGGCGGGTGGCGGAGATGGGTTGTGTAACGTCCCGATTTCCATACACTAGGAAACCGTGACATAAGCCAGAATCTTTCCTTCAATTAGCCACAATACGCCGAAAAACAGGAAAATTAAAAACTTTTTATTCAACACAAATGCATTACAAGTCCGAATGTTACAAAATTGCAATACATTACAATTGTGTTACAATAATACCTTTACAATCCCAAGTGTTACAACTTTCAACAATTTACATCAGAGTACAATGAACAAAGAACAACACTTGGTACTTCACTTGGATGCTTCCCAACAATCAAATAAATTACAACAATTGTTACAAATGGAGCAATAGTAAATAATATATATTACCACAGAAAATAAAATCGACTCTTGCTTCTCTCGCCTTGTCCTCCTGAATCCTGTACCTGTACTTCTGCAATCCAGTACCTATTAAAGTGGGGACGTCAGTACATATACTGATGCTTTAAGGCTGATGACTAGCAGCGATTCTCCACTTAAGCAAACAGATTTATGAAAAGAGAAACGTGTATATATAATTGATGTGTTAGTGTATGCTATGACTTAGAATCTAATGCAGGAGTAACTAATGCGAGGATGCTTTTATTCTAATGCAAGAGAGACTTTGGAACAGTATGTAGCTCATATTACATACGCCCCATATCAGGTCGTTTCTCCATATATAGGGATTTGAACCCGCGTCATGAATTCTACTTTGGTACCTATCCTGTTCCTGACACATACTACATAACTGATAAGGTTGTAGGTACGGTCTAATTCTGCTACTACAGTACAATAGTGGTGTCCCTATTTTCCACTATTGCCCGACGAACCGGACCTCGCTCAAAAACCAACACGAACCACAAGATACTCGTCAACCTTCTTCCATGTCCTCAACTCGTCATGAGAAGGCATAGAACCTGATAGAATCGTAGGGTCTATTTCCCTAGGAAAACCTCCCGTTCTTATCATGTCAGTTCAAGAATTAACAATCAAGATACGGGTCCTGTGCTCCCAACTCGTCATGAAAAAGTACCGCCTGTATCCCTTTGACAGGGGAATATATCCCAATAACACCACCTAGTGTCAGCCTATAGGAGAGGTTGGATTATATGATATCACCTCTAACACCAACTCTCACCTTTCGACAATTTATAGATAAAAATGGTTAAGTAACTGTTACTACCTAACGATGTCGCTAATCCTAACCAAACAAGCGAGACATGCCACCGTGCTTCCAACTCGTCATGAAGAAGCACCGTACGTGTCCCTCTTTTAACCAAACAAGTGAGAGATGCACTATACTTCCAACTCGTCATGAAAAAGCACTGTACGTGCCCCTCTTCTAAAGAGTGCAACAATTTGTCGATGCAATTTACCAAGCCTTAATCTAGACTTCACGAGATCTCCTCGGATCCACTCACAGCCTACCTATTTAAGACAATACCTACATACGAGCTCAATGGGCTTCGTACGAGATAATAACATACATACGAGCCAAATAAGCTACGTATGAGACTAGTGACTTTCCCAATCATTATTACCCATAAATTGAAGATGAAGCATGTTAACAATATAGGGTCCAATTTCAGTTAGAACTACATACAACTAGAACTCATGGATTCTTTTTCCCAAATTTGAACTAGGACGACATGCGACTAGGTTCATGGGTTCTTTCTCAAGGTTGAGCTAGAACCACCTAGAACCTAAATGCATGAGTTCCTCGCCAATTTGAGCTAGAACTATCATGGAGCTAGTTTCATGGGTTTCTTCTTAAAAATCAAACTAGAACAATTATGGAACATGGGTTCATTTCAATAGTTCAATTGGATTAGCATTCATTTCAATAGTTCAATTCGATTAGCATGCAAGCTAAACTCATGGGTTCCTTTTAGAATTTAATAAAAACCACTACAACATATAACTTAAACATGTATGGATTCTTTTGAATCTAAAATAACTACACATCTCAAGCATGGGTTCTTTACTAGAACTACTACAACGACTCAAGCATGGGTTCTTTACCACAACAACTCAAGCATGAGTTTCTTACTACAACAACTCAAGCATAGGGTTTCTTTCTACAACAACTCAAGCATGGTTTCATTACTACAACAACCTACAACAACTCAAGCATGAGTTTCTTTCTACAACAACTCAAGCATGGGTTTCTTTCTGCAACAACTCAAGAATGGTTTCATCACTACAACAACCTACAACAACTCAAGCATGGTTCTTTACTACAACTAGCATGATGGGTTTTTTTACTACAACAACTTAAGCATGGTTTCTTCACTACATCTCAAGCATGATGGGTTTCTTTACTATAACAACTTAAGCATGGTTTCTTCCCTACATCTCAAGCATGATGGGTTTCTTTACTACAACAACTTAAGCATGGTTTCTTCACTACATCTCAAGCATGATGGGTTTCTTTACTACAACAACTTAAGCATGGTTTCTTTACTACATCTCAAGCATGATGGGTTTCTTTACTACAACAACTTAAGCATGGTTTCTTTACTACTACTCAAGCATGGTAGGTTTCTTTACTAAAATAATTAGCAACTCAAGCATGGTAGTAAACTCATAAAGCTACTAAGGACTTATCTAGATTATTACATAAACTACCTCTTTTATGAATTACAAGTCCTACTTTTCATATACTAAAATTTACAACCTCTACTATTTATAGAATTACAATTTCTTACATATTACAAAAACTACTTGTTTTATGAGTTACAACTATCTACATATTACAAATCTACTTTTATTTAATCTACAATTTCCTACATACTACAAACCCCACTTTTCTTCAATCCTACAAGTTCCTACATACAACAAGATCAACTTTTTATGAACTAGGGTTAGCAAGATTGATTTCTTAACAAAGTAGAGAGCAACATACAACAAAAAGACTTATCTTTAAAAAGCTAACTGAGTTCTACAATCCCAAAATGGGTGTGTAAACATTCTCACTTACTAATCTTTATGTGCACATAGTTGTAGTCCAAGTTATAGTTTTGTGTTCAACAAAGTAACCATAATAACAACAATAATCATACAAGGTTAAAGATTCCATCTTTATGGGTTCTTTAGTGAGTTCTTCCTTTCAACCTTTTCATGTGATCTTCTTAGACTCACACTACTCATATGCCCAAACCATTTAGTCCAAGTTATTAGTTTAGCAAAAATAACCACAACTAAGTCTTAAAGACTTAATCTTTATGCCATTTATTAAGTCCTCTCATCCATCTTTTTCATGGGATCATTTTGATCCCTACAACCTTGTTTATGCTTAGGCTTTAGTCCAAGTTATTTAGAAGCATACATACAACAAAAGAGGACAAGAATCAACACAAATAAAATAGAGAAAACCCACCTTGATTTTCAAACATTCTTATGCACAAATCTTAGTCCAAGTAGTTCAAAATAATCATAATAACAACAATAACTGTACAAGGTTCAAAGGTTCTATCTTTATGTTATTTTGTTGAGTTCTACCATTCCACCCTTTATGTGATCATTCACTACTACCATTTATATGCTTATTATCTTAGTCCAAGTTGTTTTAACAACATACAACCTCTATGTCTCATAAATATGAGTTCTTTTTAGCCTACAACAAACAACCATCAAAAGATGGGTTCTTTCTCACATACAACCAATAATAAACCCTAAAGATGGGTTCTTTTTCATATACATAAAATAAAAGAGAACAAAACATAATAAAGAGAACAAGAAATCATATAAAAGAGAATGAAAATACAACAAGAGAAGTAGAGAACCCCCACCTTGATTTTTGTAGGAATGACTAGCTAGCAAACCTTCTCCTTCCTCCTTAGCTCCTTTAGAAAAACCTCCAATGAAGAACTCTCTTATGGAAAACCCCCAAATGAAGAACACTTAGGGTTTCTTCTCTTTCTTTTCCTCTCTCTTTTTTTTCTTGTAAAATGAGACAAAGAGTGAAAGGGGGGGGGGGTATTTATAGAATGAAATGATGGTGGAGAGTACAAAATACACCAACACAATTGCACAAACCCCCTTGGTAAGGGTTTGGCCGGCAAAAATGGGGATGAGGTGGAGGGGGTAAGGTGGAGGGTGAGGTGGAGGAGAGGGTTCTAATAGAAGACACATATTAAACTCTTATGTATCTCTAATTAATCCTAAACCCTAGGTTTAGGTCTCCAAACAAATCCTAGCCATCCAATTTTGATTAATCATGACAAAAAAAGATATTTTTGTTCAAAACACATACTACATGATTTCTACAAACGTACGAAATCGGTACAATATGCATATGTGTATATATATATATATATATATACACACCGATAATTTCCGTTTGTTAAACCGCACAATCCATATAAAAATAAATTAATTACGAATATAATAATAAAATAAATTTTATTATCAGCTCGGAAGATTACAGTACCAATTTGGTACAAAACAGATGTATACAGACTGATATATACAGACAGATAATGTTTATTAACAAAACCGGGTAATATCCACCAAAAATATTTCAATTCTGAAAATAAAAATAAAATAATAATAAAATAATAATTTTTAATATCTGTCCGGGATTTTCCAGTCATTTTTCTCAAAAACGTATTTTACAGGATTTTGTATAAGTGCACAAAACCGATACAACTCATATATATACTTACTAATATATATTCACAAGTAAGTTTTTATTTAGTAAAACCAATAAATTTTCATAAAATATTTTAATTAAAAAAATAATTATTATACAAATATAATATTCGACCGGGATATTACAGGTTGCGGCTGTGGGAGTCTCTGGTTTAGGGGAAGGCCGAGGAGGGGTGCTGCTGTTGGTATTGGGGCTTAGGGCGTCGGGGAGGCACGACAGTCGCGAGGGGGTGCGACGACCGGAGGGGAAACGACGGCGGTGGCCTGAAGGCGGGGATCAGGTGAGCACAGAGAGAGAGAGAGAGAGAGAGAGAGAGAGAGAGAGAGAGAGAGAGAGAGATTGTAGTTTAGGGTTTAAGAGATAATGACTGTAGAGGGGAATATAACAAATTTGATTGTGATTATAATGAGATTTTGGCAAGTTAGAATTTTGAGGAATCAAGGGAAGATAATGAAGAACATGATCTGCTTGTTAGGCAGATATAGAGAATGTAAGAAAAGATTTGAGGAAGACTGGATAAAAGAAGAGGGTATTGGGTAGCAGGTATAGGATCCAATAGGGCGGTTGATTGGGTTTTGGGTTTAAATAGGATAAATAGGGTTAGAATCCGGATCCAACAGGGTAGACAATCAAATAATAGACAATTAGGCCATGAATTATAAATAAATTCAGAATCAATAAATCATCCAGAGATAAATAATTGGCAAAAAGAATTTGAATCAAGGAGATTGAAATCATAGATGAAAAAAATAGATGGATTTTATTGAGAACGAAGAGAAAAATAATAATTACATGGTTCAAAATGAACGAAAGAATACAATCAGGATAAATACTCAGGAAAAATAAATATAATACAAAAATACAAGAAAAGGGAATATAGGAGTTACAGATCTGTTCTTTGAAAACTCGGTTGACGAGTCTCTAGTAGGTGGCTCCGGTATTTTTAAGCCCGAAGGGTAGGACCCGATAACAGTAGAGACCTTGGTTGGTAACGAAGGACGTCTTGGCGATGTCCGGAGGGAACATCCGGATTTGGTTATAGCTTGAAAAGGTATCCATGAAGGTCAGTAGCTCATGACCCGACGTTGCGTCAATCAGAGCGTCGATGCTTGGGAGGGGGAAAGGATCTTTGGGGCACACCTTGTTGAGGTCCATGAAGTTTATGCAGATCCTCCAGCTCCGCTGGCCTTCTTCACCATCACGACATTAGCCAGCCATTCGGGATAGCTGACCTCTTGTATGAACCAGGCAGACAACAGTTTGTCCACCTCCACTTTTACTACTTGTTGCCTCTCCGAGGAGAACTTGCGTCACTTCTAATGGATGCTCAGCTTATGCATGATTAGGTCATCAGAAATCCCAGGCAAGTCGGACAGGATCCAAGCAAAGAGGTCGATATTGTGGCGAATACAATCAATTGAGGTCGGTTTCAGATCGGGGGAAAGGGAGCGGCTCATACGGAACCACTTAGACTTGTCTTCTCCCTCGAATGAGACCTCCTCCAATTTGTCCGCAGGTTCTGACTCGGACTGGTTTCTTTCAGGTGGAAGCTCGACTGCGTCAATAGGAAACACCCTGTCTCCTATCGCGATCATGTAGCACGAACGTGCAGACTCATGATTCCCTCAGACAACACCGACCCTGAGGACAGTGGGGAACTTTAGTTCAAGTGGTAGACCGAGGGGACTGCCTGAAATGACTAGAGGCCAGGTCGGCCGAGAATGGCATTGTATGCCGCCTTGACACTGACCACCATGAAGTCCATTGATTCGGTACATATGATGGGGGTCATACCGGCTGTTACATCCAGTGTCATGATCCCTTTGATTTGTCAGAAATGCCTGAGAACCTGTGAAGGGTGTACCCGACCGGATTTAGCTTATCCCGGGGGAGCTTGAGGTTTTCAAAAGCTTCCAAGAAGAGGATGTTTAATGAGCTTCCGTTGTCCACAAGAATTTAGCGAACTTCGAAGTTTTCCATGACGAGGCTGATGACGAGGGCATCACAGTGCGGGAGCCGGACGCCCTCTAGGTCTTCTCCGGAGAAGGAGACTGCTCAATACTGAACCTGGGGGAGGGATGGTCTCGGACAGAGTTAACTTCTGGCAAGAAGGCCTTACGGGAAGTGTTGGATTCCCTTCCCATGGGTTCGCCATGGACGCAATGTAGAATGGCCTGCCCCCCAGTTTCCTCGGGCTCGGGATCCTGCTCAGGTCGCCGATTGATCGTTCGAAGGGGAGGCGAAGGCCTCGGATTCCTTGGATCCCTCCGATCTCTTGGGTTGGCTCGGGTGAACTCCTTCAGGTATTCCCTCTGGATGAGGCATCGATCTCGTCTTTAAGGGCAAGGTAGTTGTCCGTCTCGTGCCCATTGTCCTAGTGGAAGCGACAGTAGAATCTCTGGTCCCGCTTCTTGTTGTTGCTCGGTCGGGAAGGGAGTCGGACGATCTCTTTGTCCTCGATCTTCAAGAGGATGGCCGACATGTTCTGGGTCAGCGGTGTATATCTTTCAAAATGGGGGACCGGAGGAGGCCTTTTCAGACCAGCTGCCTCTTTCGTTGCTTTCTTGGCTGGGCTCAGCGTCTTCCGCCTTGCGCTTCTCCTTAGCCGTGGCTTCTTTGGTGCCCTCAGGGTGTAGGGCCTCTTCTGCCTGAATGTACTTCTCGACCCTGTTGAGCAGGTCAGGGAAGTCGATGGATGGTTTCTTGGCTAAGGAGGCCTTGAGCTGGCCGTGGCGAACATTGTTTCGGAAAGCTGCAGAAGCGACACCTGCATCAAGAAAGGAGACCGACCTTGCCTTGGCGGTGAACCTCCGAACGAACTCGCGGAGTGGCTCCCCTTCCTTCTGTTTGAGGTCCAGAAGGGACGCGCTCATCTTTTCGACCTTTCTGCTAGTCATGAAGTGGGCTAGAAAGCTTCCTTCCAAGTGGTTGAATGAAAAGACCGAGCCGGGGATGAGCTTCGAGAACCATTCCCGAGCCGGACCATGCAGGGTGGCAGGGAAAGCGCAGCATAGGAGAGGATCCGATGCGCTGTGAATCAGCATGACCCTTCCATCTGATCAGCATGATCACCCTCACCATTGTACGTCTCAAATTGGGGAGGTCTGAAATTTCTGGGGATCTCGGCTTCCAAGATTTGAGTAGAGAATGGAGGTCGGGTCGGCCTGTAACCATGGCCCGGCATCGGCCCACCCTCGCCGAGATGGGCGAGGCGGTTCTCCATCTCCTAGAGCCGTCGAAGGACGGCGCCTTCTTGTTAAAGCAGGATTTATTACCTTGGGCAAGGAGGATTTATTACCTTGGGCAAGGAGGAGGGGGTCTGGTATTTATAGGCAGGGGTAAACGAGTTTGGGACCCTAGCAGGCCGGTTCGGACCCGTTTGCCTGTGGGCCTGAGTTGGCAGAAGCCCGTTGGACTTGTTGACTTGATGATCTGGGATGAGAAAAATCTAAGGAGATCTGATGGCCTTGATGGGGCAACGTCATCTACACCATATTAGGAGTTATACTAACCATTCATTTACTCAAAGTTCATATTTATTTATGATATAATTATTTACAAAAGTGCCACTAGGGGTAATTTGTAAAGAGTATGCGATGAGTAAAGAGAGGTCTCATGTTCGAGGCCAGATTATGTCTGATTATTTACTATATAAAAATATCTCTAATCTCTAATATTATAATGGGAGAGTTGGGGTTGTCATTTGTAGACAACCTGTAATTTGTAGATATTTATTCAACCATCTAATCTCAACTATTAATTATTAAGTGGGATTTATATTAACCATTCAATTACTCAACTGTTGTTAGTTACCATAATACCCTTAAAGTTCATATTTATTTACGACATAATTATTTACAAAAGTGCCATTAAGGGTAATTTGTAAAAAGTATGCGATGAGTAAAGGGAGGTCTCATGTTCGATACCAGATTATGTCTTTTTATTTACAATATAAAAAATTAATTAGAACATGCATCCCACGTGTAAATTACTAGTCTATCTATACTACTACTTAAAGGCCATAGGAACAAGAATTCTGCCCTCTTTGGATCCCCATTCTAACCCTAGGTTTTTGAACATTTACGGAACTACCATCCTTCTAATCCGTCCGTTTCAGAATTAGCGGTCCACATCGTCTTGCAATTCGTGTAGCGATATTCACACCCTCTCTTTTTCAGCCGTGCTCTCTTTGCTGCTAGGTTTTATGGCTCTAATAAATTAGAATTGTTGGGAGTTAATATATCACTTCATCCCCTTCCCCAAAACCGCTGCCCCCTCTTTCTTTTCCTTTCTTTTCTTTTCGATTTTTTCATTAGACGAACACTGGGTTAGCCATCGCCTGAAGCTCCGACGATGCTTGATCTGTTGTGCGTCCTCAACCTCCACCTATCCTAAACCATCCTCTAAAATAGCAAGGTTATACTTTCCTTCTTTTCAATTTCGTATGGGGTTAGGGTTTCGATTCTCGAATTTGTGGTTTCGATTAGGTCTTTCGTGGGTCATCTCTTATGGGCTGTAATCGTTGATTTTTGTTTTTAATCCTAATTTTTCTGTGTTTTTCTCTTCCAGATTTAGGGTTAGGGTTTGGGTGCTCGGATTTGGAGGTCACAAAGAAGACGAAGAGAATTATAGAGGTTGGAGGGAGAGAGTGGAAATGGCAGGGAGTGAGAAGAAATGAGGTGGATTATGGGGTTTGAATGCTAAAAATCCACATCGAAGATTGGAGGAGAGTTGGTGGATGCGGGTTTGCGCATTTTCAGGTGGTTTCGCGATCCGATTGTTTCCAATTTTTATCGATTGTTTCGAAAATGACGAAGGTACTCTTATGGTGACGGTTCTTTTGATGAGTTTAAGTTGAGTTCATTCAAGCATAAATGAGGTGGAGGGGTTTCTTTATTATGTTTATTATTTTTGTAGCGCCCCGATTTCCAACACTGGGAAACCGTGACACGAGCCAAGACCTTTTCTTCATCTAGTCACAATACACAGAAAAATAGGAGAATTTAAAACTTTTATTTTCAACACCCAATGTATTACAAGTCTGAATGTCATACAACTGCAATACATTACAATAGTGTTACAATAATACCTTTACAATCCCAAGTATTACAACCTTCAACAAATTACATCAGAGTACAAGGAATGAAGAACAACACTTGGTAACTCTCACTTGAGTACTTCTCAACTAATAGATAATCAATACATATACTGCAGCGGAACTAAACATAACACTGACTCCTTGCTTTCCTTGCCTTGAGTCCTCCTGAATCTCGCCTTTGTACTTCGGCGATCCAGTACCTATGGAAGTGGGGACGTCAGTATTCACTGACGCTTAAAGGCTGATCATATAGCAGCGAATCTCCCAAACAATATACAAAATATAGCAATGGTGTTGGTGTAGTTTAAGTGTTTGTGAGTGCTATGACTAGACTCTAATGCGATACTTAAATAGAACTAGGATGCTTTCTATTCTAATGTCAGCAAGTCTCCGAAGTCAACATGCAGCCCATACTACATGCGACCCTTCTCAAGCCGTTTCTCCATATATAGGGATTTGAACCCGCGTTATGAATTCTAATTGTACACAACCTGTTCCTGACAGCTACACGTGACTTATGAGGTTGCAGATGTGGTCAAGTCCCACTAATGCATTTCGTCAGTGGTGTTTATGTTCGCCACTGCGACCCGGCTAACCGGACCTCTCTCAAAATAGACGAACCCAATGTATCGGGTGTCATTACAAAATCAAACTATAGGGTTTCGCAAGCGCAGGGTAGCGCGAAGCCTACCCTGTGGCACCCTCTGGGGTCTCGCAAGCGCAGGACTGCACAATGCATCCTGTGGCACCCCAGCCACGGTACTTCAGGAATTAACAGCGCGAGATACGCAACCCGTGTCCTCAACTTGTGAGACGGCACCATACGTATCCCTTTGACGGGAAGGTACAACCCAATAACACCACCTAGTCTGCCTCAAGGGACGAGTTAGTCATAAGGTGCCCCCTACCACCGACTCCTCTCTTCCGGCAAAGGTTTTAAGTAATGATCTTTATAAGTCACTACCCTAATAATGTCCCTAGCCCTGAACACTCCTAGGGAGGACAATATTATAACCACAACATGCTAGGCCTTAATTTAGACTGTGCAAGACAACTCTACTAGGCTGCTTAACCTAGACTTACCGGAACCCCTCGGGATCCGGTTCGTGGCTCATCGATCCAAGACTTCGGCAGTGCGAATATACATGCATGCTGTTACCCTAAACTTGGATTTCGTCTATACTCCGGTCCTCGATCAACCTACCTTGGTTAAGATTCGACGGTACACAAGGAGTGACTCCTCCACAGTTCCTTAGGGTAGAAAACATATGTCTTGATGGTCGATAGCCCTTAGGGTGGTAATATCACCCTAGACGAGCACAACGAACTGTGTACTAGCTAACAAGCTATACACGAGTAACAACCACATACGAGCCAATAAGCTACGTATGAAACAATAACTACCTACGAGCCAGGCGGGCCTCGTAGGGGATAACCACGTACATACCAGCCAAATAAGCCGCGTATGAGACCAACAGCTACGCACGGGCCGGTCGAGCCGCGTACGAGACAACAACCTACATACGAGCCAAATAAGCTACGTATGAGACCAACAGCTACGCACGGGCCGGTCAAGCCGCGTACGAGACAACAACCTACATACGAGCCAAATAAGCTACGTATGAGACCCACAGCTACATACGGGCCAGTCGAGCCACGTACGAGCACAACCATATGCAAACAACCATACAGGTAATCAATCTCAAAAGCAACCAAATGTGCTTACTAACAAACTTGATCTTCTATTATTAGAAGCAACAGAAGAATCTACTAATAGCCTATGGTCGGTATTCTACCAATGAAGGACCGAAGGCGACATAACAGCCTTTATCAGACTAACTATTACTAGTGGTCTTCCCGACCCTTATTACTTCATCCTATAGTACTTTAAGCATGGCATACAATTGCAAGCATCTATCCATGACAATCTAATTATGGTACATAACATAACCACTCACCATAATACTCCTACAATGTTCTAACATGGTAGGTCAATTAAACATCAATCCTACAACATTATAAACATGTATAATGATTTCTACTACAATCTAAGTATAAATAAATGAATCTAGCATGGTATACAACTTTCCTACAATTATCTAAGAATAGATAAATTATTTTAGCATGGTATATGCTTTCCTACAATTATCTTAGAATAGATAAATTAAACGAGCATGGTATATGCTTTCCTACAATCATCTAAGCATAGATAAATTAAACTATCATGGTATATGCTTTCCTACAATTATCTAAGAATAGATAATTTAATCTAGCATGGTATATGCTTTCCTACAATTATCTAAGAATAGATAAATTAAACTTAGCATGGTATATGCTTTCCTACAATCATCTAAGCATAGATAAATTAAACTAGCATGGTATATGCTTTCCTATAATCATCTAAGCATGAATCTTATTAAGCATGAATAACTACTAAGCATGAGTATCTTATTAAGCATGGATAACTACTAGTATGAACATACAACAACATTCTAAGCATGAAAACATGACAGGTAATTTTAAAATGGATCCTACAACATTCTAAGCATATTTATACTAATCTAAACATGATAGGATTTTTAGAATGAATCCTACAACATCCTAAGCATATTTATACTAATCTAAACATGATAGGATTTTTAGAATGAATCCTACAACATTCTAAGCATAAATATACTAATCTAAACATGATAGGATTTTTAGAATGAATCCTACAACATCCTAAGCATATTTATACTAATTTAAACATGATAGGATTTTTAGAATGAATCCTACAACATTCTAAGCATAAATATACTAATCTAAACATGATAGGATTTTTAGAATGAATCCTACAACATTCTAAGCATAAATATACTAATCTAAACATGATAGAATTTTTAGAATGAATCCTACAACATTCTAAGCATAAATATACTAATCTAAACATGATAGGATTTTTAGAATGAATCCTACAACATTCTAAGCATAAATATACTAATCTAAACATGATAGGATTTTTAGAATGAATCCTACAACATTCTAAGCATCATCAAACTAATCTAAACATGGTAAGAATTTTAGAATGAATCCTACAACATCCTAAGCATGAAAACATGATAGGTAATTTTAGAATGGATCCTACAACATTCTAAGCATATTTATACTAATCTAAACATGATAGGATTTTTAGAATGAATCCTACAACATTCTAAGCATCATCAAACTAATATAAACATGGTAGGAATTTTAGAATGAATCCTACAACATCCTAAGCATGAAAACATGATAGGTAATTTTAGAATGGATCCTACAACATTCTAAGCATATTTATACTAATCTAAACATGATAGGATTTTTAGAATGAATCCTACAACATTCTAAGCATCATCAAACTAATCTAAACATGGTAGGAATTTTAGAATGAATCCTACAACATTCTAAGCATAAATATACACTTAGCATGGCATACATTATTCCTAAACATGATAGGATTTTTTTTAGAATAAATCCTACAACATTCTAAGCATATTTATACTAATCTAGACATGATAGGATTTTTAGAATGAATCCTACAACGTTCTAAACATAATTGTCATTCCTAAGCATGGTAGGTTTTTTTTTTTTTGAATGAATGCTACAACATTCTAAGCATAAAAATCATCCTTAAACATGATAGCTATTTTTTGAATGAATGCTACAACATTCTAAGCATAAAAATCATCCTTAAACATGATAGCTATTTTTTGAATGAATGCTACAACATTCTAAGTATAAATAATTTAATCTAAGCATGGTATTTACTTTATTTTAATAAGAACTTAAAATAAACATCTACAACTATCTACTACTACTACTACTTCATTTTAATATAACATAACATACAACTATCTACTACTACTTCTTTTAACACTTACTACTACTTCTTTATTTTAACAACATACCACTACTACTTTATCATGCTACTACTACTTTATGCTACTACTACTTATTTTTACATGCTACTACTTGATTGTCTACTAGTCTTTATTAGTATTGATTTATTATCACTAGTGTTTATAAAAGAAAAGATCTTTTTATTTGGTCCAACCATATGCTTATCTTTTTAGTCCAAGTTTAATACAAGTCCTACAACCAAAAATGGTTGTATAAAATGGTTCATATGCTTTATGTATAGTTCATATCAAGTCCTACAACCCCGCACGGTTGTATGTTCAAGTCCATATGCCTTATGTCCAAAACACTAACAACAACTACCACTACAAAGATTTGATCTTTGTTTCCATTTTTATGTGATTCTTACTCAAAACAACCATACCAAAAAGAAAGTAAACAAGGAGGGTAAGAAGAAGAAGAACATCAAAACAACCATAAACAAACAACAAACAAACAACAAACAACAAACAAATATGGAGAATCCCTCACCTTGGTTCACTTGTAGGAAGAACTAACTAGCTCAACCTTCTCCTTCCCCTAGCTCTTAGAACTCCTAGGAACCCTAAAAATAAAACTCTCAAGTTAGCATGGTGATCTCTCTTTCTTTTCCTTTCTTTCTTTCTTTCTTTTTGATCTTTCTAAAATGAGACTAAGGTGAAGGAAGGGGGTATTTATAGGTGGAGAGAAGGGTGGATAGTGCAAATGTGCACATACAAAAGTGCACAAAAGCCCCTCCACAAATTGGGGGCCGGCCATACCTTAGGGAGTGTAGGGGTGAGGTGGAGGTATGGGTGTGGTATGGTGTTATGTGGGGGAGGTGTTATGTGAGGGTTTCTAGAAGGGTTTTCTTAACCTTCTCATGCATACTTAACCTAGGTTAAACACTTATAAATCCTAACAATTTAATAGGTTTTGTCATAACAAAACAAGTGTTGTCCAAAAATACACGACACACAATTTGTATAACGTACTAATCGACATACTACACGTATGTGCGCATATATGTCTGTATACTGAAAATCTTCGCATAATCCGTATAAAATAATTTAATCTCGGAAATAATAATAAAATAAATTCTATTATTAGTTCGGAAGGTCACGGTACCAATTTGATACAATACGGATGTATACTGACCGATATCTGGGTACAGATAATGTCTACGAATAAACCGGGTGAAAATCACCAAAATATTCTAATTTTGGAATAATAATAAAATAATAATAAATAATAATAAAATAATAATTTTTATACGGTAATATCCGTCCGGGATATTACAATTTTGGTGATGCAGGCAAAGGATATTCATTCAAAAGGTTAAATCTCTCCACTAGCTTACTTCTCTATTTTTCTTGAATTAAGAAATATAAATAATATAAATAATAATTGTAACTTCATATTGTAATAATAGGAGGATGAAGAGATAGGAAAATGAGGTCCGATGGTTCAATCTCTGCACATAATTTTGTGCTAGCCTTGAGCGATTTGTTGTGAGTGCGCGCAAAAAGTTTGTCAGACCTATATTTGATATTGCTAGCCTAACCTTTTCATCTCGCTGTTAACAAGAAGCAAGGAAGAGCCATCACAAATAGGTAAGATACTGTTAGGATTTGGGTTCTCAAAGTTGATGGAGGTGTAAACTGAATGGTTGTAGATGGTAGTTGTTTTTTTTTCCTTTCAAGTATGTTGAATCTATTTGCATACTAAAATTTTGATCCATATATGGCTTCCATATCGAATAACAGCTTTTTGAAAGGGATAAAAGCTTTGGGTAGAAGCCATTTATGGGAACTTTTTCCCATTAATATATGGAATGTGTTTGGAAGCCATGTATGTTGTTGATTCTAGCAGGTTTAGGAATATTTGCAGACATGTTCTTTACAAACGAATATTATACCAATTCTGACAAGTCATGCAATCACATTGCAACTGCACATATTTCCTTCTAGACCTTTTCTTTTAAAAAAAATATTTCTGCTTGCAGAAGCGCATGGACATTAAGGTAATCGGAAGTTGAAAGGCACTTTCTGGGAACCGTGTTTTCTCTTAATATGCATTCATGCTGCTTTGTTTCCATTTTTTTTTTCATCTTCTCGATTTTAAGCTTCTAACTATATAAATTCCATGGTTGTTAAAAATATGAAAATAAATTGAGGGTATATTTTTTTATACAAATTTTTAGTAGAGCTTTAGGGTAGTATTATGCGCTTTGGGTGTATCAGAATTTAAATCCAATTGGAAATAGCTCAAACTACGCCTTAAAATTTTCAATCTACTAACTATAAACTAATTATACTTTGACATGCATTTTGTCATATATAATGGGAGGATTTTTTTCATAAATAATGGAAGAAAGTTGACCTCCCATCTTCTTTGAAAATACTATGGAAATAACATAGTCATCTCTATGGATGTGTTAAGACTTTCATGTTGTTTATTTTTCATCTACTACTTAATTAAATCTATGTGTAATTCCCTTTCTAAAATTAAACTTTGCAAAATTCATAATATTGGTCTTTTAACACACACTTGTCATAAAACTTAAACATGATTTCTCCACCTATTCTTGCTAGGAATCTTTTTTTTGCCATATTAATCAATCACAACCTAAGGTTTCATTCATATGTTTAAAAAATATTCAAACAAAAAGGGCGGTAATTATCCCAAGAGTTCGGAATTTACACGTGCTTTTCACTCTATTTTAATCATCTTATCCTCTAAAGTTAATCCATGATTGAAAACTTTGCTTTTCTAATTTTATTGTATTGCTGGATTGTTATATTTGTTCAATGTATATAGTTGTTTTCTCTATATACGAGGCATACAATTGTAGTAGATATTTAACTTCATACTGATAGCAAGTTCTTTAATAACCTTTAATTTTTTACAATTCTTGGTTGTTTACATTATAATTTTGGCAACTTGAATTCCGTACTGTCTGATGAAATTGTTATGATTGAATGAATTGTTAGTTTTTCCATTCTTAAAAAATGACAATGATGGCAACATGTCTAAAAAGTCTGAATGATCTGAGTTTGTGGGTTTATTTATATAGTATTTGATAATTAAATTGATTATTTTTATGGTATGATGTATACTTGCAAATTATTTAAGTTTATATATGTGTGTGTGTGTGTGTGTGTGAATTGGATAGTCCAAACTGTTTACCTCACAAAAAGGAATCTAGTTCAGCATCTTATATTATCAATACTCTCTCTGTATATAACTATAGGTTTGTATATATGTATAGACAGGGTCTGTAAGTAAGTTTATTTTAATGAGATACATATGCATATTTAACTCCCTTAAAATTATGTCTGATGAATTAGTTGAAACAAAAAAATGTTTTGATATAATATTTTTAGATATGTAGAGCAAAAGAACACACTGATGAAGAAAATCGAAATGGGGCCTTTATCAATGCTTTATAGACTTTATTCTTGTAATTTCATCCATTCACTGTCATATGAATTGAATGTCATAGATAGATCTACATTATGAGTGGATATATATTTTAGTAGTGCTATGGTCACAACTTCTGCGCACTTGCACTCAACTTGATTTGATACAGTTTCCACTACATTGTATGGATTCTAGAAATATAAGGGTGGGTAAGGAGAGTGACATATCAAGCTGTGGAGTGAAGTTTGTGCTCACATCATTACATTGTATACTTTGCAGGTGTAATATATTCTATGTTATTTAATTACAGTTCATTTTAGGACTATAGTTGTTATAGGTATTAGTACCTTAGTGTGTGTTTTAGTGTTAACTTATTTTAACATCATGCAATTGTTACTCATTCTTTTGTATGGATACATGCATTCGAATTGATGTGATAACTAAATATTTACAGCCCTTCCAATATGAGTTGTAAATGTCGTCGGTTTTATAAGGCCTGACTCAATCTATGAGTGTCAATATGATTCTACATTGGCTCTTAGTCCTATATTTGGTTGATAAGCTGGGTGTAGTATGAAAATTAAGAAAGGAACAGGGTATGATCTGAGTTACTCTGACAATATCTAAATGTCCTCATTGATTTTGTTAATCTCCCAAACCAAGCTCTTGGCGACTACTTGAGACCATACAGTGCTTTCTTCAATGACACACTTTATTACTGTGTTGGACTGGTTTGTTTGATCCTGGTGGTAAATCCATATAAACTTCTTCTGTCAATTTCCCATGCAAAAAAGCATTCTTCACGTCAAATTGCTCCAATGTCCAGTCAAAATTTGCAGCAAGTGACAGTAAAACTTGAACGGTTTTGAACTTTGCTACATGTGCGAATGTTTCATCATAATCAATTCCATAAGTTTGAGTGTACCCTTTGGCAACCAGCCTTACTTTGTATCTCTCTATTGAACCATCAGACTTATACTTCACTGTATAAACCTATCTGCATCCTACCGGCTTCTTTCCTGCTGGCAATTCGACTATCTCCCAAGTCTCATTCTTCTTCAAGGACTTCATCTCCTCATCCGTAGCTGCTTTCCACCGTGGATCGGTTAAGGCTTCCTGCATACTGTTAGGAATAGATACAACAGATAATTGATTCACAAATAACTTATTTGATTCAGACAATTGCTGAGTGGACACATAATGACTCATGGGATACTTGACATTACTAGTGGGATCAGGCTCATAAGTAGGTTTTGGGATACCTCTAGTAGTACGATTTGAGAGTTCTCTTCCTGGAGCTTCGAACAACGATGACGATTGATTTTGGGGTTCTGACGGTGCTGGTCGTAGAGATGATTCTGATGGTGCTGGTGGTGGAGATGGTTTTGATGGTGCTGGTGGTGGAGATGGCTCATCTTCATGGATGTTTGGCACTGATTGCAGTTCTTCGTGGAGATCTCCTTCCTCAACCAAATCTTCATTCGAGTGATCGTCACTATTTATATCCAGATTTTCATTCCTTATATCTGATTGTTCAGTCTAAACAGTAACCACTTCATCATAGGCAAGAGTTTGAACTTCACTTCGGAACTCCCTCTGAAATTCAACCTCAAAGGAAAAATACATCACATCTTCATGGAACACAACATCCATAGTCACAAAAATCCTTTGAGTTGGTGGGTGATAGCACCGATACCCTTTCTTGTCCTACGCATATCCCACGAAAACTCATCGGACAGCTTGAGGAGTTAACTTATTAAGTTCATATTGATGAAGATGAACAAATGCAACACACCCAAACACACGAGGTGGCAAGTTGACAATTTCTGGTGCATTCACAGCTTCAGTTAATGCTTGAAATGGCGTGAGAAAGTTTATGATACTAGAGGGAACTCGGTTGATTAGGTATGCAGTATAAGAAAAGGCTTCCCCCAATAGATGAGTGGCATATTTCCATAGGTAAGAGAAGCACGGACCACCTCGAGCAAGTGTCTATTTTTTCTTTCTGCAACCCCATTATGTTGAGGTGTATACGAGCATGCAGTCTGGTGAACAATCCCATGTTCCACGAAATATTGTTGCAGATTCGAACTCAGGTACTCGCCGCCATTATCACTCCTAAGAACCTAAATCTGTGCTTTATACTGAGTCATACCCCTTTGTGAAATTTTTAAATAAGCTACTAACATCACTTTTAGACTTCATCAAACAAATCCAAGTCATACAAGTACAATCATCAACAAACCTCACAAACCATTTTGCTCCTCCAAAAGTAGTGTTCTTAGATGGATCCCAAACATCAGAATGGATAACCATAAATGATAGGTTTTACTTAAATTTTGAGGAAAAGAGACACGGTGGCATTTTGCTAATTCACACACCTCACACTGAAAAGTAGAAACTTCCAACTTCGAACATAAACTTGGAAATAATTTTTTCAAATAGCGAAAAGAAGCATGTCCTAGATATCGATGCCATAGCCAAATTTCAGATTTCTTCTTCTCCCCCTCAGATCCTTCCACAAATAGTGTTTGAGTTAATTTACTTGAACTCTCAGATTCTAAATCTAGGTAATAAAGCTTCCCATGTCTAACCCCATAACCAATCATCTTGCGAGTCCGAATATCCTTAAATACACAATGGGAGGACCAAAAAATCACAATACAATGTAAGGTAGTAGTTATTTGAGCAACAGATTATAGGTTAAAATTCAAGGAGGGGACAACTAACACAATATCTAAGGTCAGGTTTTCTGTGAGAGATATGGAACCCACGCCAGTAACGGTGGCAGGATTACCATTGGCAGTGGACACACTAAATTTGGTGGATGGTTGTAAGGTTCGGACTTGCATAGAATCAAAAGTCATATAGTCGGTAGCACCCGAATAAATTATCCATGCATTATTAATAACAGAGGCAGAAATATTAAATACCATACCATCATTACCTGCAGCAGTGGCTAATATAGAGGTTGATCTAATACTCTTTTCAGCCCGATCGGAAACTCCAACGGCGACAGTGGATTGATTGTAATTCTTCTTCCGAGTATCTTTACTATGATCCCAGTCCTTTGGATAGCCGATAATCTTATAACAACGAGCTTTCATGTTAACGATCTTGCCACAATAAGTACCTTTCTTGACTCATATGATGCTTTTGGTCCCATGGAGAAGACCAGCAAATATCAACACAACAAGCACTACTAACGGCAACACAAAAAGCACTACTAACGGTAACACCACAAGCAGCACGGCACCACACAAATTACTAATGGTGCTAAACAACAAAATGATTGAGAACCAGCGAACACCAACAACATCAACAACACCTAACAACAGCAAACACCCAACAACAACGAACACCAGCAACACCCAACAACACCTAACAATAGTAAACACCAAAGAGCAAACAACAAACAACAGATCAGATCAGATCTGATCTGATCAAAAACAGATCTGACTTCAAAACAGCCTTGAACTTGATGAAGATGGTGGTTTCGATGGGTGAAGATGGTGGAGGTTCGGGATCGGGGATTTCGACGACAGCAAAGACAACAAAGAGAGGGGCATTGGGATCTCGACGAGAGAGAGGAACTTCAGAGAGGGGCATCGGGATCTCGACGGGAGAGAGGAACTTCAGAGGTGTTGGGATCGGGGGCCTCGACGACGATAGAGAGGGGTGTCGGTAGGTTCGGGAATGTCGGGGGCATCGAATGTCAGGGTTGTCGGGGACTTCAGATATGAAGGTGAAGTGTTTCGGAGTTTGGGGAATTGGGGATCAGTTGTCGGTGACTGGTCGGGATGAAGTTCGTTGGGATCGGGATGGGTGGTGATTAGAGAACAAGAAAGAGAAGAAAAACAAGTTCAGATCTTTTTTTTCTACTCTCCACCAAGCCTAGATCTTTTTAAGCTCTGATACCATATTGAAGACAGATTTGGAGAAAAATATTATTTTTCTTATTCTTATTTGTTTCACTAATGTATACATCTATATTTAAGAATTACATTCTTGGAGAAGATGAAAGGAGATTGAGAGAAGATTGAGGAGTAGAGAGATTTAGGAAATCTGTTTCCTATAGATTAGGAAACATAATATACACATTAGCAATTACTATATTTCAACATTAACAACCTGTAGTTGTTTTACAAAGAACAACATTATAAGAAACATCAAGGACTGAACATATTTATTGCAACAATCATCTTTGTAACAATTAGAGATAAGCAGCAAGTCTTTTAGAAAGCAGGTGGAGAGCATCATCACAGTGTTGATAACCAGCACAACTAAGGATCACAATTACTGATTTAAACGTAATTGGGCAATATAATTTAGCAAACACCCTCAAAATTCTTTCAAAACTGTTGGGAGTTGGAACCTTAGTCGAAAGCAAAAGAATTGGACTGAGAGAACCAGGTACCTCAGTGCATTTTCTCAGTGATGATGTCTTTGTTGTCCAAAAAACCCTCTTTGTAGTAGATTGAAAAAGCGAGTTACAACCAAAACCTGCACCATAATTTATGAGGAGATTAAAGACGTCATGCTCATAGTTCTCGCCTAATTCTACGATCATAGGCTCAAACTTGCAAGTGTATATAGATAATATATGGTAACGACTGTTGTTAACACATCTATGTTGATGAATTGGCATTAAACAATTATCGGCATGTACCAAATATGAAATAAATTGCAAAAAGGAGAAGTGCATACATAAATGGAACAAATATAAAGTAAACTGTTTGAATAGTTTCTTTATTAAAAAAAACTTCGTAAAACCTGAAAGCACATCATTTGGCAAATATAAAGTACACTGTAAAGTAAAACCAGTAAAACTACCATATGCCATTTACCAGAATTATTAGTTAAGGTTAGTGGATTATCAATAGCATTAGAGCATCCACTATCGTTTACTAAAAATGCAAAATATGCATTTTTTGGCTAAAACAACTCCACTATCGTTTGCTATAAATGCATTTATAGAAAACGAAGTGAATAGTGCGCGTCTAACTATAGCAGTCTGATTGAGCGATTACAAAATATAGAAGATGGAGGATGATCCTCTGTCTGTTATTTTTTTAAAATCTTTTATGCAGACGGACGGATGATCTTCATTTATCCACCAACTTCTTCAACAAATTTTTCCCTAAAAGTTACAAAAATGTGATTCAATAATTATGATAATGCCATTGAAATATTACGATAATACCATGAAATTTTTTTAAAAATTCTCAGACGGATGATCTTCATCCGTCCGACATCTTCTTCTAACTTTTCTTTCCCAAATATTATGATAGTGCCAATGAAAAATTATGATATTATCGTTTTCATAATTTTTTTTAGCAATTGCTAAATTTAGAAAACAACGATAGCAACACTCCCCATTTTTTTAAATTTCCAGTTGCTAAATATGCATTTTTTTAGCAAACGATAGTGGATGCTCTTATCAGTTCTAGATATGTAGGATTCATTTGTTGATTTGTTCAAGAAAATAAATGTTCTGCTTCTACAGAGGATGCCTATTTATCAACTTAACTTCATAGTATTATTGCTTACCAATTTAATTTCTATTTATGTAGTCACTCTCGGTGCTGGAAGTTGTTGCTACAAACTCCGAACATTATTGCTTACCAATTTAATTTAATGTTTATTTATCAAGTGTTTAAGGGTGGATAATGTACAAAATGGATGATGTACAAAAGAGATTGCCTTCAAACTCGATAATGCTACAAACTCGATGGTTGCAAACCGATACCTTTCAAAATGGATGATTGCCTTCAAACTCAATGGTTTGAACCCAACATGTTCTTCATCACCCTACCAAAAGTGGAAGTATCAATATGTACGTAACAATTCTGAGTATAGACGACAATCAGGCCACTGATAAGAAGTATTAAATTAGCTGCAAACATAGGATGTAGTTGCATTAAATATCAATTTACCTTATTGCATCCCTATTTTATCAATGTAGTTGCATTTATAAATTTGAGCTCCCTGTGAGCTTCATCCCAATCCTATTACAGTTCAAATACAAATATCATACAACAGTTAAACAATAATGTAAAAAGTTTATTCGAATAATTGGATAGATTTGTTATTTTTTAATCAAAATTACTTGTATTTTTTTAAATAACTATAAAAGAACTTCTGGATAAAAAATATTTTTTGTTAGGCTCAAACAATCTTCTGGTAGGAGTAGAAAAATACGATCAAAACTTGTGCACCTATAGAGTGCAACATAAAGTTGTCCATAACTAAAAACAGGTGAGCGTAAATCTATCCCCACAATATCAACAGATTGTCCTTGTGATTTATTTTTCGTTACAGCATACGCTAATCGAACTGGAAATTGGTGTCTTGACATTTGAAACGGTATTTCCGAAGAAGAAGATGAAAGGGTTAGAGGTATTCTTGAAACAAATACTAAATTTCATGATTTATCGCTAGTTAAAATCATAACCTCAATTACACGCGACGGTTAAGCAAAGTGTCCACGTTGTGCACACCGAACTACAATTAACCGGGTGCCATTACACATACCATCCTTAATATTCCTCGGTAATATGATTGGGCGCCCCACTTTCAGCTCGAGTTTAAATGGTGGTAGCCCAAGAGGTTCTAAAGAGTTCAAAAATTCGTTAGGGTATCAATTGGTGATGTTTCGTTGGTGATGTTTCGATCAACTCCATCCTCCTCAGACATTTTACCTGCAGCAAGAAAGGTATATTTTGGCCTCGTATAAAGATTTAATGCAACAACAATGATGAAATTGACATCATCATTTATGGCTGATAGAATTGTCTACTCTATGAGATATTTGGGAGTGATGATATTGCCAATAACGTTTAGTTGCGAGTAGACGGTAGATAAAAATTCATCAATTGTACGACACCTACGAATTGTTGAAGGAAGATGTGTAGTCTCATCAAATTTGGAGCCAATCTATATAATAAAGAGCACTAATTTGCTAATACCATTAATAAGAATAGATTTGTTTATTTACTACAAACACATGCAAGAATACAACCTTGTTTTAAAAATTAGCAAATGAAACATTTCAGCTATCAGATGAATCAAGGCGCATGTTCACTTTCAAAGTTAAGGCTTGTACGACATTCCAAAGCAAAGATCTTCTTAGCGATGCACTAACAATTTGTTCTTAAACCCCCTTTGGTACTACTGGTAGGATTTGTCGAAAATCCCCACAGAGCACCATAGTGATACCCCAAAATGGATTTTTATTATCACGAATATCTCGAAGTGTACGGTCAACTGCTTCAATGCAAAACCTATGCTGCATAGGAACCTCATCCCAAACTATTAGCTCTGCTTCCCTGAACAAATATGGGGGTGATTGCTTAGTGAACCCACAAAAAGAGTTGTCCAACACACCAAGTGGGATGGAAAGGTTGAGGGCAAAGTTCTACCTCCGACCAGTAACAATGATGCAATGCCAGAAGAAGCAACAGTTATAACAATGAAATCATCAGTACGATATTTCGTTTCTAGTGTATTGTATAAAAAGGTTTTTTCGTACCGTCCCCTCCGTTCAAGTAGAAAGTAGATCCCTTACCTCTCATAACTGATGTGATTATTGCAGAGTAAGCAGTACGTTGTGCGTCATTAAGTGAATCTATGATAACTTGTATAAAAAGGTTTTTCCCGTACCGTCCCGTACGTTCAAGTAGAAAGTAGATCCCTTACCTCTCATAACTGATGTGATTATTGCAGAGTAAGCAGTACGTTGTGCGTCATTAAGTGAATCTATGATAACTTGTATATTACCTTGTCGTGCTTCATCTTGCAGTATTCTATGTTCCCAAATAAACTTGTTGCCAACAACCGTAGCCTAATTTTCCATAGGATGGGACATGGATGGGAAGTCAGCTAAGCTCTTGCCTGATTCTTGAAGCATTTGGTTTAGATATAAACCATAATCTTCAACTTGAGTTTAGGTGGGATTGGGAATGAAAAATAATGTACGCAGTTTGTGCTCAAGATCATCACATATATGTATTGAGAACTAGTTCCATAAGGTACGTGGTTCCAACGGAGAGCCTTGCATAAGAATGACAATAAATATCCTTCTAAGTTGGTACCCGATGCTCATAATTGCGGCTTCCTCGAGACATTGTACCCACTCGCCAACATCTTCCAATAGTCCTCTAGCAACACATGCTAATTTGCAACAAGCATACTCAACATTGTCTAATGTACATAAGCACTGAAATGATTGTGGTCCGTTGACAATTGTTAGTAGCGAACACAAATAAACCACTCACCTGAATTTGGACTTGTAAAGTACACTCTACCGATCGCGTACCCCTTCTTTCTCGGGTTCCACATCTTGGAAGACTTATTCCAAATAAAATGTTGAGGGAACTCTTGGTAGGTGAATGCACGTGCAGCTAAATTGGATGAGCAACATATAAAAAAACCCGTAAGAGCTGTCATTTCTAGTTTGACTCTAGATTCGACAGCATCCATTCTATCAGCCGAATTATAAATAACATGATGCATTCCAGGCAAATGCTTTCAGGCCCCGCTTCTCATTATACAGAAACACGGGCACGCAACTAAGGTCCAGCGTATGATATAAGTATACCAACTCATATCATCCATAAGCTGTACAATACCAGCAAGCTCAACAATACAATAATAATCACACGAACAAGAATGTAATACAGTAACCAATATGAGAGATACAAGAACTTACAATAAGTCAAAGAATAAATAATCCAGTAAGTAGTTCGGCAAGTTCCTTCAACATCCCAACGTTGTACCTGTATAACATTAACACAAAAGAAAGACAGATGGTACCCGTTAGAGCAAGTTACGGGCCACAAGTAGTTACAAGCAAAATAGGGACAGGAAACAAGGCATAATCGGGAAAGCAATAAGAAATGGAAATTCAATTATGCAACAACCATGATAATGAGAAAAAATATATATAACAAGGGAGAAACCAAAACTGGACAGGAAGGGAAACAACAACTAGCGATGCAATTGTAATACAACATAATCAAATATAATGCAAGTGAAAAATGGAACAAGACTCAAAATATAACCAATCGGGAACAAGGAATCATGTAACAGAAAATAAATCGTATAAACAGGAATCATGCAACTTGTAAACAAGAATCATGTAACTTATAAACAAGAATTAAATGACTTGTAAATCAGAATAATGTAAACTTATAACAGGTAACATGTAACTTATAAACATGCATCATGCACGTGTTCAATGTGAATCTTATGTCTATCAATATTTTATAAATCCTAACTAATGCACGCAATCCTGCATCCCATACCATAGGTTTGGGTGCATACAATAAAGTTAACGTTACGTTTAAACTATAATGGTGAATTCTAGAGGGTCATGTACTCGGGTCTTACAGTGATAATAACAAGAATCATATCATATCATGTCATGTAACCAGAATCGTATCATATCATGTAACCAGAATCATATAATATCATGTAAACATATACATAGTCACTATTACGGAAAATACGGGACCCCTTCCGAGTACACTCTCCTATATTGTCCACTACTAGATTCTTTCCCTTATTACCCCGGCTTGTTCTACTTTTGCAATAATCAAACATGAACATGCACAATGAGTATGGTATTAAGAAAGGATCAAGGAGGCACCAAAAGCTATGCAATACATGATATGAAAGTTTGATTAATTAAATGCAAGAAATAAATATATTTACAATTAAGGACAAGAAGTTACAATTCTGAACAGTAATACATTGTTGTACAAAAATCTACTTTTCCATTGCTACAAGGAAGAGAAGCAGGTACCATCACAGGTTCCGAAAAGTAGACTTCATCTCGGTTCCAACGCATATTCACATGACACATTACAAATAGAATAGCTAGGTCAACCAGACAGTTCATAACTGGACTATTGTTTAGGCAGCAACACAGGTCAAGGTTATTCTATATATAAATCAAGTGTAAAATAATTTAAAAATCTTATAAAAATTATAAAGGGACTCCCAATCAGGTCTAGTAACATCCTGATAAATTCCAAGTCTTTATTCTACTATTAACATTATATTTTAATTAGTTAATTGAGAAGATATGCTTCAAAATAGTAATCTGAAATTAAAAACCATACAGTATTAAAAATGTGATAACTTGCAGCCGACATCTCAGAATATAGATCTGGAAGAAGTTCTAGAAACTTGGTTTGTAGGGATACAACAATCATTTATAAAGTTCTGAATGATTTAAATTGTAGCTAGATCAAAATCTCATTAGAATATCGGGTGGACAGCATGCAGAATTCACAACATCGAAATATATAGAAATCCAAATCTTAAAATGTATTCATCTACTAAGTCTCTTAATCATGTGTTCGTGTAATGTATATGATATCAAGGAATATTCATGATCAAATTTTAGGTATGAGATTAACAAGAATCAAGTGGGCTAGTGCATACTAATGGATTGCGATCAATCGACACGTGAAGGGAATGAACGAAATTATAATACACGATAAATCAACCAAAGACTACTTACGGGATTTAAAACAAAGATTGTACGGGAAAATAAAGAGTGCACAAGAGATACTTGCCTTAAACGGTGAGTTACGATCGTGGTGAGAACCACGGGAAGAAGAAGCGAGACCGGCAATGGACAGCAGTACAATAGCGAGTAACAACAAGGCCGACGATAGCAACAAGGGCGAGGGCAGCGAGCAATGAGAACGACAACAAAAATGAGCGGGATAGCAACACATTTCCATAACATCGGCAATGATCACAGCAAGAGTGAGGGTGGAGCTCGGGGCAGCGGGCAGCAACAATAGTGAGCAACAAGGATGATATGGACTGCTGTCGAGACGGGGAGTTTGATGGAGTTGCAAAGATGACTGCAGCAATGGAGACTTCGTGTTGCAAGCAGTGGTGGTGCGGAGGTGGGTGTAGGTGGTGATCAGGATGGCGGGGAGCTAACGTTCGGGTGTAGGTTGGTCTCGGCGATTGCAAGGAGGAGGGTGAGGCAGTAGCAATGGCGGTGGCTGCGACTAGGTGTCGAGGTTCGGTTGGTGAAGAAAAAGAGTGAGGTGGGATAAAAATGACCTGGCACCTCCAGCCGACGGTAGGCCCTCGATGACCCGAGATCAAGCCAAGGCCCGTCGTCCCGACCCTGGGCCGCTATGGTGTCGGGACCGGGCCGATGTGCAAACCCCCATGAACCCTGCCGCCTCATCCTGGCAACCCGTATCGGCCTTCGACCTCCGAGCCTCGACGGTCCCACAGGCCTCCCATCAACCTAGTACGAGATAAAGATGACCTGGCTCCGCCTGGGCCATCCGATTCTCCCAGAAGCACAGGAACCAAACGATTCGCCACATCAGCCCCAAAACTGCCTAGGGTTTTGCCACGTCAGCCCCAAACCGCTCGGGGTGCTGCCACGTCTGCCCTAAACCCCCTGGGCCTCCTGCCACGTCAGGACCACGGGCTTTCGGGTCCAGACCCGGCCCCCAAACGGGTCCAAACCCGGTTGGGTTTGTCTATAAATACAAGGCCCTCTCCCACCTTTGAAGGTAATCAATCTTTCTCCTACTAAAACCCCTAGTGATTGTTACTCTCACAGCAACTAACTAGATCGTCGGAGGGTCTGCTACCGAGACTAACCCCGGTGTTCCTAGACCGTCAGCAGGGACACAAGGCGGAGCATCCGAATCCGAGCCGATCCTCCAGTGCCGAGCCGAATCTCTGGCGTACCATCCAGCACCGCATCCTTCCACCAATACAAATCGAGTAGGAACTCACACCTGGTGCATCCACACTCCCCCCAAAAACAAACCGCATCAGGTTGGCGCCGTCTGTGGGAACACTTTTCGGTGCGGACGACAGCCCGAGCTTCGCCATCAGCGGTCTCCCCTCGCCCCACGCTCCTATGGCTCCCAAGGCCAGGGGAGCAGTTACCTCTGCCCTCCGCCCGAACGGGACTCCTCTTCAGGATGACCTCGGCGGCATACACGGATCCAACAATCCGGGGCCGAACCCCGGGCCCCAACCAAGCGCACAGCATCCTGCCATTTCCGACCTTCGTCGGATCATCCAGAACCGAAGGGCTAGTCAGGCTAGGGGAGGGACCGCTTCCAACTCGGCCCCGAACCGCTCCAGGCCCGCACCCGAGGAAAGTCCATCGGCACTCAGCCGCATCGGCCGAAGACCGACACCACAACACGACCCTATTGACCATGGCACGGTCACGAGGGCCGAGTTCCGCAGCTTCCGGGACGAAATCATGGAGGCTATTCACGGAGCGCCAAGGACTGCGATGCTCAACCAACCCCGTCAAATGGACGAAGGGAGGAGCCACACTCGTGACCCAACCCCTCCTCCTGAGCGCACGGACGAGGTACTCCGACGCCTCCTAGAGATGGAGAATCGTCTCGAACGCATCGGCGATGGAAATCCGAACCACGGGCTAGGCCGAAGGCCTACCCGACCGCCATTTTCTGCTACCATCTTAGAAGTGGAAATTTCTCCGGAATTTCCGGCCTCTACAGTTCGAGAACTACAACGGCGAGGGTGATCCAGCTGATTACATGGAGGGCTTCAAGACCCTCATGATGATTCACAGTGCTTCAGATCCCTTGCTGTGCTGCGCATTCCCAGCCACCCTCCGGGGTCCGGCTAGGGAATGGTTCTCCAAGCTCTCCCCAGGCTCGATCTTCTCGTTCGACCAGCTGGAAGCCAACTTCTTGGCCCATTTCGTCACCAGCAGGAAGGCCGAGAAGACGAGCGCGTCCTTTCTTGACCTCCAGCAGAAGGAGGGGGGAGTCGCTCCGTGACTTCGTCAAGAGGTTCACTGCCGAGGCAAGATCCATCTCCGCCCTCGATGCCGGGGTCGCCTCGGCCGCCTTCCGGCACAACATTCGACACAACCAGCTGAAGGTCTCCTTGGCGAAGAAGCCACCTCTGGACTTTCCCGACCTTCTTAACCGAGTCGAGAAATACATACGAGCTGAAGAAGCTCTAAAACCGGAGGGCAGTAAAGAAGCTGCAGGGAAGGGCAAATGCAGGGTCGACGAGATCGAACCTGCCAGAAAAGCGGTAAAGGAAGGGGTCGACATGAAGAGGGTACCCCCGGTCCCTTGCTTCGAGAGATACACGCCCTTGACACAGAACGTGTCCACCATCCTCTTAGAGATTGAGGACAAGGGCCTTGTCCGACTACCTCCCCGACCGAGCAACAATAAGAAGCGAGACCAGCGCTTCTACTGCCGCTTCCATAGGGGTCATGGGCACGAAACCGACCATTGTCGGGCCCTAAAAGACAAAATCGAGGCCCTCATCTCCCGAGGGTACCTCCGCGAGTTCACAAGAGAAAGCCCACAGGATCGGAAGGATACGAGGAACCGGAGGCCTTCGCCTCCTGCCCTTACTCCGAGCCGCCACTAGGAGCGGGATCCCGAACCCAATGGAGCCGAAAGACAGGCCATTTTGCATTGCGTCCACAGAGGACCAATGGGAGGGGAGTCTAATACTTCCCGAAAGGCATTCGTGCGGGAGGTAAATGCTGTCCAAGATCTCCTTTCAACCCGAGTACAACTGCTCCCTATCTCCTTCTCCGGAGAGGATCTCGAGGGCGTCCACCTCCCTCATTGCGATGCCCTCGTCATCAATCTTGACATGGCAAATTTTGAAGTTCGCCAGATCCTCGTCGACAACGGCAGCTCGGTCAACATCCTATTTCTTGAAGCCTTCGAGAATCTCAAACTGCCCCGAGACAAGCTCAAGCCGGCCAGATACACCTTGCACGGGTTCTCTAGCATTCTCGTCGTAATAGAAAGGATCGTGACTCTTGATGTCACCGCGGGCTCGGCTCCCATCAGACGGACCGAGTTTATGGACTTCATGGTGGTGAATGTCAAGGCGGCGTACAATGCCATACTCGGCCGACACAGGCTCTGCTCCCTTCAAGCGGTATCGTCGGCCTATCACTTGAAATTAAAATTCCCCACCAAGCAAGGGGTCGGTGTCGTCCGAGGTAACCAAGAGGCAGCGCGGTCCTGCTACATGACCACCGTCGGAGGGGAACGTCTTCCCCCTCGATGCCGTCGAGCTCGGGTTCGAGAGGGGCGATTTCGATCCTGAACCAACCGACGAGCTAGAGGAGGTCCCGCTCGGAGCGGCAGACGAGTCGAAGTGGTTCCGAGTGAGCTGCTCGCTCTCCGAAGATTTGAAGTCGGACATAATCAATTGCATCCGCCGCAACATCGACCTCTTCGCCTGGAAGCCCTCCGACATGCCTGGGATATCCGAGGACCTGATCATGCATAGGCTGAGCGTCAACCCGAGCTCCAAGCTGGTTGCCCAGAAGAGGCACAAATTTGCCCCAGAGAGGTAGCAAGCAGTAAAAATGGAGGTGGATAAACTCTTGTCCGCCCAATTCATTCAGGAGGTCAGCTATCCCGAGTGGCTGGCAAACGTCGTCATGGTTAAAAAGGCGACTGGGGGTTGGTGGATCTGTATAGACTTTACGGACCTGAACAAGGCGTTCTCGAAAGATCCTTTCCCCCTCCCCAGCATCGATGCCTTGATCGACGTGACTTCGGAACACGAGCTACTGTTCTTCATGGACACATTTTCAGGGTACAATCAGATCCGGATGTTCCCGCCGGACATTGCAAAAACCTCGTTCGTCACCGACCAGGGCCTCTTCTGTTACCGCGTTATGCCCTTCGGGCTGAAGAACGCCGGAGCCACCTACCAACGGCTCGTAAACCGGATCTTCAAAGACTTGATCGGTCGCAACATGGAGGTTTATATCGATGACATGCTCGTCAAGAGCCGGGAAGGGCCAGACCACATCGCCGACCTCGAGGAAGCCTTCGAAATCCTCCGAATTCACAACATGAGGCTCAACCCTACCAAGTGCACATTCGGTGTCTCCTCCGAAAGATTTCTGGGGTTCGTCGTCAGCCAGTGCGGCATCGAGGCGAACCCAGAGAATATCCAGGCCATAATAGACATGGCCCTGCCCCGGAATGTCAAGGAGGTTTAGAGGCTCACGGGAAGGTTGGCGGCCATCGGTCGCTTCCTCTCCAAGTCGGGGGAGAAATCTCTCCCCTTCTTCAAAGCTCTACGTGGGAAAGGGGGCTTCGAGTGGGGCGCTCATCAACAAGAGGCCTTCGAACAGCTGAAGCAGTACCTTGCCAACCCTACTCTTCTCAGCAAACCTGAGCCGGGCGAACCGCTGTGGCTCTACCTATCCGCCTCGGATAGCGCCCTCAGCGCGGTCCTTGTCCGGGGTTCAGAGGCCGTTATACTATGTGAGAAAGGTCCTACTCCCCGCCGAGACGAGGTACGCAAAGATAGAGAAAATGGCCTATGCTCTGGTCATGGCTGTCCGGAAGCTCCGCCCTTACTTCCAAGCTCACTCCATCCAAGTACTGACCGACCAGCCGTTGAAAACCGTCCTCCACAAGCCAGAGAACTCCGGCCGCTTGGTCAAGTGGTCGATCGAGCTGAGTCAGTACCACATCGGCTATCAACCGAGGACGGCGATCAAGGGACAGGCCCTTGCTGAGTTCATCACCGAATGCACCATTTCTGAGCAACCCAGTGTCAAAGGTTCAGATCCGACCTAGGAAGTCTATGTCGACGGATCCTCTTGTGAATCCGGGAGTGGCACTGGGATCATCTTCTGAGGCCCCGACCAGTTCCTCGTTGAATACTCTCTCCGCCTTAACTTTCCGGCCTCCAACAACGAGGCGGAATACGAGGCCATGTTCGCCGGACTGACCCTGGCACACCGAGCAGGTGCGACACAAATCCAGGCCTTCAGCGATTCTCAGCTCGTGGTCAATCAGATCACCGGAGAATACGAGGCCCGCGACGAACGGATGATAAGGTACCTGGCCGTGGTCCGATGACTCCTAGCATCCTTCTGCTGCTCCACGGTCATTAGGGTCCCAAGGGAGCAGAACGCCCAGGCGGACGCATTATCAAAACTCGCTTCTTCCTCCTTCGAGGGCCTCAACCAAACAGTATTCATCGAAGTCCTCTTAAAGCCAAGCATCAATGACCAAGAACAAGAGGCGATGTGTGTACATGACGATGCCAGCCCGAATGACTGGACCACCCCCATTCGAAGATTCTTAATCAACGCCGAGCTTCCTGAAGATCGGGCCGAGGCAAGGAGGGTCAAGATCCGAGCAGAAAGGTTCGTCATGATCGACGACATCCTCTTCAAACGCTCGTACACACTGTCAGACGGGGAACCGTACCTCTATTGCCTCGCCAGTGATGAAGCTAGCTACACACTAAGAGAGCTTCATGAGGGGATCGGCGGATGCCATATGGGAAGCAGGTCACTTGCTCGAAAGGCCCTGAATCAGGGGTACTATTGGCCAACAATGCTGCAAGACTCCCAAGACCAAGTCAAGATGTGTGGCCCGTGCCAGAGATTTTCCCCAATTAAGAGGCTACCTCAAGCCAACCTCCGATTCCTGGCCAGTCCGACGCCATTCGCCATGTGGGGCATGGACCTTGGTGGGCCCCTTTCCTATAGCCATCGGACAGAGGAAGTTTTCGATAGTCGCCATCGACTATTTCACGAAATGGCTCGAGGTCGAGCTACTGTCCAGCATCACCGAGCGCCAAACCCAGCAGTACTTCTAGAAAAACATCATTTGCCGGTTCGGAATCCCTCAGGTCCTCATCACGGACAACGGAACCCAATTCGCAGGCCAAAACTTTCGAAGGTTCTGCGAAGACATCGGTGTCCAGCAACGTTTCTCCGCTATATGCCACCCTCAGTCCAACGGCCAAGCGGAGAACGCGAACAGACAGATCCTCGACAGCCTTAAGAAGCACCTCGACAGTTCCCCCAAGGGATAGTGGGTGGAAGAGCTGCCCAGTGTACTATGGGCACACCAAACCACCAAAAGGATCCCTATGGGGGAGACGCCGTTCAGTTTAACCTACGGGACGGAGGCGGTGATCCCAGTCGAGGTCGGCTTGCCCTCTCCGAGAATCATGGCCTTCGACGAAGCAGATAACTCAACTGGCTTAAGGGCCAACCTTGGACCTCGTTGCCGAGGTCAGGGAGAAGTCTTCCGTCTGAAGGAGCATCTATCAACAGCGGATCGAGAGGTTTTACAACAAGAAGGTCCGCCCTACGGACATCATGGCCGGGGACCTCGTGCTACGCAAGTTGTTCGTCTCCGACCCAACAAGGAAGAGGAAGCTAGCCCCCAACTGGGAAGGTCCATACAAGGTAGCCGAGGTCGTACGCCCCGGCACGTACCGACTCGTAGATATGGAGGGTCGGACGATCAAACGACCCTGGAACGCCGAACACCTAATGAAATTCCTAGAAGAGCAGAAGTAGGGTTCCTGCTCGGCTAATGTAAATAACGGTTTTGTAAACTTTCTTATGTAAAAGGCCATTAGCGCCTCTCTCTATATGTATGAAAAGGATCACTTTTTGTTGAACTCCAAACATCCCGGTAGGTCCGACCCTACGCCGAGCGAAGGGGTTGCTTTCTCAAGCTGCGGCACCCGAGTTGCCACTCCGATGTCGGCCCCCAAGGTCTTGGTAGATCCGACCCTCAACTCCCTCGCATTCGATCAAAAAACAATTGGCTAGAGCAAAGAGAGGAAAGAAACCCCTTATTCATACTCCCTTATTACTTGAAAAGGAACAAAGATCGTTATATAACCGCTCCACTCGGCTAAAAAGATAGAAATTACTGACTAAGGGACCTCTTAGGGCCCCTCAGGTTCGACAAAGGGTAATCCCACTCCGACCGAGTGGCTAGGAGCCCTCTCCTCGTCACAATGGCCCTTGGGTTCAGCCAAGGTCGACACGCCAACCACGGAGCTCTAGGCGTCAACCGGCCGGGTGTGCTCCAGTAGCAGCAACGCTGCGGGGACCCCCTCCGTTCGATGCCCTCCCGAGGAATATCCCGTCCTCGTCCCAGACATGCCCAGCATTGTCTTATAGCAGTGTATCTCCATCTCCTTCTCCACTATGACGTCACGAAGGAGCCTCTCAGAAGAGGGCCGCTGCACCGACGCGCTTGACATGGTGTACCCGAGACCGGTGCTTCCGAGGTCTCGATCCACCATTGCCCTCTTCAGCCTGGTCGACTCCGTGCTCAGGGCCTCGGACTTATCCTGATAATAGTTAAAGGCAGCATCCTGATCGCGAGCCCCCTCGCGGTAACAGACCAACGTGGACTCCAGGACCTTGATTTTACTCCGGAGCCACGCGACGTCGGAGCGACGAGGATCCGCCTCGGGAAGAAGAGCCATTACCTAAAAGGAAACCAACCACCACTCAAAACACTTCGACAAAATGGTCCAGAAAGATCCGGGGTCAAAATACTTGGCCGAGCAAAAAAATCCTTTTTATAAATAAAATTCTTCATACAAAAATGCGTTGGCCAGTCCGCGGTTGGCAAATACAACAAAGAAGAAGGGGAAGACAAAAACAAGGAGGCAAACAACCTAGTTCCCCACCTCTGCATCGGCCGGGTCTACGAGCGGGTCGGTGGCCGATCCGTCGACCTGTCCTTCACGCTTGTCCCCTTCGGGAGTCTTCGGCGGTGGCTCGAAGACCATGTCGTAATCAAAGTCGGCCAGGTCGAGGGTCGGGTAGAAGTGCCTCACGTGACTGAGAGTCTTCTCGTAGACCTCGTTCTGGGCCGCAATTATGAGGTCCTGGGCCTCCGTCGTCATCGCCTCCTTCTCCTTGGCAAACTTCTTCCTCAGGGTGCCCACCTTCTTAGCCCATTCGGTATCCTTGGCCTCGAGCTCGACCTTCAGCTGCTGCTCACTCTTGTGCGAGCCCTCGAGCTCGACCTTCATCTCTTCATCTTTTGCTGGTACTTGTCCGCCCGTCCCCGCTCCTGCTCCACGACCTTCTCGTAAAGCCTCTTCACTTGGGCCCCCTCCAGACAAGCCTACGACAACCAGAAACTGTTCCAAAAAAAAAGGACTTGCTCCATGAAAAGTTACAAGAAAAAGGGGTCGGCAGACTTACCAGCACGTTCGCCTGCGACAGGCGCATGTACGCCTCCTCCAGGGTGTCGTTGCTCATGCTCTGACGATCCCGGGGAGTCGCCAGCTTCTCCACCACCTCGATGGCATTGGGCCCATTGGTTAAGCTGTCCCCTCCCCGAATCGACCAATCCGGCGCCCATGGCTGCTGCACCTCCTCACCCACAATCTCCCCTGCACCGACTCGAAGCGGAGGGACCTTCCCCTTGCCGCGATCAGCCCCTTGGCCGGACCAGGGCTCAACGGGGCAGCCATCTCCTTGCCCACGTCTGGGCGCACCTTCTTCGCCCTCGGTTCGCCGGGGACCTCGGAGACGACCTGGGAAGACTCCATCGTCCTCTTCACTTCTCCCCCCTCCTCAGCCTTCTGCTTCTTCAGGGCAAGCCTCTTAGCCTTGATCGATTCTGGGTCCATGCTTGCAAGAAGACCCATTAAGGACAATGAGCGCAAAAGAACACCAAAACAGGAAAAATGAAACGACTACATACTAGACTCGGCCGGGCTCAGTCTAACGCTGGCCAGGTGAACCTCCGTCACCTTCGGCCAGCTGATGCTGTTCCCCCGACGGAGGCATTCGACGTGTCCCCACTCCTCGGCGGACAGATCCTTCTGCCTCGGTGCCTTGTAGTTCGGCTTATAAAAATTCCAGCGGGTGGGGATGTCCCAAGGTTCCGTGCTCCGGATCACGAAGTACTTCCTCGTCCACTCCTTAATGGAGTCCGGATGGCCGTGGACTACTTTCCCCCTACCCCGAGGAGAAAGGTAGAAGATCCCCTCAGACTCCCCCGACGAGCTGATCCCCAGCATCGCACGAAACACGTCCAGCCGAAGCGGCACATTCCTCTCCTCACAAAGCAGCACGAAGCACACCATCTTCTTCCACGAGTTCGGCCCGTACTGCACCGGGGCAAGAGATGCCCAATTAAGTACCTCCCGGATGAATGGATGGATCGGCAGCCTCAGCCCGGAACCGAACGCATCTGTTGGGAAGATGCAATACCACTCCAGTAGTGGGTCGGTAGGACGAAGGCTTGGGCTCGGCACCATCAGCTCATAGCCGGACCAGATGTGGAAAGACGACTGAATAACCTATAGATCGCCTGCCTCCAGGATCGACAGCAATGCGTCCATCCTTATCATCTTCCGGCTCGGCGATGAAGGCTGCACCCCGTACAGGACTTTGTCAGAGAGGTCATCTGGATACTACCTAAACGATTTCGGCCGTACCGGCGACCCTGTCACTATATTACAAGCGGGAGTCACCTCGCTCGGACTGCTGGGCCTCGTCAACTTCCTTCTCGACTTCCTCTTCTTCTTGGCCCTCTCCGGCAAAGGGGTGGCCAGGAGCTCCAGGACGGTCGCCATGGAAGAGGAGCCCGCACCCCGGCTCCGTCTCCGAACCGTGGATTTTCCCCTAGTGCCCTTCCTCCGAGCCTCAGACACCTCAGCCTCTCCATCTCCCCCACTATCACTACCCTCCTCCTCCGACACCAAATCCCATATCTCCACTTCCTCCGAACTGTCGCTCCCTTCCTCCTCGGAGTCACTGCTCTGCACCACGAATGGCTTCCTTACGCGGAGGGGCTTCACATCGTACACCCTAGTGTCCTCCTCCCACGATGTCGAGTCGGAGAGCTCTGCGTCAGGGTTACCTTCCCCCCTCGAGGTCGAAGCCGAGGAGCCGGACTGAGCCCTAGACATGCTAAAGAAATAAAGCTATGACTAACCTGGGTGGCCTCGGAAAGACGAGCGGGTACGGCTGGTTGAAAAAGAAGAGCGCCGAAGAGTTTCTTTTCTTCTTCTGAGGAAAAAAGCGAGAGAGATGGGTGAGACAGAATGGGATGGAGGGAGTATTTATAGAGCTGGAGGGGACTCCTCGATTTTCACGCTAACTGTTCCTAGATCCGCATGAAACGGCCCCTAGAAAATCGCGCCACTTCTCCTAAAAACCCACGCCAGTGACGTCACCAAGTTGGGTGGTTGGCTACCCTTCGGTTCCCGCCCAACCGGCTCCAGCCTCGGCCCCCGGGCACAACTACTTAAAAAATTTTTGTTTAAAGATTTAAGGCGCTCGCCTCGGACGAGTGCTCCGGGCTCCGGGACTCGGTCGGTTCCTCTCTCACCCGCGAGCAACTCGGGGCTTATGGCCTCAGAAGCCGAAACTCCGAACTGTTCGAGGGAGGGAGGAAGACCACCTTCCCTGGGCCCTCGATCTGGGACCCTACCAGCAACGGCGAAACAAGCCTCCTGGGCATCGAAAATCAGATCGGCTCGCCTCCCATCCCTGTCTCCTTCGGGCAGATAGCCCTCAAAAGCCGTCTACCCGAAGGAAGATAGGGATCGCAGAAGAACCATCCATCCGAGGCTCCTTATCCCCTGGGCCCAAACTTCGGTCGATACCCCTACCATCTCAATCTCTTTTGGACAGACAACCCCTAGGGCCGTATACCCAAAAGAAGATCGAGACGGCAGGGTAACCACCAATCCGGGGCTGCCCTAGAGTTGAAAATTTTCAAGTATCAGGCGTCCGCCCAAGGCAGACGCCTCTGATGGCCAATGGACCACCACTGATGTAATCAAAAAGGCAGTGGGGGAGTGGGGTATTTATAGCCTCCCCCAAACCTACCATTATGACCCCTGGGAGGCCAAGCAACGGAATCCCAACTACCACGCCGCCTTCCTGCCTGGGGAACTGAAGCGCCACGCATTGATTAGGGGACATCAATAAGACCCCTGGGAAGTTGTGATGCCGCGCGAATCCCGGAACGCCATTAATGCTCGCCTTCGCCCTTGCCGGCCCATAAACCCTCACCAGTCCGAGGTTAGGCCAAGCACCAGGGCAGCTTTGTCACGAAAGCACAACGGCTCGCCATCACTCTTGCCAGCCCATAAACCCTCGCCAGTCCGAGGTCAAGCCAAGCACCAGGGTAGCTTTCTCATGAAAGCACAACGGCTCGCCATCACCCTTGCCGGCCCATAAACCCTCGCCAGTCCGAGGTTAGGCCAAGCACCAGGGCAGCTTTCTCACGAAAGCACAATGGCTCGCCATCACCCTTGCCGGCCCATAAACCCTCGCTAGTCCGAGGTTAGGCCAAGCACCAGGGCAGCTTTCACACGAAAGCACAACGGCTCGCCATCACCCTTGCCAGCCCATAAACCCTCGCCAGTCCGAGGTCAGGCCAAGCACTAGGGCAGCTTTCTCACGAAAGCACAAAGGCTCAACATCGCCCTTGCCGGCCCATAAACCCTCAACAGTCCGAGGATAGGCCAAGCACCAGGGCAGCTTTCTCACGAAAGCACAACGGCTTGCCATCGCCCTTACCGACCTATAAACCCTCGTAAGCCCGAGGTCAGGCCGAGCACCAGGGTAGCTTTCTCGCGAAAGCACGGCGGACCGACGTCGGCCGTCACTACGATGTTCCGAAGCCAAGATTGACCCCACACTCGACATAATGCCTCCCCCCGATAAACAGGATCTGACTTCGGCCTCCTAGCCTCGCCTAGCATCGACACTGGTCCCGAAGACCTCCCGAAAACCTCTCCCGCTTTTTTCTCTACGACCAAAACTACTCCTCCACAGCTAGCTCACGCATCCCTACAGGAGTGGGGGGCTTGTGAGGTGGGATAAAAATGACCCGGCACCCCCAGCCGATGGTAGACCCTGGATGACCCGAGATCAAGCCAAGGCCCAGGGTTGCTTCCTCTCGAAAGCACGTCATCTCAGCCCTGGGCCGCTATGGTGTCAAGGACCGGGCCGATGTGCAAACCCCCATGAACCCTGCCGCCTCATCCCAGCAACCCGTACCGGCCTTTGTCCTCCGAGCCTCGACGGTCTCACAGGCCTCCCATCAACCTAGTACGAGATAAAGATGACCTAGCACCGCTTGGGCCATCCGATTCTCCCAGAAGCACAGGAACCACACGATTCGCTACGTCAGCCCCAAAACCAGCCTAGGGTTTTGCCACATCAGTCCTAAACCGCCCGGGGTGCTGCCATGTCAGCCCTAAACCCCCTGGGCCTCCTGCCACGTCAGGCCCATGGGCTTTCGGGTCCAGACCCGGCCCCTAAACGGGTCCTAAACCCGGTTGGGTTTGTCTATAAATACAAGGCCCTCTCCCACCTTTAAAGGTAATCAATCTTTCTCCCACTAAAACCCCTAGTGATTGTTACTTTCACAGCAACTAACTAGATCGTCAGAGGGTCTGCCACCGGGACTAACCGCGGTGTTCCTAGACCATCTGCAGGGACACAAGGCAGAGCATCGGATCTGAGCCGATCCTCCAGTGCCGAATCTCTGGCGTACCATCCAGCACCGCATCCTTCCACCAATACAAATCGAGTAGGAACTCACACCTGGTGCATCCACACTCCCCCCAAAAACAAATCGCATCAAAGAGGAAGGTCGCAATGGGTGTAGCGGTGGTGACAGCACTGGCGTCGACGATTGCGAGAGGAGCAGCATCACGTTCGAGTTGGGTCGAGTGTTGCAGTGGAGGTTACAGTCGATGGTTGGTGATAGTGGCTTGAGCGATGGTGATGCCATGGCGGTATGAGATGGGGTTTGGGGGAGACAGCAATGGCGGGAGCTTCGAATGCAGTCGAGATGGTGAGGAGCGTCAGAGTGGTGTAGGCAGGGCTTGTGGAGGCGAAGCTTTCAGGCGGTGCTCAGTGAAGAGGAGATGAGGACAGGGGTCAGGAGGATCTGCGAGGAGGACTCGGGAGGCAGTGGGAGTCGAGATGAGGAGTCGATAGGGTGGCGAGGCAGGGGATGAGTGGGGGTGGAGTTGCAGTGGTGGCCGGTGTTGTGGCTGCGGTGGTCGAGGACTGTGGCTGCAGTCGGAGGTCGAGCGAGGGGATGTTCAGAGGTGTCACGGTGGGAGGAGCAACGGCGAAGCGTCGAGGCTGTGCAGGGCGTGCAGGAGGATCGGCTTCGGGTACAGGAAAGGCGAGGGCGATCGGAGGCGACGAGGCGGAAGGCGTTGGAGGATGTGAATGGTGATGGCAGTCGGAGGTTGGTGCCGTGAGGTCAGGAACTGCTGCAAGGGAGGAGGTAGGCAGCGAAGGGCGAAGTGATTTGTGAAGGTGCATGGATTTCGAGACGAAGAAAGGAAGAAGAGGAGGGGTTAGGCGGCTTTTTTTTTTTTGAAAGGAAGGGGATGATTAGGAATTAATTAATTAGGAGGTTAATGAATGAGTGGTTAGGGTTTAGATTAGTGGGGGAGATTAGGAGATAATTAGGGGATTATGGAGATATTGGGGGAGATGCAGTTACTAGATTTGGGTAGAGTATGGCTAACGGGTTTCGGGTTAGACTAGGTTTTGGGCTTTATATTGGGCTCACAATATATTGAAGAAATGAACGATTATAGGGTGGGCTTTGGCTGAGTTTGGCTTGGATTGGATCCGGGCTCAAAATATAATAAATCAAATAAGGGTTTTGGCTCCAAAAGAAGATCAAAGAAAAGAATTAAATACAAAGGAATGAATTTTAGAAAATAGATTTAATTTATGAATGGCCGAATGAAATACACAGGAAATTGTACAAATCAGAAATGGAAGTCACAATCAGATTATAGAATGGATTAGGAGTTGAGTTTCACAATTAAATCAACTAATCAAATAATGATAGTATGGATTAGGATTCTGGCTTCTAACAAAATAATCGAATATACAAATGTAAGCAATTGGGTTCAAAAGAGTAGAAGAGTTTATAGAAAATTAAATTCCGAGAATACGGAGCAAAGAAAAAAGTAAAATCCATACAATCGGGAATGGGGGTTACAATCATACCCACCTTACAAAATGAATTTCATCCTCAAAATTCATTCTGGCAGATAGTAGGACGGAATCAAAGCAGAACATAGAAGATAACAAAGCAAGAAATTAGAGGGAGAGAAACAAAGTGGTGACAGCACCAGAATAAGGAAAAACATGGATAAGAATGGAATGATTAAGAATGTTATTGATTAAAAAATCGATGGACAATGACGAAGGGAACATATGAATAAGGGAGTAAATGTGCAAAGAAGGAGAAGCAACATGATAATCTTGTGGACCTGTGGGTTATAGGCCTACCTTGGTTCCGCTGTGCCACTCTGATCGGAAGGCTCCGTCATCAGCGTTCATTATCTCCTGCAATTTGCCTCGTGGCTCACCATATTCTTGACACGTCCAAACGGCATATCTCTAGCATGAAAATTGGACTTCTGATGACTTGAGATTCTGAATACTATCTGGGATCCTAGGACTCTGCCTAGCACACCTTGGTGCGAGCGACAATGCCTCCTCTCGTTGTGATGTTCCAAGTCGCTTACATGTCATTGTAGATCAAGTAATGCTGATCAAAGGATGTAACATCTGTTTTTTTAATTCCTTAATTATTTGATTTAAAATATTTTTAAATATGTTTCTGAGTATATTTAACCCTATTAATTGATTTTATTAGTATTAGAATGATTAAATTGAAATTTTGGGTTTAACGGGAAAAATTGAAAATATAGGAGTTTTGATGAGTTTTCTCGGAGAAGACGAATCCGGCTTGACCCGAAATTTTTCTAGGGCATTTGTTCATTATAGGGGGTTTAAATTTTCGAGTTGTTAAATTATAGTTTGAAGTTGAAAGTATTTTTCAAAAATATTGCGATATTCGTATATATACATATTTATATGTATTGCTATTGTTCATAACTATTGATTTTGATTACAACTATGCATAAAAATGCATTTCTAATTTTATTTGATGTATGGGATGAATTTAAGTATATTATGGTGTGATTTTTATAAGAAAACCCCTAGAAAAATTAACTAGAAGGGTATATATGTAATGCTATGGTCATATAGGAACTTATAAGAAATTTTACAACTTTATTTACCTCTCTATACCCTTCTCCCCCCCCCCTTCCAATTTCAGTTTCGGCCAGAAAAAGAAACCCCACCACCGGCCAAGACTTAGGGCTCAAAACCCTAGCCATTTTCCATTTGTTTCTTCACAAAAATTTGAGGATTTTAGCTAATTTGGAGGTGCTCTACTCATTTCCAGAGTCCATTTGCAAAGATAAGGCTTGGAAGTTATGAAATTATGAAGTTTATTTTATGAGAATATATGATTTTGAGTTCTAGTGCTAGAAAATGATACAGTAGGGTAATTAGGTGATGCTGGTAATTATAGAGAAGGAAGATTGGTAAGAAATTGAGTGGTTTGTGAATTATAAATTAATTAGTGTGTTGGCTTTAGAATTTGGATAATAAATAGAATAATTGATGAGTATGAGTTATAGAAATTGTTGTGAATTAAGGAGGAACAGTTTAGAATCAGTTTAATAAAAATTTTATTGAGTTAGAAACCCGTCGGAATCTCAAAAAATACGGGTTTACCATGTATGCCCGCCAGAAGTTCGGTGAAATGCCCGAGCGAGATTTAGGTGAGAATTTGATGGGTTTGGAGGTGCAATTGATTCTTATTATTATTATTAACCCTAATTTGAGATATTAGGAAAAAGAAGATTAAAGAAATTAGAAAATAGGAAATTTTCCTACTAGAAAGCCTCCGATCAATATGTGAGTTATGGTATTGGGGTTCGAATTTGAAATCCGTCGATGTAGCTCACCTACTTATGTCATTTGTGACATGTGGGTGAAGACGGATTCAAATTTGGAGGTCTGTAGGTCGAGTTTTGAGTTTTAAGCTAATCGGTTCTATAATTTTCCAATTAGGTAGAAAAAGTTGAACTTCGACTGGCTACCAGGCGGACGTGGGACATCGTTTGCTCGATCCATTAGGTGAGTATGTTGTATCTATAAATATTTTATATTGTGGCCAAATTTCGTGGCTTTTTAATATATTTCGTAGAAGTTATGCAAAAATTGATTTTTAATGAAAATACGGATTTTTAAGGGTCCGAAAATGGATTTTTGTGATATTTGGTGAAATTAATTATTTTAAATATATAAAACCTATATTATGGGTTAATGTGACGTGTTGAAGTATAAAAATTAAATTTATTAAACGGTTTATGCATATATTTATCCCGTGCATGTTCTGTGCATGTTTTTGGGTGAATAAGCCGATTAGGTGATTTGGTATATGTGGAGCCTTGTGTATGGGCTAGCATGCTATGGATGAATGTTATAAGATGTAATTAGACGAAATTGGTGTTTTGGTCATGTTTTGGAAACCCATATATATATAGTGCATGTTTTGTGCATGTTTTGGGGCATATAGGCCCTTATAGGTGATTTTACTTACATAGAGCATTGTGTATGAGCTAGCATGCTATGATTGGTTGTTTTCAATTAGAAGAAATAAGTGATTGTGGCCCTATCTCTTAAAAACCTGCAAATGTGATGTATGTTTGAGTTATATATATAGATGATAATGGCTTGTGATGTAATAATTGATGAAATTAGTAAGTGGGTTTATGTTTACAGTCTAATTATATTCGAAATGAATTAATGGGCAATAATATGATATTATAATGTGATGAGTTATATATTTTGATACTCTTACAATATATAATAACATAATGTAATTCTTTTATTAATGTTATAACTTGGCGTATGCCTATATATGATACAATGAGGTAATGAATAACATGGTATCCTTAATGTGGAATGTTATGGCAAAATAAATATCTTGGCGCATTTATATTATGCAATAATATGATATGATGGTTTTATATGTTGAATGACAGGGTGTATGCATAATGTGGTATAATGATATGATGATTAATATCGTGGACACCAGATATGCATTAAATGGTAAGATAAAAGATAAGATGGTACGTGCTAATAAAATGTGTTACTAATTCACGTGGTTAAAGTCAAAGACATGACTCGTTGTAAATCAAAAGTGAAATGCTTGTGTTGATAAAGTAAACTAGAAAGATGAAATGATTAATGCTAATAACTGATGGTTTTGTTGACCAGTACCTATAGCAATCCTGGGGGTTTGGGCTAGACCTCCTAATACCCAAGGACCGGCATGGGGTGCGGAGTTTTTCCCTCCTGGCTTCGGCTAGAAGTACCCAGTTTATCTGGGGTGCAGAGTTTTATCGCCCAAGCTATCGGCTTGTAGCCCAGTTATACCCTCGATGACAGCTGTCGCGAGGAAGTACCTAGTTTACTTGGGGTGAGGAGTTTTTCCCTCCTGGCTTCGGCTGGGAGGAAGTACCCAGTTTATCTGGGGTGAGGAGTTTTTCCCTCCTAGCTTCGGCTGGGAGGAAGTACCCAGTTTATCTGACGTGCAGAGTTCCCTCGCAGGCACAGGCTGGGAGGAAGACGTAGCCATGGACATGTAAGACTTTATGTGAGCATCGGTCCGCGTGTTTTACTGGGTTGTCGGCTTTCAGTATATTGGGATACTGTGGCTCACTGGTCGACAAACTAATAAAATAAATAAGTGTAAATAAGAATGTGTAAGTAAAGAAAGTGGATTGTGATAGTAAAGAAAGGGAAAAGTGAATTGTGAATATGAAAGAAAGTTGTTGTGAATGAAATGAATATGAAGGAATACGAGTTATGAGTTTGTGTATGAAAAGAAATGATAAATGCAGCATGTGGTTAATTTAAAATGAAAAAGTAAAAGAGACGTGTGTTAATATGAATAGTATGAAGTAATTGTGTAATGAGAATGATTATTAAAGTAAAATTAGCCTGATAAGAGTTAGTACACCTTGGAATTGTGTCGAGGAACTACCCGCCCGCTATTTTCGTGGAAATGGTGGGAACTACCTGCCTTGGCATAATTCGCAGGGTGAGATGGTGAGCGGTTAATTTAATACCGGTAATGAATAATGGAAATGAAGAATGAATTAAAGTGAAGATGAAAAGTAATTGAAGTAAATTAATAACCAAGCTCTCGGCTTGAGATGTGATGTGATATTACCCAGACTATGTGTTTCGGGTGCGGTGATTATTACACAAGCTATCGGCTTTGGGGTGTGATATATTATTGCCCAAACTATGTTTGGGATGTGGAGTATAAAAATTGTTGAGAATGAAAGTGAAACTAATGGCGACTTGAGATATAAGTGAAAATGAAAGTAAGTTTAATTCTCAATAATTGAGTAGTAACTAAGTGATATAATGAGATGAGAATGAGCTGTAAAACATGCTTTTGTTGCAAGAATAAGCATTCTAATTAGTGATATGTTAATGATGTGATGAACTGTAAGCAAATTGCAATGTGCAATGAAATGTTGTGTTTGTATTATAAGACATTAATGAATGTGGTATTATAGGAATGAATGCATTTATTTACGATGCAATACGTGATTTAATACAACAAAAATCAATATCTGTATTATGAGAGTGGTTATGATAATGGTTATTAAAGAAAGTATGTTGTGATATGAGTTTGTGTACCTTGGAAGTGTGTCGGGGAACTACTCGCCCACTATTTCCGTGGGAATGGTGGGAACTACCTGCCTTGGCACAACTTCCAGGATGAATGGGTGTGTTGATGATATAATATAAGTAAATGAAGCGCCTGGCTAATTAAAAATGAAGAAAATATGTAGTAGCATCCTGTGATTATATATATATATATATATAAATGAAGAATTGGTGATATGACAATAATTGTGGAGTGATAAATATTTATGTTAGGGAATTTAAATCGAAAAGAAATGGATTGTATGTGACTTAGTATTGTGCAAATGTAAAATGAGGATATATATGTGTGTGTGTGTGTGTGTGTGTGTGTGGTTTTTGTGATGTATAAAGTGAAATATGTGAAATTATGGTATGGACACAGTTGGATGCAGCCTGGAAGAGTATTTGATATAAAATTGTATTGGTGATTTTTTTATGTTCAGACTCCAGGTTAAACCTTCTTATCCATATGTTTATAAGTTCAATTCATTTTCTTTATGCAATTTAATTTATTTATTAGATTAATAATTATACTCACACTAGAAATGGCTAACCCCTGTTGTTTTTTGGGGGTTAGGGGGGTCCCTCCTTGAGGGTGGACAACCCTAACTCTCCTGCAGGTTAATAGTAGCATGGTGAGGTAGTATAGAGCTAGATTTTGTACTTTGTTAGAATTGATCTATTATCTATGTACTTAGTATATGTAGAAAGGTGAATAGTTGATGTATTATTTTGTATTATGGTAAATGTACATATACATAGTGCTGTGATGAAGTAAGAAAGCTCGTACCCACCTCGTTGTAGAGTATTGGGTTCTGCGGTTGGCTTTTAAAAAGGTTTTCCTAAATCTTTACAAAAATCTTATATGTTTTCAAAGGAATTTATGGTTTTTGTTTAATAATTGATATTCTATTATGAGTTTGGCCCCCAGAGCATGTTATTTGTATTGCCTGTTTGATTCTGCTCATTTTGGCCTGGGGAGCCCTTGATAATATTGTTTGTGTTGTGAGCTACGAAATTTTGAGCAGAATTCCATAAGTTTTTTTGTGTTTCGGGGCAGAAATTTAAGGGGAGATTTTGTCAAAATTTTATTTGAAATATATCTTGGTTTATGTTTAAAGTGATATAGAAATTGAAAGAACTGAATTTAGAGGTTTAGTTTGCAAAAAAATAAAAAAATAAAAATTTGGGGTGTTACAATGGATTGAATAGAAATAAAGAATGGGTAGCACGAAAATCAAGAGAAAACTGGTAGGAAAAGAATGAATTTATACCCAATAAGGAATCAACGAATAAGGATGACTGCAAGGGACAGAAGGAAACAAGGATTGAAAGAATTGAATATGAATGGATCAAAATGGATCGAATAAGACTAGTATCCTAATTGTAGGATAGTTATTACATGTTCATGTGATCGTGGTGTGCATATTGTTGAGATTAAGATGGTTCGAACCGGACCTGGCTAACATATTAGCCAAAATGGCTGATCCCCAACAGGGCTAGAGTCTAACCTGATTAGGGCCTAACCTAGGCTCTGATACCATTAAAAACTCTGTCACGACCCGCTTCCCATTAAACAGAAACACGGACATGCAATTGAGGCCCAGCAAATGATATAAGTATACCAACTCATATCATCCATAAGCTGTAAAATACTAGCAAGCTCAACAATATAATAATTATCACAGGAACAAGAATATAATACAATAACCAATATCTGTGATATAAGAACTTACAATAAGTCCGAGAATAAACAATCCATTAAGTAGTTTGCCAAGTTCCTCTGATATCTCATCATTGTTCCTGTATAACATTAACTCAAAAGAAAGATAGATGGTACCCGTTAGAGCAAGTTACGGGCTGCAAGTAGTAACAAGAAAAATAGGGAGAGGAAACAAGGCATAACCGGGAAAGCAATAAGAAATGACAATTCAAATATGGAACAACCTATGATAATGAGAAAAAATATATAACAAGGGATAAACAAAAACTTGACAGGAAGGGAAACAATAACTAGCGATGCAATTGTAATACATCATAATCAAATATAATGCATGTGACAAATGGAAAAAGACTCAAAATATAACCAATCAGGAATAAGGAATCATGTAACAGGAAATATATCGTATAAACAGGAGTCATGCAACTTGTAAACAAGAATCATGTAACTTATAAACAAGAATCATATGACTTGTAAACCAGAATAATGTAAACTTGTAACAGGTAATATGTAACTTATAAACATGCGTCATGCACGTGTTCAATGTGAATCTTATGTCTATCAATATTTTATAAATCCTAACTAATGCACGCAATCCTGCATCCCATACCACAGATTCGGGTGCATACAATAAAGTTAACGTTACGTTTAGACTCTAATGGTGAATTATATAGGGTCATGTACTCGGGTCTTACAGTGACAATAACAAGAATCATATCATATCATGTCATGTAACCAGAATCGTATCATATCATGTAACCAGAATCATATAATATTACGTAAACATATACAAAGTAACTATTACGGAAAATACGGAACCCCTTCCGAGTACACTCTCTTATATTGTCCACTACTAGATTCTTTCCCTTATTACCCCGGCTTGTTATACTTTTGTAATAATCAAACATGAACATCCAAAATGAGAATGGTATCAGGAAAGGATCAAGGAGGCATCAAAGGCTATGCATTGCATGATATGAAAGTTTAATTAATTAAATTTAAGAAATAAATATATTTACAATCAAGGACATGAAGTTACAATTCTGAATTGCAATACGTTGTTGTACAAAAATCCACTATCCTGTTGCTACAAGATAGAAACTCAGGTACCGTCAAAGGTTCCAGAAAGTAGACTTCAACTCGGTTCCAATGCATATCCACAAGACACATTATAAATGGAATATCTAGGTCAACCAGACAGTTCTCTACTGGACTACTATTTAGGCAGCAACTCTGGGCAAATTATTGTATATATAAATTAACAGTAAAATCATGTAAAAATATTATAAAAATTATATGGGGACTCCTAATCATGTTTATTAACATCTTGATAAATTTCAAGTCTTTATTCAACTATTAACATGATATTTTAGTTAATTAATCAAGAAGATACGCTTCAAAATAGTAATCTAAAATTAAAAACTACACAGTATTAAAAATGAGATAACTTGCAGCCTACAACTCGGAATCTAGATTCGTAAGAAGTTCCAGAAACTAGATTCATTGGGATACAACAATCATTTATAGTGTTCTAATTTATTTAAACTGTAACTAGGTCAAAATCTCATCACAATCTCGGGTAGACAGCATGCAGAATTCACAACATCGATATATATTGTGATCAAAATCTTAAAATGTATTCATCTACTATGCCTCTTAATCATGTGTTCGTGTAATGCATATGATAAGAAGGAATATTCATGATCAAATTTTGGGTTTGAGATTAACAAGAATCAAGTGGGCTAATGCATACTAATGGATTACGATGAATCGACATGTGAAGGGAAGGAACGAAATTATAATACACTATAAATCAACCAAAGACTACTTACGAGATTCAAAGCAAGGCTTGTACGAGAACAAAATTAGTGTACAAGAGATACTTGCCTTAAACGATGAGTTAAGATCGTGGAGAGAACCACGAGAAGTAACAACACCGGTAATGGATGGCGGTACAACAGCGAGTAACAACAAGGCCGACGACAGCAACAAGGGAGAGGGCAGCGAGCAATGAGAACGACAGCAACAATGAGCAGGACAGCAACGCGTTTGCATGACAATGATCGCAGCAAGAGCGGGGGTGGAGCTTGGGGCAGCGAGGCAGTAGCAATAGTGAGCAACGAGGATGAGATGGAGTGCTGTCAGGCAAGGGAGTTTGATGGAGCTGCGGAGTTGACTGCAGCAATGGCCGCTTCGGGTTGCCGGCAGTGGTGGTGCAGAGGTGGATGCAGGAGCCGGTCAGGATCACGAGGAGCTGGCGTTCAGATGTAGGTTGGTCGCGACGACTGCAAGGAGGAGGGTGAGGCAGCAAAAATGGTAGTGGCTGCGATGGGTGTCGAGGTTCGGTCGGTGGAGTAGAAGAGGGTGGTCGAAGGTCGCAGTAGGGTGCAGCAGTGGTGAAGGCACTAACATCGACAGTTGTGAGAAGAGCAGCATCAAATTCGAGTTGGGTCGGGTGTTGTGGTAGAGGTCGCAGTCGGTGATGGTGGATCGAGCGATGGTGAGTCCATGGCGGTATCAGATGGGGATCAGAGGAGATAGCAATGGCGGGAGCTTCGAATGCAGTCGAAATGGTGAGTAGCGTCGGAGTGGTGCAGGCGGCGCTTGTGGTGGCAGAGCTTTCAGGCGATTCTCGGTGAAGTGGAGGCGAGGACAGGGGTCGGGAGACGCTGCGAGGAGGACTCAGGAGGCAGTGGGAGTCGGGATGTGGATTCGAAGGGGTGGCGAGGCAGGGGATGAGCGGGGGTGGATTTGTAGTGGTGGCCGGTGTTGCGGCTGCGGCCGTCGGGGACTGTGGCTGCAGTCGGAGGTCGAGTGAGGGGATGTTCAGAGGAGTCGCGGTGGGAGGAGCGATGGTGAGGCATCGAGGCTGTGTAGGGCATGCAGGAGGAGAGGCGGGGGGTTTCGGGTGCAGGGAAGGCGGGGGCGATTGGAGGCAGCAAGGGGGAAGGCGATGAGGATGCTGGTGGTGATGGCAGTCGGAGGTTGGTGTCGCGAGGTCAGGAGCTACAGCCAGGGGCGAGTTCGGTAGTGAAGGGTGAGGTGAGTTATGGGGGTGCTTGGGTTTCGAGAAGAAGATAGGAAGAAGGGGGAAATTTTGCCGTACTGCCCCACTTTTTGAAAATATTTGGCGCCTTGCCCCACTTCCGAAAAAAATTAGCGACATGCCCTTGTTTAGGACACGTCAGCAAGAAATGTTATTGGAAAAAACGGCATAGGTTATTGGAAATAACGACATCTGTTTGAAAAAAAAAAGTTTCATGCCGTTATTTGAAATAACGGCATCTGTTGCTTTTTGTCTAAAGATCTAACAGTCTCAATTGTGAGCTGAGAGAGAATTGTAAAAGTAAAATAACCTATGCCGTTCTCTGAGAGAACGACAACGATTATACTGATGCCGTTATTTTGAATAACGGCATCAGTTTTTTTATGTTTGCACAGTTACCTATGCTCATATTCCCCCAAACCTTTCTCCTACCCCTTGTCATTCTTTTTTTCAACCTCTCTCTTCACTCCCGCAACCCACAAACCCTAGATCCCTAAATTAAAAAATTCCAACCATTGATGTGCTCTAAAATTTCATATATCCTACCTCCTTACTCCCACTCTCATTTCATTCTTCATCCTCAATGATTTTTCAAGCTAGCGGCAGTACGGTCTAATTTGAAGGTATTATTATCTTAACCGTATGTTTGATATGTATTCCCATGTTATGCTTATTGTGAGTAGTGAATGACTTGAACATATTTGAATTTTTATGGTTAGGTATGGATTTTGATATCCCTATTTGGTTATATTTTGGGGGTGAAGTAATTAAGGATCCCAAGATTGGATATTCTTATAGTGATGTTGAACCGGTAATTATTTGGGCCCGCAACTTTATGTACTCAGAATTAATAGATAAGATATATGAAGTCACCAATTAGGATAGAAGTGAAATGAGTGTGAAAATCAGAGCCCGTTATGCTACTGGTAAAGGGGATGTGCAATATTTCATGTTGGTACCCGTAGACAATGACAATTCTCTGAGGTCTATGATGCTTAGGACACTTTATCCAAGTTATAGTTGGAACGCAGTTGAGTTATATATCGACCAAACGAGGTTTCCAAATACTACACGAGTTGTTATTGAAAGTCCAAGGCCCCCACGGACTTTGAAACCATCTGCCGAGTCACATGCTAGAATTTCAAATACAGAAGAAGATACTAGCACAACTCCAACGGAACCTGTTTCCTCCGAATACGAGCAAGTACATCCGCCGATATTGTCACAAAATATTTTGGTAGCCGGCATGGCAATGGAAGACTTTGACAACGCTGTTGTAAATAACGATTTGGTCGAAGAGGAAGAAGATGAGGTACGCGGTCTCGAAGATGATGAAGAGGAGGTTGCCGTTGAAACTCCGGTTGTTGATGTCAATGCTGATGTGTCGGTTAACAATGCCCACGTGTGGCCAAGTCAGGACACAAGTGCAGCTATGCATGGATCTCAATCCAAAGAATGGATGTCTCGTGTCACCATACATAAACATGGACAGTCTTTCGTTGGTTCTTCCAACTTGGATGAACTCTTCATAGGTCAAAGATTTCCAACCAAAGATGCTCTACAACATTAAGTAAAGATGTACGCCGTGAAGAATCACAGAGAATTCATGACGGTAAAATCAGATCGTGGTCTATACTACGTGAAATGTAAACACGCACCCATCAATCATTCAGCCGAGGACATTGCAGAAAATCCATCACTTCAAAATGTAGTTGGTTGTCCATGGCGGTTGCGTGCAATTGTTCCAAAAGGCCGTAATTATTTTGTGGTAAAGAAGTTTGAAGGTGCACACACATGTGTGAATCCTACATTGACTCAGGATCACAGCAAAATTGACTCGACGGTTGTATCGACGGTCATATTGGATGTTGTGAAGGAACAACTCGCAATAATACCAAGAGCCATAATTGGAATAGTGAAGGGTAGGTTCCATTACACAATTTGGAATGTGCGGGTGGTGGTTCCACTTGGTGCGCAGGTATCGGTTGTTGGATGCTCGCAGGGAGATCCGTTCTTGGTGCTATATACAATCGTGTGATACGACGGTACCATGCCATGTACTCGGTTTGCAACGATCCGTCGTACGGCACAGTCCCTTCTACAACCAAGTCATACTTCCTTTCATTCCAACATGCTACATGAGCATGGTGGTGATCCGCCCAATCCATATTCGGTAAACGACCTTGGCTGGTAATATTGTGAAGTCGACGGTCATACATAGTTTGCCGAGATGGGCTGTTGTGCATTGAATTGGCGGCGGACCCGGTCGGGATAATAGAACTCCACAATTGATAAATTTACAAGTGGAGCTAATGTCAATCATAATTGATTATTGGCGGTGCAAATGGGGGGTAGACGTTGTAGCCTATTGTATGTATACGGTGTCCAGTGGACGTACTCTTCCCTCAGCTGATCGAGTTCATCCCTGTAATATGTGAGCACACCACGTGGTTTATCTCTCCACGTGAGCTTACCCGTCCAGTATGCCAAGAGGAGCTCTCAACACTGGATTTTCATGTTGCACACTCCAACTATTTGAAAGTACCGTTACCCGGGGCCGGCCGAGATGTATTCGTTCCCAACACCATATTTTGTAATATCGACATCGGCCCGGTCATTTGGATCGACCCCATCGAACAGTTGCACAGGGCACGGTAGAGGGAGGCCAGAGCCGCACCTCCCCAACTATATCGGCCGGCTCTTTGTAGATCGGCGATCAATGGAAGGTACATCAAGTGGACTACATCACCAGAAGAATTAGGAAACAGAATACCTCCAATCATCGACAAAAGATAAGCCCTCGTATAACATTGGAGTTGGTAGTCCGTCGGTACATCTGACAGCTAATTATTGAACTCCGTATACAGCCAAGAACGTCGGACTGATTCCCCAACGAATACACCCTTATCATCTTCATCCACCTCGTGCCTAAGATAATCTCTTAACAATGCCATTTTATTGAACATCAAGTTGCTCGTGACGGCCACCCCATCGATTGGAAGACCCGATATGACGGCTATATCTTGTAGGGTGACCGTCATCTCCCCAACTGGTAAGTGAAACGTGTGTCTCTGGCCTCCATCGCTCCACAAGAGCGGTAAGTAGTGCGTGGTCACATTTTACTTTCGCCAACTTCAAAATTCCATAAAATCCACTACTAACCAAATAATTTTGAGTACGGGGGTGCGTCGGCATGATGGTGTGCATTCGGAAACTCATTTTTTCAACATCTCCTTTCCAAACCGCCTGCGACCTATGATCTTCTTGCAGATAAAGCACGGTAGGATCTACAGGACCCGGATGTCCCCGTGGTCCATGCGAAGTACCAGATGAAGCACCCACATCATGGGAAGAAGATGGTTGTGTAGGATCCATTTGCCTGTCAACATTAAATATAAGGTGTCAACTACAATATTAATAAATATTACGAGACTAGAGATACTAAAATTTGTACCAAAATATTACTAAACATTAACATACAATCACCACCACAACATCTCCACACACTACAAATAGATGAATCTAAATTCGCATAGATAGCAATATAGGTCATCCACATCTCAATCTCCTTTGAAAATCATTTCACATATCTATTAGTGACATGGAACGTGGATCTAATCTACATCGATTTTACTATACTACCAATATAGCTCTTACTAAGCAACAACAATTTCACAAACCCTAGATCAACAATTCAATATTTCACAAACCCTAGATCAACAACAATCCATAAATACATTTCCACAATTACTTAGCCACTACCAATTTCACTACCATTTTCTTCACTACCTTAGGTGGCATACTCCTATTGGAGAGTTCCCCCACCTACTCTATCTTTCCCTACCTATTGGAGTGTGCCACCTAAGGTAGTGAAGAGAAATGTAGTGAAATTGGTAGTGGATGTAGCATTACTCTAAAACAAATCCACAACATTTGTACTATACTACCAATGTATACAGCTCTCATACATCAAAATCAACATTGTAAAAAAAATTAGGGTTTTTGAAAACTTACCACAAATTCGGATTGCGGATGATTTCGAAAAGAAATGAGATAATCAAAACTAGAGTCTATGTTTAATTGTTGTTTGGAAATTTACAAATCACTCCAATAGTTGGGATTTTAGGAATTTTGATTTAGGAAACTAGGGTTACGGGAGTGAAGAGCAAGATCGAAAAAATTGTAAGACAAGGGGGAAGGATAAGGGTTTCTGAATATAGGTAACTGTGCAAAACAAAAATAACTGATGCCGTTATTTTGAATAACGGCATCAGTATAATCGTTGTCGTTCTCTCAGAGAACGTCATACGTTAATTTACTTTAACACTTCTCTCTCTCCTCAAAATTGAGACTATTTCCTCTTAGGACAAAAAGCAATAGATGCCGTTATTTCAAATAACGGCATGAAACTTTTTTTTCAAACAGTTGTCGTTATTGGGAAGAACAGCATCGAAATAACCTATGCCGTTTTTCCCAATAACGTTTCTTGCTGACATGTCCTAAACAAGGGCATATCGCTAATTGTTTTCGGAAGTGGGGCAAGGCGCCAAATATTTTCAAAAAGTGGGGCAGGATGGCAAAATTTTCAAGAAGGGGAAGGGTCAGGCTGTTGTGTTTTTTTTTTTTTTTGAAAGAGAGGGAGATGATTAGGAATTAATTAATTAGGAGGTTAATGAATGAGTGGTTGGGATTTAGATTAGTGGGGTAGATTAGGAGATAATTAGGGGATTATGGAGATATTGGGGGAGATTCAATTACGTGGATTTTTGGTAGGGTATGGCTAATGGGTTTCGGGTTAGACTAGCACTTGGGTTTTACATTGGGCTCACTATAATTGAATAAATAAACAATTATAGGGTGGGCTTCGGCTGAGTTAGGCTTGGATTGATTTCGGGCTCAAAATATAGTAAATCAAATAAGGGGTTTGGCTCCAAAAGAAGATCCAAGAGAAGAACTAAATACAAAGAATGAATTTCAGAAAATAGATTTAATTTATGAATGACCGAATGAAATACACAGGAAATTGTACAAATCGGAAATGGAAGTCACAATCATATTATAGAATGCATTAGGAGTTGAATATCACAATTAAATCAAGTAATCAACTAATGATTGTATGGATTAGAATTATGGGTTCTAATAAAATAATCGAATATACAAATGAATGCAATTGGGTTCAAAAGAGTATAAGAGTTTATAGAAAATTGAATTAAGAGAATACGGAGCAAAGAAAAATAAAATCCGTACAATCGGGAACGGGGATTACAAATGTAGTGCTAAGCGTACAACCGTTGGCACCGCTTCATGTAAAGAGTTTCCAAAAATTCGCCACGCTGCTTCTGGACGGCCAATATACTGTGCATCGAGATATTGCTTGATTTCATCTACTCCTCCCAACACAATTGTTGCACATTCATTTCCTTTGAAAATATATTTGTGTATATATTTAACGCATCTCACCCCCGCTCAAACTTCAACATTAATATGACAATTAAACATTTTAGAAAGGTGAGTATTATAGGGTACAATATCTCTATTATCAACCGCTGCCCCCATACAGTATAAAATTGTTTAGTATCACACCGTTGGTAAATTGGATAGCCATCTTGATCCATAGTTGTTGCCTTAGTGACCTACCTAGGATACTTCTTTCGACATTTTCCATTTTGCATGCATGATGCTTGAGGATTTCATCCACCACACGGGCCATGCACCATACAATTCTTGACAGTTTCAAAGAGTAGGGGATCCATTTTTGGATCTGGAAATTCTGCACGAACTACTTCATCTACTTGTTGGCATATCCGAATTTTGTTTGAATTTGCAAGAAAAAAGAGCGTGCATGTGAGGTAGCCCGCATTTCCGGAACTCAATGGTAAAGACATGCACAACTTTTTGACCGAATACTTATTCTTTCTATATCCCCTTCATCAAAGCATTTTTCTTTATCTAAAAAGTGCGAGAAACTAAATCAGGGCGATCAGTGGCTTTCTGATGTGGCAATAGAGCTGCAGTTATTTCAAGCCATTTTGGATTTGCAGTCATGGTAAGGAAAATATCTAGGTGTTGGTAGTGGCGTGTAATATCCATTGAATATTGAAAGATTTCAAACATGTGTCTTGGACTACCTATAAATGAAGATGGAAAAATGATTCGTTGTCCGACTTGCTCAAGTCCTAATCCATTTGCAGCAATGTCGGTAAGACCTTGATAAAGTTCAGCTCAAAGTTTTTCCTTATTAAGCTTATGATACATCAGTCGATTCTGCTCAGTAACTGTCCAAGCATCTACCAGAAATTCTTGCAAAAGTTTTCCAACTTTCAGAATAGTTGAATACTTTGTATTGTGTTGAAATAAACGATAACTATAGAATTGCATTTAAGTTAGTCTAGCAGTCGAAGGTCTTCCATTGATGACATCCCATTGTTTAAAATCTAGTTCTCATCCCAACTCACCATAAGGGAGTAGCCAGACATAATTCAAGAAAAAATATGCTGGGTGGCACTCGTTAATTTGAAATTAGCTCGTTGTTTCCTCTCAAATGCACTATGATATCTCTCATACCACAAATTTCAGTTCCATCACCAGGCATAATCACTGCAATTTCATCAGTAGTTGGAAGATTATACATATGTCGGTCATTTGCTGAATTGTAGTATAGAACTGCAGGTAAGGTGTGATCTGAAGGACTTGTATGGTTTAAAATTGCATAAGCTTGACGGAACTTACCAGAAATTTTTTTGAACTGCAGAAAATCTTGAATAATATTGAGAACATCATCTCTCAAATGAAGATTTCGAGAGGTACGAAAATCTAAAGCAGAGTCTGGGTCGTAAATGTAGAGTTGTGCATAAACGGCAGCTTGGCCTAGCTGGGGTATTAATGATCTGGTTCGGCGGTGCAGCTCTTCATGTATGGTGAATGAGATAGGCCCCCAACCATGGAGGACCCTTTCATCCATTCTGACACCCAAACACGTAAAAGCATTTTTTGCATTGTACTCTCGAGTATAAGTCCGAAATGAAGTTGATTGTGCACTATCTCCATCGTATAATTCTTGAAGTGGTGGGAGTGGAGTAATAAGCAAAGGTAGCTTCACTTTGCCTTGTAAACAATATTTTTTTCAAAATAATTATTTCTGGCAGATGAGAGAGATATTTTTTCGTCATTCCAATGCAATGCTGAACAATAAGAGCACGTTACATTCATCATGATGAGAAAATGTCATTTTGGGTATAAGTGAGCACACGGATTCACACTTGATCTACAAAAAAAGGGATTGTATATATAACTTTATGTTATGGATAATATGCTTATTACAACAATATACACGGGTTAAAGGTTAAGAAATTTTTACCTATTTGTTTCAGATAGTAGAAATGTTATGCCGTTAGAATTCATCAACTGATTATTAACTATATAGCAGCTGAGACTTGTCCCTTACGATGTGCCAATTGACGGGGAGTGCACCATTCATATCTTCCAACTTGTGAATCAACCATTTGGCTGAACATGGAGGGAAACTAACTAAAGAAATTCTCAAAAAGTGAACATTTCAAAAGCAATATAAACAATATTTACCTAAGAGCGTCATAAGCTTGAGAGGTGCTTTGCAGACCAATATTTGGTAGTAGTGATGATGTTTCTCCATCATACATATTGTTTCGATGAGAAAAAACAGTGGATGAAACCAAAGAAGGTGTAGTTATCCGTGGTACATTAGAAGGAATTTCGAATAACGGAAGTCGTGTCTGAACGAAACTTTCCTCGGTTGCGTCCAATACTCGTGTGGAGCACATTTCAAGTTTCTCTTGTTCTCGTCATCTACATTGGGCCAACGTAGCTTTTGATAACACATCAACATCACGAGCCTAAAGATATGAAAATGAATTGTTATAAATGACTTTTTCAAAAGAGAACTATTTACTTTTATTAGAATGTATTAATTTTGATTACATCGATAATAACAAATCAAGGAAATTAGTAGAGGAACTAATAGAAACAGTGTGAGGTTGAAAAGAAAAAGCAAGATAAGCTTATATGTAAGCATTAAACACAAAAACCAAACACACACCCATGGAAAAAAAGAAAAATAACATGAAATTTAAAATTGTGTTCTCAAAACTATACTACATCAAAGCCCTAGAAAAATAAAATTTAGCTCATAATGAAATTGCAACTAACAAATATTGTCTTGGATTGTATAATAAAAAAATTAGAGAAAGAAAAAAGATACAAAAAGGACTATTTTTGTAAAAGATATTTTGCAAACCGAAGTCTCAAAAACCGAGTCAGCAAATACAATCAACAGCTCTTCCCCTCTGTTCTCTGTCCCTCTCTGTTGACGTTGAACCACACGCCATACACAGAAGGAGGAGCCACGTCAGCGCTCACCTCGAAGAATGTGTCGCTCTTCTGTCTTTCTCCTGGGACACGCCGCCTCCCGCCATGTCTCAGCCTGCTATTTCGTCTTGAGCGCAGTGCCCCACATACGACTCCTCACGTCTTCTCTTGGGTGTGTTTGTCATCTTCTGCTTCATCCTTCTCTCTCCTCTTCGTCTCGAGCACAGCGCCGACATATTGCACTGCTACTATGTACTTTTGTCACGCCTCGCTTCCCAAAAACACGGAACACGAGTGCGTGACGAAGCCCAGCGAATGATTTTAACATCATCCATAAGTTGTAGGATCGACTCAGCATCACAACAAGAATATAACAATATATATATATATCACCAAGCATGCATGAATAATTTATTAAGCAACAGAAAACAATTGAAAACAAATAATAATATCCAAATAGTTTTCAAGTCTGGATCAAATGTAAAACTCGGGAACATAAGCCCGTTACAAGTTTTAAGTAGCAAGAAAATAAATAACACAAGAAAAACAAATAATCTAAGCATGTCTTTTCTTCATTAAAGTCTAAATTCTATGCGCACCAATCCCAGCAGGCAGCTCGTCTCCAAAGTCTGTTTAATAATTATAAAAAGGGAAAAATAGGGAAAACAAGAGAAAATGCCCTTAGTGCAAGTTAGGGCCACAAATAGTAAAACGAGTACGAGAAATATGGAACAAAATTTGGAATCAAGAATATAATAGGGATGCAACAAGTAGTGGGAATTCAAGAACTAACTAGCAAGAATGACAACTCAAGAGATCAGGTTGGGTAACAAACACTAATAGTAGATCAAGTGACAAGTGACATATAAGTGTATCCAATATCAAATGACAAGTATCAAGTACAAGTGTTAGGTAACAAGTCTCATGTCTAGTGTCAAGTTGTCAAGCACGAGTATCAAGTTGCAAGTGTCAGGTATTATATTCAAGTATCAAGTCTCATGTAACATGTCATCAAGTATCAAGTAAACATGTATCAAGTTCAAGTTTCATGTTTCAAATCTCATGTATCATGTAATCAAGTATCGAGTAAGCATGTATCATGTTCAAGTCTTGTAGTTATTACTATCTAGGTAGCACTTCATGCATCCATCTTTTTACTACATGGTTGCTACAGTCAATGCAATTTCGTTTAGGCCTAGTAATGGATTTTATAGGGCAGCGTACTCAGGTATCAAGTATCAAGCAAGCATGGTTCATGAATACAAAAATAAATAACAAGTTCACGAAGCGAGTCCGTGAATACTAACAAGTTCAAGAACCACACAGTGGGTTCATGAATACAACAAGTTCATGAGCCAAGTAACTGGCTCCATGAATACATCAAGGTGCAACATGTTCATAAAGCGAGTACTGGGAAACACTGGCTCCCTTCCGAGTACACTTACATATATCGTCCACTACTATGGTCTTTCCCTTAAACCCTAGCATGTTACTTTATTAATTTTTATCAAGCAAGCATGCAAGTGTGCTAAAAAAGACAAGAAATCATAATCATGGACATGGAACAAGTTTGAGATATTTATATAGTATATTCGAGGGTCAACACGAATAAAAATATCACACACAACGAAAATCTCAAATCTGGACAGCACGACGTTGCTGTACCAAAACTGCGATTCCCGTTGCTACGAGATAGCAAAAGTGGATCCGTCAGAAGATCTAGAAACTAGACTCCTGCCCGGTTCCAATGCATATAATTAAGGTACAAGAAAGTTGTGGTAACATGTGTCAAAACAACGAACTACTCAGCTATTGTGTTCAGGCAGAATTTGTGATTCTGAGTTTATACATGTGAAACAGTGTTGAAATATTGTTAGTTAATTCTGAGAAAATTTGGAGATGTTCTCTAGGGTGTCCAGCAACAGCATATAAAATTTCAATTCAATCGCTTACTGTTAACATAGTTAATTTATTTTGCAAACTAAAGAAGCGCAGCAGTTTTGTGAATCTGCGACTACCAACACAGCTGCAGTAAAACTGCGATATCTCCTAGACCGTAACTCGGAATTCGAAAATTCTGGATTCTATAGACATCTAGATATCAAGAGATACATTTACTGTTCAGGGCTTGGGTTCAGATTCTGATTGTAAAGGTGTCAAAACAGCAAGTAAATTTCAGGACAGCAACAAGTGTGAATGTCTTTCATGTATAAGTTGCATGATAATTGGTTGTTAGGCGTCTAGATTAATGAGTGATACAAATACGGGGTAATGGTTATCAAAATAGCAAGCAACATTTATTTCTCAACTCAAATGGGTGCAAGATCATCACATACAAGATACAACACACATCTACAAATCTAGGGTTCTTAATTTCATATGTTCATGTGTCTAGGAGATAAAATGGTCCAAGTAATTGTAATAAAACAATGAAATTGTTGTAACTCTTAAGATTATGAAATTGATGAGGATTAATATTTGATCAACAACGACGAGTCAATGAGAAGTCACAACTACTAACTATTTGCGATATTTTCAAATTAAACACTTGTACTAGAACAAAAATTTGTACAAGATGAATACTTGCCTTGATTGGATGAGGGCGACTAAATCCGATAATTTGAGGAAGAAGGGATCGAAAAACCCCGGGCAAAATCTCCCAAAAGCACGTGCAAAGACCGTGCGAAGATACCAACAGTGACTAGAGAAACCCCACACCAGATCCGCCCAAATAGCAAACGGCGGTTCGGATCTGGTGCGGCAGAACAGCGGACAACGGATCCAAACAATCAAAATGCCACCCCGCACCGGATCTGGCCGAACAGGGGACAACGGGAATGGATCCGCTGTGGCCGAACACGAAACACCAAAATCGGCCACTCATGTTGCGTCTCCTTCCCTTCGACAGCAAGAGAGAGAGAGCACGGGAAAGTGGTGATGACCACGGTGCGTCTGCGATGCCGGCGGCGAGGGCTCGGGATGACGACGATGCTCGGGTGGAGAGCGACAGCGCAGGGGAGCTGCACCGCAATGAGGGCGAGTGAGAGACCGGAGCTCTGTTTTTGGGTTCGAAACAGGGAAGGAGAGCGGGGGATGGCTTCGGGGGAGTGGCATTGCGACGGAGGTGGAGAGGAGAGGGAAGCGATGGGTCGGAGGTGACGAGGCAAGGAGATGGGGATTGGGTTGGCGATGGAAGAAGGAGACGGGGAATGGGCGAGAGGTGTTGGGTAATGGCGAAATGGGAGTTGGGTTCGATGGATCGGAGGCAAGGGTGGTGGTGATAGCGGGGTTGACGAGGAGAGGGAGCAAAGGTGATCGGGGGCTGGGGCGATGGCGAGGAGGCAATGGGGACGATCGAAGGTGGTAATGGCGATGGTGGATGATGGGTTTCGATCGAATGGAGAAGAAGACGGGAGGAAGGAAAGAGGCGGCTGGGATGATAGGTTTGCATAGTAATTCGGGGTTAGGGTTAGGGTTAGGCTAGGTTTAGGGTTAAATAGTTAGAGTTTGGGTTAACGGGTATTTGGGTAGCGGGTTTGAGGGGGATCCAACTAGGGACTTGGTCAAAAATCCATAAAAATGGGGATAAAGAGATAAATGATATGAAACAGCTCATCTCTTCATGAAGAACGACACAGAGGAGCAGGACGGACATACAATTGAATTAGATAAAGACACCAAAAATTAATTTGAAACAATATAACGATTTTATTCGAACGGAAACAAAGTACAGGATCTCAAATTGAATACAAGAATACCAGCAATGAAAATACAGAAAGAAAAAAAAAGTACAGATACGGGAAATAGGAGTTACAACTTTTTTTTTCTTTTTTTCTTTCTTTTTCTTTTTTTTTTGAAACTCAGTCGTCTCTTGGTGTGCGTGCGTCTCTCTTCAATCTGCTGTTGTATTTATAAGAGTAGGGGACGTAGGAATTAGGGTTCACTTTTGCAGAAAAATCTCATATCTTTATTTATTTCCTTCCTTCTTTAATTTGATCTTTTATTTCTTGCTTCTTTTTCTTCTATTTTTTTTCTTGAAGCACGTGCTGCACACACAAAATAAAGCAAAAATTAGGATTTAAAAATAGAAATAAATTTAATTAGTTTAAATTAATTAAACTAATTAAAAATCATATTAGTTCAATTAAACCCTTTTAACATTGTTTATTGCACTTTCAGCTCTATTGGTAATTTAAAAATTATATCTTGCTTTTCACACGGCAAAATTGTAAAATTTAAAATTCAACAAAACAATAATAATTAATAAATCAATATTTTTGTTTTGTTTGTTGATTTTTACAAAAAAATATTTACCTTTTTGCATAAAAAATCTTATTCTTTCAAAAATAATTAATTAACTGAAATCTATGGAAATAAGATGAATTTTAAATAATATAGACGAATACAAGCATTTTTTTATAGGTAAATGAGTACAAATATTTATATAAAAATTAGACACATCAATATCACACTACACTTTTCATTTTTCTTTCCCTTTCCTTTGCCAGAATAACTCCTTGTTTCCTTTCTCTACAATAGTTGGTTTAAAAGAAGTAGGAATTAATAAAAATAGCACATAAGGGGTAAAACTTACCTTGCGAAGGGAGATCAAATTAAGCACTCTCGAATGGTAACCCCTATATTTTTTGTCGAAGGAATTGGACCTGTAATGAAAAAAATAACATTTTGAAGGTAAGTGAACCATTAATTTGATAAAAAGACAATGAAAAGCTTAACTTACTACTTCCCCAAGTCACCGTCAACCTGTAAGGTATGAAAGTAAGCATAATAAATTCAGGAAAATAAAAGAAAGAATTAATTGATCTAATATGAAAGAGCTGCATACAAAAAAGGGAAACTTACATGGTCATATATAATGATGTTATCCATTACAAGAATCAGTGAGAAGTAAAACATACATTGTTGTTTAATTTTGATGAAGAACTTGCTCTATATATAAAGGAGGACAACTATTTGACGATACATTTTGGTGTTCTCAGTGTATTCTACTATCACATATTAATATACTTTCTAAGATGTACACTATAATAATGTTCATGTAATACCTGATACATTTACTTTCCAGCCTTATAGATGAATTTTAAGTTGAGGTTAAGAAAACATCTGCAGTAGTTGTAATCTTATAGTTGCTGCATTAAATTATATACACACACCCAAAAAGAAAAAAGATCCTTGTCAGTGAAGCAAAGGGAAGGGAAATTACACAAATAGATCCTTGTCATCAGAGTTGTACTAAATAGATTAGTACCCATTACCCGTATAAGTTTCCCTAATCTCCATATATAGAAGGTAGTGTTCTAAAATAGGGGAGTGAGGTGGAATGAGTATTGAAAGGAAACAGCTAATAACTGTCCCCAAAAAAATGGTCACTAAGCGAGAAAAAATGGTCACTCTAAACCAATCTAACTGACTCATAAACATATTTATCCACAAAAAAATATTGCATAAATAAAGGAATATACAGTTGCAAGAACAGAGTTATGGATGACCAATGAAATGCTACTCTCAAGTGCGATGAAAAAAGACTAAAAACTAGGGATGCTTTCGGATAAGGATATATCCGATTCGATCTGCATCCGAATCCGATTTTTTTGCGGATACGGATATGAAAAATCCGTATCCGGGCGGATACGGATATGGATTCGGATATCCAAATTCAAAAAAATTCGGATTCGGATACGGATACGGATATCCGCTTAATTTAATATCTATTTATTTAATATATTTTATATATTTAATAGTTATATCAATGAGTAAAGTTAAACCCTAATCAACTAAATCCCATATTCATTCAGTAGATCCAAAATCAAAAATCCCAAATCGACTCCAAATCGACTCCAAAATCCTCTTCTCTCCCGTCTTCCTCTTCCCCGGTTCTCCCCAATTCCCAATCCCCATCCCCAACTCCACTCCACATCGACCGTCTTCCTCTTCTCCCCATCCCCCGTCTTCCTCTTCTCCCCCATCCCCCATCTCCATCGCGTCTGCTCTCGAGAACACAAACAGCGCGCAGGTCGAGAGATCGAAGCACGGGATCAGAAGGTCGAGAGATCGAAGCCCCGTCGCGAGCCCCGTCGCCAGCGCCTCGTCCCCAGTCGCCAGCCACGCCCCGCCTCTTCTCCCCTTCCTCTCCCGCAGTCGAAAGTGTAAGCCTCTTTTTATTCAAATATTGTTTTATCCATTCCCAATTTACAGGCTATTTGGGATAGTATTATGTATTGTGCATTTTTTCCCCAATCATTCTAATACTTGGAGCTTATTGTTTTTCTTCTGGTTTTCCGTGCCAATTTAATGCAGCTTATCAAAAATACTAATGATGCTTATCAATTTATCCTATCTTCTCATTTTACATTGAATTAACTAATCTTTTCCAGTCATTTGGGCTTTGTGGCTTACACTTTCCCTTGTAATTGAAGGAAATAAACTCGATCCTTGGGGAGCGCCTATCTGCTGAAGACGAGGAAGATGTTTTAGCTGAATTTGAGAATTTGGAGAGTGAGGTATATCAAATTCAAATTAGTGATTTCTGTTAGGAAAACTAGTTTTACTTCTATGATTTTCATTTCTATAGTATTGGCTTTTATAGAGTGAGGTACACAGGAATTGCTTTTATTTGGTATTGGCTTATTCCCTCATTTTAAGTAAGAGTGGGATGGCATGTTGCATAGATTTTTATCTAAATTAGAGTTGGTTATAGCCTATAGATATTGATAAGTTCTGGATCAATGAAAATCCAGAAAGTGTAAAAAATCAAAAGTCAAGAGACGTAAATAATTGAAGTACTACACAGTGTTTATTCTGGACCTGAAGTGTGCACATGGCTTCATGTGCAGTTGTATATTCATTCTTCTTGTTATATGCCAAGTACAAAAGATTGTTACCTTCATGTGCAGTTGTATATTCATTCTTCTTGTTATATGCCAAGCACAAAAGATTGTTACCTTCATGAGATGCATTCTTCAACAGAAGATACATATATGCTCAGCAATTTGGATATGTAGAAATTAGTAAGTGTGATTTCTTTTTTCCCATATTTCTAACCCTAAAACTCATCAGTTTGAATCTGAATAACTTTGGTCTTCTTCCCATTTGCTGGAATCTATGCTGGATCATAGCTCACCAAAATCTGTGCTGGATCATAATGATTCAAGTTCCTCTCCTTCTGCAGTAGAGACCAGTAGCAGTAGCTCAAGAGGAACAACTGAGAAATATGAAGAACCTGAAGAACCTGTCACTAACGGTGAGAAAGACGAAGAACCTGTTGCTGATCAACAAGAACAAAGTCATTCTCCATCTACTTCCCACACTTGTAATGAGATCAGCCATCACAATCGGCCCCACAGTACTGTCATGAGTCGCAGGGTCTATGCACAGCCAGTAAGACCACTGAAATCGGAACAGATGGCTGTCAACATTGACGTTGTGTTCCATGATGTATCCTTGGGTAAGGTTTTCCCATCCAAAATTATGTGTAAATCTAGGTCAATACTTCTCAGCAAGCTGCAGTAGTCTTCTGATTAAACGACAATTGAATTGGAACTAACATAGAATGTTGCATTTATTTGAAATTAGTTACAGAAAATGAGGAGGAAGACAACCTCATTCTACTACAAGTAAATGCAAAGAGCAACAAGATAGAAAAGAAAACTGCCATTGAACAAAGAAAAGATACATATATGCTCAGCAATTGGGATATGTAGTAAGTATATTTTACCCATTGGATTCTTGTGTTGGTGTTTAAATTGTTCTGGAAATGGTTAAGAAAATGAATGAAGATAGTCTTCTTTATTGAGATCCTGGAAAATTGGATAGATGATACGCGTCCGATGAGTTTTGTCCTTCAGTATCATAAAAGTCCTACCTCCTTCAAAATGCAATGCATGATCTACACAATTCAAACTGTTCAACATGTCATACTATATAAAATGTTATAATATCGTCAAAGTTGAATATATTTTGTTCATTTATTAAATAGTGACAATTTTCCATTACTAAAAAAACATGTTGCAACCTCATGAATGGTATGTATCATTTTGCTAGTACTGGAAATCTATATTGTTAATGGTTTCTAGATAAAACCAGTAGCTGACATAAACATAGATTTTAAAGCAAGATCAATGTTAAGTGCCCTTTTATTTCCTTCCTTTTGCATATCTAGCATTTTCTTTTTATTGATATATGATAAGCTGAGTATATCCTCATTTCAATGTTAGGCAAGGATGTTAATGAAGTCACTTGTTATTGGAGGCTTGGAGCAATCAGTGGAGTTACACTGGGAATTATTGGTACATCTTTCCCTTGGTTGTTCCCCTCTCTCTTCACGTCTGACAAGTTGCACGAGAGGTTAGTTATAAATTATTTAGTATTTTATTGTGTAAAGCCAATTTCACTTATCAAATTTAGTATATGAAAATGGGAATTCATATACATATTATGTTGTACACTTTGCATAATCGCATTACAAGGAACACATATTGGAGAAATATCCAATCACCTTAGCCAAATGACATCATGAATTTACAAAATCTCTGTCTTGTTTTCAATTTGTTTAACTTTTGTATATACTGAAGTCATCTCATTTTAGGCCTGCAACAAAAATTCAACAAGTGTTAAGTGTTATAAGAGCATTATAAAGTAGGAAATAGAAACACAAATGTTAAATGACTAGTTAAAAAAAATAAATAGCAAAAACTTTATATTTAATATCCGAATTCGTATCCGTTATCCGGTATACCGTATCCGATTCGCATCCGTATCCGAAAATTGCGGATACGGATATGATTTTTATTTTCCGAGTCATATTCGTATCCGTATCCGAATCCGTCTTTGGAATGCGGATACGGATATTGGTATAGCCAATATCCGATCCGTATCCGATCCGAAAGCATCCCTACTAAAAACTGACTGAAGAAATGTTCAGGACAAAGGTAAAAATAATAAGATAACTGATTAAAAAGACAACAACGGTGACATAACATGCATTCAAATAATGTTGATGAGCTGCATAAAATTTGTAAATATCATCTTTCTAGTTGCCTCAAATTGTTTCCTACCCAAAAGCATTGGAATGAAGGCTTCATTGTGTTGGTGGTGATGGCATACATAACTAACATTCTAAGGTTGCCTTAATTCATATACCTGACACAAATTTCTAGGATAATAGCTGACACCTTAGTTCATCTAATTTAACTAAATTCACAGAAAAAATCCGTTTTGAGTAAATTGTAACCTACATGCCTTTTATAAAAATCTTCAGGTTAGTCACATGAATCTGAGTTGCACAAAATGGTCATGTACTCAACCAAATCACCAACAATTAGGTCAACCTGTCAAATTAACAACAGTTAGGTTTAGGGGGGAAAACAAAGTCTTCAGTGTATTATCAGTTTGGTTGGTTTGATCCTCAGATCAACTTTTGAACCTAACTCTCATAGGGACATGAATGTTTTAGATACAAAATGCGAGTTTGATTCATTTTGATATCATTTCAAAATCCTGAGATCAACTCTTCTCTTTCATGAATGTTTTTCTAAATGTATGGTGAATTTCATGAATGTTTCGCAGACAAAATTGGACTTTTACTCATTTTGATTTCACTTCAGAATCCAGAGATCAGCTTCTACCTTCTTCTCTTTCTTTTGGGAATAAATGACATCTTTTATTTTGGAAGGGCATATGATGGAAGATTGACAGTGGGAGATTGTTTAAAATGCTCAACCAAACTTACAATCCCAAATATGATGGTCATTCTTAAATTTAAATAACTTATGAGCTACTTGTGTACAACACCTTAATAAATATGTTGGATTTGACTATTTCTGTTTGAAGTTGTTAGTGTTTGATTAATTCAGCAAATAAGTTCCTAGTTTGTAGGAATCACTAAGTAGGATTTCCTTTGACTTCTTCTGTAACTGATACCACGGTTAATATGTGGGTTGTTATTTTGCTTCTGCATCCTTATCATGTAAGGCTATTTAAAGCCAGTGAATGTCCAATTAACTTCATTGAAGTATTTCAAAACTCTGTGTTAGTAGAGCTTGTGTTTGAGAGTTCAACAAATTTGGTATCAAAGCGCCGTTACAGGGCCTAATTGTGAGTGGTTGTGAGGATAAACACTGATGAGTGTTTGATTAAGAGAGAAATAAAAGTGAGTGTGTGGAAAGAGTACTGATTTCTTTCAGAGAGAGTCGAGAAAGATGGCAGAAAGTAGCAATGGAAAGTATGTGCAACCTGCCATTCCTGTGTTTGATGGCCACTATGAGCATTGGGCGAAGCTGATGGAGAATTTTTTGCACTCCAAAGAGTACTGGAGCCTTGTGCATAATGGTATCTTCACTATGGCAGATGGAGCAGTGCCTACGGGGGCACAACTAAGGCTAATTGAGGAGCAGAAGCTGAAGTATTTGAAGATAAAGAATTATCTTTATAATGCCATTGATCGTGAGATCTTGGAGACAATCATGGAGGACGAAACCTCCAAACAGATTTGGGACTCGATGAAGCAGAAGTTCCAAGGATCAACGAAAGTTAAGAAGGCATAGCTCCAGGCGTTGCATGGGGATTTTGAGGTGCTCAAGATGAAGGATGGTCAACGCGTATTTTGCTCGTACACTTGCCATAGCCAAGAACATGAAGGCATATGGTGAAATTGTAAGTCAAAAGTTGTTGTTGAGAACATTTTGAGATCTATGGTCTCAAAATTTGATTATGTTGTATGTGCCATTGAAGAAGCCAACGGTATGGACACGATGACAATTGATGAGTTGCAGAGCAGTTTTCTCGTTCATGAACAACGAATGAGAAGCCATGGAAAAGAAGACCATGCTTTGAAAGTGGCTTTTGAGGAGAAGAATGGAGGAAGAGATGAGAATCAATATGGTGCAGGAGGCCGCAACAGAGGAGATTTTAGAGGACAAGGCAGGGGTCGAGGAAGAGGCGTGTTCAACAAGGTACTGATTGAGTGCTACAAGTGTCACAAATTAGGGCACCTCCAATATAAGTGCCCTGATTGGGATAAGAAAACCAAATACGCCGAGATTGATGCAGAAGAAGAGATGCTTCTGATGTCTTTGGTGGATGCTAACAATGCAAGACGAGAGGGGGTGTAGTTTTTGGATTCCGACTGCAGCAACCACATGTGTGGGAATAGGCAGTGGTTTTCGAACTTTGATGATGCATATAGACACTCGGTGAAACTTGGCAACAACACAAGGATGGGAGTGATGGGTAAAGTCAATAGACGTCTTGAGATCGACGGTACAACTTAGGTGATTACGGATGTTTATTATGTGTCAGATTTGAAAAATAACTTGCTCAGTGTAGGCCAATTCCAAGAAAAATACTTGGCTATACTTATACAACATGGAGATTGGTAGCTTTATCACTCAAGAAGGGGTTTAATCATGCAGACAAGGATGACTTCGAATCGTATGTTTGTGTTGTTGGCCCGTGTAATCCTAGAGAGCCCGATTTGTCTACAGACAGTTACAAAAGAAGATTCATAGCTTTGGCATCAGAGATTTGGGCATCTAATCTATAAGGGGTTGCGAACTCTAGAATACAAAGAGATGGTAAAGGGGCTTCCACCTCTCAAAGCCACAACAAAGATCATGCACTGAATGCTTGGTTGGCAAGCAACACAGAAAGGTTATTCCAAAAAGGAATCAGTGGCGTGCTACCTATTTACAAGGAATCCTGTGAGAAGGTCTTGAAGAGCTCCTACCTATTTACAAGACTATGTAACAGGGGAAGGTCTATTGGAAGAAGAAAATGAGTTGAACAATCTAGCCATGTTTACTTTATATGAAGACCCTAACTCTTTTGAAGAAGCAGCAAGAGATGAAAAGTGGAGGAAGGCTATGGATTTAGAGATGGAGTCAATTTTGAAGAATAAAATGTGGCACCTCACAACTCTACCAGCAGGAGCAAAAAAATTGGAGTAAAATGGGTCTTCAAGACCAAGTTCAATGAGAATGGTGAAGTGGATAAGTACAAAGCCCGATTGTAGCAAAGGGATACAGTCAACATCATGGAATTGATTACAATGAGGCCTTCGCCCCAGTAGCAAGATGGGATACTGTTCGGATGATTCTACCTCTAGCAGCATAGAAGGGATGGAATCTGTATCAACTTGACGTTAAGAGTGCATTCTTTCACGAAGAATTAAATGAAAGTGTGTATGTGGAACAACCCTTGGGATATGTTCGAAGAGGTGAAGAAGAGAAGGTTTACATGTTGGGAAAGGCACTCTATGGATTAGAGTAGGCGCCACGTGCTTGGTACAGTAGAAATGAAGCCTACTTTGTCAAGAAAGGTTTTGAGCGTTGCAGCTATGAACACACTCTCTTTGTCAAGTCGGAAGAAGGAGGTAAGCGATTTTTTATCGTGAGCTGGTACGTTGATGACTTGATCTTTACTGGGAATGATACATGTATGTTTGAAAGCTTCAAAAGTTCTATGAAGGCTGAGTTTCACATGACAGACTTAGGGAAGATGAAATACTTCCTTGGTGTTGAGATTATGCAAAGACCGGAAGGAATTTATCTAAGTCAAAAAAGACATACTTGTGAGTTGTTGGAAAGGTTTGGTTTGCATAATGGGAACTCATTAATAAATCCCATAGTGCCTAGTGTTAAACTTTCGAAGGAGGGAGGAGGTGCTAAAGTTGATCCAACCTTGTACAAGAAGCTGGTCAGAAGTCTTACGTATATCACTGCCACACGACCGGATTTAATGTGTGGTATGCTTGTTGAGTAGATACATGGCCAGTCCTACTGATTTGCATATGCAGGCTGCATGTGACGCCCCATTTTTTTTTTTTTGACTCCAAAATTATTTCTTTCAATTTCTATGTCACTTTAAACATAAACTAAGATCGTTATATTTCAAATAAAATTTTGGCAAAGTTTCCCTTGTAATTTCTGCCCCGAAACACAAATAGCTTACGGAATTCTGCTCAAAATTCCGTAGCTCACAACACAGACAATATAATCATGGGCTCCCCAAGCCAAAATGAGCAGAAACATACAGGCAATCAATATATCATGCTCTGGGGGGCAAACTCATAACAGAATATCAATTACCAATTAAAAACCATAAATTTCTTTGAAAACATAGTAAAATTTTTAGAAATTAACTTATAAATCATACCACAGATCCCGGTACTCCACAACGAGATGGGTACGGGTCACAAACATACCATACCACTCCACACTATACTCATCATCATCATATAAATGCTTATACATCTAAAATACAATTTAAATCATAAATTTACCATTCATCATATTAACTTAAACAGAAATTTAAAAAAATAAAATGCTCAACTCCATCAAATCTAACCCTCACCTCTGCACTGCTGAGAACCTGTAACAGTAGAGGAACTATGGTAGTTCTGGGATTCCCCTAACCCCCCAAACACTAAGGGGTTAGCCATTTCTGGTGTGAGTATAATTTAATGATTACGTAAATAAATTAAATTTTATAAATAAAATAAAATAAACTTACGAATACCAAGATACTAAAATTCCATATGAACTCTGAACATATAAACACCATAAATGTATGTTTTCATCAAGTACTCTTTAGATCATCACCTGTTTATACAAATATATATATACACATGCTCCCAACCTACTTATCATAGTTTTGAAATCAATCGCAAATTAATCGCTTAACATGCAACACTTTAAGCATTACACTAATATCACCTATAATTTTACTTTCTCGTATAGTTTTACATTCACAATAATCTTTACTTTATAACCAACAACATAACATGGGAATACTGCACATATATAATTCTTCTACTTTTCATATTTAATCACATAATGCAACTACCTCATTTTCTTCATACTTATTCAATCACGTACTCCATTTACTAATCATTTTCATTTACAAGCTCACGGCTTATATTCTTTCCTACTTATCTTAATTCATATACAATCTCTTTCTCATTCTCATATTACGTACCTCACATTCATACAAGCAATCATATCACATACATCTTCATAATATCTCACTACAGGCATTAATTTTTTTATCGCAATTCCTCCCATGTATTTACTCTCATGATATAACATTCACAACACATATTATCGCATTCATTCGATCTCATAATATCATCTTTATCCATATCTCATAACACATATTTTAATTTATTGTACGTTTCATTCGCATAACACATCTTCTCCACTTAATTCATAATAATTCACGCACATACTACTTCACCTTTTCATTTCCATTACATAGTACCAATATCAAATTAACAACTCACTAACTCACCATGGAAATTGTACCAAGGCAGGTAGTTCCCACTATTTCCTCCGAAATAGCAGGCGGGTAGTACTGGTCACAATTCCAAGGCATACCAACTTGTTTCTAGTCATACTTTACTTTATTAACTCATTCACATCTTATAATATCATTACTTCATGCTATCTATATTAGCACATACCCCCTTTACTTGTTCATTTGTATAACTCAACCACATTTTCTTTTACTTCCCATATTCATTTACATACATACTCTATATACTTGCTCATCTCCTTTCTTTACTTTCTCATTCTCCTCTGTTCATGTTCATTCATTTTGCCAATATAGCTTCATAAGCATAGCCATAAGCCAATATATACACATATATATATCTCCCGTAGTATGTACATATCTCCCATAATATAAATAGTCTCCGTAAGATATCATATCACCAATATCTTTACATATACATATATTCTTTCAATACACATACACACATATATTTTTCTCCTTTTCAGTGCCCATACAATTGACCTCCTCGTACAATATAGGGATCTCTGTGCCTCCCCTCCCGTACATATCAATCCCGCTAACCCACCATATCACCCAGATCCAGGTGTCATAAGCATCTATCATTTTCTGGGCTGGATTGAAAGTACGGTTGCGCGCATGTCCAACCAAGATTAAAGCCAAAAGGCTAGTCAAACAAATATAATACGCGGATCGCTGCCCACCAAGAGTCTTACGCGTCCGAGGCTACGTCTTCCTCCTGGCCCTATACCAGCGAGGGAAACTCCTGATTCCCAAATATAATTTTGGACAATATATAACTCCTGATCCCCAAATATAAAATTTGGGGCAATATAAATATAACTCCTGTTCCTAGGTATATCCCGGGCCTATGGGGTCTAGCCCAAATCCCTGGGAGATTGTGCGGCACTGCAATATTTAATTCTCCTTTATAACTCCGTATATAAATATATATCTTCAAATATCTCCTTTATAATATAACTCCTTTATAATATATCTCTGCATATCTCCTTTACAGTGTAACTCCTTTATAAAATATCTCCTTATATTCATTTATAATATATCTCCTTTATAATATTTCTCCATATATATATATCTCTCTCCTTTATAATATAACTCCAGTTATAAATATATCTCCTTTATAACATAACTCCTTTATAATATAACTCCTTTATAATATATCTCGGTATACACCTTTATAATAGAACATGAATGCATATAACTCCATTAAATTCATAAGCATACATCGATATATCGTATAAAATTATCATTTTCCTCCCACACGTCACACATACATCATGCTAATTTTTTACATCAAAATATGATGTAAAACTAACCCTAAAATAGAGAATTTCGAAGATTCTTAATTGATTAATTTTACCAACACGTAGGTGCCGATCAAAGTTGAAAATTTTAACAGTTAACAGGTTTGATGGGTTTTCAAGAATTGAATTACGTGTAACAATCCCAATTAATAATTCACTATACAATCAATAATTAGATCCCTGAGTATTTTAGCAAGTAATAGTTTCAATATTGATTCGTACTCTACTCAAGCATGTGGAACACTCAATCTCAGTTATTATTTGTGGACGACAGGCAAATTAGATAATATAATAGATAATAGGACAGTAGAACACAAATATTTAATAATGGAAAGAGTATACTGAATGCGAAGAAACCAGCATAGATCTTAGTGTTGGACAGCAACCAAGAACACAGCAATTACAGTGAACAAAGGCAGCAACAAGGCCAAGGGGCTGGCAGATCTGGCTGACAGCGGGGTTGACGGCGAGCGCGGGCGGCGTCGACGGCGAGGTGCGACGGCGCCGGCGGACGCACACGGGGGCAGTGCTGGTGCCGCGGCAGGCGATCGAAGCAGAGGAAGGAAGTGGGATTTGGGTCTTGTCTGTTGTCGAAAGGGAAAGGGGGGAGAAGGAAGGCCGGAGGTGGGGTCCTGTGCAACGCCGATAGGACAGCGACTGAGGGGGGATGGTCGCCGGAGATGGGGGTGGCCAGAGCTGGTTAGGGGAAAAGGTGGGAGAGATGAACAGTAAGTAGGGGATTTGGGCTCAGTTTGGGGATTAGGAAAATTAGAATTTCGGAATTGGTTTTATTTGTGGATGTTAATTTGGGGTAGATTTTAGAGTTAATCACTAACCCTAAAATTGTATTAGAATTTATCACAAATCCTAATAATTTAGATCTCAGTTGTATCACACAAAGGAGAGGGGAAGAACAAAAACTCAATACAATAAATTTTAATCAAGAGTGGCATATCTTTCTCATTAATCTCAAGGCCTATAAATAGGCTCAAAATATATCTTGATACAAATCTCAAAATATTCTCAAAATCTAAAAAATACAAAAAAGATTACATATGGCTATAATTGCCAGAAACAAAAATGGTACTGAAATAAAAATCCTAAACTAAACAGGAAAGATGTCCTCATCAAAATATCACATAAATTTTCAATTTATCACACGCCTCACACATACACCATATCATTCGCTCCATCAAGTTATCGCATCGCACTATCATATCATACAGACCATGTACATAAAATAAAAGAGATCATATTCACATAGTATCCCGCGAAGACTCGAAGCACCAGCACGCCATCCCGTATCCAAAGTTGCTAACATATTCTATTATCAAATTTCAAAGCAATTAAGACTCAAGTCATCCAAACCAATCACGAGAGCTAATAACACTATTCCAAATATCACACAAGAGTTTATTGAACGTCTGGGATGCGCACGTACATTGCACGTAATATTCGAATTCCGACAAGATTCTTATTTTCAAACAATTACTAAAATCACTCTCAAATTATTCTAATAGTCCAACTACAATTTCTACTACCATACAAGAACTAATACTTACATATATCATTCTCTTTTACAAACCTAAAATCCTAATTTACTAACAACTTGCAAACTCTCTAATAATCTGCTAATTTCTCGCCTCTAGCATTCCCAACGCCCTTAATCTTCCTACCATAATATTCCTACTCAATAGAAATTAACAACACTTAATTATATACAATAACATAAAATAGGGTATACCTTCCCGAAGCCCTCTCCACAAACCGATGCTACCACGGTGTAGAGAACCCTTCAATTAGCCATCCCCCAAATTAATTGAAAAATCATGGAGTATATCGGTGGATTTGGGCGGGAGAGAAGGAGGCCGAAAGTTGGGTTTCGGGGGCTTTTGCTTTCGGTCGGGATAGACACGGGGGAAGGGAAGAAGGAAAGAAGGAGGAGGGGAGAAGGGGGTTTTTGAAAAAAAAAAATAATTAGTAATATTAATATGTAGATATATAAAGTTATATTAACAATTAAGCCTCCAACTCTCCAAACTATTTCAAATAAACCCCAACTCTTTTATTTAATAATACGAACAATACAAAAATACATCAAAATTATCTCATATTAATCCACCAAAATTATAAAATAAAAATAAACAATATTTCTTCACATAAATCTCAACTCTGAGCTCTAATATTTCAATAATACCAATCGAACACAAATCCAGACACCAATATCAATATTTAAAATAAAAATACACCAAATAAAATTATCACCACTTCAGGAATATAAAAACGGGTATTTTTTGTATTTTCCAAATTCGAGGTGTTACACTGCAAAAAGGGTGCTTCGTTACTTAAAAGGGACTGTGTCATTGGGCTTGTTTTACAAGAAAGGTGATGCAGAGGAGCTATTGGCCTATACTGATAGCGATTATGCCGGAGACACGGACAATAGGAGGAGTACGTCTGGCTATGTATTTTTGTTGAATGGTGGGGAAGTCTCTTGGGATTCAAAGAAGCAACCAGTGGTGACACTATCTACCACAGAGGATGAATTTGTTGCTACAGCATCTTGTGCTTGTCAATGTGTTTGGATGTGTATAATTTTGGAGCAATATGGTTATTTATAGAATTAGTGCATAACTATACTATGTGACAATAGTTCGACGATCAAATTGTCCAAGAACTCGGTTTTACATGGCAGAAGCAAGCATATCGATGTGAGATTTCATTTCTTGAGGGACCTTACAATGGAGGGGACAGTAAGACTAGTTCATTACGGCACAAAGGAGCAAGTGGCTGACATAATGACTAAACCGTTGAAGCTTGAAGAGTTTTTTAAGCTACGTGGTGAACTTGGAGTGAGCGAGGTACCATCGAGCTTAACTGAATGCTACTGCTTCAGTTTAGGGGAGGCATTGTTGGTTTGACTATTTTTGTTTGAAGTTGTTAGTGTTTGATTAATTCAGCAAATAAGTTCCTAGTTTGTAGGAATTAACTAAGTAGGATTTCCTTTGTCTTCTTCTATAACTAATACCACGATTAATACGTGGTTTGTTATTTTGCTTCTGCATCCTTATCATGTAAGGCTATTTAAAGCTAGTGAATGTTAATTAAAATTCATTGAAGTACTAGATTTGCCCGTGGGCACGTGCATACAACACATCTTCGGAACGATACAAAACACGAAAAGCCCTGTAAACAGTAAAACAACAATTATGTAGCTCAAGTTTGAATAGTATGACAAAAATTAGTTGTAAATAAAAGTCCATGTTTCCATTAGTATATGTTGAAAAATAATTATAAATTGGGGTGTAAAATCTAACTTCTTAGAACTTTAAGTGTGGAAAATGATGAAATTTAACTGTTGAAGAGATATTTGCTATTTTCAATATAACATGTACAATAAAAAAACATAAAACTTCTGAAAATTTACAAATTCTGAAATCTTAAAATCTAAATTTCTAAGTGTTGCTGCTGATTTTGGTGTGGGAGCAAACAGATGAATTTGTGGATTCTTGGAAAAAACAATAAAGCAAACCTGTTGACCTGTTGACCTTCACCAACTTGTTGACTTTGTCTCTTGCCGCTACTACAAACCTGCAAAAAGTGCGAAACACCGGGGTTGATCCCGGTGACGCACCCTCCGACGCTCTATTCAGTAATCAGAAAGATTATGAAAGAGCTTTGATTGGCAAAAGATTTATTACCTCTTAATGGTGGTGGATGGGGGATATTTATAGCCGCCTTTGGGACCAGTTTAGGAATAGAATCCCTAATTCCCAGTGAAAGGATAGAGCGAATCAGGGCCGTTGATTAAATACAATCAGAAAATGTGTAAGCTCGGTACAACACAAACTGAACATGAAGTTCAAAATGTGTAAGCTCAGAACAACAGAAACTGAACATGAAGTTCAAAATGTGTAAGCTCAGAACAACAGAAACTGAACATGAAGTTCAAAATGTGTAAGCTCAGAACAACAGAAACTGAACATGAAGTTCAAAATGTGTAAGCTCAGTACAACACAAAATGAACATGAAGTTCAAAATTTGTAAGCTCAGAACAACAGAAACTAAACATGAAGTCCAAAATGTGTAAGCTCAGAACAACAGAAACTGAACATGAAGTTCAAAATGTGTAAGCTCAGAACAACAGAAACTGAACATGAATTTCAAAATGTGTAAGCTCAGAACAACAGAAACTGAACATGAAGTTCAAAATGTGTAAGCTCAGAACAACAGAAACTAAACATGAATTTCAAAATGTGTAAGCTCAGAACAATAGAAACTGAACATGAAGTTCAAAATGTGTAAGCTTAGAACAACAGAAACTGAACATGAATTTCAAAATGTGTAAGCTCAGAACAACAAAAACTGAACACCACCAACCACCAACCAATGTGTACACCAATTGTCGAAAATAACAGACACCAATTGGAGATTATACAAAAGGATTAAAAACACAATTGTAACCACAAACTAGTTTTAACTTTCAACTTCCATTATTTCCATTACAATCCGTACATGACCAACACACTACAACACATTTAAACCTCCTGGCAGTCGAAACATTCTCAATGGGTCAAAAATGGGCAGTCGAAGAGAGTGTCCTCTTCGCCCTCTCGCAAGCACTATTAGCATAATAACTGACAGAGGAGATAGAGAAGTTTCCAAAGCAGGGCCGCTTCAGTTGCGCACTCCCCCTCAGACACTAGATTTTGATCCTCATCATGATCAAAATCCAGTAGCTCTCCTTCCAGGCACTCTCTCATATTCCAAATTTGTAATGAATGCTCTTTAAACCTTTACATGCAAGATGATATTCTGTTAAGAGTCAGTCCTCCATATCCACAAAAATAAACAAAACAAGACCAAAATAGGAGTAAAACAAAGTAGGCTCAGAACATATAACCAAAACTAGGGCTGCATTGCAATGCCATGCCAACTAGTTCAAAAACATAAATAATCAATAATCAAACATATGAAGGAAGAAGTAGAGGGAAAATGACATACATCAAAGCAAAAGAACAAGGTCAATGGACATAATACGAAATGAGGAATGTAACAAATGTTATGCTGAAGTGGGAGTTTGATTATTTTAATCTTCTCCTAACAATCATCCAACATGTTATAACCTTGTTGGAAAAAAATGTGGATGCTAAAAATTAACATATTCTCACATAAAGAGACCAAAACTCAATAAATTTGAGGGTTTTTTTTTCTTCTTTGCATACTAATAAAACCCATAGGTTTAAACCCACAATCTTTTATCACAATACACACCACACAACTAGCCACAAAAACATATATTAAAAATATAAGTAACTCAAATAAATTACTTGATGATTGTGGTCGCTTTATGGGTTCGATTTGGATATAGGGTTTCGATATAGACGTCAGGGGTTGGAATCGTTAGAGAAGGAGGAGATGGAAGTAGGGGTTGTTGTCGAATTCGATGTGACAGAGAAATGTCGGGGTGGAGAAGAAAGGTGGAGTTAGGGTTTCGATCGGGTGTGTTTGTATGGGTTTTGGGGCATATGGGGGTTTCGAAAGCAGGAGAAGGGGCGTTGAGTAGTTTCGAAAGCACGGTGCTTCCCAAAGTTTCGGCAATAGGAGTTAGGGTTTCGATCGTCTTCGAATCGACGAGTTAGGGTTTCAATCAGGAGAGTTGAGATCGGGGAGAGAGAAGATAGGCGAGGGTAGTTGCGATTTGAGAGCTGGATTTGAAGCGGAAACCTTTGATGTGGAATCGAGGAAGCTAGGGTTTGCTTTCGAATGGGATTTGGAGAAGGAGAGAAAAGAGAGCGGGAGATAGAGAGAGCAGAGGGACGAGATAGAGTAAAAAGAGGAAAATGACTTTCGTGCCCCCATCTTTAGTAACTATGAGAGCGGCTGAGAAGGAGAGCCAGAGGATTTTGATCATGATGAGGTTCAAAATCCAAAGGCTGAGAAGGAGTGCGCAAGAGGAGTGCGTAAAGAGGAGTACGTAACTGAAGCCTCCCCATATATATATATATATATATATATATATATATATATATATATAATAAAATACAAAGAAAGCTATCAAGTGGCTCTTCTTCAAACCCTTAAAAATTAAAGGCCTAGATCTAACTTCACAAAACAAATTTTACCTCCAAAAGTTTCCTCCCAAAACTCAAATTCAAATTCCCCCCCAAAACAACTCATATATTTATTTAATTATCTCTCTCTCTCTCTCCCTCTCTCTCTCCTACTATATATATATATATGGAAATTTATAATTATTTTTCACCATATACTAATGGAAACATGGACTTTTATTTACAACTAATTATTGTCATACTATTCAAACTTCAGCTACATAATTGTTGATTTACTGTTTACAAGACTTTTCATATGTTGTATCGTTCTGAAGACGTGTCGTAGGCACATGGCCACAGGCAAATCTAGTATATATATAATAATAATAATAATAATAATAATAATAATAATAATAATAATAATAATAATAATAATAATAATAACAATAATAATAATAAAGGAATTGGGGGTGTAGCCTATATAAAAGGGAGTGGTTGTGTGGAAATAATATGAAATGAGATGAAGGGTATTAAAGTGCTTTGGCTGCACATTGCTGGGTTGTTGCTGTGCATGCTATCACATGGGTGATGGTAGAGGGGGGCCCACGTGCGGGAGAAGGAGGGCGCTGTGTGCTTCTGAGCGCGCTGACGTGGCGAGTGGGGGGCTTCTCTGCTGTGACGTCAGCGCAGGAGAGAGAGAGAGAGAGAAGAGTGGATTGGAATTGTCCCATATCGGGAAAAATACAAGAATAACTAATAATAAATATAATTGCCTATGATCAAGATTCACCTAATTGGTTAACCACCTTTTGAGAGACAGCCTGAAGTGGGCAGTTATACTATAAATAATAAATAAATTAATAAATTGTCTGAGTATTCGGGAAGGACATTACAAATGGTATCAAAGCCGTCTTTCGACACCGAGTGTGGGAAAAGAGTGGGTGTTGTGTATGCCTGAGAGAGAGCTGGGGTTAGTACACTAGCAGTTTGGCCAGGGGCAGTACGCCAGAATTAGCTTAATCGGGGGTACTCCATCCACTTCGGCGAGATGTATGCCTGAGAGGGAGTTGGGGTGAGTGTGCTGGCCCGAAAATAGTTGAATCAGGGTACTTCAGCTCAACATCGGCTAGAAAGAAGATCTTGCAGTACTCAGTGAGGATGCTGATTTCTAAAGAAGGGGTGTATGTAACACCCAGTAATTTCAAGAGATATAATGTATTATTATTATTATTATTATTATTATTATTATTATTATTATTATTATTATAACAAGAATAATAATAATAATAATAATAATAATAATAATAATAAAGGAATTGGGGGATTAGCCTATATAAAAGGGAGTGGTTGTGTGGAAATAATACGAAATGAGATGAAGGGTATTGATGTGCTTTGGCTGCACATTGTTGGGTTGTTGTTATGCATGCTATCATGTGGGTGATGGCAAAGGGGGGCATACGTCTGGGAGAAGGAGGGCATTGTGTGCTTCTGAGCGCACTGACGTGGTGAATAAGGGCTTCTCTGCTGTGTTGTCAGTGCAAGAGAGAGAGAGAGAAGAGTGGATTAGAACATATCAGGAAAAATACAAGATTAAATAAAATTGCATATGATCAAGAGTCACCAATTGGTTAACCACCTTTTAGGAGGTAGCCTGTGGTGGGCAGTTGTACTATAAATAATAAATAAATTAGTAAATTATCTGAGTATTGGAGCGGGGCATTACCCCCACCCCCCAATTCAACACCTTCTTGATAACAGGTGTAGCAGCAACCACAACCCCGAGCTGAAGGCGTCCACAGGAAACATGCAGTAGCAAGGGACCAACTTGTCCATTGCGGAGACCAGGGTTCGAAACCATCAGCTCAAACTCCAGTCCCATGAAATAGTTTGCTCGTATCAGCGACAGGTCATTGACCGTCAGCACGCTCTGCGTCGTGTCCATCCATATCTTGCGTCGACTCGGCGAAGAAGGCTGCACCCTGTACCGAATCAAGTCATCAACATTGTCCCGATACATCCTAATGGATTCCGGCTGCTAGAGATAATAGACGTCGAGCCCATGTTTAAGGAAAAACTCATTTGGCTATTTTGGACTGTCTGGAAGAGTACACCTCATCCTCCTTTGTCGTACATGGAGCCTTTCGGTGGGGACGACATTGCCAATGGTTTAAGATTAGAGGGGCCACCTGACGGGCCAACATCCAAAACCTTGTATGCACCAACTGCGTCTTCCACGTCTCGATCGGTATCTGCATTTTCCTCCGCCTCGACCTCTTCGTCTCTATTGGTATCTCCATATTCCTCCTCCTCACTGGGTTATCCTCATCAACCACCTCTGCCTCTCCATCTGATTTGCTCGACTCTACTACAAATGACTTACGGGTGCAGAGCGGCTGGACTTCGTAGTGTTAGGTTTCGAAGGTAATCACAGATTAAATACACAACAGAAAAATTACAAAAATATTGAAACCTAGCCATGGATCCATGCGAAAACCATAAACCGTGTTTAAGAGTTATACCTTAAAGATGGATATGCTATTTCCACAGTATGTCGATCACAATACTGCAATATTGTGGTGCCTCTACGATATCCACACGAACGGAACGAAAAATGGCTCTCCCTCAGACCGCGGTGCTAGTTGCAAGAAGGGGATGTTCCTCTTCACAATCTCTTTCTCACTTTCTGTGACGGCTAGGGTTTTTCACGTGTGTCTTATCCATAGATATATATCATATATATAGGTGAAGAAAACCAACTTATAGTGAGGCAATTAATGATATGCATGAAGGTGCAACGACCACAATTAGAACAACCACAAGAGCGACCAATGATTTTCTTATTATAGTAGGTTTACACCAAGATTCGGCTTTAAGCCCCTACCTCTTTACTTTGGTTATGGATGAATTGACGTGAGGAATACAAGATGAGGTGCCTTGGTGTATGCTTTTTGCCGATGACGTCGTCTTAGTGGACAAGACTAGAGCAGGAGTCAATGCTAAATTAGGATTGTGGAGAGAAACTTTGGAAGTTATAGGTTTTAAGATAAACAGAACTAAAACAGAGTAAATGGAGTGTAAATTTAGTGATATTCGGAACACAACTGAGGAAGTTGTGCAGCTTGATGGTCAAGAGATACCTAAGAGAGACCATTTCCGATATTTAGGCTTAATTATACAAAGAGATGGGGAGATTAGTGAAGATGTTATACATAGGATCCAAGCACGGTGGCTTAAGTGGAGAAGTGACAGTGGTGTTTTGTGTGACAAACGTACAAACGTATACCTTTGAAGTTGAAGGAAAAATTTTATAAGACAGCTATTAGACCAGCAATGATGTATGAAGCAGAATGTTGGGTAACAAATAAAGAACATGTCCAAAAAATGAGTGTAGCGAAGATGAGGATACTCATATGGATGTGTGGTAAAACAAGGAATGATAGAATTAGAAACGAGCATATACGAGACATGCTAAAGGTAGCTCCAATCCAAGATAAGTAAAGAGAGAATCTCATCATGTGGTTTGGACATATCACACGTAGTACTAGTAGTGACCGGTTAGAAAGAGTGATTTGATAAGTATTGATGGCAGAGTTAAGGGTAGAGGAAGACCTAAACTAACTTGGGTGGAAACGGTGACAAAAGATATGATAGCTTGTTACCATACAGAAGATATTGTGCTAAACCGAGCAGAATGGAAAACCAGGATTCATGTAGCTGACCCTAACAAGTTGGAAAAAAGGTTTTGTTGTTGTTGTTTTAGGTGCAGAGAACCATCCCTAAGAGAGTAATAAGGTTGTTGGGCTCACAATATGACCTAGGTTAGATTCATGTGTGAGCCTTTGAACTTTAGTCGGCCCATTTAATCTAATTAAATGTACAACCAATGTCTGGAGTCCAAGTTTTACTTGGATCCTTAATTAAATTCATCTTATAAATTTAAATCCTAATTTCGATCCAATCTATGTGTGTGACCCTATAGGTTGCCATTACGTTGACAGTAATACTAAAATCATATTCGAGTATTACAAACAGTGAGCGGTATCTAGCAATACATCACTGCTGTTCCAGTAACGGGAATATCAGTGATTTGACATAACCAATCTGAGACCAATGTTACCATGTAGTCTAGTCCATTTGTCCAGATATATTAATTGACCACAAGGCATAGAGTGTATCCCTGTATAGATCAATCTTTGGTTTCTTGATGTCCAAGTATACTTACTAAAAACAAATGAGATCAATATCTCATATTGACTCATTTCAACACGGTCATGAATTTTGCAGTCTCACTCAATCAAGGGGCTCGTAGATATTGCTCTTGTTATGTAAGAGGGACAAAACCTATCTAAGTCACTCACATCCATCTGCATAATTTGTAGTATATCCAATAGTCGACTTTATAATCACCTCATTACAGGCAATGTTTGTCGACATTAAAACAAATAACTTCTCATGTAGGGAACCTTAGTGACTTCAAGTCAAATGACTACATACACTATGGTCACTGTGAGAACCGCTCATGACACTCACGTAACGATCCATGCAGCATTCTCATGGTTGGTCAGTCCAGTTCATTATTACTCTAATATGTACCCATGTAAAGACTTGATATCTCATATCCATGACCCGTGAGAATGTTCATCAGTCTACGCACACACTAGTCTCTATGTATTATCGCTGTCCTAATTCAGAATAATACTCGACTGGGGACATTTAAGAACAGTGTTCTGATTTCAGCCAATAGGATCTTACAATCAAGTCATGCACTTGATATCCCATGGCATTGAACATACTATTCTAAGGACTTCATTATGTTCATTTAATTCACAATAAACAACACAATAAATGAAATGCCTAAATATGAAATAAATATCATGATACAATGTAAACTAGTAATGTCAATACACAACTCACCTTTAGGGCATAAACCAACACGTGACCTTCTCACTCATCCCCCAGGACGAGGAGTCGGAAAGGCGATCGTCACCGCCCTGACCAGAAACATATGCAGAAGAACTGGACCGAGCCCTTGACAAAATGTTGAGAATACTAACCTGTTATCGTTGCCGGAAAAGTATGCCGTGAAGCTGGTCTCCGGTCACTAAACGATTCCTAGAGAGAGAAGCTCCACAAATTAGAGAGAGAGAGAGCAACGTAGAGAATAAAGGGGGGAGTAAGGATTATATAGGCAAATTTTGATGCCTCGATATCCTAAAAAACTTTCAGCTGCCAAATTCAAATCATATAAATCTAACAGTGGAAAAAAATTTGACACCTCGATTTCCACAACCATGACGTCAGTATCATACGTGCACCCACGTGTTCACTATAATCACTAGTTCCACCAAGTTCCACCTTGTACACAACGCCTGATGCTCGCCATGAACCTCGAGCTAGATACTGGTTTTCTCACAAGCCTATCATGCTCGACGCTCGGCATAAACCTCGAGCAGGCTACTAGCTTTCTCACAAGCATATCATGCTCGACGCTCCGCATGAACTCTCAAGCTACCAGCTTGAACGCTCAGCATGAACGCTCAACATGAACCTCAAGCTAGCTACTGGGTTTCTTGCAAGCCTATTACGCTCGACGCTCGGCATGAACCTCGAGCTAGCTACTGGATTTCTTACAAAGCATGTCACGCTCTCTGCTCGGTGTGAACCTCGAGCTAGCTATCGGCTTTCTCACAAAGCCTATCACACTTGACGCACGATAAGAACTTTGAGCTGGCTACTAACTTTCTCACAAAGCCTATCGCGCTCTACGCTTGGCATGAACCTCAAGCTAGCTACCGACTTTCTCACAAAGCTTATCACGCTCGACGCTCCGTAGGAACTTCGAGCTGGCTACTAGCTTTATCACAATCCTATCACGCTCGACGCTTGGCATGAACCTCGAGCTAGTTACTGGCTTTCTCGCAAGCCTATCATGGTCGACGCTCAGCATGAACCTCGGGCTAGCTACCGGCTTTCTCAAAAAGCCTATCACGCTTGACGCTCGGCAAGAACTTCGAGCTAGCTATTGGCTTTCTCACAAAGAATATCATGCTCGATGCTCGGCATGAACCTTGAGCAAGCTACCAGCTTTCTCACAAAGCCTATCACTCTCGACGCTCGGTATGAACTTTGAGCTGGCTACTAGCGTTATCAGCCTATGATGCTGATGCTCGGCGCTCGGCACTCGGCATGAACTTTGAGCTGTCTACTAGCTTTCTCAGCTTATCACGCTCAACGCTCGATGCTCAACCTCAAATGCCCTACCCCGTCGCCGAAGATCAGAGGGTCGGGCCTCAACAACACACTGCTCGGCCTCGACCTTGTTTCACCCCATGTAGGGATCTTTTGCTATATCCTCGAGCGCACTAACGGTGGACCTTCTCACCAGATTAAGCTAGTCCTCGACCGCTGGGACATACAACCCTCCAGAAGTGAGGGGCCTATGATGTGGGTAAATAGTCTAGTACGATCAGAGACATCTGGTCCCCTCAAAATTTGCTCAACTCTGGTCATCAGGCTAAAGGATCCAACGGGTATTCTACTGGCTCAGGCCCACAGAAAAACAGGTCAACCTGGTCCATTAGGGTTAGGGCTCCCCCTCTCTCTATGCCTATAAATTCCTCACCCCATCCCCCTTTCTGTAGGTAATGACTCTTTCTTCACTGAAATCCTAACTCCGCTTTTTCCCCATTGACTGACTAGATCTTCAGAGGGCCTATCGCCGGAATCACACCAGTGTCTTTAAGCATTTTGCAGGTACTCAGGGCGGCCCGCTACCAATAGCACCCCCTCTCCAGCTTCAAACAAAATTCTCATCTCAGATCCAAATCTATGGTTGAGATTTGTCTCTCCCTCTACCAATAACAATAACACACATCTGTTGCTTCCACCTCTAAATCAGCAGAATCAAAGTCTATCTTGTGGAGCTAATTTGTAGGCTATAAATAACTTACGCCTTCATTAAAGTCAGATAATCAATCTTTTGCCACCAAAACTCTACCTTTTTTCTGAGTTATTGACAGATTTTCCCTGGGGCCAACCCCGCTGCATAGACTTTGAGCAGCCTCATCGAACGCCTTCAATCGAACAATTTTAGATTTGATATACGGTTCAGATTGTAAGTTATAACCTCAAAATCCAAACTCATCATCTGACTGCTCCCACACTGATAAAAGCAGCAAAAAATTTGCACCATTTGTAGGAAACTACATATTATCCTTTCCAATCAGATATCGCCGATAAAAGAAATCACTTTTCCTACCATGCCTCCTAGTGGGAAAAAGGTGGCAGCCACTAGCCGTCAAGTCGATATCTCTGTTCCTCTTCCTCCACTAGAGGAGCTCCTCACCAAGTTAGAAGTTATTGCCCCATCTGACCTCCCATCTCCAGGGCGATCCTTGTCCTAGAGAATTTCAAGTAGCTAGCCTTCGAGTCTTACAATGGCAAGTCTGAGCCTCTGAAGCGTTCCTTTGCAGAATGTTCTCTGCAGGGGGATCAGCACATGAATGATACTCACATCTGTTCCAAGGGTCCATCTTTCTGGCGATCAGCTCGATGAGCTTTTCCTCACCTACTTTGTCTATAGTTGGATGATTAAGAAGATGAGCGCTTCCTTCCTTGACTTAAAGTAAAGGGATGGGGAATCTCTTAAAGATTATGTCCGGCACATCATAGCCGAGTCTCGGTCTATCCCGACTCTCAACACAGTAGTAGCAGCAGCTGCCTTCAGGCACAATATCACCTACGGTGCCTTTAAAGCAGCTCTTACAAAGAAGCCTCATCGAGACTTCTCTGAACTCCTAAAAATGATTGAGAAGTGAATCCGAGTTGAAGAAGTTTTACATCTCCGAGACCAAAGTGAGCCTTCCTTCGGGAATAAATGAAGAAGTGAGTATGAGGAGGGGCCTAAGAAGTCCTTGAATTATGGGTTTAGTCAGCGTCGCCCTCGTGCAGTCCCTGTGTAATTGTAATGCCCCAAATTCCAAACACAGGTAATTCTTAGCAAAACATGATCTTTTACTTCAAATTCGTACAAATTTACAAGTAATTTTAAATCTTTTTATTACAACAGGTTCTTACAACAGCACAATGGAATTAAAATGAGTACAGTACAATTTACAATAATAAGAATTCTTTAATCTTGAAACTCCTCATCATAGTGACTTTAAGTCCATGCCAAGTCTAATCATGCAGCTAGAAAACTGTGGGCACGTCAGTTGCATACACCTGAAGCAATGCTATAATAAAGCGATCTTATTAACATAGCAATCACAAACTTGAATGCAGAAAGAGAAAATGTGACTATCCTAAACATGTCAGTCTATGAAATGAGCTTTGTAATACCCTGATTTTTCTAATATATGAAAGATTATTTATTTTTATATATGGTATGCATGTGTAGTATGTTGACTATTATTTTTAGCATGATGTGTAAGAGTATTTTTCCCTAAAGCCCAAATGTTAATGTGCTTATTTTTTCTTCTAAAATAATTATTTTTGGCCCAATTAATTTAAGCCCATGAACCTAATCTTTTCTTATTTTTTTCTATAACTTATATGTGTAACATCCCCTTTAAAGGACTTGTTTTATTGATGTACATTTCTTGTAGGGTGATTTGTGCATACACGTGTGGAGCACACCCCTTTGGTTGGCCGGATTTGGGTGAAGTAGTGGGTGGAGTTGTGGGTAGTTATGTGAGGTGTGGGTAGTTTTCACAACTCCCTAGTCCATCCTAGCCCTTAATCCATTAACCATCTACTAAATCCTAGCCCTCCATCTACTCCTTTTGGTGTATAAATACCCCCCCTCTCATCCATTATTGTTTACACTAAGATTATTTTATAAAGAGAATTATTGTGAGTGAGGTGTGTGTTGTTTGTGGAGATCGGGCTTCATCTGGAGATCTTCGGCAAGGAGCAAGGAGCAAGGAACAAGGAAGGTGCGTTGCATTGAGGAGCTTTTCTGGATTTCGATTATTTCGTCAATAAGGTGGGTGTTTCTCAGGACTTCTAATGTAGGAATTATACCATGAATATGATATTTGTTACCATGTTTCTGAAAAGTAAATTCAACATATTAGAATTTGCCTGAGTATGACTATGATGATGATTATGAAAGATCAATAGCGTAATAACGACACTGTAAATTAAGAATGATTTGGGTCTGTATAGTCGACTGCCAATGGGATGAGTCGACTGGTACGAGACGTATATTCTCATATTTTGATAGAAAGCTTCGTGATGTATATGTGTATGGACTAAAATGAAACAGAGATGCCAAGTTTGTATCTTCTATGTCGCATATGACTGAGAGGACATGAACATGTGGAAAGAAACTAGTGATATTAGAAAATTGAGATTGGGTCGGTATAGTCGACTGTCGATGGATAAGTCGACTGGTACGAGACATCCGTTACATATTTTGTTAGAAGGTTTTCGTTGACATACATGTGTACAATTAAAATGAAATAGTAAGGCTAAACTCATATTCTTTATGGTATACATGAATAAGGAGCCATGAGCCTGTGGAAAAAGAATTAGTGATGATTAACAAAATTGAAAAGAGTCTGTACAGTCGACTGATGATATGAGCAGCCGACTGATACATTGATTAAACTATAATTATTCCATGAATTCTATGAAACGAGATACTTACATCATGTTGAATAGTGTAAATACATGTTTAACATCACTTTGAAGGAAGGACAATGTTAGTTATTTTGGAATTTCATGTTGTTACTGAACAGTTAAGAAAATATGTAAGTATGAATATATATAGTGTAAATTGACACTATGATGCATGTGCAAGTAATGGCAGATGGGAAGATAATCCCTTAACTCGAAAATGTACTGTTAAGACCCTGAACAGATGACTGGTCTGAGGACAGTCGACTGTCATGTGAATGATATTAAGAATATAGAAAGTTTCGGTACAGCCGACTGGCCATGTGTAGCAGTCGACTCTCCCGAGCAGTTGTGAAGAACTTGAATCGACTGGACAAGTCGACTGGACCTTCCCCAAGTCGACTGTCCAGAGTACATTTTGATGTTTCAGAATTTGATTTAATTGCTATTTATTTTGAAGATTGTGAGCTTTATGGCTGTTGTTGGATAAATTCTACTTGTTGTACATGAAACGAATCATAGTTTGAATTGAGAAATTCACATGAAATGAATCATAGTTTTGGATTGGGAATTTCATGAATATAAAAGTTAAGAACATGATATGCTGAGGCAATGAAAAATGAATTCATGAGTTAGAAATGCTCAAATTGGAAGTTGTGAATTGTAAATTGAAACCAAGAGTAGCTAAGTCTCCCCCGGCAGTGGAAATGAAATGAAATGAGAATTGAAAAGAAGACCAAGGTTGGTCATGTGTACATGAAATGAATAAGTCCGGTTTGGTGGAGAGGTTAACTCTAGAGCTTTGATTTGTATTCATGATTCTAATGATCTTAGTACATAGTGAAGATGTGATGAAAGTGAAAGAAAAACATAAGTATGAGAACTAGAGTTTACGGTGCCGGTGTGTGAGCCGCAAAATGCATGCTTGATGAGTCAAGACACGTGCTTGTACTCATAGATCATCTAGGATACTCACTGTAATTACAGAAGTAGATTAAGTCATGGCGAGAGATTGAACCCTACAAAAATGAAGAACGATTAAGAGGCTTGCCCTCGGACCTATGTAGTATGGGATGCATAGAATCCGAACAAGTGCGCATTAGTGTCATGTAAATTAAGTAATTGCATTAAGGATTAAGTGCACGATCACGACACGACATCATTAAGATTTTCCCCTTTACTTTAATTGTGATGTGAACAAGTTTTGTGATCTGTTAAGAAATGAGATTCGTTATACTATTTCTGGCATAGAGAGGATGGCCATGTATAATTATCGTCGGTTGAATAAACTGACGTACCCACAGTTTTGTATGCAGGATAAATTACATATTAAAGAGGAATGGATGCATAAAGATTTTACCATGTTGTTGTACATTTATGAAAATGTTGTATATTTTTACTTCCGCTATGCAAATGAAAAGTGTAAAATATGATGTAAACTCTGATGTAAAGTGAAAAGTTTAAATTCCTTGTAAAATTGTACTAAAGAAAGTGAAAAGATCCTGTAGAACATCTCGAATTTAGTGTATTTGGGATTCGGGGCATTACAGAGTGGTATCAGAGCCACGCTTTCTACGCTTTCTACGCTTTCACACTTGTACAAATTTATAAGGAACGACACCCTAGAAGTGGACATTAGAGTGTGTGTCTGAGTTTGGAGATTTAAATGTAAGTGACTTACATTTGTGTTGCTCTATGACTTATGCTTCTTCCTCTTTATTCTAAGATGGCTGATCACTTCGACCCTGCTGGAGGCGACGACTGGCATATTATTGAGGAAGAGTACCATCCTGGACAGGCTGATTCTGAGGACGAGTATCACCCTGGGTAAGCAGATTCTGATGAAGAGGAGTGGCCTGAATCTCGAGAGATTACCCCACCTCCGGACTCGTCTGACGATTCTTCTTTCGATGAAGAAGAGGGACCAGCTCTGAGTAGCATTGTGGCTTCTCTTCAGAGGCAGGTGGAAACCCTGAAAGAGAGAGTCGGATTGTTGGAGGCTCAACTGGCGAAGCGAAAGGACGACTTTTCAATTCTCAGTCATCGAGTTTGGGAACTTGAGAAGAGAAAGAACCTGACAGATGTGCTGAAGGATGAAGTTGAAGACCTACGAGAAGAACTTCGAGCAGCAAAGAGGACCCGTAGGAGTTAGATTATTGTAGCTTCTATTTTCTTCCTTTCTGATGTCAAAAAAATGTTTTTAATTCGAATGTATAAACTTTGGAATTCAATGAAATGCAAGTTGATTTAAGTTCTTGTCTTATACTTCGAAGTTAATGGATCTTTTGCATCAGAATATGTCGAGAAGAGGAGCTAGGAGTGGGGAAGGTTTGGATCTGGAGACTGAGCTTGCAAGGGTCTACCAAACGCTGAATGCAGTGGCTATGAACCAAGGAAGGGGGCCGGTGAATCCAGTGCCCGAGGCGATTAAGCTAGTGGAATCATTCAAGAGAATGAAACCACCTGTATTCGAGGGAAAGTCAGACCCAGATGCGGCTGACAACTGGATCCATCAAGTGGAGACAATCTTTGAGGTGTTGTAGGCACCGGAAGGCAGCAAGGTCAAATTGGCGACTTTGCAACTGGAGAAGGATGCGGCTGTTTGGTGGCAGTCGATGAAGAGGACCATGGTAGGCATGTTCTTGGCTGGGAGGAATTTCTAGAAGAATTCCGCAGTCATTATTTTCCCTCCGATGTTCAAGAGAAGGCAATGGAGTTTCTGTCACTTCAGCAAGGCAGCATGTCAGTGAGGGAGTATGAGACTAAGTTTACTCAGCTCTCCAGGTATGCTCCAGAACTGGTGATGGATGAGGCGAAGAAGGCCCGTAAGTTTGAGCATGGACTGAGACCAAGCTTGAGATCCCGGATGATACCTCTTGGTATCAGGCGATTTGACAAGTTGGTCAAGAGGGCGGCAGCGACGGAGGCAGATATGGAGCAGTTCTATGTTGTTCAGAACCGGAAGAACAACTGGCAGTCCGGGAAGAGGCCCGCCAATTTTGGGAGTTTCAAGGGCCAACCATCTGCACAGAGGTTCAAACCGACAGGGGCGAACGCTATTAGTGTGGCTGGAGGACTCGGGAGCAATGTGGTGAGACCTTCTACAGTCACTTGCTACAACTGTGGTGAGATGGGACATTACAAATCTCAATGTCTCAAACCATGGGCTGGCAATCACAATGTGCCAATACAGCAGACTGGGAAGAGGCCGTACCAACCAGGGCGAGTATTTGTCTTGACGGAAGCTGATGCTGAGGAAGCAGATCAGGTCATCTCTGGTACGAGGGCTGATGTTTAGTGGTTTTTGTCATTTCTTCTTCCCGCTCATATTGTGAAACTGTTATGTAATGGTGTGTATTATGTAACAGGCGAACTCTATCTTAATGGAATGAAAGCTGTTGTATTGTTCGATACTGGATCCTCTCATACTTTTGTGTCTCCTAAGTTTGCTAAAGTGTTGGGAGTTGAACCGAAGATTTTTCCAGGCAAGATCTTAGCAGTAGCTACTCCATCCGGGAAAACTTTGACCACTGATCGGTATTACGCTGATTGCGAGATTGTGATTGGAGATCGAGTCTTTGGCATTGATCTGATCGAGCTGACTATCTTGGGAGTCGATGTTATCATTGGCATTGATTGGATGTCGGTGTACAGTGCAAGCATCGAGTGCAAGACCAAGACGGTGACAGTGAAGGCTCCAGGAGGACCTGAAGTCAATTTCCAAGGGAAGCAGAAGTGTTCTAATCTGGTGGCAACTATCCACAAGGAAGAGACTCCTGTGGAATTGCAAGGAATTCCTGTGGCTCGGGACTATCCGACTGTGTTCTTAGAAGATTTTCCTGGGTTACCTCCATATCGTGATGTAGAGTTCAGCATCACTGTTCAACCGGGAAGTGCACCCATTTCTAAGGCACCGTACAGGATGGCTCCAGTAGAACAGGATGAGGTGAAACGGCAGATTGAGGAACTGTTGGAGAAAGGCTTTATTCAACCTAGTGCGTTACCTTGGGGAGCACCAGTGCTTTTGGTAAAGAAGAAGGATGGATCGATGAGAATGTGTATCGATTACCGAGAGCTGAATAAGGTCACTGTTCAGAATAAGTATCCTATTCCTCGAATTGATGATTTGTTCGATCGTCTACAAGGAGCAGCTGTATTCTCCAAAATAGATCTTTGATCAGGATATCACCAAGTGCGAGTGAAAGCTGAAGATGTGCATAAAACTGCATTTAGAACTCGGCATGGGCATTACGAATTCTTAGTTATGCCATTTGGAGTGACGAATGCACCCACAATCTTCATGGATTTGATGAACAGAGTTCTGAGGCCGTTCATTGATTCTTTCGTCATGGTGTTTATCGACGATATTCTCGTGTACTCCAAGTCAGAGGCGGAGCACACCAAGCATCTGGCAGCAGTTTTGCAGAAGTTGGAAGAGCAGAAGTTGTATGCCAAGTTATCCAAGTGTGATTTCTGAAAATCTGAAGTGGCATTCCCAGGTCACATCCTTTCTAAGGAGGGAGTGGCAACTGACCCTCAGAAGATAGAGGCAGTGAGAGATTGGGCTAGGCCTACTACAGTGAAGGAAGTCAGAAGTTTTCTTGGGATGACTGGATACTACCGGAGATTCATTCAAGGTTATGCTCAGATAGTTGTACCGCTTACTGGACTGACCAAGAAGAATGTGAGCTTCAAGTGGACTGAGCAATGTGAGGCGAGCTTTCAGGAGTTGAAGGATAGACTGACTACTGCACCTATTTTGGCTCTTCCTAGAGCAGGTGTTGAGTATGATGTCTATAGCGATGCTTCACATCGTGGGCTTGGTTGTGTCTTAATGCAAGAAGGTAGAGTAATCGCTTATGGGTCTAGGCAACTACGACCACATGAGAAGAATTATCCGACTCATGATCTGGAGTTGGCTGTGATTATCTTTGCCCTGAAGCAATGGTGGCACTACGTGTACGGTGAGAAGTTGAATATGTACACAGACCACAAGAGCTTGAAGTATATATATCAGCAGAGGGATCTGAATCTGAGGCAACGGAGATGGTTGAAAGTGCTCGAGGACATGTGACCTGAGATCAAGTATCATCCTCGAAAAGCTAATGTTGTGGCTGATGCACTTAGTCGCAAGAGCAGTTTAGCCAGTTTGATTACAACTCAGAGGCATCTGATTGAGGAGTTGGATCGAGCAGGTATTGAGGTTGTCTTGCAAGGATTGGGAGCATCTTTGGCTCAGTTGAGGCTTCAGCCTACACTGAATGCAAGGATCATTGCAAGTCAGGAGGTTGATGCTGATATCTTGGAAATGAAGGAGCAGGTTAGTGCTGGCAGGTTGCCCAGATTTCAAATCAAGGATGAAGTGCTGTGGTTCAGAGATAGGCTATGTGTTCCAAATCAGGCGGACCTGAAAGAGAGTATTCTTCAGGAGGCACATGCTACTCTTTTGTCGGTACATCCTGGAAGTACTAAGATGTACAAGGACATCAAACAGCATTTCTGGTGGTCAGGTTTGAAGCGGGATGTGGCTGAATTTGTTGCGAAGTGTGAGGTTTATCAGCAAGTCAAAGCCGAAAATCAGAGACCCGGAGGTCTATTACAGCCGTTACCTATTCCGGAATGGAAGTGGGATAACATCAGTATGGATTTCATCACGGGATTGCCTAAGAGTCCTAAAGGCAATGATGCAATTTGGGTTATAGTCGATCGACTGACCAAGTCCGCTCACTTTTTGGCGATGAAACTCACTGCTTCGATGGACAAGTTAGCTGAGATGTATGTTGGTGAGATTGTCCGACTTCATGGTGTTCCCTCAACTATTGTGTCTGATGGGGATGCGCGGTTTACTTCGCATTTCTGGAGGAGTCTTCAGATAGCTTTGGGTACCAAGACAGATTTCAGCACTGCTTTTTATCTGAAAACCGAATGGCAGACCGAGAGAGTCAACCGTATTCTTAAGGATATGCTTCGGTGTTGTATACTAGACTTTGGAGGCAGTTGGAAAAGGTATTTACCTTTGGTAGAGTTTGCCTACAACAACAGTTTTCAGGCTAGCATCAGAATGGCACCGTACGAAGCTTTGTATGGCAGAAAGTGCAGGACTCCTGTTTGTTGGTATGAAGTTGGGAAGCGTCAGTTTTTTGGTCCTGAGCTTGTACAGCAAACTTCTGAGAAGATTGATCTGATCAGAAAAAGGTTGGTGGAAGCTCAGAGCAGGCAGAAAAGCTATGCAGACAACCGGAGAAGGGACCTTGAGTTTGAGGTTGGTGACTTCGTCTTTCTGAAGGTATCACCCAGTAAAGGTGTGTTTCGGTTTGGCAAAGGCGGGAAGTTAGCCCCGAGGTTTATAGGCCCATACAAGATATTGAAAAGGATCGGAAAAACTGCTTACCGGCTTGAATTACCGGAAGAGTTATCTCAGGTGCACAATGTCTTCCATGTGTCTATGCCGAGAGGTTATATTCCAGATTCGAGTCATCACTTGCCTGAAGTGCCGGAAGGTTTGCAGTTGGATCTGAATTACATCGAGTCTCCTGTAGAGATTGTTGACCGTAGGGAGAAAGTCTTGAGGAATAAGACGATACCGATGGTCAAGGTGGTCTGGAGAAACCATTTGGTTGAAGAGGCTACTTGGGAATCTGAGGAGAGGATGTTGAAGGACTATCCTGAGCTTTTTGCTTGATTGTATCTTTGTATTCTTTTGTTCTTGTGTTGTATTGCATCTTTGTTTTCTCGCTCTTGACTGTAGTTCCGGAGACGGAACTATTCTAAGGAGGGAGTGATGTAATACCCTGATTTTTCTAATATATGAAAGATTATTTATTTTTATATATGGTATGCATGTGTAGTATGTTGACTATTATTTTTAGCATGATGTGTAAGAGTATTTTTCCCTAAAGCCCAAATGTTAATGTGCTTATTTTTTCTTCTAAAATAATTATTTTTGGCCCAATTAATTTAAGTCCATGAACCTAATCTTTTCTTTCTTTTTTCTATAACTTGTATGTGTAACATCCCTTTTAAAGGACTTGTTATATTGATGTACATTTCTTGTAGGGTGATTTGTGCATACACGTGCATGTTGCATACACGTGTGGAGCACACCCCTTTGGTTGGCCGGATTTGGGTGAAGTAGTGGGTGGAGTTGTGGGTAGTTATGTGAGGTGTGGGTAGTTTTCACAACTCCCTAGTCCATCCTAGCCCTTGATCCATTAACCATCTACTAAATCCTAGCCCTCCATCTACTCCTTTTGGCGTATAAATACCCCCCCTCTCATCCATTGTTGTTTACACTAAGATTATTTTATAAAGAGAATTACTGTGAGTGAGGTGTGTGTGTTGTTTGTGGAGATCGGGCTTCATCTGGAGATCTTCGGCAAGGAGCAAGGAGCAAGGAACAAGGAAGGTGTGTTGCATTGAGGAGCTTTTCTGAATTTCGATTATTTCGTCAATAAGGTGGGTGTTTCTCAGGACTTCTAATGTAGGAATTATACCATGATTAAGATATTTGTTACCATATTTCTGAAAAGTAAATTCAACATATTAGAATTTGCCTGAGTATGACTATGATGATGATTATGAAAGATCAATAGCGTAATAACGACACTGTAAATTAAGAATGATTTGGGTCTGTATAGTCGACTGCCAATGGGATGAGTCGACTGGTACGAGACGTATATTCTCATATTTTGATAGAAAGCTTCGTGATGTATATGTGTATGGACTAAAATGAAACAGAGAAGCCAAGTTTGTATCTTCTATGTCGCATATGACTGAGAGGACATGAACATGTGGAAAGAAACTAGTGATATTAGAAAATTGAGATTGGGTCGGTATAGTCGACTGTCGATGGATAAGTCGACTGGTACGAGACATCCGTTACATATTTTGTTAGAAGGTTTTCGTTGACATACATGTGTACAATTAAAATGAAATAGTAAGGCTAAACTCATATTCTTCATGGTATACATGAATGAGGAGCCATGAGCCTGCGGAAAAAGAACTAGTGATGATTAACAAAATTGAAAAGAGTCTGTACAGTCGACTGATGATATGAGCAGCCGACTGATACATTGATTAAACTATAATTATTCCATGAATTCTATGAAACGAGATACTTACATCATGTTGAATAGTGTAAATGCATGTTTAACATCACTTTGAAGGAAGGACAATGTTAGTTATTTTGGAATTTCATGTTGTTACTGAACAGTTAAGAAAATATGTAAGTATGAATATATATAGTGTAAATTGACACTATGATGCATGTGCAAGTAATGGCAGATGGGAAGATAATCCCTTAACTCGAAAATGTACTGTTAAGACCCTGAACAGACGACTGGTCTGAGGACAGTCGACTGTCATGTGAATGATATTAAGAATATAGAAAGTTTCGGTACAGCCGACTGGCCATGTGTAGCAGTCGACTCTCCCGAGCAGTTGTGAAGAACTTGAATCGACTGGACAAGTCGACTGGACCTTCTCCAAGTCGACTGTCCAGAGTACATTTTGATGTTTCAGAATTTGATTTAATTGCTATTTATTTTGAAGATTGTGAGCTTTATGGCTGTTGTTGGATAAATTCTACTTTGTTGCTGTACATGAAACGAATCATAGTTTGAATTGAGAAATTCACATGAAATGAAAATAGTTTTGGATTGGGAATTACATGAATATAAAGGTTAAGAACATGATATGCTGAGGCAATGAAAAATGAATTCATGAGTTAGAAATGCTCAAATTGGAAGTTGTGAATTATAAATTGAAACCAAGAGTAGCTAAGTCTCCCCCGGCAGTGGAAATGAAATGAAATGAGAATTGAAAAGAAGACCAAGGTTGGTCATGTGTAAATGAAATGAATAAGTCCGGTTTGGTGGAGAGGCTAACTCTAGAGCTTTGATTTGTATTCATGATTCTAATGATCTTAGTACATAGTGAAGATGTGATGAAAGTGAGAGAAAAACATAAGTGTGAGAACTAGAGTTTACGGTGCGGGTGTGTGAGCCGCAGAATGCATGCTTGATGAGTCAAGACATGGCGTGGGGTTCCCCTCCAGGGTCCAGGACACGTGCTTATACTCATAGATCATCTAGGATACTCACTGTAATTACAGAAGTAGATTAAGTCATGGCGAGGGATTGAACCCTACAAAAATGAAGAACGATTAAGAGGCTTGCCCTCGGACCTATATAGTATGGGATGCATAGAATCCGAACAAGTGCGCATTAGTGTCATGTAAATTAAGTAATTGCATTAAGGATTAAGTGCACGATCACGACACGACATCATTAAGATTTTCCCTTTACTTTAATTGTGATGTGAACAAGTTTTGTAATCTGTTAAGAAATGAGATTCGTTATACTGTTTCTGGCATAGAGATGATGGCCATGTATAATTATCGTCGGTTGAATAAACTGACGTACCCACAGTTTTGTATGCAGGATAAATTACATGTTAAAGAGGAATTGATGCATAAAGATTTTACCATGTTGTTGTACATTTATGAAAATGTTGTATATTTTTACTTCCGCTGTGCAAATGAAAAGTGTAAAATATGATGTAAACTCTGATGTAAAGTGAAAAGTTTAAATTCCTTGTAAAATTGTACTGAAGAAAGTGAAAAGATCCTGTAGAACATCTCGAATTCAGTGTATTTAGGATTCGGGGCGTTACAAGCTTAATGCCTAATGCAGACTTTACACTACGTTGACACTAATGCATACTTGTTCGGATTCTATGCATCCCATACTACATAGGTCCGAGGGAAAGCACCTACATACTCCACATTATAGGGTTAAATCCCTTACCATGCAACCTACTACCATGACTACTACAAGATTTAGATACTCTGCAAGTATTGGTTCTCGCTCGGAATACTGGAGATCAATCCCGCTCCGTGGATCAATCTGTGGCCTATTTCATCCATCATCCGAAATACTGGGGATTGTCTCACTCCGCGAGTCATTCTGGAAACCTCATCGCACAAATGCCCCATGAGCGTCGCTCTCATCCCGGAATACTGGAGATCAATCCCGCTCCGTGGATCATTATGTGGCCTGTATCATCCATCATCCCGAAATACTAGGGACTGTCTCACTCCGCGGATCATTCTGGAGTCCACTCACGTTTGCTCTTGTTTCATCATATATCCAACTAGTGCATGTCCTTTAGTTTAAATTATAGTTATTAAGACCTAGAGTTCGCTTACCCACTAGGCTAAAACAAAAGAATGAGAGAGTTAGCCCACACTGGTTACTCCTCAAGAGAAAGTCAATCCACACTGGTTACTTCTTGTAATACCCCATATGAGATGGGCCTTCATGGTGGGCTTCATGGTGGGCTTAGTAATTAATTCATGGTTAGATGGGCCTTTAGATTTGGTAGTGTGTGTATAGAGCATATAGAAAGGATGAATTAATTACTATGGGGCCATGGTGTTCATGGTAGGTAGTCCCACATGGAAGGTGATTTAGGATGTGTGTGTATATATTAGGAAGCCTATGATCAAGAGGCACCAACTAGTCATGACACCTTTTGAGAGGCAGCCTGTGGTGGGCAGTTGTTAGAATTTGTTTGAGCGAGGTCTGGGGCGATACAAATGGTATCAGAGCCGACTTTCGACACCGATTGTGTGTAAGAGTGGGTGAGATATATGCCTGGCTGAGGACAGTACGTTGGTAGAGAGACCAGGAGCAGTACGCTAGTAGGGTACCCCACTCCTCATCGGCTAGAAAAGCGATCCTCTATCAACTTGCGGGTCCCGAGCTCAGTGAGGACGCTGAGTTCTTAAGGTGGGGTGTATGTAATACCCCATATGAGATGGGCCTTCATGGAGGGCTTCATGGTGGGCTTAGGAATTAATTCATGATTAGATGGGCCTATAGATTTGTTAGTGTGTACAGAGCCTATACAAAGAATTAATTAATTACTATGGGGCCATGGTGTTCATGGTAGGTGGTGGTGACTTAGTCCCACATGGAAGGTGATTTAGGATTGTGTGTATATATTAGGAAGCCTATGATCAAGAGGCACCAACTAATCATGACACCTTTTAAGAGGCAGCTTGTGGTGGGCAGTTATTAGAATTTGTTTGAGCGAGGCCCGGGGCGTTACACTTCTCAAATTCCATGTATTACAACTACCAGTATTTTGGGTCTCGCTCACTCTAGAACAAATAATTGTCGCAAAAGAGACCACATAGGTTACATCTGACCTCATCATAAACATCTCATTCATTATTCATCTTTTAACTTCTTTTATCCATTCTCTTTGTTATTATCAATCCTGAAGTAACCAACTTCAATGTTCCATGACGATTGAATCAATAAAAACAATGCTTGTAGACAACCCCCAACTATTCACTTTAACAGTATTTAATGCCTTTTTAGAACTTGTCGTATATTTCTATTTTCCAAATACATTTCTTAATGTATTAATTCTTTAAGATTAAAATGACTAGAAATTCTGTATTTCAATCTCATAATTATATTTTTATCCCATTATAATCCATCTCAACCATTTTCTTAAATCAATGGATTAATATCCATGTAATTTCTCACAAATGAGTTCTAAATTTATATTCTTCAACCAACCCTTAAATATTTTTAATCAAGTACAATTCCCTTAGAAGTTGAATTCAAAAACTCATCTAATACATTATTTAATATGAATATCATCTTTAATTCCTAAAAATATATCTTAGAATAGTGTGAAATTATTTCCAAAGGTTCTAATAATATTCTAAAATATTTCTATAAAATTTTCCCAATTTTTAAAACATGAGAAACCATAAAATAAAAATAAAAACCCAAAATGTGTATAACCGGGTTCGAACACAGGACCAACAGTAATGCCCAAATCGCACTCACTGGTTAGTGATAATAAAGCACCCCAGTTCCTTAAATACTTCTTCCACTGTTACTCTATAAAAATCAAATTTTGTAAAAAGAAACAGAGCCTCCCAAGACTCGAACCCACGACCATTGGGCATTGTTCACAGCAAAACCCATGCCAAGACCCAGTACGCCCAAGGCCGATCTCTGATTATATAGGGATTAAAATCCTTTTATTTCGATTCTCTGTTTCCAAATATTTTTTAACAAAATTTATTGATTTTGAATTTGATTTGTATTATCATTTCTAATCACTTCCAGAATTTAATTTTCCCAAAATTATATGCATTTGCACCAAGATAAAATCTTATAATTATTTATTCTCCAAATATAAATAAATCCAACTCCCAATTTGTATAATTTGCTCATATTTCTATAATTGGAATTGTATCAATTATTACCCCTTATCCAACTAGATTCTTGAGAAACGTTACACTATTATAATGCATTTAATACCAATGGGTTCTTTTTATAAAATTCTCACCATCTAAGAAATTATAAATACTACTACACATACATTAATCCAAATTATCTACTACATAATTACTTTAGCATGTACTAATTAGATTTCTAGGGGATCTCTCCCTACATAAAACTCATTAATTACCATTTTCACATCTTTTGACCAACATGAACATTTGTTAACAAAACACATCTACTCAATCACACATTAATTATACTAACAATGCACAATCTACATTCTAGATTACTTGCACATTCAACACATCAAATTATATTTAGCAACTACTCATGGTAAAATTAAGCACTCACAATCTACAAAATTAGAAGGTAATAAGAACACCCACCTAGTTGACGAAATCCTTAGCAAAATGAACTCCTAAAGCTCTCCAATCCTCCTCTTCCAAAATCCCGAGCCCCAAAATAAAACCCATAGCAAGAAGAGTGTGACAATGATTTTTTTTTTTTTTTTTTTTGAAATCGTCGGGTGGGGTGGGGATATTAAAAGGGAAAGAAAATAGGGGGGTTTTGTTAACTACCCACTAAGTCACCCACTAATCCATTCCTAGAATCATTCATATGCATTCAACTTCATTTCTATCTCAAGGCTATTAACCGGCCAATTTATAGGTGGGCAAAACCCGGGTTTGAGAAAACTTGTGTGTATGCACATGCTATGCACACACAAAAATATTTCAGAATTTTACTTCATAAAATAGACATGTTACTTAATTTAACATGAATTTAACAAAAGTTAGTTTAAATTAATAAAAGTTTCATGCAAAAATAAACATACATACTTCATAACTTTTATTTTGAAAAAGAATACAACCAACACGTGCATCGCAAGTAAAATAAATATTCAAACACGAAATAGATTTTATCAATGGGAAAATATTTATAAATAATCGGAATACACATATGAAAAATATATTTCATTAATTCTCTACACACAACAATGTATTCAACACGCGCCTAGAAAACACGTACATCGTATGTATAAAAATAGATATTTGAGTCAAATGAGGAGAAAAATGAATTTCGATTTATAAAATGATTTTGAGAATGTAATAAAATAAATAATTGTGACACATAGAAAATATTACATGTAACGGTAGAATATACGTAATCGACACGTGTATCGAAAGCATGTGAAATACACGTAAAAATACAAAGATTGAAAAATTATATTTGGGTTGGCTCAAATAGGATAAGAATGAATTTTGAGAAGATAGAAAATATATAAATAGTCAAAATACAAAATACGTATGATATTTATTTTAAAATATGTTACGGTTAATACTCGTAACAGTACAAAATATATGTGCGTAACAAGCGAGGGGCAAAATTATCATAACTCAATTTTGCAGGGTGTTACAGTAATACCTTTAGATATACATTGTCCCATATTGGTTGGAAAGTGGGGTATGAGTTATTATATATTAGATTGCCAATGATCCAAGAGCACCTACTAAGGTATAGCACTTTTGGTGAGGATGTGCCCAATGGCGAGGTGGTGGTTAGGTTCTATAAGGCGAGTAGACACGTGCTGGTGTGCAGGCTGATGAGCAGGCCCAGAGCATTACAAATGGTATCAGAGCCAACTTTCGACACCGATGGTGGTGCCACAATGGATGTACACACTAATAGGGACAGGGACAGTACACTGACAGTGAGGCTAGGGTAATACGATGGCATGTTCACGGTAATAGCATCCATGTGGATCACATCGGCTAGAAAGGAGATCATTGATTGGATGTGAGTCCCGAGCTTAGTGAGGTTGCTAAGTCCAAAGGAGGAGTGATTGTAATACCCCTAGATATACATAGTCCCATATTGGTTGGGAAATGGGGTATAAGTTATTATATATTAGATTGCCAAGGGTCCAAGAATTCCTACTAAGCTATATCATTTTTGGTGAGGTTTTGACCTGTGGTGGGGCCATGGTTAGATTCTGTAAGGCACGTAGATGTGTGTAGGAGTGCAGACTTCTGAGCGGGCCCAGGTCGTTAGACCCTCACATTGAAAAGTTCACCCCTCTCAATGCCAACATATTGATAGTATTTAGGGAAATCAAAGGAGATGGACTACTCTGCCCCTTCCTAAGATGAACATAGCAAAAAGTAAAAGAAGGTATCAGAATCGGTGTTGCCGATTCCACCAGGACCACAAGCATGAACACAGAGAAATGTTGCGACCTCAAAGAAGAGACCAAAACACGTATTCGCTGTGGTTACATCTCGAAGTATAAGCTCAAGTTGTAACATCCTGAATTTTCAAATAATTAAATATAAAATTTTTCATTTGTTTTCACGTGTTTCGCACGTGCAAATTAATGTGTGTTTTTTGGCATTAAAAATTATTTTAATGACATGAACAAACATTTTCATTCTCTTTTAAAAAGCCTATTATTATTTATTATTAATTCTTAGGCCTAATAGCTTAATTAGAGCCCACCAAAAATTAATTAATTACTTAATTAAGAACCCATGGATTTTAGCCTACCTAACTAGCCAATTAATTAATTCTATTATTAATTAAAACAACTTGTATGGTAGACATGATCATGTAACAAATTAATTAATAAATAAATGAACAAACAACTAGGTGTGCATGTAAGGACACGTGCATTGCACATGCACGTGCAATGGGACAAGAGAGGGAGGCCGGCCTATGCATGGAGTGGGAGAGTGAGAGAGTAGAGAGTTGGTTGCTCACTAGTGGGTAGTTCTGCTAACTCCCAAGTGCATCTTAGCCCTTCAACCAAACTCATCTCAACCCTTCATTTATTCTTGAGATGTGTATAAATACCCCTCCCTTGTCACTCTTATCATTTGCACTTAGAAATTTTAAAGAGAAAGAGAAAGAAAAGGCATTGTGAGAAAAAGACTGAGTGTGGAAAAAATGTGTGAGAGAAAGAGAGAGAGTGTGTGCTCTTGTTCATTGGAGGCCGACATAGGATCAAGGAGGAGAAGGCTCGGGTTCTTGCATAGCTAGGAGGGGAGGCTCGGAATTTTGCACAAGTTTGGAGGAGAAGAGAAGGCAATCGTGCTTTCAAAGAGTTTTCTTTAGGAGTTTTCATTGTTTCTCCAAAGAGGTGGGCGATTTCTCTACTTCTAATGTAGTTACCATGCTAGGAAATTAATTTCATGAATATGCTAGAGAAACTAGTAAAATTGTCCAAGTGATTGCTAAAAAAGATTAGTAGGAAAAAAAATTCTTGATTGAATTAGTGGCTTAAAACTCATCATGGTGTCTTATTAATATAACTCATGCTAGAATATCTAATTTTATGAACCATGCTAGTGTGATGATTTTGTTTAAATGAATGGCTTAGTTGTATATTGAGATGAATAGATATTGTTTAGTTGTAGATTGAGATGAATGGATATTGTCATGTTTAGTTGATAAATGGATAAATTGTTGTTATATAATGTTGATGTGGTAAAAAAAAATTGCTAGACTCTTGTAGAATTGAAAGAGAAGCAAGAACCTACTTTTAGTGGATTTATATTGGTGTTGTTGAGAAGGAACTATAGTTTTATTTCAAAGTCAATGAGGTATTCTTTAAATAAAAATTATAAAGACAACTTATTTTAAGGTCACAATTAAGAGTTTTAATTGCTGTTATACTGTATTTTTTAGGAAAATTTTTTAGAAAAAGTTTGATTTTGAGAGATAAAAGTTTATTGAGAAATTGAAATTTGGTAAAGGAGATTTACAAACGGATAGAATATATAAAGCCATTTCGAATCCTCTTTATAACAGAAAATGGATTTGGGTATACTGGCTTTCGGAGTGGAGTAAGGGCGCTGTGTACAGTAACCGTATTCATGGGTATGAGTCTTGGAGAGGCTCTGTTTTTATTAAAATTTGATTTTTACTAAACTACTGAAGACCAGTACTTAAGACTCAGAGTCTAGCTTTAATTGCTATCCACTATTTGGCTTCTTGGAATTCGAGTGCGGTTTGGGTCGGTTACTGTAGCTAGGCGGGGGGTTTGGTATTGGGTTCGAATCCGACCTCTGCCCTTTTATTGTGTTTTTTTTATAATTTTTTTAAGATATTCATGTATGGGTATATTCTTGGGTTTTAAGAGTAATAAAAATTGGGAAAAAATTCTATTGTTCTCCAAATATTATCTAGACTTTATAAAAAATAATTCTACAATATTTTTTGTCACGCCCCGCTTCCCAAAATACGGAAATACGAGTGCATGACGAAGCCCAGCGAATGATCTTAACATCATTCATAAGCTGTAGGATCGACTCAGCATCACAACAATAATATAACAAGAGAGATATATATAACCAAGCATGCATGAATAATTTATTAGCAACAGAAACGACTGAATATAATAAAACATCCAAATAGTTTCAAGTCTGAATCAAGTTAAATTCGGGAACAACAACCCTGTTACAAGTTCTCAAATTTCAAGAAATAATAATCCAAAAATAAACAAATAATGCAGGAAGTAAATATTCTGATCAAGTTCTTCTCCACTTGAAGGCTAGAACCTTTGCTCACCAATTCCAGCGGGTAGCTCGTCTCCAAAGTCTGTTTAATAAATATAAACAGGGAAACAAAGGGGAAACAAGAGAAAATGCCCTTAGTGCAAGCTAGGGCCACAAATAGTGAAAACAAGTACAAGCAAGGGAAACAAGAATTGGAATTCAAAATGTAACAGAGTTATAAGAAGTAGTGGACAAATTCAAGAACTAGCTAGCAAGAGGGAACATCTCAATAACTAGGTTGGATACCAACTGCTAGTGGTGAAACACATGCCAGGTGCACCTATAGGGTTATTTTATATCAAGCGCCAAATCTCAAGTCTATTGTCATGTGTTATTTAAATTTCAGGTCTCAAATGTCAAGTTGTCAAGTTCAAGTATCAAGTTGTCTAGTTCAAGTTATCAAGTTCAAGTCTAGTTCAAGTTATCAAGTTCAAGTCTTGTGGTGATTACTACCTAGGTAGCACGACATGCATCCATACTTTTACTACATGGTTGCTACAGTCAAACCAGTTACGTTTAGACCTAGTAATGGAGTCTATTGGGCGGCGTACTCAGGTATCAAGTATCAAGCAAGTCATGGTTCATGAATCGGAAAATAAACAACAAGTTCACGAAAGCAAGTTCGCGAATCCAATAACAAGTTCAAGAACCGCACAATGGGTTCATGAATCAAACAAGTTCATGAGCCAAGTAAATGACTCCATGAATTGAACAAGATACAACAAGTTCATGAACCAAGTATTTGGGAAACACGGGCCCCCTTCCGAGTACACTTACCTATATTGTCCACTCTATAGTCTTTCCCAAAACCCCGGCTTGTTACTTTTATTAATTCTTATCAAGCAAGCATACATGTGTAAAATGTTGTAATTTAATTCTAGGAAAAATTGGGGATGTCCTATATGGAGTCCAGCAGCTACATATAAAATTTCGTGTCAAACGCTCGCTGTTTACACAGCTAAACTAATTTGCAAAGTAAATGTATACAGCAGTTTTGCAAAACTGCGTACACTGACACAGCTGCAGTATAACTGCCATAACTCCTAGACTGTAACTCTGAATTCAAAACTTTCGGAATCTATCGATATCTACACATCCAGATCTTCAATTCCTATTCAGGGATCGGGCCCAGATTCAAATGATAAATGGGTCGAAATAGCAAAAGAAGATTCAGGACAGCAACATGAGGGGATAACTTACTAGTTTAGATTTCAGGGAAATTTGTTATTAGGCGTCTAAATTATTGTGTGATATAAATACATGATATTGGTGGTCCAAACAGCAAATAATAAATGTTTTTCAAGTTATAGGGTTGCAAGTTCGTCAAATATTAAGTGTAACATGTGTCTACGAATTTAGGGCTCCTAAATTCATAAGCCTATGTGTTCATGTGCTCAAGGGGTAAAAGAGTCCAATAATTATAAATTAAATACAAGAAAATTTTGTAACTCTTAGAATTGTCAATTTGGAGGTTCAATATTGATCTACAATGATATTCAAGGAGGAGTCACAATCTAACTATTTGTAGTATTTTCAAGGGTGCTTGTACTAGAACAATAAATTGTACAAGGATACTTGCCTTAGTTTGACGATGACTAGATCCACTTGTTGTAGAAATTTGGGTAGAAAAATCCCGGAAGAATTCCTCCAAAAGCACGTGCGAAAATCAATCGTAGATCGAGTTTTCCCCTACACCGGATCAACCCAGAACAGCAGACAGCGAATCGGGATCGTCTGCACCAAAACACGGAACAGCGAGCGCGTCCAATGGTTGAGTTCCTCCGCAGCGGATCTGGCCAGAACACGGTACAGCGGATCTGGGATTCGCTGTGGACGAACACTGAACAGCGATCACGGGCACAGATCTTGGCGCGATCCAACGATCGAAATTTGTCCCTGCCCTTTTCCCTTTCTTCTTCTTCTTCGTTCGCTGCTTCGAAACACAGTGCAAGAGGGAGAAGGGAATGGCAACGCACGGCGGTGGCTGCGATGGCGATGCTACGTCAAAGAGCGACGTGGCGACTGTGGCACGACGGAGGCACGAGGTGATGGGGATCTGGTCGGAGGTGGCGAAGTGGGTTCTGGAGTTGGGGATGGGTTCGGAGTTTTGGGTTCGAAGGTTGGAGAGATGGCGGAGGCGACAGCGATGGGGTTGTGGAGGTGGTGGTGCTGTAGGGGTCGATGAAGCGAAGGTCGAAGGTGGGCGAAGGTGATCGGAAGTGGGTTGGTTGAACGAAAGAGATGGAGAAGGAATCGGGGTGAAGAAGAAGAGTAGCGACGGAGTATTATTTGGTTAAAACAGTGATTAGCGATGGGATTAGGGTTAGGGTAGGGTTATATAGTAGGGTTTGCGGGTTCGTGGGTTTTGGGGATCCGTTTCAAAAAGAACCCAACAAGAGAAATGGTCAAAATGCACTAAAATGAGGATTAAATAGATAAATGAGAAGAATTGGTCCATTTTTCATGAAGAATGATACAAATGGCACACAATGAATTTGATAAAAGGACCCAAAATTTGAGTTGAGACAAGAATAATAATTTTATTCAATCTGAACAAATTACATGATCTCAAACAGGCGAGAGAGTACAATGAGGCACAATACAGAATAAAATACAAACACGGGGAAAATAGGAGTTACAAATCCTACCCACCTAACAAGCAGAATTTCGTCCTCGAAATTCAGACCAGTAGTACATAGGGTAACCTCCCAAAAGAAAAGAAAGAACAACAAGACTACTGAAATAAATGCGGGAACTTCTTCTGGATCTCTTCTTCCAATTCCCAAGTCGACTCACCCGGCGAGTGAGGATTCTATGCAACTCGAACCAGTTTTATAACTTTGTTCTTCAACACCTTCTCTCGCCTGTCCAAGATAGTGACCGACAAAATCTCACAAGACAAATCTAGCTGTACCGACAACTCCGAGTAGTCAATCACATGACTCTCATTCTTGATGTATCTCCTGAGCTGGAAGACATGAAAGACATCATGCACTCCAGATAGAGCCGGCGGCAGCGCGAGTCGATAGGCCACCTTGCCTACTCGCTCTACAATGTCGAAGGGTCTGACGAACCTGGGGCTTAGCTTGTCTCC